>CP136880.1:21006250-21630000 GCA_033000465.1 Sciaenops ocellatus | reverse complement strand
ACTGTGGTTGTGTGTGTGTTTTTCAGCTGTTTAAGAAGCCCCATCCTCCTAAACGGGTACGCAGTAAAGCAAACGGTGACATAGCAAGTATTCCTCCAAGCTCCAACAGCGACAAGATCTTCTTCCATCATCTGGACAATCTCAGACCTTCTCTAGTACCTGTCAAAGGTACAATTACAATTATATACGCACTTTGTCTTTTCAGTTTAATCTAGATACTAGGTTATGATATGATATACTGCATGTGGCACTGTCAGCACTCGCACACAAGTCTAGTGTGTTTTTAGTGGACTTTATTTAGAGAATATGGCAGAAATGTAATATAATATGCATAACTGGATGTTTATTATTGTATCATCACCTGAAAATAAGAATCGTTACGTTTTTGTAACCTTAGAATGAGCCTCAATTGTCTGTGAAGGTTGTCGCAATGGGACTGAAACTCTAACCCTCAAAGTACCACGCTGTGTCTGTGCACTGTGCACTGTGCAGCTCCAGATCCCTTTAGATAGCACTCATTTTTCTCATTTCTTTTTATTTCTTTATCTAGAGCTGAAGGAGCCTGTGGGACAGATTGTGTGCACAGACAAGGGCATACTTGCTGTGGAGCAAAACAAAGTTCTGGTTCCCCCCACCTGGAGCAAGACTTTCGCCTGGGGTTACGCTGACCTGAGCTGTCGTCTGGCTAACTATGAATCTGACAAGGTCAGTAACAGTTACTGTAACAGAGATTTAAACTTGTCACCTGCTCCTTTAATTTCCAGGCTGTAGCCCCTGTATGTTACCGACCTCCATTCTGTTGCATGCAGAGGTGCAGTGTAATGTGTCATAACCAAATATTTTTTATATTTTAAGAGCGTTTTGTCTTTTCAACACTACTGCTTAATTGAAACATGGACTACTGCGGGTTTCCTGCTTATTTCACCTTGAAACTGACACTGTGAAAAATTATTAAAGACAATGTTTCCCCCTGCTGGTTATCAAATAAAAATGCACTTTTCTCTCTGACCCTTCAGTTTTTACAACAGCAGCCATTATAGAAGTCTGCAATGCAGTTCTTCTGCATCTGATGTGCTACTGTCTATTGTTACTTGAGCGGGATAGGGTGAGGTACAATCAGATTACTGACATGTAGAACAAAATCCATGTCTCTGAGCCAGTAGCAAACACTTGATTTCTTCTAAGTTTCTTAGCAAGCATGCACTGCAACACGTTCTTGTACAGAAGCTTGTAATTTTACGATAAGAGAAGCTCAAGTGTTTTTGGTTATAGTTTCTTTGTTATGTGAATTTATTGCTGTACTCACTACATTTGTCTTCTCAGGACTTTTAAAAGACTTTTAAAAGCATTGATAGGGGTAACGTGTTGGTGGTTGAGACATAGACAGTTATTGTCAGAAAGAGTCAGGATGAACCAGTCCTCCATTGACTTTTCATCGCCTCTACACCCGCTGGCAAAACCAGTCTTTGATATCAATCTTCGATCTCCTTTCAGGCGTTAGTGGTGTACGAGTGTCTGTCAGAGTGGGGTCAGATCCTCTGTGCAATATGTCCAAACCCGAAGCTGGTTATCACCGGTGGCACCAGCACCGCCATCTGTGTGTGGGAGACGGGGACCTCTAAGGAGAGGGCCAAGTCACTTACGCTCAAACAGGTAAAAACACACATGATTTGTTCATCCATACACTGTCCTGGGGTGGCACTTATACTGAGAGCTTCCAAACAAAATACTTGATTCTTGAAAAGTTAAAGGTTAAATTAATTTAACCTTTAATTAATGAAATTAAGGGGGGGAAGTCAGCTAGGGAAAAACATCCATTCACTAAGCTTAGAATTCAGCTGCATGTGCCGCTAAAAGCAAGCAGAATCTAAAGACTGCACTCAACTGTATAAATGAGTTCACTTTCAGATTATGGGTCAATGTTTGATGAATTCAGCAACTGCAGTGTTTTGTCATTTGTACTGACAAAGTGGCTTTCTGTTTCTATAATGTTTCCCAGATTTCCCTAAAGGCTAATAAATTGAGCCCGAGAGCTGAAAGCCATCGAAATGAATGTATCCAAGTACTGGAAATTGTTGAGTCCTTCTAATGTCTTTGTTCTTGCTGTTACACTGCAGGCATTACTGGGCCACACGGACGCTGTAACGTGTCTTACAGCATCGTCAGCCTACCACATCATTGTCAGCGGCTCGCGGGATCGAACCTGCATCATCTGGGACCTCAACAAGCTTTCCTTCGTCACGCAGCTCAGGGGACACCGGGCGCCCGTCTCCGCTCTGTGTATCAATGAACTGACGGTGAGTTGGAGCATAAATTTCTCCTCTGATAGTGTAGATAGTGTCATATGTACTTTTTACTGCAGCACAGTAAAATTGAGCTTAGATAGAAGTTCTAGAAATATTTCACCTCATGATTCTTAAAAGCTGTTCAAACGTAATGTGTGTGTGTGTGTGTGTTTGCATAGGGGGATATCGTGTCTTGTGCAGGCACATACATTCATGTGTGGAGCATCAATGGCAGCCCTATCGCCAGCGCCAACACCTTCACAGGGCGCAGTCAGCAGATCCTGTGCTGCTGCGTGTCGGAGATGAACGAGTGGGACACGCAGAATGTCATTGTCACCGGACACTCAGACGGCGTTGTCAGGGTAACCATTCCCACTTGAATCTGACAGAATATCAGCTGTCATACTGACGATACCTTATTGCACATTCTTTTTTGAATCAGTGTTTTTTTTTTCTGTTGTTTGTTTGAATACTGTTTGTGGTATCCGTTACAGATGGTAGTCGAATACAAAGTATTCACTTTTGTCCAACATTTAGCCAATGTCTGTGTATTATATTTCTTCGAAACAAGAATATGATAAGCAAGTAACAGAAAATCTCTATATGTTTATGGACGAACTAAAATTATTATCACTTCTACACTTTATAATTGTGCTGAACCTTAAATGAACTAAACAATGTTTAATTAAACTTTTATGAAAATATCTTTTTGAAGTTTTGGCGAATGGAGTTCCTCCAAGTCCCAGAAACCCCTGCTCCAGAGCCGGTAGAACCAGATGTGCCTGACTGCTGTGCTGAGGAAAAGATTGGTGAGTCCCAATTAGAAAACACGACAACGCGACACATTGCAGCAAAGTTGTATGTATTGCACGTGTATCTCAATTGTGTTTACTTGGTTGGAAGTTACAAATTTTGTCTTGGTCTCACAGAGGGTGGCGAGAGTCACAACGGTGATGACGACAGCAGTGAGTCAGATGCAGACGAGCCCAGTCTGAGCCAGGAGCCCAAAGTACCACGCAACCCCTCAACAGGTGGCAGCCAACCAGGCAGCGCTGTCCACAGACCCAGAGGTGCTCAACACACAAACTCTTCTTAGCAACATTTACAGTTCATTGTTGAAATGTGGTTGTTTTAGCTACTCTTGCAGAATTGAACAGAAGTGGTGATAGCAATGGACTGTCTGTATTTCACTCAGGGAAGGAAGTCAAACTTTTGGGGAAAAAATGGCTATAGACCTTTTAATTTAAATATAACTTTAAAGTGGAATACACAGAGAGTTTTAAGAATTTTAAAACACTTGTATCTCCTACATATTTTGATTACTGAGAATGTAGACTTCACTTTAGAAGGCATGACTTTCAATCAGTGTTCACATTCCTGATTTTAAGGTCCTTCAGCCCGAACGGGAGCCTCGTGGTCGATGGACAGCAGCTCTGACGACTCTCATCGCTGGTCAGACACCCTGAGCATTGATGAGAAGGACGGCTTTGTGTTTGTCAACTACTCTGAGGGCCAAACTAAGGTGCCTCATCCTCATCCTCATCCTCATCCGGCTCATTCAGGCCACAGCTCAGTGCCACAGCCTCTCCAACCCTCCACCATGGATGCACGGACATATAACCAGCTCAGGACAGGTGGGCATCCAGTGATTGTTGAAATTTTTTTTGTTGTTGTTGTTTTCAGATTGAATATTGTGACAAGGTTTTTCAGCTATTTAGCCAGTTAAGAAACACAACAACAGTTTATCAAGGCTTCTTCTCTGATCTAAGAAAAAAGTAAGCTATGATCTAATGACAGTGTGTTAGTTGCTTTGCTTAAATGTTGCTTGGTTAAGTGTTTATTTTTGTGTGTTCACAGGCTACAGATGGGAGCGCCAGCTGGTCTTCCGGAGCAAACTCACCATGCACACAGCGTTTGATCGCAAGGACAACGCTCACCCAGCCGAGATCACATCCCTCGCCATCTCCAAGTAAGAGAGCTGAGTGTCTGGCACCAAAGTGACAAAGATGAATTTTAAATTTTTTTGATGCATCTGAAGAGCTTCTTCTACATACAGTATTTGCCTTAAAATAAATGGAAGATGTCAGGCACATACTGTAGTTGCATCATTGCCCAAACTGTCACCATACTATACATACAAATGAACACAAACCACAATTCAAATCCAGTCGAAGCATATATTTTAGAAAGGCAAGACATCCTTGCTGAATTCCTTGTCCTGTCCTCTGTCTCGCCTTTTCTCCATCCCTCCCACCTCTCTTCTTTTTCCTCTTTTTAAATCCTCTCTTTAGGGACCACAGTAAGATCCTGGTAGGCGACGGTCGTGGTCGAGTCTTCAGCTGGTCAGTGAGCGACCAACCAGGCCGCTCGGCAGCCGACCACTGGGTGAAGGATGAGGTGGTTGACAGCTGCTCCGGCTGCACTGTTCGCTTCTCCCTCACTGAGCGACGCCACCATTGCAGGAACTGCGGGCAGCTCTTCTGCCAAAAGTAAGTTAATTACAGCAGCAGTGAACACTCATTTTACTACTGCTTTTACTTGCTAGAAAAAGGAGTATGCTGCTGCATGTTTCTGATTCTTGTTTTAGGTCTCACCAGAAGGTCTTATTGATTATACTTAATACTGTGATAATTTAGACTTAAAGAGGAATTTCAATGTTGAAAAAATCGAGTGGTCCATTTTCAGGCAGGAAAAATGGCTGCCACGTTTTTTAGTATTACAGCTAAACAGTGCATTAAAATGTGTCTGAAAACATTTTAGATGAGAAACATATACAAGCAGCATATACTAATAACATTGTAGTTTACCTTAAAGCAAAATTAAATGTACATAGTATATTCCACATTTACTCGTTGCTGAATGGTGTACAAGGTTTACACTAGTTTTTGACAACACGTCCACATACTGGAACGCTGGAATGCCAGTCGCATGTTTTAATAGATTAATTATGCATTGAGCACATAATATATGTTTCAGGCATTATGGCGTTTATCTCCAGCTCTTTAACTCAAACTTCTCATTGAAATTAAATTTGTATTAAGCAGACAGACCTCTTAAATGTTTTTTTTTGTTAAAATCATTTTCAGCACCTTTTAACTCTGGTGTCCCCCAAGGCTCAATCCTGGGTCCTCTGCTATTTTGTCTGTACACATTTTCACTGGGCCGTATAATTAGGATTGTAACACATCTTTGCACTGTTATGCAGATGATAGTCAGGTGTACCTACCTACATACCTTAATTCTGTCCCATTCCATCCTCTTCCTCCTTTTAACTATTTCCATGTGCCACCTTGTTTTGCAGGTGCAGTCGCTTCCAATCAGAGATCAAAAGGCTGAAGATCTCGTCACCGGTGCGTGTTTGTCAGAACTGTTACTACAACCTTCAACATGAGCGAAGCGTTGAGGACGGCAGCAGAAACTGAGCTCCGTCTTCACCCACTGCAGGCAAAAGAAAATCCTTCTGAGGACTCCACCTTAAGGAGCACTTCATTCCTCCATCTGCCTTGTTGTTCCCTCAACACCTCCCACACATCCCTCGTAATTCCCTTTATCCTCTTGTACGTCCGGTAACCACATGTACTGTAACACACTGACAGACTGTAACAGGAGGGAACATCAGCTTTTTCATCACCACGGCGGTAAAGCTCACCGAAGGAGGTGGGGGAGGGGAAACAAGGATAACAGATCGAAAGGAAATGAAAAAAAAAAAACAACAAAAAAAACTCATTCACCACTTTTAGCACCCGCACTCAACACCTGGAGGAAAAAAAAAAAAAAAAGAAACACCCCTGATGCGGCACGCTTGAATCAATCACCCGCCACCACAAGACGTAACAAACTTGTTTATATTGTAAATACTTACCATGGCCTTTTTAACTCTTAAGAGGAACAAACAGAACAAAAAATAAAGTAAATAAGAGAAAAAAAGACAAATTGCCTGTAACATAGCGTTGTGACTAACCACTCCTGGCTTTAAAAAAACAAAATCGATTGTGTGTAGTCTGCGTCACGAGTCACCGCGAGTCCAGAAGAGGGGAGGAAGGGATATGAATGTCAATAATTAATGTCTGTGGGTTGACTTTAGTGGATCTAGTTATGCAAAATGACTTCTCTTTTTAATTTCCTGATCATTTTTTGTTGCTGTTTACAAAAATGTTACTTTATTTTCTAAGTGTGTCTTGCCCACAGTATCAAGCCATCCCCATCAGAGAGAGATTTATAATCAGATTGTCTTTTCCTCTTTTTTGCCAAATTGTTTTGATATATCAGTTATGATAATTTCTTTTTAAACCTATCATCTATTCTGTCCTTTATATGAATTCCCATTTGGAGAGTTTTTGTTGTTGCTGCTGTCTGAAGACTGGACACATTATCATTTCAGATATTATTTTTATTTTATTAACATATCACTCCATTTATTTCAAGTCGGTGTTATCCTAGTGAAAACATCATGGGTTCATCATCTGTGAAAAAAAAATGATGTTAGAATTAGGTAAAAAAAAAAAAAAAAAAAAGAGTAACGCACATGTAATATGGCTACACGTTTATTTTCCATCATGTCTTTTTCACGTAGCCTTATTTAGTTACTGTATGGCGTCAAACCGGCTTTTTGAATGCACACAAAAAAGGGACTCTTAGCATGTATGATGGTTTATATGTTCATGTTGGTCGTAGACTTTCGGTGTGACCCTGTGGCATTATTACAGCAGATCAGTAAATGTTGCACTACACACACTTTATCCTCAGTCATTACAGAAGATGTTAAACCGCAAGAGCAGCAGCCAGGCACCTTTCAAAGAAATTGTCAGACACAGAGAAGATGTAAGTGATAATGAAATTCCCTTTAACTGGAGATTTTAAATATATCCTTGGGTGTTAATTCATTAAGACAGTTAATCAGAACTACTGTTTGTTAGTTTTGGTTCAAATTCAGGGCAAATGTCCACAGTTTTTTACTTAGCATTGTAGGATTAAATCTACAGTTTTTAATGTCTTATTTTATTTTATTTTATATATTTGATCAATGTTGATGATGTACCCTGTTTTTGCTACTTTATATATATATATATATATATATATATATAATTTCCTAATTGAACCACTCAAGCCAAGGAACAATGAAATACATCAATGATTTCAGCAAGTTTAAATTGATTACTCACTGAAATTACTTAAATTTTCCATGTTTGTTTTATATATTTAGTTGTCCTGTTTTGCTGGACAAGGATGTTTTTAGTTGATTTGAGTTTTTGGTCTTTTTTTATTCTTATGTGGGTCACAAAAGGTCAGAAATCAAGGAATTGCGCATGGATACATTTATGAGGTTTAATATGTGCCAAAATGATTTTGTTCATTGTTCACTGTTTCACACCATTCAGGCTTCTGTCGTGAAACTGTTGAGTCTGATTGGTAGACAAGACAAAACAAGACATGGGCCAGATAAAACAACCAAAGGCAAAAACAACAACAACAACAAAAAAAGTATGAAAGAAAACAACATGATGACATGGAGACGTATTGTCATCCACACAAATCATGATGGACACAATTAAGAGATAATGACACGACAATGACAAAGCAAATGTGTTTTTGTTGCCACATTAAGCAAGTACAGTAGTTAAGGACAAATGTAAAAGCAGACATATGTAACATTTTTACATGATTGTAGCATCTTTCAATTTTTCTGATGTTATCACAAGGACTCACCAAAACAATGTAAACTTAAAGGCCTAGTGTGTAAGATTTAGAACGCTCTGTTAAAAAAATATGGCAAAAATTGAAGATGGTAACTATGATTTTATAAGTATATAATCACCTGAAAATAAGAATCATTATGTTACTATTACCTTAGAATGAGCCTTTTAGATATATGCCGCAGAGTCTGCCATGTTAAGTCACCATGTTTCCACAGTAGCCCACAGTGGACAAACTAAACGCTGGCTCTAGATACATTTTGCAGCCACCATAGTTTCACCACAAGGGGATTGTAATCTGCAACTACACCACTAGATGTCACTAAATCCTAAACACTGGTCCTTTAGCAGTAAAATAGCAGTAAGATCTAAAAGCAGTTTACAACAAAACATTTTGGCACATATTGAACTCCATACAAGGCTGCCATGTTGACACTTTTATTAGAGGGGTTTTGTATGTTACACAACAGTTTGTAGGTAATGATTTGTCCCCACAAAATTCTGCAGGATGGCTGCTGCTGCTGGGTTTCATTGTAGGACACGAAGAGAGTTTTTGTTTTTATGTACATGTTTTCTTCCACATGTCACCACCCCTCCTCTCTTCATACACTTATTCATAGTTAGTGCATTCAAGTGCTGCTTTCTTTACTTCCCAGAGAGAACTTTTTTTTTCTTTTGGTTTCCCACTAGACTTCAGAGTCTCAAACACTTTTCCGGAAATCACTTTAATATTCACAGGTCCCTGATGGTATAATAATAATATGCACTCTTGTTATTGTCCTTATATCATTCTGCATTCATGTACTGTAATTTAGTGTGCAATCATGCCACCTAGCTGAAAAGGCCATGTCGGCTTCTATCAATCAAGAGTTCCTTTGCACCTTCAAGTGTACAAAAAATGAAAAGTCAAGAGGAATCACAGGTTTTTATTGAATGCAGTTTTATGTTGTCATTTTAACAGAAAGGTGCATTTCACAGTGGATAAATGAACTGTACAAAGTATTTATGCAATTATAACTGCTTTTAGATTTTTTTTTAATGATTATTGCAATTTCAGCAAGTTTTGTTACTTGTTGCATGTCTATTAACACAGCTGACTTTCTGTGTCAGTGCATTGTACATGTTCTTGGCATTATATTATTGTTTTTTTGTTGGTTTTATTCTTTTTGTTTTGTTTTTTTTGGGGGGGAGGCATTGTCCTGAGGAGTTGTTCCAACCAACAGGTTTGTGTACAGAGCCGGAGATTGTGTCCCCAACTCTGGGTGGACTTTTGTATTCTTTATGGAAACAATTAAGAACTAATGAGAGGAGAAGAAGAAGAAGAAGAGAAAAAAAAAGAGAAATCCTGGATTATTTTGGTGGTCTTGTATTAGACTGCATTACTACAGTATCTGGTGTGCAATCTGTGATAGCTGAATGTTCCTTGTATATTTGTGTTCACTACATCCTACAAGAGAAAAAAAAAGCAGTAGAAGAAACAAAATGTTACAATAATGCAATAGATCTGGTACTTATTCTTTTTAATTTCATTTCAATAAATAATTGCTGTTTACCACCAAAAATAGACTCTTTTATTTTGTATTTTAAGTTTTCTTCATGATGCCAAGGATCAAATGTAGTAGACTTTGGCCACAAATTGTTAACTTGGGAGAAATTAAAGGTCCAGTGTGTCAGATTTATGGGGCTCTATTGATATAATATGGCGGAATGGAATATAATATTCATAACAATGTTTTCATTAGAGTATAATCCTGAAAATAAGAATTTGTTATCTTAAAATGAATCTTTTATCTACAGACGCTGCCGGTCCTCTTCCACAGAGTCCACCATGTTGAATCATCGTTCTTTCTACAGTAGCACAGAACTGACAAACTAAAGGCTGGTTCAAATAAGGCCTTTTGTGTTTTTCAGCCACCATAGTTTCTCCACACTAGGAAGGAAAATCAGAGGGACGGATACCATTAAATGTTACACAATGGACCTTTTAAGAAATCCATACTGCTACTAGTTTGTGGGATGGATTTATCAAAACACCGACTGAGCTTTAAGGTTTCTGTTATAAATAAGTTATAAATGTAACACATTAAGCAAAACTATAAATGTACTGGTAATAATTCATTTTTATTTAAGTTTTATACATCTGAAGTTATTCCAATCTGTATTTCGTGGTCTGTTAGAATGATCATGACAGTCTATTTCATTTTGTTTCGAGAAATCCAAAAAATATGGGATATGCAGACGAAACGTGCATGGATAAAACACTGAAGTCAGAGATGCGTTTCAAGTAAAGCCCCTAAATGCAACACAACATACTAATAAATGAGTTGCATCATACATTTGCAATATTAGATATTTTAACATGACAGTAACTCGTCCAATGAAGTTAGAACACTGGTCCTTACTGGTCGCTGTCTACTGCAGCATGAAGCAGAGCAGGTCAGCCCAGCATAGATTGACTGAAAAGAGAGAGAGAGGCTGTCTCCACCGCAGCCGCACCAAACAGACCTGTGTGAAGTCACACAAAGAAATACAGACTGAGACCGGAAGTTCTGTGGCTTGGACTTCAAAATTAACCCCTCCCTCACATAGGCAATATAGTTGAAATGACTACACTAAAAAGGAGACATTGAATTGAATTGACGCAATATAGAATGGATTGTAAATAAATACATCTAGGTGATCATTTCCTTCTGTTTTGGTAATGTAATGTACTGCTTCTTTTACATAAAGTGAAGGAGCCTGCTGCTCCATATGAAAGCATATGTTTGACTCCTTCACAAAATAGAAAAGCTCCTGTTTAGTAAAAGCTGTGACATTTTTTTCCCCAATGGTTAGGTTTATATTAGGATCACAGACAGTATATAAAATCACATCAGCACTGCACTGGGGCTCTATGGGTTGTGTTGTTTGACAGTAGTTAATCATCTGGCCTCACACTGCAGTGCTCACAGTTTTTCCATTTAAAAATTGGCCTTTGGCTTTATTCGGATGATGAGCTTGAGATTCACATCTATTTTTTTTTTAAAGTTTTCACTCAAACAAACAGTGACAGAGGAACTATTTAGATATTATTTTGAAATAAAAGTAGCATGGCATTTGTGTAAAACAACTGCGATTCTTGATTCTGTTCTTGATACAGAAGTATTATCATTGAACTGTACTTGAAGCAAGTATTTGTTAGGCAGACAAACAGTATTATTATATTGTCATATATTATATATTTCTGGATTATTATACTGATCTACATCTACATAGAAGCAGCATTTTATTCTTTATGAACTGAACACATCCACAACACCCACAGCTATTTCCAACCACTAACGCAGAAATACATCTGCTAAAGAAAGAAAGGTTAAGGGTTAGTTTGTAAATTTGCAAAAGTATTACTCCAGCAGAGCTTTTACTTTGAAAGTTTCTCCCGGAAGCTGTGTGTCCTTGATTTATCGACCTTGATTGTGGTAGGAGGAGAGCAGGGACGGGGACTGCGGTGATAAACAAACACACGCAGTGGAGTCGTTAGTATCTTGTCGGGCTCTGTTGCGGCGCTTTGGCAGCACCGGCTGACTTTCAGGGAAGCTGACCTTCACGGACCGAGCTGTAAAGTCAAAACCGAGTTAAAAAAATCCAGGATTTTATCCCCCTCTCCCTCCCGCCCTCCTTCCCTCGGAGTCGGCTTATGTGACACATTAACGTCCCAGCAGCGAAACGAGCGAAACATGACGGAGCTGAGGAAGCGAGGCGGAGGCGGAGACCCTGACAGCACCGACAATATCAGCGACAAGGTAATTCGCACCTTTACGACAACAAACGCATCAGTTTCTCCTTGAGACCTCGCCCTCAAAACAAGTTAGTCCGGTTGTTGTCACACGCTGGCCAAGAAACCAGGCTAGCTGGGTTGCCAGGTTAGCAAGGGGAGCTAATAAAGCTAGTTAGTTAGCTGCTGGCTCCAGTAATCATCCAGCAACATCAACACAGTCACGGAAACGGCTCCGGATTAGGAAAAAACGACTTCTAGCTGGTGTGAGGATTACGTCCTCATCGTGACAGGCGGCATTTTCACACTGTCATTATGAAATAAACCCATGGATGTCATGTTCCTGTTGGTTCAGTCACATCCTTTTATGTGTCAGCTGAATATTTGGTTTAAAGTTGGATTCGTGTAGTTCAGTACTGGAACAGGTGAAAGGCTCGGAGGGCCTGGTGGCTTGTAGTCTATAATAGAGGTGGGAATTGGGGGTCCTAAACGCTTTAAATAACCTTATTCTGAATTGTTTTGTGCATATTTTCCCCCACTGATTTGAACCATTGTTATAAACAAGATCACCAAATACTTACTTGTCATGTGTGATGCATTGACCTGAATGGCAGACATGCTTTTACATACAGCGAGTCAAGTGAAACTAATTGTCCAGAATCAAAGATTTAATTTATTCATCTTTTAGCGACATTTTAGTGAACCCTAAATAAAATAAATACATTTCAAATTGTTTTAAAGTAGTAATTATAATGCTAGTAGCCATTTTGACATGAAACAGTAGGGTCAACGCAGGTGTTTCCAATGATACTAATTAAGGTCCTGTTCCATTTATTGCAGCAGAGACTTTCCAGTGAACCAACATGCACCACAGCAGCACCCTGACTCTGTTTGACCTGAATGGATTGGGACCTTAATTAGTATCATTGGAAACACCTGTGTTTACACGACTATTTCATGTCAAAATGGCTGCTGTGAAAAAGGTCTATTAACAATACTCTTCTTATTCTCTTCGCCCATTTACTTGTTCTGGAGCTTTTGACCAAATCACATTGGTGACGTCAAGTCAATATATTAATATAGCAAAAAAAAAAAAAGGCCTCAAATGGTTTTTCAGTTTCTAAAACAAAGGATAACATTATCAAACATAGCTTCAATAGAAACCCTGTTCCAGGAAATGGGCAAACAGCTTTTTAACTGAGTATGGCTGATTCTCTTTTGCTTATTTTTATAAATTGAATATCTTTGAGTTACTATATTAGGATTTATAAATGGACCAAAAATGATTGGTTGTAGCAGCCTTAAAATTAAATATCATGCACAGCTTAGGCCTTTTCCAAACAGCAGATGAAGGTGTTAGCACAATTTACAGGTTATATTGTTAATATTTACTGTTAGCTGCAGCATCTGTGACCACTGGCATATAGATAGATTATAGCATAAAGACTGGAGGTGAAACCCATCCACAATAAGATAGTGACATTAGCTTTTTTAACTTTCATTTGTAGCGTTAGTTTTAGCATCACTAACTCTTGAAAAGGAGCCCTAACCCTTTGGCCAAGTTGCTCTGAGCTTTGGGAACACGTGATGGACATTTTGTTGACAATTTATAGAGTAAATAAACAAAGAAATTATCAATGGATTAGTTGCAGTGCTAAATGTATGAACGGACTCACCTGTGATGTTTATGGACAACCATGTCTCTGAAGATAAATAATATTTGAGGATAATCCAAGTAATTGTCTTGAAGCCATTCTTTGTCTTGTTAATATCTTTCCATAAACTGAATGGTGTTTTACCTCTGTCAGCGACCACACGATTATAGACAACTTTACATCCCCTCATTCCCCAGAGTCTTCCCTTCAGTGGGAATGTTTTAAAGCTTAGACATGGTTAACTAATACCTAACAGCTTCTCTCAGGCCTCCAAGAATCCAGACCATTGATTAACTCACCTCAGTAAAGTAAAGTGTTCAAAATGGCCTAGAAACTCGGCAGTCCTCCGTGAAATCATACATGTGCTGCTGTACGCCTGCTTTACACAAGGTCACCTCTCTGGGAAGTGTGCTGACACAGGAACTGCAATTTCCATATCACCTTGATACTTGAAAAGTCTTTGAACTTTAGTCCAAAAGTCTCTCAGTAGCATGAGTGTCTCGCATTGGGAATGTCTACGATGTGACCTCATGAGAAGCTCCTATTGCATTCGGCTGGCCACGATTGGCTGGAATAAAGTCTGTCATCTACAGGGGAAACCCTCTGGTGGATGCAATCCCTTAGAGTTATAAGCCAAAGCAATAGCCCCCACAATCCACAACTCATTCACATAAAACCAATGTGACTCCTTCCTGATGAGTGTGGCTGTGTTTATTTGTGCTTAAAACATGCCGCAATAAGCCGCCTTACGAGTAGTCCCATGGCCACCACGATGCATTTCATAAACACTGCCTGGGTTAGTGATGGAATAGATTCTTGTAACTTGTCCTCTGGAAGCCAAATTTGAGAAGTCCTGTGTGGTGGGTGTTTTGGTATGTGAAAATAAGAATCCTTGAGGCCAAATGACATGCACAATTGCCCGGGCACAGAAATCGCAGCAGAGAAGTGTGCTTTAACATCCTGAATTTGTATTTCATGAGCTGCTTGTTTAGATCTCTCAGGTCCTAAATTACAAACCACCAATAAATGTAACAATTAAAAGTGAGTCCAACTGTGTGTGTTAGGGATCATTCTTATCGCTCTATTCTTTAACAGAGAAGAAATCTCCTTCTGTAGAAAGTGAATGAGGTTGTGGCTCAATTACTGCTTGTGGAGGCATTACAGTGAATTGAAGTCTGTACCCCCTGCTTGAAGTTCTCATAATCCACTCTGAAGATCCCATCGTCCATGAACTGAACAGAACTAAGCTCTGTGAACCTGCTTGTGAATAGAGCCAGGGAGGTGGTGTGGACCAGACCTGAAGACTTCTTCTGCCACAGGCCTTTTGGAGCCAATACCCTTGGTGGGGCCTTAAATTTGGGTAACCTGGGCCTTCTGAAAGTCAGAGGTAGCTGTGACAAAGATAATGAGCCAGTGGGTGACAGGCCTTTTTGGCTTCTGCATTAACGTGACTGCCACACTGGAGATACCCCTATGTTTTATGGAGGTGCTGCCTTGTGACTAGATTACCACTTTGTGCAGGTGGAGACAGTGGTCAGTAAGGGTGCTCCCCCGCTCCCATAACGCAGGGTCAAGTGAAGCTGTCATCTCCTTAGCTTAGCTTGGTATGCTGTTAGAAGAAAAGTGGCATTATGGGCCTGGACTGATCTTGCAGCTACCTTGTATTACCTGTGAATCTGGATTGGTAAGGGTTCACAGGTGCTACACATCGGTGATAGGTGAGGTGAGTTTCCCCCATTCAGTGTATGTGTCTTGCACAAGTTCTGCAAGTTCAGTATGGGAGAAGGCCCACTCAGCTACAAAATAAATGCTTCTGATATTGGTCGCTAACAAATGTGAGTTTGACAACTAGCGAGCTGTCCACCGCTCGAGCTGCCATTTAAGTGCCATCATCATCGTCATCCTTATCAGTCATTTGGAGTTCTGATCCACCATAGGAATCATCATCCGTCACTCCAACCAGACAATCCAACAAACCTTCCTCGAGGTTGGGTCCAGCTAATTCCTGATTTCTGGTGTTTGAATCTGTTGTGGTGGTTGTTCTGCAGCATAATTTGCATTGCTTGCATTCGGGCCACGCAACATAAAGTGACATCCAAACTAGGGATGCTCCGATCAGCATTTTTTGGGGCCGATCCGATCACTGATCACAGGAATCATAAATCTGCCGATACCGATACCGATCACGGAATGGATGGGAAAATAATAATTCTCCATGTCCTGTATTTACAGTCTAGCCTTGTGCACCACTTAAAGTGGTAAAACCATTTGTACTAAAATAAATAAAAATAAAAATAAATAAAAATAACTGTCTTTTACTGACAAAAAATTGTCATTGTTGGTGCCCACCTCTAGGAATTTCGGCGTCACATGCATTGTAAACAGCAAGTTTTACATCTTTTTCGGAAACTGTGAAAATTTCCAGACCGGAGAACTCATCCTGCCAGCCTCTCCCAAGAGAGCGGAAAAACAGTCTCATGTAATTTACGTCACGTCAAAAAAAAGCCTCATTACGCGATTGGCTTTTCTGATCTGCACTTTGAGAGCCCACTGATCAACCTGTTTAAGGTCCATATCGGCCGATAACGATCGGCGGCCGATCGATCGAAGCATCCCTAATCCAAACAATGAAAGATGTTGCCGTGAAGAGCATGATTTGTAACAGAACAAAATAAAGTCTAGAGCATATTATGACACGGTAGACATTTTTTTTATCATCATACAATATATTTCACAACCCCAATTTGTGTCTTACAGTACTCTTTTTTTTTTTTTTTTTTTTTTTTATGTTTTTCCTGTCCCAGAATGGGAGGCCGAGCAAGGGCAACATTAAAAAGATTTATGTGATTCCGGTCATGGAAAAGTTTGTGTGGATGGATGTTGACAGCAATGCAGGTGTATTATATATCAACTAACTGCCTTTTTGTAGCTGATGGTTGATGTAAATCCTCTTTATAAGACAGGTTGCATCATGATGGTCTCTTCTTGTGCACTACACACAACTAGGAGCCATCCAGCTTCGGACTGATGGTGTTTGGAGTTCATTCCCACTGGAGGTACTTGTACTAAAAACAGATTGACTTGTTGTGGAACTGAAATACATTGACCACATGACTTGCACATAGTATGCATTTGCTCCTGGTTACTGTTGACTGGCTGTGTGTGGGTTCACAGTTTGGTCATTCTGGCACAGTGCCACTCTTGACATCTCATTACTGTCCCAACTTGTTTGTCCTCACCTCTAAAGTCCATGTTTGGCAAGCTCAGCTGTCCTAAGGAAGCCCTGTCTTTCTCAGCACATGAGAAGCATGACTATGAATTCAAACAGTGATATAGTGGAGGGTTAACCCCTTGTTTACTTTTGCAAAAGCATTAGCCTATCTCTATTGAGTTAGTTGATTTTGTTGAGCACATACGCCCACAGTCACTACATTGGCTGTTTGGGGTGAATAAACAGTTCAACAATCTATTTAGCAAATGACACAAAGCAAAAATTAATTTTGCTTTGTGCCTGAACACACCTTTACACACTCTGCTGTTTCTGTCCTTCAATTTTAGATTTATTAACTTCTTATTAGGACAAACAACATGCTCACAACACACAAATGTGTCTAAACTCAACCTGACATGTTAATGGACTGTTTTAATGCTTGGAGTGGAAGGTTTCCTGTGTGAGGTCATGTATATGCTAATGGGTTTTACTAGGTCGGTAAATTCCCACTCAGCTACAAAATAAATGCTTCTTATATTGGTAGCTAACAAGTGTGAGTTTGACGACTAGCAAGCTGTCATTTGGAGCCCTGCCTCTTTTGGAAGCATCCAACTGGAGTCTTAAGTGAAAGCAGTTAAAGAAACTGGGATACAGCAGTTACTGGGGATTTTAGATTAATATCTTGGTTTCTGTTAAAGGGCGCTTTCACATCACACCAAGCACATTTGGAGCTTTTTCTTGGAAACTTGGATTGAAGTTACTCCAAGAAACATGCAACGCTGTCCACATGAAGTAAAGATAGTTCAGACTTTCAGGAAATTACCGCAGAAAGAACCATTTAATGGGTGAAAGGAGATTGACACTCTGATGGTGACTCACAGTCAGCAGTTCCTCATGTTTGAAAGCCAAGTACAGCAAAATTAACAAAGGGCAAAACAGATAATCATATCAAGTTATTTACTTAAAGGGGTTAAATATCAGAATGGTGCATTACTGTGTATGAAAGAGCACAGTTGAGGATATCTGGTTTACCAGGGTTACAGACTGGAGTCTGGCAAGATGACAAGGTACTAAACCTTAGCCTAGTTAATTAGCTACTTGTGAGTCCATGTGACTTTGTTTACAAGTCCTGATTCGCTTGGACATGGTGTGAGCCTAATTTTACCATGTACAATGATGCAGCAAAATATATTTTTCTACAACGATTCAGACCAGAGAGGAAAAAATGTAGGCGTTATCCAGCAGAGAACAACGGTGCACAATACAGTTATTGGCTGTGCACTGCTGTCCACCCCCAAAGTGACAAACACAGCTCTATCTTTCTGTATCTTCATTTTCCTCTGAAAGCATAAAAGATCTGCAGACTGCCAGAGAGTGAGAAATAAACGCATCAGTCAAATAATGGCTAAACTTTCTTTGTCAGCTAGTTTGGGGCCTTCTTAATAAGAAGCAGGCCTCTTCCGTGCAAAGCTTACAAGGTTTAAACAGGGATGAGTCAGCCCTATCTGTGTCTCGTTGGGGAGGTTAAAGGATCAGTTTGTTGTTGTGTCATACACTGTGCTGCAGCACCCAAACAGATCATGTTCTTGAGGCACATTATATTGTATGTCAGTGGAGAAAAAACTTCAATAGTGTTGGACTAGCTAAAGTGACTTAAACATCCCACACAGCCACAAACTGATATATTCACACCCTCCCTCTTTATAATCTCCAATGCCACTAATTAGTCAGCCAGACAGGCGTACCCAGCTGTGTGTGTTTGATTCACATATTGACCCGCTGCTCTCCCTTCATGGTCCTGCCCATGTTGCCGAGACAGTTAGCGACTGCCCAAGACACCACATGACAGCTGACCTTGGTGGGCTGTCTGCTGGCTGA
The DNA here is from genome assembly GCA_033000465.1 of Sciaenops ocellatus. NCBI lineage: Eukaryota > Metazoa > Chordata > Actinopteri > Sciaenidae > Sciaenops > Sciaenops ocellatus. Next base: position 21,611,524 of record CP136880.1, on the reverse strand, counting down.
CTGGCAGCACCATTGGCAGTGGCAGTGGCGGTGGTGGCAGCAGGCCGTGAAACGCTCTGCTGGTCACAGCTTCATTCTGAACAGCCCTAGTTAGAAATGTTATTGGACAGGAGAGGAGTCTTTACTGCTTCACACTGTGGCTCTGTATTCAGATAACCACGCTGATTTGTGTTTTCATCCTCTAGCTCAGTGAAGTAAAAAGAAACATAGTATAGATTTTAAGCATTTTGTTACTTGTGTGGCTGTACGGATAGTGACATGGGTGTGTAATGTTTTTGTCATAATAACTTGGATGATTGCTGACTTTTAATGCAGCACCAGCAAGACATCAACATTTACACACCTCTGAAACTGATGACAGAGGGCCTTCAGTTTCACTCAAACTTTGCTTTTAACTTGAAACCAAACAAAAATATATATTAAATAAATATTATATTGTCACCTCATCACTCAGTCTGACATCATGTGCAGCTTTTTTGTGTTTGGGATGGTTGATTATTTTTCCTTTCCTTAATCAGTAGTGTAACGACAAGTTAATTAACCATTTTTGTGCATTCGTTCCTCTGGCTCTGACACAGGAAGATGATGTCCCCATTCTATACGGTACTGACAAAGCTCTGATTGTTTGTTGGCTTGGTTGTCTTTCATGCTAAGTGTTAGCATTTTACCCTGCTAAGTGTAAGAGTGCTATTATGCTAACATTCTAAACACAGTGATACATTACATGCATGTTAACATGCAAAGAGTAGTTTGACAATAATTTAACATCCAATAGGGTTAAACCAGATTCAGATTTATTGGCCAAGTATGTGCACACATCTGACTCTGGTTTAAACGTGCTGATTGTTTGCATGCCAATATGCTAAAATTAGCATACTGGTCAAACAAATCAGGCAAGTTATGGGTGAAGCTGACACATTTGAAAGTTGGAATGGCAAACAGAAAGTCAACATTGACTTTTCATTCATCCAGCAACACTGATTTCTGTAATGAGCATTTCAGTCCCACATGACCACCTTTGTGCCTGCAAACTCTTTCTCTGTCTCTTTTTGCTTTGTGCTACAGAGTGTAGAAAAAGGCAGAGCTGTTGACAGCTAAATGTTGCTGCTCGCAGCAGTGCTACTTTGGGTCAGTGTTTGTTGCTGATTAACCTAATGAGCCCATGTAGGTTATCCTTTCCCCTGTGACCAGAGCCAGGCTCTGCTGCTGCCTGCTGAGCTGGACCTCACAGGTTTGTAGACTTGTTTGTTGTTGTGTGGTTTTCCTCTTCAATAGCAGCTCCGTGTTGCTTATTGACTCTTCCTGGCTAAATTAGACCGATCTCAGTTGAGATTGTGGTTCGCTACACCTTTGCACCATGTTTATTTCTCTTGATCAAGCTGTCCATACATTCACTCGATGGTGGCTGGTTGCAGCACAACTAAATGCACAAGTTTTTTAGGTTGAGTTTATGATGATTTCAGGGTTCATTCACAAGTCCAGGCAGGTTTTTGTTGTGGATGGTGAAATGTAACTGACTTCTATCTGTTAAAAGTCATCCAGCTTGTGGAATTGAGTGACTTGAGTGGAATCAAACTTTCTCCTGTGTTGGATATCTTGAGGATTTTGTTGGGTTGTGTGGAACATTTCAAATTATTATGTTTAGATTGAAATATATAAATGTTTTTAGTGCATGTACAGTGTATGATAAAAGCAAACAAAGTAGTTCATAGAAGGATCTCAAAAAGAGCAAATGTCTGTTTTAATTCTACTCGGACTAAAGGAAATATATCACAATAGATCGCATTAAGCTTGTGCTACAAACTATATTGTTTGTATCCTCTTGACATTGTGGAAGTGTACATCTCTAATCACACACACTATCTATCTATCTATCTATCTATCTATCTAGTTTTATTTATTTGTCTTATTAAATGTTTACATCAGCCTAAGCTAATGTCTTCAAATTACTTACTTTGTTTCTCCAAAACTTAAAATATTCAATTTACTATCATAGAGATGAAGAAAACTAGCAAATATTAGCACATTTTAGCTGGAGCTGCCTTAGAAGGTGCTGATAGAGAAACTAAAGAGAGGCGTGTTGCTGCAGGATTGGTGAAATGAACACAGCCTTTGTGTGGACGGGGCTTGAGCTGATTGTCACCCGTCCCCATGTCTGATCCCCTCCTCCCTGTCCCTCTTCCTCCCGCCTCTCTGCAGAGAGGGCATTAATGGCCAGGAGGAGGAGGAGGAGGACAAAGACGATAGTGGAGGTGAGCTGAGCTGCAAGAACAGTCATGCTGCTTATGCCTCACTGTCTCCTTACATTGACACACTGTAGAAAGCAATTTTATTTGGATGCACCTCCTGCTGTGGCTGCTTTCATGTTTAATTTCGTGCTCCGTTAGCAGTGTTTTTTTTGTGTGTGTGTGTTTTTTTTATAGCATTTCCTGCTGATGATTACAGGTGCTGAGGCCCAGGACTTGTTTGACCCAATTGCATAACTTTGATTGTTATTAGTAACACTGTTTGAGGTGTTTAAATGTCAAGTATTTGCACAGCAGTGAGCATACTTTGCTGGATAAACGAAAGATCAGCAGTGTTTGACAGTTTAATTAACAAGCCTGAGTACATTCACCCAGATTATTCTGTAATACTGTGGCTATGCATGTAACACATTTGTGTGTATGAAGTAATGTGCTCACCAAATCTGAAGCCTGTTCGTAGACAAACTGTATCAGTAACTCCACTGTGAGAAAATGCCACTGCCTACCAGTCAGTGACAGATTGAAGATTGAACTTTGATTTCTGTGCCAGCTACTTTGTCAGCTAACAAGCGGTCATGGAAGATCTGCTGTTGGTAAATACTCAGAGTAGTGATAGAGGCAGAATAATGAAAGTGGCTGTGTGTATTAGCCTACCAGGATAACAGTGGATGTCCTGCTTGGGGCTTTTGCTCCAATATTTCTTGCATAGAGTTCCAGACCCTTGTCTGTGCATTCATGTCTGTAATACACACTTTAAAATGATATGCAACAGAGAAAATAATCCTCATATTTGAGAGGCTGGAACCAAAGAAAATTTGCTATTTTTCCCTCGAGAAATGATAAAAAAATATAAAAATCAACTCATTATCAAACAATTCATCAACTAATTGTTTCAGCAAAATGAAGCATACTTTAAAACATCCTGTTATGCAGGCACAAACGTCATGAAAGTGAGAGCAGTTAAAACTTATAACTTATAGGTCATAAAGATAAAAGGAACTCTTATAATAGGTCTATATATATAGACTTCATTATACAACCACAAAGTGTGAAAATCAGGACATCAGGACTTCCTCAGAGACACATGAGCCACATGTACTGTTTTTTTTTTTTTTTTTTTTTTGTGGCTTTTTTTAAGCTTTATTTGACAGGGATAGCTGAAGAGTGACAGGAATGTGGGGAGAGAGAGATGGGGAATGACATGCAGCAAAGGCCTGCAGGTCGGAATCGAACCCTGGGCCACTGCAGCAAGGACTGAGCCTTTGTACATGGGGCGGATGCTCTACCCACTGAGCTAACCATCACCCACCTGTACTGTTTTATGATTAGCAGAGTGGAAACAGTTGTTCAAATGAAGAACATCAGCAGCATTTAGCTTGTGTTCACTTAATGCCATGATTATCGTAAGTAAAGCTGGACAACTACTGATCCAAGTCACTGTATCATGTGTTTTTCAGTCAAGATATGTAAGTTACACTGCCAGATAGGACCATGTAGCTTAGTTTCCACTCTTTGAATCTGCAGGCTTCAATGTTTCCTCATTAAAACCTGAGTGGAAATCTTCAGTTACAGCTTAACTCCCAACACCAACTCAAGTGACCCCCCTCTGTCTCAACCTGTTCCTACTTTCTGCACTTTCCAAGCCAAAAGAAAAGCTCTTATTTAACCCCAATGCCCCTGCTGACCGTATTTAGCAGCGTTTGAGTAAAAGTAACCATGAAAGGGAAAAAAATGTCCAGGAGCATCAGTGAGTCTCTCAAGTGCAAAAGGAAACTTTATCTCCCACAATTGGTGTGTGAGCTCAGGGGCGAATTTCACTTGGTTTTAAAAATAGCCTCTTTCAGGCAGAAGAAGCATCTCCACTCACTGCTTTGTTACATGATCGACTATTGCTGGTGTTCACTCAAGAACAAAAGTGTTGGGCTTAACTATGTCACTGCTCTTACTTATTAATGATGTTAAGAGTATCTGCAGCCACGTCCACACTAATGCTGCTAAATCTGAAAATACATCATGTTCATCCTCACTGTGCCAGCATTTTTTCAAAGGCAAGGTGCTGATTTATGATTTTCATAAGTACAATGGCATATGTGCTACTGCCTAGCAGCAGCAAAAAAGATGTCAATTTCTCTTGTCTTAACATTTTGCTGACTGTGATTGTGTATGTTGTGTGTTCATGCAGACAATCAAAGTTCTTTTTTGAATACCTAAGGTGATTATTTTATTGTATTTCAAACTGCTTTTGCACAGGCCATTTTAGATATTGTTTTTGGGAGTGTGGTGTATAATCAGCAGCATTTACTTTTCCCCCCATTCTTGTCAACTCTGATGAACTCCTTGGAACAAAAACACAGGAACTTGTGGATGTGTGGGACACAATCAAATCTATGTGAACATCTTAAACTCCGTTTTGTTTATTTAGAAAAAGAGGTGAAAGTTGAAGTGATTAAATTATGCTACATGAGTGAACAAAATGTAACTCAACCAGATATTGAAGTTGTCTGGCCGGAAGCTGATGGGCAAGTCGAGCTGTCTGTAGCCTGAGAGCTAGCTGTAGCAGTCTGTCTGTCATCATGTAAAATGGATGCAATAAGAGAGCATTGTCTTAGTCAAATTTAAAATGTACTAACCCTGCCTGTGTGGCACTAATGTTTGTAATAATAACATAAGATATTTACCCTCGATAATGGATGTGCTGCTTGGTTGCGAAGCATGCGTAGAGCATCAAATACAGGCAGGTTTTAGTATTTTGCTGCTGTTTCCACCTGTATCATTTTACAGATGTTACAACTAACTGTTGTCATTTTCATGAAACTTTTTGCACCATTTCTTCCTCTCCACCATAAGTGGTTCTTGCTTCAAGTTTCCAGCAGCGTAGATGCACGATGTTGACGTCATTGTTTTGCAATGCGCAGCTGTCAGAAAAAAATGCTGACACTGATTAAGGATCTGGGACCAGTTCTCAATTACCATCACTACTGATGAGCAGGGTTATATCACGCTGCTCTCTCTTCCATTTTCCAGTTCTCTGTTGCATTTAATAAAACTTATGTGTTGCCAATACAGAGTGGAAACTGTTTACATGTGACTGTGGAGGCTGTGTGTGTTAACTGGGTTTAAATCCAGATTAAAGATTCATTAACACAAATAAAGATGTTTGCCTCTCGGGCAGCAGCCTGTTAACCTGTCGACACCAGGTGTAGACTTTCAGCTCACTCATGCTGAGCCAGTAATCTTCCAGTTTCCTTTCAAACTTTCTCCTTGTATGGACATTTGTGGATTTTGTTGGGTTGAAATTATGATGTTGAGATTACACTGTTGCCCATGAAGTTGGAATAATTTTGTTTTCAGACACGTTCCTCTTTTTATTCTTATTTATGCATATCAGGTCAATTGTGGTTTCATTTTCACTGTGATATGTTTGGAAGAGATTGTTGTTGGAGTTTTGAGAAGATACACTTTATCTATCAAGAATAAATCACATTGTCACAATCGTTTCATGAGAAGAGGTAAAAGTATTTTTTTATGGGAAACAATATCATTTAAAATATTATAATAATAATAATATATATAACATGTTTCAATGCAGGTCACTAGATAAACATGAATATGATAAATGGGTCATTGAAGGATCTCAAGTAACAATAAAAATGGAAAGTTGTTTTTTTAACTGTTAATTAGTCATACATCATAAATCATACATACATACATACATACATCAATATGTATTTAGGAAGATGTTCACTGAGTGGGAATGTGTCTTTAATTATGAAGTAATTCTAAATTAATTACAAGCAATGTCATGATTGAATCAAATGATGAAGAGAATTAATGGGAACCTTCACACGCTCACAGTCCTCATTGAGCAAATATTATGTAGGAGTAAAGTCACGGATGATCCAATAGTTCTGAATTCCTGGAGGCTGTCTGATTTGAAAGAGGACACACACAAAAACAAACACACTTCCACCTTCACTTACAGACCTACTTGAATCCCAGCCAAGCATAGAGGCCGATACACCTGTTCTGTAATCTCCTCCCCCCTCCAAGGTGAGAGACTAAACTCGGCCAGACTCAATTTGACTACCTCAACATTTACTTGTCGTTTGCATCTGAAGCACTCATACATCCTTTTCTTTTTCTCCATTGGACGATGCTGCTTATACTCTTTTTCTTTTCTGTTATCACCTTGTGTACACTGCACTGCTGTCTGTCTCTGTTTTATCCACTGACCTGTGTTTCATGTGAATGCTCATTATCTCAAGTCAGTATTTGATTATCTGTGTGTTTGCCCTGGCAGGAGACTGATGGCGATGACAGGTTGGGCCTGCAAGGTGACGCAGAGGGAGAATGTGACGGTGACTCCAAAGCAGACACTCCAGATGTTCCTCTCTCCACAGCAGACACTGACAACACTCCACAATGCCTGAACAAAGCTCTGGAGGGCCTGCCACCCAGGTACACACTCACAAAAGATGGATGCCAACAGATCATGTTTGTTCTTCAAATGCATCCTGAAGTTGTCACCGCTTAGAAATTTCAAAAGCTTACTCTGTTGCCTGATTTTTGCCTTGTTTTTTTTTTTTTGTGGTGTGATCATGTTACCAGGAACTATTAACATTTAGTATTTAACTGTACTAGTGTAAGTTTATATCCTTTCTATCATGGTCCATTTTAGTTCAACAGGCTTTTTCCAAGATGGTACAAAGTCAGCAAAAACGAATTAACTGTGGCCCACTACTTAACTGTAACTCATCATGTTCTCCTTGAAACAAATAGACTCAAATAATAGTAAATGTACACATTAGAGATTTTATCTTTAAAATCATTCAGTCTGACTTCGACTAAAATTATATTTGCATACATGTGTGCTGGCCATTGTGTTGTTTTTCATAGCCAGCAACAACAGGAAGTAGAACAAGAGTGAAATCTTTGATTTCTTAGATTGCAAGTAGGTCAAAATGCAAACGTCAGCCACAGCACTCAAGGCACTCAATTTAAAGAAATGCAAAACAGGGCCAAAAGCGTGCAAATCAAATGACTTACTGATTCTACATACATACTGAAGAAGCCTGAGGTTCTGTTTAAATGTACTTCATTCAGCCTTAATAATGCTGTCACAAGCACTTCCCCCCCTCATCTTTCATGAAATGACCCTGACAGAGTGATTGATCATCTTTGCCCTATGAGTGTAGGTTAATTGGACCAGAAATAGATTGGAATCTGCAGACATGTTAGACCATGCTCTTATTAATGCAGTGAAGGAGTTAATTTGCAACTAACTATAGGACTTACAGTATATAGTCGGTGAAGGAGTTCAGAAAAATTCTCTCTACACAGGTAGAAGCATTTGACCAGTGACTACTGTTGATTTCGTTTGAATTCCCCTCCTAAATTTAATTCGAAATTACAGCATTATATATTTCTATTTCTGAATATCTAACACTGATTTGGTATGATTCACAGCAGTAAAGTAAATAAGATATGTCAGGGTTCATCCTGAGAGAAACCAACCAGCCAGTAAGGCCTGCCATAGGAAAAGGGTGTGCGGACAACCTGTTATGTCAGTTTTGCACCTTGCCATCTCCTTCATACTTTGGATAAATGTGCCTAATGGAGAATAATCATCCATGGAGTTATGTGGTATGGTTAGAAGGGGAAATGTTGATCGAGTAATAGAATGTTAAAATAAACACAATGAAATCAAATCTGGAAAATGCACTGAGGGCTGACAAACGTTAAAACTTTTCACAGTCATTAAAGGAACTGTTCTTGCACAGTTTACATTCTCGTGGTGTGGAAACACGTTTTGCCAGTAGTTCAGGACTATCACACTTGTACCGAGACTCTGTGCCAGTGCAAGTCAGCAGCACCTTGAACACAAATGAATGAGAGCCCTGTTTGATATACAGATGAGAAGTGGAGAGTGTAACCAATGAGTGACGGCCAGGTCACAGGGCTTAAAGGCTCACAAGGAGGGAAGCAGTAATCCCTGAGAGCCATAGAGGGTGGTGTGCTGCAGAGAGATCTGTGGATGAACAGACTGCAGAGAAAGAGGGAGGGGGGATGGGAGGAAAAGAGAGAGAGAGAAAAGGAAGGAAGGAAATTAGAGAGAGGAAGGAAGAAGGGATAGATAAAGAGAAACAGATGTACAGATGAGGAAGATTTAGCATAGATGAGGAGGAGGGATGGCAGCAGGTGAATGAGTGAAAAATGACACAGCAGAGAAGGAAGAATAGATGGACTTGAAGGTGAAGTAGTTATAATCACAGAGTGGCATGGAGTCAGAGGAAGTGTGTGTGTGTGTGTGTGTGTGTGTGTGTGTGTGTGTGTGTGTGTGTGTGTGTGTGTGTGTGTGTGTGTGTGTGTGTGTGTGTGTGTGTGTGTGTGTGTGTGTGTGTGTGTGTGTGTGTAGCAGCGGCAGCAGCTTTTTTTTCATGATGCAGCTGTTTTTTCTTCTCCATTCATACAGCAGGCACCAGGCTCTCTGCCCTGCTTGGCTCCTGTGCAGCTTTTAGCTGTTTCCTCTCTTTTGTTTGCTCCCAGGCAGTGCAGCAGTTTGCCTCACAACAACACGCACTACATGATATGTTGTGAAAAGCTCTTCAGAGTACGAGGCCTCATTCCTAGTGTCATGCCGCAGGTGGTACTGGTAATATGATTCGTTGTTAGGTCTAGAGAATCAGTTACCACTAAGCCTCATCGCTGTACCAGCTACTAACAGGCCAGGACGCAGGTGTTACGGGAGCAACCTCATCTAGCTTTCCACTATTCCTCTACCCGTTCACGGCAGTGTTGCTCACTTTACTGTGTGGTAAGGCCAGCCCACTTAGGTTCATCCCGGTCTGTTCTTCTCTTGTCACCAAATGAACACCTAGCTTGGCGTTTGTTTCAGTTCATTTTGGTTGGACAGTCTCAACTAAAGTTGTTCCCCACTTCCTCTTTTTTCTTACCTTTGCTGGCCATTTCTGCATATCTTGGCACAGTGTTGCCACCTGTAGATGAGTGGAATAGTGTCACACCATTGGCAGGAATGTGTATTGTGCACACGGACAAGACAAACAAAAGGGGGCCCGCTCATAAAAAACATTTTTCTGAGGGACAGAATTTTTCTATGCAGACCCTGTGGGGGCTGGACTTCCAAATAATAATAATCAGTATGAACAGACTAAAAACATGGGATATCTATAATGATAAGATACCTTAATATAAAATGCTCTTCTGTGAACAGCAGAAGTGAAAAGTAGTTTGTTACCTTGTTGAGAAGATGGTCGTCTGCAGCTCTTCATCTAACAGCTCACTGTGGCCATCCATCTTCCATCTTGTTCCATTGCTTCCTGCAATATATCGAACTGATCTGCTGTCAAAAAATGCCCCAAATGACCATTGTCTTGTTTTGGTGACTCACACATTGTATTTCCTGTGAATACTTAATAATAATAATGATAATGGTAATTAAAATCTGTGTTTAATCAGTTAAGTGTTTTTAATGTAAAGCCGCAGCAGTTGGAAATGTTAGCTTTAGCTCATTATGGCATTTTTTCACCACAGATACACTGTTTGCTCCTAGCCTGATAGGAATATTTTTGCAGGCTGGATATGGCTTATGACCACTGCTGTAGACTCTGTTCAGCTCAGAGTCTTGTTCAGTGTATGCATCTAAACATACTTTGATCATATTTTCTGGTTTTATAATTTTGCCTTTCAACATTAGCTATAATCAGAGATTGTCTTCTTTCCTGACAGTCCACGATTAAGTCCACTCAGCTGATATAAATATAAATGCCATGAATCAGCACTGTGAATTCAAAGCCTCTGCTCATATGATCTGCTACTGTAATTTCATGGCTCTTATGTTGAATTATATGCAGTCCATGTTTTAGAACTGAAAAAATAGACACAGAGCCAGACAGTAAAACATGTATCTGTGTCATACTTTTCACTGTTCACTGTTTCTCTTCTTTGACTGAAAACTCAAATGAAGCATAAATCAATAAATGAAATATTCATATAATTTTTAAAGGTAGTAATTCAAAGTTTACATTCTCAACAGATGGAAGAACTACTGGATTCGAGGGGTTCTGTCTTTAGCCATGATTTCAGGCTTTTTCCTCATCATCTATATGGGACCTGTCACTCTTATATTAGTGGTAAGTGACAATGATTGATACTGTACCTTGTCTATGAGTCCTCAATGCAGCTATCCTACTGTCTGTTCTTTTTTTGGCTGAAAAGAAAAATAGTTGTTTTTTAAAAGCATAAAAAAACATCAGTTTAAATCAGTTTGTTTCTCAGGCTTGACCTTTCATGGCTTATTTTTGCTCTGCTCCTATCATCTGACGTAGGTCATGACTGTCCAAATCAAGTGTTTCCAAGAAATCATCACCATCGGCTACAGAGTTTACCATTCCTATGAACTGCCTTGGTTCAGGACACTAAGCTGGTAAGGAGAATGGGTTTTACAGTAAACAGCAGATATACTGTATTGTGAATACTTTAATATATGCACAAATATCATTTTTTGACCAGATAGCTCTGAGTTAAGTAGTTTTGTCTATTTGCACATGGAAATTTGAAGTACTGTATCTAAAAATGTCTAGTTTTGATACAAGTGCAGAAACCCAGGTGCAGTATCAGCACTTGTATCAAAAACATTTAAATGATACTCAGCTCTACCTTTACATCTTGGCCACAGTGGCCTGTAACAGGAACTCCAGGAACCTGAATGTTAGATCTATATTCATTAGGAGTGTAATAGAATGTGAGGATATTTAATAATCGAGAAACAGGCAGAATTTCTATTTTAAAAGTAACAGTCATTTCTTCTGGCAGCAGCACTCCTTTTAACTTTGCTGTTCCTCCAGTAATATGCTGACTCAAGCCAGCTTCGTCTTCAGGTAGTTGCTCTGAATAAGCAACACCAACCCACCGCCATATTGCCTGAGTTTGCTTCCATTTCTGTTTCAAGTCACCTTTGCATACACACCCACAGTATGTGACAGCAGTGCTCAGTGCAGTGAGGAGCAAAGATCACTGCCATGTTGGAAGCAAATGAAAGCTAATTGAAACTTGCCCCTTTTACCAAGGCCACCCTTCACACACACACACACACACACACACACACACACACACACACACACACACACACACACACACACACACACACACACACACACACACACACACAGGTGGTCAATGTACATAACACATTTTCATACATTTCACAAAAACTCTTGCCCAACAACATGGCTCCATGCCAAGAAGCACTCAAACGTAATAAGGAGCAAAATCCAAAAAGAAAAATGAATATATTATAATATATTAATATTAATATTTTTTTCCATCAGGTACTTCCTGATTTGCGTCAACTACTTCTTCTATGGGGAAACCGTTGCAGATTACTTTGGTGCTCTGGTGCAGAGGGAGGAACCTCTGCAGTTCCTGGCTCGCTATCACCGCTTCATCTCCTTCGCTTTGTACCTCGCAGGTGGGTCGCACCTCAAGACAATAAGACTGCTGTATCTCGCAAAACACACACGCTCTTTGGCCCCTCCGCTTCCACTCACGTTTTCTTTAGAGGTGGATTAGATTTCATCAGACACAGTGTGAGTGTAGTAGAGTTGGGTTACAAATAACATTGCTGGGGAGAAAATGGAACAAAAAGAGAAACAAAGACCTCAGGGAGGTACAAACTCATGAGTTTACAAACTGATTTACAGTGATATGAGCTCATCTCCTCTTTTTCCTTGTAGCTTTCGTTTACTGATAAGATGGTTTATTGATCTGGTAATGATTCACATACATTATGTGTAAAAAGACGTGGCAGTTAACAAGAAAACATCTTTCCTAATAACATCCAAACCACCAGTGTTTTTTCTTCTTTACACTAATGCTGAACAAGTTCAACAGCTACCTGTGTTTTAGATTTTATGCGGGCCACTGTTTCCATTCATGTTGGTACAAAATGAAAATCACCGTGCAGACATGCCAAAGATTTGATTGAGATTATTTAGAAGCATTGTTGTCCTTGTAATTTGACCTGCATTTTTCTCAGTACTTGTTTTGGTCATAATTCTTAGAAACCCTTAAAGTTTGTTGTCAGATCAAATTAAAAGCAGACGCATAATAATGTTCACTGTGACTGATTGCCCAATTTAACCAAGTTTTTTTCCATACTGTGGGGATACAAATTAAACACCTTTTTAAAGTTCCTTAAAATGTTTAAAATCTAAAGTAGTCCATTATAACATTAAATAATCATGACTTAAGAAATAAAATTCAAACTCATTTATATAGCATCTTTTATACACGCATGCAGCCCAAAGTGCTAGACAGAGGATAAAGTAAAAACAGAAATGGACAACAAGGAATAGAATTTTGCAAGACAGAAATCAATTTAAAACAACAAAGTAAATAAACACAAGGGTTAAAAAGTAAGAGAGCAAATGATTGAGGCTTAAAAACTAGGCAGTAAATAATGAGGCACTTTAAATAAAAGCCAGACTAAAGAGATATGTACAAATGTATTATTACTTTAGTTATTACGAGTTTAGTACATAAACAATCAGCTGTCATCATTAGGACCTTGTGCTTGTAGTTTGAGGTTTGACTGACACTGCTGACCACATACACAAACAACATGACAAGTGTCATCAAAGTATGCGTCGTTGCTTTTTGTCCAATTGGGAAAAGCACAGACAAAAACACAAATGCCCTCAAGAGGGGCACCCCTGTAGCTCACATGGTAGAGCATGCGTCCCATGTATCGAGGCTAAAGTCCTTATTGCGACCTGGGTTCGATTCCAGTCTGGGTCCTTTGCTGCATGTCGTTTCCTCTCTCTCTCCCCTGAATCTCCTATCCATCTCTTTGGATTTCATTGTCAAATAAAGGATAAAAAAGCAATCCAAAAAATATCTTAAAAAATGCATCAGGAAAAAATCAATGGCAACATAAGTATGTACATTTGTAGAAAATATGCTACAACATGCACAAACACTGATATAATCATTTTTAACCATTTCTCTATCAAATGTAGAAGTAGTGAATATAACTGCAGTGAAGGCTCGATCATAGCAGCGGTTTTCTGAATTTTCCCTCTGGGGTGATGAATAGAGCTGCTGTCTGCTGGTCTCTGTGGTTAGTTTTAGGGGCTGAACTGGGGTGAACGCATTTCTTCCTGAGTGTTGCTGTCTTAGTTGTCTCTCTGTCGACCCAGCCAGGCGTCAGCTGCAGTTTTAAGCCCCAAGGACATTCTGACCAAGACAGCATCTTCTGCATCTGTTGGCAGTAACGGTTCCCTGAGGGCCTCCCCAAGTTTATGTAGACAAACCTGAGATGTTTTCAGCCCATCAGCCTCCCCAATTCAAATTCACACATCTAGTTTGTATGAAAGGCAGTTGTGAATTGTTTAGTCATAGTCATGTAGTCATACACCTCCCCATACAGTATACAGTAAATAAGTTATTATATGTGATGTGTTTTTTAATCTAGCATATACTTTTTAAATTTGGATTAAATACTGACAGCATGTTGTCTACTCTTTCACAGGTTTCTGCATGTTTGTGCTGAGTTTAGTGAAGAAACATTACCGCCTGCAGTTTTACATGGTGTGTATCAGCCAAGTAACCCTCTCCTCCTCTCTTCTTCACCGCTAACATTCCTGTCTGTCCTCTTCCACTGCTTCTTACTTCCCGTTATGTTCCTTTGAGACGATTTTGGAAATTCATCTTGCGCTCTGATGTTGCCATTGTAGAACTCCTTTTGGATGTGACACATTTTTCACACTTTTCCGCTCTTTTGGAACACAAATGTGTTTTCTGTTAAATGCTGTTCTCAGATTAACTGTCTGCATCATTATGCAGAGTTAGATCCTGGATAAATGCAGGATTTCTGCAAGGCTTTAGTTTATTTCACTTGCATCACCTGCATCTGTTTTGCTTTTTCTGCCATCCGTGGGCACCTTTATGTACCATACATCATCGGCCCAAACTAACTTTATTAGTATCTTATAGGACTGTTTATTTATTAGTATTTTGCGTTTCATTTTCGTATTATTTTTTAGACAGATTTATGCAAAGACCTTCAAGCACACATTTCTGAGATTTCTGGCTCTAAAAAGAAATTGGATTCCCTTGTCATTTATTAAACTACATTATCATACACCCAAAAGTTCAAAGGGCAGATAAGTCATAATGCATGATTATATTAACTAAAAGAAGGCACTTCCTCAGCTTGAATATTCAGTGCTGTTTGGTTTCATTATGCTGCTGGGTTATTGTTTTTTTTTTAATCATTTTTTAAAATCATTTCACTGCATGCATCTTCACAAAATTCTTGTTTGAGTATGTCCAATAAATTTGTGACACAAAAAGCTTCCATCTGCTGCCCGCTCTTCTCTCAATATCAATACATTTCTCTGTTTTGATGTTTTCGACATGTCATCTCACTGCAGTGTGGCTTTGTCAGTGTCGTTCACCTCGTCCGTCTGTTTGTTATGAATCCACTGTTTTTCTGACACAAGCAACTTCTGAGCAGGCGTGGCTACATTCCAGTGCAGTGACACGGTGGTGTTTGTGTTTGTGTTTGCCATTCCAGTTTGCTTGGACCCATGTGACCCTGTTGATTGTGGTAACTCAGTCCCACCTTGTCATTCAGAACCTGTTTGAAGGGATGATCTGGTAAGCAGGACACAGACATACTAAAGGAAACCCGCCTATTGCAGCACATGTGTCGTCACAAGTGTGTTCTCACTGTTTTGGTGCTCTTCATACAGACTTTTAACATTTGAATAATGCAACTGATAGTCACCCAAGGTGGCAATTAATTCAAATATCCAAGCCATGTTTACTTGATTAATGCTCAATTCAATGAGATTCATAATAATTACATTTTTATTTTCACATTTTTGTAATATGTTGCCACTTTCCTTCCTCCAGGTTCATTGTCCCGATCTCCATTGTGATCTGTAACGACATTATGGCCTATCTGTTTGGATTCTTCTTTGGGAGGACTCCACTGATCAAGGTAAATCAAATGTCGCCTCATTCTCATTTTAGGGATTTGCATTACATTTAGGCTTTGTTCAGACTGCAGGCAAATCAGATTTGTTTCTCAAATCAGATCTATAAGACATACTGTTCACATTGTTATTTGCAAGTGATCAGATCAGATTTGTGTGTCCAAACATCTCCAACCTGTCTGCTTAGGTTGCTATGATGAAGATGTAGACTGCATGATTCTGCTCAGCTGCTCTAATGCACTTCTGTTACTCTGGATTTGATGTCATGTTGCAGATCGAGTGACTCAAAAGACACTTCACAAGACAGACACAAATCTGAGATGCAGGAATTTCATGTGGTCTTTTGCTGTCTTTCTAAAAATCAGTCTGGATACAATCTGGATGTATGCAAAAAAAACCCATAAACCATTAACTGGTTCCAGTTGTTTGAGAAATAACTTAACAGCAGGAAGCCCTTGAAGAAGGTGCCGGGACCTAAATAAACTTTAGGGAGGTATTTTTAATCATTTTATATAGTTTGAGTGAGCAGTGTGAATAATGATGATGATAATGATGGTTATGCTTACTGACAGTGGACATATTTAGATATGCATCAGTGTTACGACTTCACTTTACGTTTGAGTGAAGGCATGGATATACTCCCAAGTAGACACATAGAGTGACAACCGTTGGCGACATAGACACACAGCTCTGTTTATACGACCTACACTTGGAAGACGTGTTCCACACATACACAGACATATTCTGTGTCTTGTTGGAGCGTAGTAGCAGTCACAACAAATTGGAGGTATGTGGATGTCCACGAAAGGTAAATTTAGGCTTGAGGACGAATTGGTGCAGCATCAGCAGTGATGCAGGTGTCTGCACTGGACTCAGAGTATATGAGTTTATCTATGTTCTACCCTCATCTAAAATGAGCTTTATGTATAGAGTGAGGAGCGCTATCATCCAGATGGAGATCTGAATAGAACTGGTGCTAATTTTGTGTTGAAAGGAGCTAGCTGAGGTGGCTCAGCTTCTGATGAGGATGCTCCCTGTGGATGTGTTCTGGAGACTATACATCTATCCACACAAGAGCTATTCAGTAACTCAGAGCTGACGTTTATTATAATTCACATGTGATCCGTGTTGAGGCTGATTTCATGATGATGTGAAAGACGGCCTCTGTTTCTGTCTCCAACTAACCCTGCAGCTCTCCCCTAAGAAGACCTGGGAGGGATTCATCGGCGGTTTCTTCTCCACTGTGGTCTTCGGCTTCATCGTGAGTACACACTACCTGCTTTTACCACTCACTCACATGGTCTTGGTTTTTTCTTCTACTCACAGTTTTCAAGTACCCAAGGCAAAAATGTTTGTTGTGTTTTTTTCCAGTAACTGGCAGTATTGGATGCATTACAGGTGGACACATTTTTAGAACAGAATGAGGTGTCTCAGTTATGGTTCATTATCTGCGAAAGTTCTTGTAGATAAGAAACAGCAATTGCCAAAATGAGTTGTTTGGGTTGTGACATGATTGGCAGTTTCCCAACACGCTCACAATCGTCAGGCAGTGCTTTCAAAACATCCTGTCACATGGTCTGTGGTTTCTATTTCAACCAAAAATATTCAATTGGACTTATGTGATTTAATCACATGCCAACCAGGATGGAGATTCATTTTTTGCAGCATCACTGAGCACTTTCAGTTGATGTGTTAGTGTGTAGCTTTTAGAAATTTTCAAATGTGCACACTGAAGTTTGCACAAAAGCATGAACCCTACTTCAACATTTTTAGTGATGTAATGCCATACTATATATACATACTATATACTATGTACTAACACAGAGTTAGAGGCTGATCTTTTCTTTGTGTTTTGTTTTACCATCAGTTGGCCTACCTCCTGTCTCGGTTCCAGTGCTTTGTGTGTCCCGTGGGATTCAACAGTGAGACCAATGGGTTTACAGTTGAATGTGAGCCTTCTGATATCTTTGTGATGCAGGAGTACACTCTTCCCGCTGTGGTACAGAACACACTGAGATGGGTAAGACTTTGTCCTTTGTCCATTTGAAATATAAGATGTTATAAATAAGTATTTTATCATTGTAAACATGTGGCATGCCATTGTACGATGATTAAGGGAAACTTTCCTAAATTTTACTAAACCAAAATAACACTTTTGCCGTTAATCAACTCACATTTCAACATTTATCCTGTGTGTCCTCTCTCCCTCTCTCTTTCAGAAAACGGTGAACCTGTACCCCTTCCAGATCCACAGTATCTTCCTCTCGTCCTTCGCGTCTCTCATCGGGCCTTTTGGTGGTTTCTTTGCCAGCGGCTTCAAGCGAGCTTTCAAAATCAAAGTAAATGACGTCTCACTTTCTTCCTCAATTGTCTCTCATCCAACAGGTTTATTTGTAGTCTTTTTTTAAACAGTTGGTGGTAGAGTTATCACTTCAATCTGTTTTTCAGCTTATTGTTCAGCTCAAATTTCTAGCATTACTTGTCCACAGACAAAGATTAGTTTAAGGGAGGCATTTGAATACCACAGAAACAGGTTAGACCACTTCAGCTGTGGTGAAGAGCAGAGATTTTACTTAAAGTGACAGGTAGCTCAGCAATGCTTTGTGTAATCCCTGACACAGCAGCACACATTCATTACTGCAGGCTGTGGAGGTAAACTGCAGCCTTCTGCTGTCAGCCACTGAGCAGCTCAGTGCTACTGAGGTCCCGGCACCTTGTTCAAGGGCTTCCTGCTGTTAAAAGTTATTTCTCAAACAACTGGAACCAGTTAATGTTTGTGTAGTCAGTGCTTTTGCATTTTGCTCACTGCCTTTGGAGGACATCTCCACCATGACACTATGTGTGTTTGACAGGTGATCTTTATCAAATTACAGCAGTGAAACACCAGAACACCAAAAGGAAGAGAATAATCAGGCTAAATCATATTCTGATAGCCACATACACATGCTACATTTGTTAATCTCAGCAGGTACCTGAGTTTTGATGTTATGCCACCATGCTCTCTCCTCTCCTGCAGGACTTCGCCAACACCATCCCCGGCCACGGTGGCATCATGGATCGATTTGACTGTCAGTACCTGATGGCCACCTTCACACACGTCTATATAGCCAGCTTCATCAGGTAAGAAGAGGAAAGGAGGCTCAGAGGGAGAACTGTCTGTTAGTGAAATCTAAAAATGTCTCTTCAAGTTCCTTACAAGTTTGTATGTCTGTCAAATGTTTGCATATCAGTTTTCACAACATGTACAACCTCTGTTGGTGCATAAAAGGCTGCTGGATTTCTTATCCTACATTTGATTTTAAGATGAGCTCCAGCTTTGGGATTTTATTTTTTACATTCTTGTTTCCATTTTGGTCACATTTTTAATTGTTGTCTTGTAGGGGACCAAACCCGAGCAAGGTGCTACAACAGCTGTTGATGCTTCAGCCCGAACAGCAGCTCAG
Source organism: Sciaenops ocellatus (assembly GCA_033000465.1). NCBI lineage: Eukaryota > Metazoa > Chordata > Actinopteri > Sciaenidae > Sciaenops > Sciaenops ocellatus. The sequence goes on along the minus strand of CP136880.1, from coordinate 21,592,816 downwards.
CATTTTCCACACTCTGCACTCCCACCTGAGAGAGAGGGACATGCTGCCCCCCGCTGCTGCCCAGGCTGAGTGAAAGACCCGCTGGCTTTACAGGGTGATGACTGGAGAATGTGTATGACCGTTTGGAAAGTTTGTGTAAGCATGTACACACACAGGCACGCACGCTCCTAAGTATGGCTTTATGGTGTGTGATCCCGGGCCACTTGCAGAGCGTCCTTCATCATCCTGCCGACTCTTCATTCGACTTCCAACCAGCTCCAAATCACGACTTTTACCCTGAGGTGACTCTCCAAGACTACGTGGAACAACCTTGTAGTAAAACAAAAACGGAACAAAAAAAAAAAAAAAATACCACCGCCACCAACAACAACAACAACAACAGCAACAACAACAAAACAAATAGGTGGTTTCTCTCCACATGGACTGGCACATAAACAACAACATGCTTCATGAGCAAACAGGCAGTCCCCATCCTAAAAACTTACAGACTGAAGATAAAATGTCTTATTGAACAAAATGGACTCTAAAGCACATGGCTTTCTCAGCGCAGGTGGATGGTGGATGTGCAGTTTCCCTGTGGACAGCAAAGAATTGCACTGACTTTAGCTGAACAAACGAAATTTAAGAAGCTTTTACCAGCATAAACTGGGCCCAAAGTGTTGGCCACGTGGACCTGAGCTACAGCAAAAAGACTGTTGAGATTTGTCTTTCTGGGGTTTGGGTGTGGGTGAAGCAATGATGCAGCAGGGCTGTCAAACAAACTCTAGACACTGTTTTATAGACTATGTTGTGTTTAATAGTCCTAACCTCACAGCAAAACTAAACATGTAGCATGTTCGCAAGTCCTGTCTTGGGCTACTGCTAAACTAAGCCATGTTTGTTCTCCTCTTCCACAGTGTGAACTTTTAGCTTTTAGTTTTTCTGTCTAAATTTAAATTACTTGCACAATTAAAGTCAACAGAGATTGACTGTAAGCATGCTAACGCAGAAACTAGAGCATCAGCACTCAAGTTATGTATTGTACATAAATATATTGAAAATATTTAGCTGAACAAATATCTATCACATACTATAACTACTCTTGTGACTTACTGGGGGAAAGAAAAACACTTCTATGAAATGATATGCAAAAAAATATTTAATTCATTTGTAGCCTTTAGCATGAACAAATTAGATTTTTAACAGGTAGGGATGTAGATTTGTTCTGAGGTTGCTGCTTTCAAGGGTCTGCTGGGTGACCCTTCATTAGAGATTGTAAAAATAAATAAAGGAATAGTTTTACATTTGGAAAATATGCTTATTCTTGCCGGGAATTACATAAGATCAATACCACTCTCATGTTTGTGCATTAAGTATGGAATATGAAATGCGAACAAACGATTTGTGCACACAATAAAGACCAGCACGTAATTCTACAAAGCAGCTAACTTGGTTGCTACATACTATATTGGAAAGTAAATAATCACAGTTTTAAGTTTCTAACCTGGTCTCGTCTCGGACCTTTGTTGAAGAATCCCAGATGCTCAATGTGGTTAGCCGATGTGGGGTCAAAACTTGGGCTGCAAAATGCAGTGGAAAGTCAGCGTAGGATTCAGCAGTGGCTCGTACAGTTGATCTCCATTTTGGAAATAATGACCTTTCTTTTGGTGTGAAGGCTCTGCAAGGTTGCCAACAACTAGTGGAGATGTCGCACTTATTGGGTGGATGCATTAACTGTCGTGTATCATAAAATAACAAGTCCAAAACTACAACTACTATTTGTATTTTTTTACATCTCTTTGTAGAGATTAAACAAATGAGATCCATGTTCATTTGTGAACTTAAGAGGCATAACTTCGAAGAATGGCAGTCAAGCTGTTTCCACCTGCTTCCAGTCTTTATGCTAAGCTAGGCTAATCCTCCATACCTTACGCACATGTGAGTGGGATATTGATCTTGTTAAAGGAAGTAAATAAGCATATTTTCAAAATGGTGACCCATTCCTTGAAAGAAAAAAAACAAAAAAAAAAACAAAAAAAAACTGCGCTTCCATTATCAATTTAAGCAATGATTTTAGTTGCACTGTAGCTGTGGGGGTGGAGGTAGTAGATGCATCAGACCACTCCGAAGGTCCCCACATCATCTGACTCAATGTTTGTTTAACTGTTTAAAAGAATCTTGCTATTTCTTCACTGTTAAATTATTACGTTTTGAATGTAGTTTGCAATATAAAATGTTATCAGTGATAACAAGCGATTTGAGTACGTTTGGAGCTTATATACTGTACAGTATGTGTGTATATACAGTACTGTATTTACACATATCTTTACGTATATGAAAATATAAAAAATGATACTCTGGGCGCTGGTTTTATTAGTAATATTTCATCTTATGCAAGTTGCAGTTTGACTCCTTAGAATAAGGGTTGGATAATTAAATTCTGCAGGAAATCTGTGGCATTTACTACTAATCACACGTTCACCAGTGTGATAAATGAGACAAAGCATTATAAGCATGTTACGAGGCTGCAGTTGCAGCCGATGGAGCCGATGAGATTCTCTGACTGAATCCAGATGTTTTCAGAGAGGATTGTTTACCAAAGCACTGTCCAATTAACACTGATTTATTTCTGTTATTGGAAAAGCTCCAGGGCCCAGGTCCAAACAAACGTCTCCTTTTTATTCCGACATCGTCTCTTCTGGAAAATGTAGAAAATGAGGAGAAAGTTTGGAACTGGGCTGCAGACTGGAGGGCTAACATTTACATCTGTGGCCTGTGCAATGTGTGTCACTGTTTCCTGTTCACTTCTTTCAGATGTTGGGCGACAAATTGACCTGTCCAGCATGTTCTGTTCATGTTTTCTTCATAAAAGTGCTTTTTAGTGTGTTTTCCTCATTTGAAGTGTATGGGGATGGGGGTGCTGGGTGGATTTTTGGGACCAGCTGTATCGTACTGTATAAACCCTCTCTCTGGTAAATCAACACTACTGCTTTACAGGCTTCTCTGTATTCAAGTTTCACGTACTGAACAAGATGAAGCAAAGCATGTTGACATCTGGGCAGTGTTCAGACTAAAGCAATCTGACCAAAATCAACACAGACAGCAGATGGTCTTATTAAGATTCATATTTAGATTCTCTTTTTAAAAGCTGTTTTACATGGAGTCTGGTGTGTGCCACTGGAATAATTCAACAAAGGAAAGTATCAGAAAAATGTGTGAAAAGCACAAAGACTCAAATTATTTGATTGTTAAAATGGTTCCTGATGAATTTCCTGTCCATCAGCCAATCAGTTGACTGTCAGCTTTAGTTAGAAGATACACATGCAAAGAGAATAATGAAAGTAAAAAGTATTTTTCAAAACCATTAAAAATATTATTGTCTTACAAGACAAAAAGCAAGTTGAACTATTAATTGGTACATTTTAGTGTTACAAATAGTGTCATCAAAGTGTATTATTCCGCTGGAACACTCCAGACTCCACAGTTTCCCAGATGTAGTTCAAATTAGAACTGCGCTGTTGTGTGGACTAATTTATTTTTATTCAAGTTATGAAGGTAAAACACTTAGGAAAGAAGGAGGAAAGTAGGAAAGAAATAGCTAGTTCTAGTAGCCCAAATGTCAGGTAATGATGCACTGCAGATGTTTGGTTGCTTGTCTTTTTAATTTATCAGTTTGTGTATATTTTGTGTGATTTGAGCAGAAATGTTTTTTAATGGAAATCTATAGCTTTTGGAGTGGATAATGTTTGAAAATTATACAGAGGAAGAATGCTGTTAATATAGGGGCAATACAAAGTAATGTATGATATCTTGTTAGGGATATTGTGGAGCCGTTTACTGTATGGAGGTGAATAAAGGGTTTTTTTTTTCTTTAAAATGTCGGGTTGTTGTTCAATGTGCTTTTGGTAATGACAAGACAGAGAACTGTCTTTCACATTGAAGGAGCAACTTCAGATTTATTCACAAAACAAAGCTTCATATTTTTTAAAAAAAGCTTTTGCACAGTGTTAAAGAGCAAATGCAGTGTTTATACTCATGTAACTATTACAAACAGACCACACCTAAGCATTGAGAACAGAGATCTGTCAACGGGAATATTTGGAGAGGGACTCCTCAGGTCTCACAAACAAGCAGCCACAGTATTTGAAGAATGACAACAAAAAAACAGATTATTTGAAGAAAAAACAGACAGTTTTTTGAGTGTTGGGACTTAAAAGTGTTAAGTTAAATGTCTATGATTCCAGATACTTGGATCTGGATGCTACTGCTCAAGTCACCTAACAAGATAAACAAAACAAATATGAAATGAAAAATGTCCAGCCAATCACAAACAAGCTTTTCACAAGTGATTCTTTGACTTGCTCTGTGTTTGGCCCCTGTTGATATATATCTAAATCATCTCCATCACCAGACAGGTTCTCATTAAAGTGCATTTTAGATTTGAGGTCCCTTTGAGTCCTTATCAAACACACACACACACACATACACACAAGTGTACATCATAGCAGAGCACATCATCATTACAGTGACGAAAATGGCTTCAGTATCTCAGGACTATTTAACAGAAACAACAGCGACCCCTTCTGGACAAATGTACTACACCTGACAAACCTTGTCATAAAAAAGGACAACAGTTTCCTCATTTAAATAGGTTGGTTTGTTCCGATGTTAATATAATAAAATTGGGTTGACATTATTTTTTTTAAACATACTTTTTTAGAAAACCTAAAATCATTGTCACTGAAACTAAAAACATCAACAGCTATGCACAATCAGGTCTTTTTCTACTTCAAAACATACCGCTTCAGGGGTCATGTAAGTGCACTGCCTTCATACTAAAAGATAACAGCATTGGGACATATTTGAAAAGGTCATATTACATTCCAGTGGGCATTACACACAAATATCTGGATCTAAATATTTTAGAGTGCAATTTGAAATTGTATGGCCATACCCGTTCAGTAAAATGTTTAAAGTGCAGAAAACTACAGAATTAAACCCATGCCTGTTCGCTGACAGGTCAACTCCAACATTTATATTGGGGGACAAATCTGAGAAAACCAAACCTCCTCTTTGTACACAGTATTATTTAGGAATACTTCAGCCACCAGCTCTCATGCATGAATTTCTGCAGCTGTCTGAATTGTCTGAGTAAAAAAAAAATTAAAATTAAGGCAGAATAATTAAAGCAGTTACAGTAGATGGACTGTTCATCTTACTGAACTTGGCACAGAAACTATAATTATGAAATCCTGCTCTGCCTGTTCAACTGAAACTTTTCAGGGTGTGGTGGATACTCAGCTAAGAAATCAGCTAGCTCAAATGAGATCAAGACATCCCTAAAAGCTGAAATTAGCAATTATGTTACACTTTTTGCTATTTTCGGACACGTGAGCGATAAAACAAAGTTATCATGTAAAAAAAGAAATCAATCACTGGATAGGCTTTGGCTGTCAGTACCATTCACTACTTTGGTCTACCGACTTGTTTTCTAAATCTCTACCACTTCCATACTTTGCCTTCAAAATGGTCACATCTGATCCCATTTGCAGTAATTCCTTCTCAAGATTTGAACCAGTTTAAATGTTGAAAAGAAAGCAATTTTCTTCTCAGTGCAGTTACCAAGTCAAACCCCGTCAGTAACTCTTTCAGAGACCAAGCATTTTAGCAATAATGCCTCACTTCTCTGTCAGTTAGCTTGATTTTATGTGGCCACTTCACGCTAGCTAGGTAACTAAAGCATTGAATGGCACTCTTGTCTCATCATCTTCCTCTTCTACAACAGACCTCGGGTCGGGCCTATCAGGACAGAAAATGAGCCTTAGCAACGCTAGCCCGACACGCACTAACAGCCTCAACACAAGAAAAGCAAAAGGCACCGTAATCTCCATCAGGTGGAAAATTGGGGCGCTAAATTTACTCAAAATACATGTGAGGAAAAAAGTCCCCAGAGCTACACAGGGGTACAGAGCTAACTTAGCCAGCATGAACGCGTGCTCGCGCCCGCCATAACGTACATAAGGGTGCAGAGTTTCTTGTTCATTGTAAAGGGCGACTACCCAAATAGCCAACTGAAATATACCTGCGAAGAAAATGATCACACAGCTAATCTGAATGGCTTCCAGTTCGTTGCGAGAGTTGTCGGGGAATTCATGTGTTAGCTGGTAGGCTAGAGGCAAACCCCCGACAAACGCCAGTGAGAAGGTGTTCAGCAGGCCCATGAAGCGCGTTGCCTTCGTGACATGGAGGAAGAGCGAGTGGTGCACAAACCAAAGAAGGCCAACAGTGGCGAAGGAACCAAAGTAGGCGAGGTATTCTGGGCCGTATTCTTGCAAAGCTGCTATCAGGCTGCCACCAAACTTCTCCTGCACGACGATCGGATCTGGAACATTGTCCTCGCTGAAAGGGAGGAACCAGACAGTAAAACTGTTAAGACGTTTTTCCAGCACACTCAATCATGCGCATAGATGCAAAGGATTCTCTTATAGACCAACACATGGGTTGCATTAAATGTGATCATGGGGTCTCCTGATGCACGGCTTTGTGTTTTTATCTCGCTCCTAGACACAATGTACTGTATGCATTGTGTTTAGAAAATAGGCATGTGTCCTTTCTCTGCCCATTCAAGGAAAGAAAGGTGAAACAAACCATATGTCCAGGATAAGAAGCGTTGCTACGATGGCATAAACTCCATCACTGAAAGCCTCCACCCGATCCTTACTGAGGGGCTCGTTGGGCAGGTAGGTGTAAAACAACATGGAGTCTGGAGTCTCCTCCACCTGACCTGAAGTGGACGAGATTTGATTTATGTTTGGCGGTGCACATGACACGTGTCATTCTGAAATAAATTTACATCCACAACTAAAGTATATCTGATCAGACACATCAACACATATTTCATATGTTTCTCCTACCTGTCACAATAAAAATCTAGTGCTTACCAATTGCTTTGTTGCGACACCACTTCAAACTCCGGGAGATGTACGGCAAGAAAATGACAATCGCCAACAGCACGTAAGACTGAAAGATGAAATGAAAATGTCACAGCAGAGAAAAGATTTACAGTATCAACAGTTCATCTATTAATTGTCTTTAACCAAACCAAAATGCTAAACAGTTGCTTGTTTCAGATATGAAGATTTTATTCTTTTTCTGTTTTATAACATTGTTGAATATCTTTGTGTTTTAGACTATTGTTTGGACAAAACAAGGAATCTGAAGATGCCTTGAGCATTGCTGAATAATGAGCATTGCTATATCACTCGATAATAAAATAATCCTAAATCGCAGCCTTAAAACATCACAAGACGAACAGATCTCTCACAACAGATGATCTCTAACCTTCTAATAATCTACAGAGGTTCAACTGTAGCGTCTTTACATAGTTAAAAAAAAAGTAAATGCCACCTACCAGCTGGAAGAAGATGAAGGAGAAGATGCTGGCGAAGAAACACATGAGGGGAACCCGCATGATGACTTTGAGGATGTGGTGTTTGTAGAAGGCCTGATTCTCTGAGATCTGGATCTGTTCGTTCAGCAGGAAGGGACGGCTAAAGGCGTACAACACAATCACCGACTAGGGACACGAGACAAAGAGGATTATGACATATGTGATTTTTTTTTACAATTTTCTTACAAAGGGCTGGAATAAAAACACTTTAATCGCCACACCTGAATGACGCCCATCACCATCACCAAACCACAGAAGAGTAAAATCCCGAGGATGTTCTCAGGGAAGGTCGCCATCAGGGAGAACTGCAAAGATAAGATCGAATGACATCAGTCCTCTTAACACGTATTTGTACAAACGGTGAGCTTCAACTCCCGCTTAGCTGCTGCAATGACTCATACTCACTGTGTATGGTAGAAAGGTTATCAGCATCATGCAAGCCTAAAACAGAACCGAAAGCAGAACTTGAGAAAGAAGGAAAACAAGCTCACCAGAGAAAACAGTCTTGATTCACAGGTCAAGTACAATGGCACAGAAAACATGACTCTCTTACCAGGGAAAGGGAATTTGTGATATAATCCCAATCAAAAATATCAAACTAGACATTATTACAGTGAGTACATTAGCTTCCTTTGGTTATTATTTGAAGATAGGCGCAGTCTACTCACGAGGTTCAGCAGTGCAAGGCAATCATCGATGCGTACAATCACTTGAAATAACCTGTGAAACACAAAGAATCAAGAAGTGACAAAGTTTAAAACGTCTAATAGTAATGACGATAACAAGTGACAACTTACCTGATATGAGCAGCCCATGCAACAGTCACAATCAGGAATGTCATCAAGTAAACAGCAATTTTTGTTGTCAGCAGAGCCTGAACACTCTCACTCAACTCCTGCAAGACAAACACATTTACAACATGACGCATCACAACATTTCTACTCCTATTACTGCAGCCATTTGTACAACCACAAAAAGTTGGCACGCTGTGTGAAATGTAAATGGTAACGCGATCAGGCACCTGACCCAAACAGCAGCAGTTTAATACATACAACTCTAAAAGTGGGTTTACGCATCGGGATACAGAAGCTCTACAGTTAATGCCAAAGAAAAAGGCTGTCTGATGGCCTTAACCAGATACTGATTTGTTGGATGTGGACCTTTTTTTATATCTCTAAAATATGTTTTTCTTCTGACTCTGCATTGCTTCTGTGCCGGAATCCCTGTCTGCTTCTCTATAGCAGTCGAGCTGCTGTAGGTAAAACACTGACTGACTGGAATATATACAAGCTTACTTCAAAATATCCAAATGAACCCTTTAATCCTTGAAACAAACCTAAACACTACAACTGAATAGCCTTAATTATTTTGTTTTGAGGAAATAAATGATGACATATGTCATTACAAATCTATTATTATTGTCAAACATTACCTCATTATCTTCCAACTTTGTATGGGCAACAGGTAATATCTGTGAATAAAGAAAATAAACTGCATTAGGAGAGATGCAAGAAAAATGCACATGATGAGCAGTTAGTCTCTTCTCTGTATGACCTATAATGAATATAATCATAACTAATTCAAACCAAATCATTTTCTGAATTTGAACCTTTCTGTCACTGACACAAGTATATTATCTTTAAGTGGTGGCTAATGAACGCTAACAACCCTATACATACAGTAAACTCTGTATAGCAGTACATAATACCAGTGGTGTTAGGTAGTTACAACATGCCCCAATGCAAACTGTAATATATATATTGTATCGTGGCAACACATGATCAAATAGAGACTTGACATTGAACAACATAAACATACATATTACCCAGCAATCATCATTGCATATTTAGGCAGATTTAGCAGGCTCTATTTACAGAATATGGCAGAAATGGAACATAATATTCAGAACATTAGTGTATAATCATCTGAAAATAATAATCATTATGTTTTTGTTACCTTATAATGAGCATTGTATCTACAGACACCACCTTGTTGAATCGCCACGTTTGTACTGTGGCCTAGAACGCTGGCTCTAGATAAGGCGTTTTGCATTTTTAGCGCATTTCCTGGCCACCATAGGTTCTCCTACACGCTAGGAAGGAGAGGGTGAGCCGAGATGGTTGCAATCAGATACCAAAAAATGTCACTAAATCTTACACACTGGTCCTTTAACTGAATCTTAGTTTATTCATAGCCATTATAGACTGTGTATAATGAGCTGATCATTTTGTTAGGACTGCTACTGACTATTTTACCAAAGAAAATGAAAACTATGACACATATTTGCCTTTCCCAGGGCCTATATGGCAAATAGCACCATTATTGATTAACTTGAGTTCTTGTTGAGTTCTTCTTGTTTGAGATGATAATCACAGACAAGGGCACGGTTTCCCCAAAACCCTTTATTGGGGGGCCTTTTCTCTCTTGGGGCCCTTGTAGCCCACCCACCCTACTGCCTGCATTCTCTAAATGTACGCCCATGTAGCACTTGAGTCAGTGAGGTAAGGTGTTACCACTGCTTGTACATCTAATTCATCAATAAAGTGATGCTGTACATGTCATGTGCTTAAAGCTCTCTGCAGTCCAAACAGCAGACCACCCCGCTGACTTCTACCCAGCATGTCTTTCTTCACATGTGAAGATCGGAGTCTTACCATGACGGTGGCGATGATGGAGATGAGGGCATCGCTGTAGGCCAGCAGTCTGTGGGAGGACTGGGTGCCGCTGTGGCCCTCTCTGTCGGACGGAGTGACGCTCTCTATGAACGAGGAGGAGGAAGGTGCGTGGCTCCTCGTGCCTTTCTTCTCCATCTCCTCCTCGACATGGTGCTCGATGATCTCGCTGTCGTCGTTTTCTCCCATCGTGGAGGAGCTACAGGGCGACAGAGGACGCAGCGAGGAGCATGCACCCAGTGGACGGAGCTGTTTGCAAACAACCGAGTGACAGACAGCTGACCGGAACAAGACGTAGCTGCCCGGTTGTTTTCCTGTCGTCACCGAAGATCGTTTATGAAAGAGAGTGAACACTCGGTGGTTAAAAACAGATACGGTGCGCACAACACGGTAACTGGCTCCACAGAAAGACGAAGGGACGTGAAGTGAAGTGATACCTCGACCCTGCTGCTGGGAAGCAGAGGTGATCTCTGTGTTTTAGGCTGACGCTGTGGTCACATGAGATGTTTAGTTGAGGTAAGAAGACTTTACAGCAGGTTGTACATACAGTACGTCTCTATTCACACATGACCGGAAGTCATTTGTATAAATGATGTTCATTTTTCAACTGTTTATTCAGCAATAGTCCTTTTTCACAGCAGCCATTTTGACATGAGACAGTAGGATCAACTCAGGTGTTTCTAATGATACTAATTAATGTTCAGTTCCATTTAGTACAGCAGAGCCTTTCCAGTGAACCAACATGCACCACAGCGGCTCTCTGACCCTGTTTGACCTGAATGGAACTGAACCTTAATTAGTATCATTGGTAACACCTGAGTTGACTGTTTCATGTCAAAATGGCTGCTGTGAAAAAAGGTCTACTGTGTGACATCTGAAGTCTGCAGGGAAGGAACCGGAGCAAAAACCAAGCACTGGGCAAATAATGTAACTAAATAATTAATAATAATAACTAAATGAGTGTCACAGTAAATTAACTCTTCTTAAATTTATCTACATTGATGTGACTTGGAAATAAGCGTCATGTTGTAAATGTGTTTGTCTTGCAGGAGTTGAGTGAGAGTGTTCAGGCTCTGCTGACAACAAAAAAATGCTGTTTACTTGATGACATTCCTGATTGTGACTGTTGCATGGGCTGCTCATATCAGGTAAGTTGTCACTTGTTATCGTCATTATTATTAGTAGGTGTAGTAGTAGTCGTAACAGCCATTTTAAGGTTTATTTATCCCTTCCTGATTCTTTGTGTTATACAGGTTATTTTAAGTGCAAAACATTGAAACCACATGTTCTAATTTAAAATAGCACAGAGGCAACGTATCAAATGTTGAAACAGAGAAATGTTATTGTTTTTAGAAAATTATATGCCCATTTTGGGTTTGATGTCAGCAACATGCTTCAAAAAATGGGACAGGGTTATGTTTACCTCTCTGTTCACACCTCTTCTTTAATAACACTCTGTAAGCATCTGGGAACTGAGGAGACTTTGCTGTAATCTAGCTATCAGCTATCCACACTAAATTAGAAGGAACTGCACATTCAGATGAGCTTAGCCTAAATGTGAATTCAGAGATTGTAGTCCATAATTTAGATCACAGTACATATGTCAGTGATGCAAAAAAAAAACAAAAAAAAAACAGCAGATATCTGTTGTAGTCTGTTAATATATCATGGTTTATTAACTCCATATTAGACCCGTGAAGCACTTCCCTGCCTCTAGAGGGTGACATTATACTATATCTTAAACTGAAACTGGGAGCTTCAGCTCTTCTCTGTGTGAGGACTCAAACTATTGTCCTATTAACTCCATTTCCCCACTGGTGACACCTGTATGATGAGTTAGGGTATAAATTAATGAACAAAGGCAACTAAATATAAGTTTATTGCTCCGATAAATTACTAATTTGTCCCTTTATGTCTTCCATTCTCTGGTAGGATATATTGCACTGTTTAGTCTGGGACAAATTCAGAAATCTCCCACCAATTAGAAAGTAAAATATTTTGGTGTTCATTGATGATCTTCCTCCTCACTTCATCCCTACTTGTGTTGACACACTGCTGCTGGCTCTGTCAGCCTCAGGAGCACCACAGTAGAGCTTTGAGCTGGGGGGTCAAGGACAGAGGGGCAAAGCCTTGGGCGAGTCAGGAGTCCTGAGTCTGGCTCCGGGTCCTGATGTTTCTCCACCAGTCTTATCCAACCCATGTTTGACCAGTGTAGCTAACGCCTTAGGCAGCACCTTGGGCTGTCTCTGCTAATGATGTCTCTGCATCCTGGGGTCAGCCTCCCTGAACCCTGCTCATGCAAATTAGCCTCAAATCTTTCCACTGATGCACCAGGATCCATTGGTTAACCAGGCAGACATTTTAAAGGGTAATAAATGCCCTTACCATACTGCTGCAGGGGGTTGTTTACTGCTAATAATTGATGACTTTTAGTGCTCACCTTCTGGCCTCTACCTGTGCTTTTGAACATAAACTTCCTGTGCATGGACTCTGAAGACAATTTTCCACTGCGAAACCGTTCAAATACATTGACAGCCTCTGCAGAATTCACTCTCTCCACTAAACTGCTGTTGCAATTTAACTTGAAAATGAACGCACATCTAAGTATTCTGTCTTTTCTGCTGTTGTTTTGTACACCCATGCATCTCTTTTTCCTTCTGTGCTTCTCAAAACCAGCATTTAAAGTTCTGCGACAGTTTCTTCAGTCCAATTTGTAATATGTGCCAGGTGCCAAACATTGTATTTATTTGTGTCTGTCACTTCTGCATCATTTGCAAATAAAGATCTGTTCACAAAGAAAGATAACATGTTAGCAACAGATGCATATTTGCACATCCAGTCGACATGGAGTAACATTAGCATTCATCCTCACAGTGCTTTTAGCTCCTGCCCATGTTCAACAGCTAAAATAAAAACCTTGAAATACAGCTTTAACAAACTGGCATCTTGCATGAACAAGGTTATAAAACCTCTTTAATAAACCCTGAAATTCTTTCCTCATGAAGTCTATGACACTCCAGTTTTGCCTTGTAGCATTTGTATTTTATATAGAAGATCATTTGTCCTTGTAGGCCTTTTATCTTGTCCCTGGTTAGTTACATTACAATCAAGCAAACCAATCAAGGCAGCACAAAGGGAAGTGATAGTTGCAGCGAGTGGCTGACATAAAAGCTCCCTTTTACTGTTTCCAAAAGACATATTTAATGAGAGAGAGGGTATCCACTGCATGTTAATGTAGCCTGAGGTGTTTGTGAGCAAATCATAAGACAGGCAAGTCAAATCACCACTTATACAGGAAGGACATTTTATGGATTGTCAAAGTAAATGAGTGAAATGAGGCATTTCACTCTAAAATATGTTTTATATGTTTATTTAAAATACCTGAACAACTAAGTACAAACAACAGGCTGATTACAACCTCAAAATGTCAGAACCTTTAGTACTAACTAACGTCCAATAACAATATAATAAACTAACAATTCCACTGATGGATTGAGTTGATGCGGTGAACATGTTAGCACAGCTAAAAAAAAAAGAAAAAAAATCTGACCTCCATCAGTGAGTGACAATTACATAACATCATACAGACTGTGGATTTCATGGCTTAACTCCTTCCTCCAGACTGCAGATTAATTCAAGCTTATTTTCCCAACATGTGGCGGAACATTTGTGATGCCACACATCTGTGTGAGCTGCAAAACAAACAACAAATTTGTAATATTACGCTTTCTCTGTGTCCCTTTGCACATGAAAAAAAAAAACGAATTTCTACGTAGCCCGTCTGGTGACATGGGTGGAAAAAAAAATATTCCGTGGCCACGAATTAATAAAGCGTGGGAACGAGATCCTATTCTGTGGCCACGACTTGTTTAATGCGTGGGGACGAGATGATTATTAGGTGGCCACGAATTAATAAGGCGTGGTCATTTTGCGTGGCCACGAGAAATGTTAGTCATTGCATCAGTGAGACTGTTGACTTTCTTTCTGACATCAGTAGCTTCAGCCACAAACATGGACAATTTTGATCTGATTTCGTTTTATTTTAATCCATGGATGAATTACAATGATATTCTTAAGTCAAATTAATGTTTAGCTGTGTATGACTATAACAAATATATTGTTTAGAGAGTGAAAGTGTACTCATAATATCTATTCAAAGAAAGACACCAAGCCTAATGTTTGTTTACAGACTGGGTCAAACTATTTAGTTCCCTCTGTGTGTGCTAAAAAACTTTGGGTTTTATGCCTCAAAGTTAGTAGAAGTGTCATTTGTGATGTATCCAGCCAACATTTGATGGTTTTCTTTGCTTTGAGATACTTTTGTTAATGGTCCATCTGCATCTAAAGCTCTACATTTGAGCACCATCCTAAATGTTGTTTCATTTGTGTAGAGTATATTGAGATTTTTACTCATTTCATTCATTGACTCTGTAAACAAATCAGGTCTTTGCAAATTTCATGGGTCTAATTATTATATGTCACTACAAAAATCACTTTGGTCAGTGTGCCAACATTAAAAACATTGTTCTATATGGTACGAAAACACTGATTACAATTGGTCACTTACTGCTACAACTTCCACTGCATATTCAACATTTTTTTTTTTACTATAGATTAAATATGGCTCACAACAAGCATATTGTGCTTAAATAACAGTATCTTGGACAGTGGTTTTGTGGTGCCTGGAGAAATTAGTATATTCTTAATTTATGGCCCCAATTTCATTTTAAAGTGGCCTGTCCAGCAAAGGATAAACGCCCTGTGTTATAATCAGTGAAACATAAGACTACTCTTATATATTCAGCTCATTCAAAAATGGTAGTAGTATTTGCACATTGTCATTTAACTTCTGCTGCTTGAACTTCACTTTAACTTCAATTGTTTTGAAAAGAGTTGATCCAGTGTTGTACTTACTGTGTTGGTTATATTAGAATGGGAACCTTTCCTAAATTTTTACTGTCAAGGAGGTGAGTTGATGATTTAATTTGAGTTTTAAGGGTGAACCATTTCTTTAGGATATAAACATAGCTCCAATCTTTTGCATACCCAACACTACATCTGAAATCTTACTTAAAAAATACTGTGCATGCTTCGCTCCTTCATAAAGGTACTCATACAATGAGCCTATTTTCTGAAGGTAGCCCTGGGCATGGGCGGTAAATGTGTAGCGAGGGGTTAATATTTCACACTTGTGGCCTTTCTTCTTGGTGTCCTTGCCTAGAAGCAGCACTGGCTTGTAACCAACTGCACCGTATCTCAGCATATTAATTATTGAGGAAATATAACATTATTAGTGAAAGTATCCAGGTTAATGCCATTTAGAATTATATTGACTTCATGGTAGGTTTAGCTTTTGTATGATGATGTATGTGTAAACAGGAAAGGCTCATTAGAAGCATAAACCAACTACATGTTAACAAACAGCAAAACAAATCTGAGTAGGGTTTTCCTAAAATCTCTCTCAATCATCAATTAAACAGGGCTTAAAGCAAGAAAATATTTGTGAGCCTTAAAAGTTGTTCAGGAGGAAATGTGTACAATGTATATATTATATGAATTTAAAACTGCTCTATGCCTGAAATAAGGCATGGTGCCCGAGAACTTAAGCCATGCTTAGAAACCACTAGAGGTGTGTGTCTGTATCTGTACAGACCCTGTCTGTATTTTATTTTGCTTTGTCAGTTTACTGGTACCACACACATATTTGCTATTGGTTGAGGTAAATTCACCGGTCAAAGTTCACCAAAGTTGAACTCCATGCGAAGCAGAAACTGGACTGGACTGATAACACCCATGCTCTCTACAAGAAGGGCCAGAGTCGCCTCCACCCGACTTTTTACGACTCTGTGGTGGCCTCAGCCATCTTTTATGCTGTGGTCTGCTGGAGAGGGGGCAGCACGGACAGGGACAGGAGCAGACTCAATAGACTGATTAGAAGAGCGAGCTCTGTCCTGGACTGTCCTCTGGACTCCATAGAGGAAGTGGGGGAGAGAAGGATGTTAGCTAAGCTGAAATCCATCATGGACAACACGTCTCACCCCCTACATGACACTGTGGGGTCCCTGAGCAGCTCCTTAGGCAACAGACTTCCACACCCGTGGTGTAAGAAGGAGAGGTTCCGCAGGTCTTTCATCCCAACTGCTGTCAGACTTTACAACATCTGCACCACCTGAATTTTTATTTTTTTTATCTGTATCTATATCTCTATCCAACTACTTACCATGTGCAATATTATTATATCATGCCACTTTACATTTGTAATATTATTATATCATGACACTACCTTTGCAATATTATTTATATCTTGCCACTTATCCTTGCAATGTTATTTGTATCATACCACTTACGTCTGCATTATTATTTATATCATGCCACTTACTTTTGCAATATTATTTATATCTTGCCACTTTCACCGTTAGTACTCATTCTTGCACATCTGTACACTTGTCTGTTGTTTGTCTGTTGTTTGTTTATTGGTTTCTTATTTACTGTCTAGGCTGAAGATACTCTGGTCTGTTGTTTTGCCTTTTCTATTTTTATTTTTATTCTCTATTGTACTTCTATAGTGTATATTACACCCTTCCTGCTGCTGAAACAAGAGAATTTCCCAGTTCTGGGATAAATAAAGTAGGTCTGTTATGAAATTAGAATACCTGGGTATCGCTTAGATTTGCAGTGTGTTCCAATTTTGCTGATAAATAATATTTATATTTATTAAAGGTCCAGTGTGTAAGATTCGCTGTTCGCTAGATTCTGTAATTTCCGATTACGTTTGAACGCAACACTCCTCGCTTCGGAGAGGCTACGGTGGCCTCACGAGGCAAACAAGTTTTTCACAAGTGGCCCCTGACGGCTAGCGTTAGCAAGCTGGTCCGCATGCTAATAAAAGCTATTATTAGCGACGTAAAGGTAATAAACTAATATCAGAGTTTAGTCTGATAGTGAGACAGTGTTAGCAAAGTTTTTCTCTCCGTTGGCGCTCAGAAAACGGATAAATGAACTGGTAAGAAAGAGGCGGGTCAGGGCCAGGTGAGCGGGGCTAAGCCACCGGGGAGACCCGGGGGAGGAGGCGCTGCAAAGTGGCCAGGTGAAGAGGTCAGCCGCCGGGGACGCAGCGACACCAGAGCAGGAGGAGGAGGGGAAGGCCTAACGGGCTGAAGAGCAGTGACAGAAGTAAGTTTATAAACTTTATGTTAAGTTATTATAATCTGACCAACATCAATAAAACACGTAGCAGCTCCGTGCTTTGTCACGGTAACGTTAGTTTGCAGTTTCATGTGTTGTCATGGTTACACTTTGATTGACATCGTTGTTAGCAGACAGCTGATCTCCGTAATGTTACGCATCGTGCCTGACCAAACAGTGAAGCTAAAGTCTAGTTTTTGGTGCATAACGTTACATAAATCCTACAGCAGTTACATATTTATCACTGACACAGGAAAATATTACTATAAAATATTAAAAAGCTTTCAAACAACAGTTTTCATTTCTATGAGCAGTAACTGAGGTGTGTATATATAAACTTATTGTATCTTTATTATATTCTGACCTGGTCTGCATCATAGAGCAGCTCTGTGCTTTACATATAAAATATTACTTTATCATGCTGTAAAGTGACATTGCTTGGAAAACGTTATAAAATGATTATATAATTATTAGACATCAACAATTTTTAAGACATGCTACTCAAACGCTGATCAGCCTACAAACTAATCTGTAGTATCACATTTCCAACATAATGTCATGAAACTTATAAAGCCTCATATTTGTTTTTCTGTGTTTTTGTCTTCAGAGACTTGAAGAGATGAACCTGGAGGAGCACAGTGAGCTCACGACCGAGCTGCTGGAGGGGCAGACAGGGCCTCTGATGATGCACCAGCACAGACATTATGTACACACACATTAGGGATGTGCATTTCAGGCAAAAGTACTATTCGATAATCGTGGGGTACTAATCGATTAATATTCGAATAATACCCCCCCACGTCATCACAACAAACCATGAACACATAGTGCGGTGACTTCAAGAGAGCAGCATTGCTGACGTGAACATTTTTAACATGCCCATCTTCATAATCCGAGCATTAGTTTTTAGCTCCACATGGAACTTTTTGACAGCTGCTGCAGTAATCTCTCCATCGTGTCTTTTTTCTCTGTTTGTTTCCTTCCACAGCTTGGCATCTAGCCCGCCACACTGTGTATCATCAAATGCTACGCTGTCCCCGTGCGGAAGGCGCCAGTAATACAACATATTTTTTTCCAGATATGATGAACTATTCGATTTTTTATGATTTAATGACTATTTGAATATTAGAAAATTGATGCCCATCCCTAACACAAATATATTTAGTCTAGAATTATAATGTTGAAATATGTTGGTGTTCATGAACAGTCATTAATAAAAGATGATCAACAGATGTATGTGCTGTATTTATTTCAGTGATATACATATGAACATGTACTTCCAGGCAGTGTCATTATGTTACCATTACTACTTCAGGTTATAGTGACTTGTATTGTGTATATTTATATGTATATTTACATAACAGGGCAGCTGCAGCCTAATTTACAAGTTCAACCCAAAAAAAGCTAATGTGAAAAACAACAAGACTTTGTATCGGTGTGTGCTGCAGCTCTTTCATTCTATGATCCTGACAGACATGAGCACCATGATTCAGAGATGTATTATTGGAAGAAGCCCGGTGAACTTCTGCGTGGATCTTTCCAAATCAGCAGCTGCAGGAAACTGGTCCTGTTGAAGACAGTGACATCACGCATAAAGTTCATTTGCTTTATTATAGTTCTTTACAGTTCTTTGAACATAATGCCATTTTACTGTGTGTGTGTCACTTACCTCGCCCTCTTCTCACTTGGTGCTGGTATTCAGGGCACCACACTGAGCCCTCTGCAGTCATCTGTTTTTTCAGGTTTCAGGGTGTATACCAGGGGCGTGTCTAGAATTTTTTTCTTGGGGGGGCAAGCTAGGGGCACAGACTGTGGAAGGGTGGCACACTGAAATGACATTTAAATGCCCCACAGTCTTAGATCATAATAAACAGTAGGCTGAGGTATGTACATGTGCCATTAATGTGAGAATTACATCAATTACATCAACAATTTGTGTATATTATTTACAGGATTATGACAGCTGAATACGCCTGTTTTGGTGTTGATGGGCGAAGCGTTCAACAAAAGCATCCAAGTTCAACGACCTTGCCCTCCTCCTCTCAGTACTAAGCAGTCCAATATTGCTAGGCCTGTCATCATTCAAATGATTTTTTATCAGCTTAAGCACTGAGAAGCTGCGCTCGCAACTGGCACTGCTAACAGGCAAAGCTATAGCTATCCGACACAAGTGAAGAAGCTGATGAAAAACCTCTTTGTATGGTTCAAGAAAAGATGTGAAATCCAGGATACTGGATCGGTCAGTCCCACACTGTGCCTTTCTCTGAATGACCTTCTTTGCCTGATACAGCTCATGTTTTAGGTCCTCAACATCACTGTCAAAAAGACAGCCAAGACGTAAAACTGTTTTCTCTTCTAAAAAGCTTTCACCCTTGGGGTTAAGTGCCTGTATGCCCCTCATTATGTCACAGTTGTTATTGCTGAATTGTCTCTGAAGTTCTGCATTCAAACGATCCAAAGAAAGAAATATTCAATTATTGCATCAAGAAGTTATTTAAACACACTCTTTTTATTTGATTGCTTAGGGTTATCCTTTATTACTTAAATATTTAGCCTACCTGCAGAATGCTGAATTGCAGATGATGGGCCCTCAACCTCATCATTATGCAAAGTTCCTGGAAAAGGTATCAGTTACTCAAAATGTCAATACAAGTATAACATCAACTGAACTTTTAATACTTATTCAAATGTGATCAATTTTAAAGACATCCTGCTGCCTTTCTTGACATTGTGGACATATTCTGTTCAGTTCATTTAAACTTATTATGCTATAGGTTACTAGTCTATTCCTTCCTATTTGATTGATAGACAGATAGATATAGATTCAACTTAGCTCATAAAAACAACAACCACACTTCCTCGCATCAACAATAAAGAGTATTAAAATAGACGTAAAGTAATAAAACAGAATTGAAATAATAATTCTGATTAAATTAAAATTGCCCATTCCACAGTCCAGCCCAATTGTGGCAGAGGTGGTATGTGAGTCTGAGTGTGACTGATTCAGGATGCAGTGACTGATACCTTGATCACCATTATCTGCAGCCTTTTTTTTCTTTATTGTGAAAAAGGTCTCAATATTTTGAGTCCTTTTCATCCTGCTGGTTTCTCTCTCCCTATCACTGTATGCCCCTGAAGAAATCATGCATATTGTTTGGTTAGAAATAATATTGTTAAGTCAGAAAATCACTTTCCTTAAACTTAACAATTATATCATCCTCTAATGATATGTTACAGCAACCCCAAGCTGTCTTGTTTGCACGTGTATGAAATAAATCTTTTTGAAGACTAAAAACAAGCTGACGCTAAATGGCTATCCTCCCCTCCAGAGCTATAGAGTAAAACAGAGTTACGACACTTCCATTGATTACCGTTGTAAAAAATGGCGGACGACACTTGCTCATTAAGAACAATTATTGGTAAGTTGATGAAATAACAGCATTTTAAACGTTTTTTTTTAATTTTTAAGCATTAGCTATCAGAGGTATACTCTTAGACATCGTTATTTTTACATTTGGTTTTCATGAAATGTCGATGTTGATGTTAAAAATGTCATGGATTTAGGGACCTAACTGAAAGCCTGGTAAGGGAGGCTAAAGTGAGGTAATTAATGTGATAATTTCACTAAAGTCCGTTAACCTTTTGTTGTCAGGTGACATTATGTAAAGTTGTTTTGAATGCTAGGTTTTAAAACATCACCAAAATACTATCACTACTGCTAATACTAAAATGCTACTGCTATTACTGCTACTATTACTTAAATGCTAGCTGTTTTACTTCTGCTGCTGCTATAACTACTGCTACAATAATAATAATAATAATAATAATAATAATAATAATAATAATGCATTTTATTTAGAGGCGCCTTTCAAAGCACTCAATGTCATCATACAAGACACAGATAAAACAACAATAGAACATTAACAATTTGTTTATTTAACAGGGACAAAGCTCAATAGATATCTCCAGCTCCTGCTGGCGGTGGCTGCTCCTGCTAGCGGTGGCTGCTGCTGTTTGTGGAGGCTGCTGGTGTCTGCTGCTGGCAGAGGCTGCTGCTGCTGCTGCTGCTGCTGGTGGTGGCTGCTGCTGGCAGTGGCTGGTGTTGGCAGAGACTACTGCTGCTGCTGGTGGTGTCTGCTGCTGGCAGTGGCTGGTGCTGGTGCTGCTGGTGCTGCTGCTGCTGCTGCTGGTGGCTGCTGCAATTGGAAGCTGCTAGTGGTGACTGTTCGCTGGTGTCTCACTGATGGCTGCAGGAAGATGCTGGTGGTTGCTGGAGGTTGAGAAGGGATGGAGAGGCCAAATACATCCATGGCAATAAGTAAGGTATTTGGTAGTGGCCTAGATGTTATGGCCTTTGGTGCAGGAGGTTATGGCCTTTTTATTGTGACTCTTGCTGCCAAGGTAACCTTTACTCTTGTCTTCTCTCCTTGCAGCCCTGATGCACGTTGCCGCAATCCTTAACCTCAGCCTGACATATTTGCAGATGATTTTTCTTTTTACATCGTGGCATGATGGAAGGCTGCTATCCAGAAGCATGGCCTCCTGTTCCAGGTGTTCCACAGCATTGGTGCACTCCATGAGAGATTCATCTGTCTTTGAACGGAACAGCTGCTCCACGTGCTGGACAACAGTGAAGACCTCATCAGATGGCCGATAAAGTGCACCCTGTTTGAATTCCTTCAACTGCAACAGAACAGCATTCTCATGTGCATCATCTGCATTTTGCACAAGTGCATGCTTGCATGTCTCACAGAGTGACGAGCTGAAGACACACTTCACAATGTATCCAGCCACATGGTACAGAACACAGGCATCTGTTTTTGTGAAGGTGGGTGGTAATGTCAGGTCGACCAGCTGCTCCACTCTCAGACCTTCAGGACTGCTGGTAATGGTTTTGGTCTCCAGGAAGTCTGCTAGGTGGTCACTGCTGTCATCCAGGTAACTGCCTGTATGCACTGTGGACAGGAATTGTCCAAAAGTGACAGTATGCATCCAAACGTGTTTTCCAGGCAGTCCTGCGTGAACCGGCTTGTGAGGACAAATTTGTGACCCTGGCTCAACAGATCTTCCTGGACCTGCAGTATAGTTGTTGTGGCCATAACCAATCCTGTCTGAACCGGCTTCCAGCTGCTCTTTCCCCCTATCTTTAGGCCACGAAAAAGATGGATGCATTCTTGGAGAAATCTGATGGCCTTTTCATACTCCCCCGTTCTGAACCGAGAGAGGGCAGTCACAACGTGGCGGGACGACATAAGGTCAAACCAGTGGTCCATCTTCTCCAGGAACCATGATGTGGTGAGGTTTGATTCAGGACGCTGCTCCTCCTCTACAAGGTACTTTAAGGCAGCACTTGTTGACTTACTGAAGATGTGCATGGCTGAGCTAACTTTCATCTTTTCGAAGTGGTTAGGCTCCAAGACGGCCCTGGAGAGGTTGGGAGCCAGCTTTAGTGCCATGCCCTCCTGGTAGGACACCAGATCCTGTAAGGGACCAACAGACACCACACTGGACAGTAGGTGCTCTTTGTTCACCACATCTTGTGGAATGGTGATGGTCTGACCACAGACAAGGGCGCTCTTCAAGTTCTTGACCAGATGTGAGGGACATCTGCCATGAAATAGAGCCGCCGGTGTGGCTCTATGGGATGTGGAATCCAGTGTTTATCACATGTCACCCCAAAAGCTCGCCACATTACTCTATTGGGGCTCCCCATGTCACTTGTGACGTTAATGACATGAAGCCCTACAGATGCTGCTGCCTCCACTATAGCAATGATGATGGGCTGGTAGACGGCACCATTGGTGGAACTACTGCTGTAGTAGTATGCCACAACTTGCTTCCACCTTGTTGTGGACACAAGCGTGAGTTGCTCTGCCATTGTAGCCAGGCAGTGTAACGTTGCCAAACAGCTTTCCTGTCCCCATATGCAGCTCTACGCTTGGGGTGATGGCCATCTCATCCAAGGTTCCAACACAATCCCTCTCCATTTGGCTCATGCTACCAGCCTTTAGCTTCAGCATGTCAAAAACCTCCCCCAACACTCCTAGCTTCAGTTTTACATACTGCATTCTTCTTTGGACAGTGCGGATGTCTGGCAGAGGGATCTTCATGTTTTGCAGGGTTTTGTATCCTGTTGTGCCTGCTGTAAATCGAATTTGAATTGCCTTTTTGATGGTCTCATTGCCCCACTGAATCACCCCTTTTTCCTTTTGGCTGAGTGCATGAATCTGGTCCCGATTGAAAATTGAGGTAAACTTTTGTTGAAGGTTGTTGTTTCTCCTACTAAGTGCCAAATTGATTTTTTTTTGTCGTGCTAGAGCCCTCTCTGCTTTTATCCTCATATTTCTCTCCTTTTTTAATTCCCTCAGCAGGTCCTCCACACTGGGACTGTCATAACTGGCCCCTGGCACACTGGTTCCTGGATGAGTGGCCCCTGACTGACTGGCACCTGGCACACTGGTTCCTGTCCCTGTTGAAGTGGCCGCTTGAACGCCGGCCCTGGACTGACTGGCCCCTGGCTGTCTGCTGACCTCTGCGTCATTGTCACCTGGTACATCCCTCTCACTCGCCTCTAACGGCACCTCAATTTCTCCCTCAATATCTGTAATAACAACGTATTGTTGGTGTTATATGTATTTATGCCACCTACACTACATCCCTAGAAGAAGTGAAATTGACAAGTCTGTTGACAATAGCTTGTTTTTGAAATACATGAAATGGGAAAAACTGTGGAAAGATTGTGTTCTCTGGTATCATACCAAGGTTTGATCTTGTGCAGTAAGTGTGGTCATCAGGTGTTTTAACTTCTGCAGAAGCCATCATCCTCGAAGGTGTTTTCCTCCTCTTGGGCTTCGGGCGATGGATAAAGATGGTTGGGACAGCATCTGGTCTCAACTTCCGTGTGCCTCTTCTTGTTGCCATGAACTGGTTGTCCTCAAAGTGTAACTACCGGGAGGTAATGATGTCATAAGTCATAGGCTAAGTTCAGTTTCCCCCGCATACTTCATATTTTCTGCTGCACTATAATTGTAATGTTATTCTTTACATTCAGGTGTACAATGCCCTTTGAAATTTTAGTGAATGTATCATAAAACCTCTGTGGCCATTACTTACTTCACAAAGTTTTCTGTTGTTGTTGTCACCTTTAATTTGAAAGTTTTGCCTGCTGACCATCGCCATCCACCTTTCCGGCGGTCAGTGTCCTTGGGGAAGCCATACATCCGGACTCCTTTCTCGGATCGATTGCTGCATCCAAAGGCTGCACAGCCAACCATGGTAAAACCGCTGATCTACAAAATGATGTAACCATAGCTGTCTTGAACTTGGACAATATCAAAGATCACAGGCACTAATGTCAATCGGGTGGGGGGGGGGTCATTTGTCTATCGGTTTATCTAGCAGTCTATCTCCACCCACTGATATGATGCTGGGATTGTATTATGTCAAGTACAGACTAAGCGCTATCTGCTGTCTTATCTAACCATTCTCCCTGACCCTGTTTACTTTTTTACAGGATACAGATGAAAAGCATGAGAAGGGTGTGAATGGAACTGCCATACAAGGTCTTGCTTGCTTGTGTATTGGTTTGAAGTTTTCATTGAGGACCCTTAAACAAAGCAAAATCTTGTGACCCTGCCTTCACCTTTACAATCGCTGTCCATTTATGCCACCAGCTTTTAGCCTCGTCCCGTGACACATGCAGGAGCCCTTTTCCAGGCAGTCTTGAGTGAGGCGGCTGTGAGGACATTCTTTCCCTTTTTTCAGAGCCCTCTGTGTGTGTTTATGGTTTCATTGCCCCACTTTGTTTGTCTGTTAATGTTTTTTGTTTGTTAACACACACTGCTGTTATTGTTCTAGTTTGTTCTTATTCTTTTTATTATTATTATTGTTATTATTATTATTATTATTTATTAATAATATAATATATTGTGTA
This sequence comes from Sciaenops ocellatus, assembly GCA_033000465.1. Lineage (NCBI taxonomy): Eukaryota > Metazoa > Chordata > Actinopteri > Sciaenidae > Sciaenops > Sciaenops ocellatus. The sequence continues at coordinate 21,567,597 of CP136880.1, read as the reverse complement.
TGGTAATAACAATAATATATATTATTTATTATTATTATTCCTATTCATTTTTTTTCTTGTACACACACACACAATTGTTCTTGTTTCAATATTTTTTAATAAAAATCTTGTTTATTTAACAACTTTTGTACTAGTCATACTTACTCCAGTCCATCAGCTCTAACATAAATTGCAAGTGTGAATAGTTGCTTGTAGAGTTAGATTTTGACTGATCATATTCAAGCATAATTAGTGGTTGTTTGATAGATCTGATACATGGCTCCATCTTAAAATCTCCATGGTTCTGATGCATGTCCTACAAAAAGAACTAAATGTCCTTTAGTCTCCTACATGTCCTTTTAAAATAACTAAACTCGGTAATAAAGATAAAACGTACTTTGGAAAAGCTGACATTTCACAAAACAGGTAAGTGCTAAGAGTGCAATAATAATAATAATAGTCCAATAATAGTAAAAATTTAATGGTAACTTGTTTATCTAAGTGCAAATACAGAACAACCAACCTTGTAAAGTTAGCATCACTCACGTAAGTAACCTAGCCAAGCTAACACGAACTTTTCCCTTCAAAAGTTTATTATTATTATTATTATTCAAAAGTAATCAATGCAGTACTTTCAGTTGTCAACCCCACAGCTCAAAAGCATAAACAATAACATACATGCAATAGTGCAAAAACGGTTAAAAAAAAACGTGTGTGTTGTTTTATTTTGATATTTACCATGCAATAACTCACTCTGTTCCATACAAGTATATGTACATAAAAAGGCGAAATCTAAAGTAATAAAAACATAACGACTCGTTTCATAGGTCCACTATATAGCACTAACAACATAGTTATATGTATTATATTCCATTTCTGTTAATAAATCACTATAAATATTACACACTGGACCTTTAAATAATATTTAGGACTGTGAACGGGGAGATATGATTACTTATGGTTATTACTACAGAAATAGAAACAATACATTAAATGATGCTCTTGCAGAAACACAATTACATGTGCTTCAAAGTTGATAGTTTCTAAATGTGACATAGACACAGACTGCACAGAAAAATAAAATAATTAATAAAAATAACAGGAGCATGTATGTTTCTAACCTTGCTATAGAATGATCTATTAAACACTTATGGTACCATTGAATTTATTTCCAATATCATCTGGAAAGCTTAATATCATATACAAAATTGTACATACCATGACAATGGCCTCATCCTTGATGGATGCAATGTTGTGGTTCTTAAGACCAAACACCCATTCCTCTCGCTTCTCAACGAACCTTTGAAGCTTCTTCTTAAGGCGTTGCTTCACAGGCTGTTCTTTTTTACAATGTGAACATGTCTTTTGTGCACAAAATAAAATGCCCTGACAAAATGTCAAAAAAAGTCTTTTTTGTAGACCCCCCTGGCGTTATGACAAGCTACAGACTAACAAACAAAAAGAAGACAAATAACACAGATAAGTAGACAGAGATAGATAGATAAGATAGATAAGGAAAGTGAGGGATAAAGATATAGATAGAGATTAGAGAGATGGTTAGAAATACAGCCAGGGCTAGATAGACAAACAGGTTGAGAGATAGACAGAGGTAAAGATAAGGAGATGGTTGGAAATATAGATAGAGAGACAGATAGAGATGGGCTCTTAAAAGTGCCTTTGGTTTTGTGGTGTGGGTGTAGGATGAGTTGTGTGTTGGCTGAAGGTAGCTGCAGAGAGAACAGAGAAAGTTAATGTAGTTACCAAATACAAAATAAATAAATATAATTTAAAATAAATTATTTTTTCTATGTAAACATCTCAAAACATTTTCAATGTATATAATAAGCATTTTGCATATTCTAGACCGTTCTTTTTTCTCTCACCAGGGCCACTGCTGAGTGGAGAAAACTGGAGAAAAAAGATGTTATCAAATATGTAACGCTGATTCTAGTTACTACTCTTTTGTAATCTGATTACGTAATCCTGATGAGCCTACATGTAATAATTTACTACCCAGTTGTGCCTATATTAATACTGAAAGGTTTCAAAATAAGTGTCCCGAATGAAGGAATCGTAATTTTCCATTGTGTCTTCAGTAATTACAGTAAAAGACGCGGTTGTTCACGTCCTGTAACACTGTTAAAAGCGCGTAATAGCGTCTGGGGTTTCCTCACTGAGAGTTAAAGGGCCTGTGCAGCAGGCTGGTTAGGCTAAATTAATATTGTCATTACTGATACATTCATGCAGGTTGGGAGGAAACTTAACTTTTTCCGATGTGAACACTTACCAGCCACAGACAGATCAATGTATAATTCACCAGCCACTCAACAGTAAATACTGTTTAATGTCACTTTCATATTTAAACAGTATTTGGCATGTCCCACCCTGCTGAACCAAAATGAGAAAAAAATACAGCTAGTCGAGCTCCCACAGTCACATTCTACTCTTTAAAAAGGTCGATGCTTTTTCTTGATGCTTCCTTTCACCTGATGGAAATGAAGCATGCGCTACCTAAACCTTAGCTAGCCAGCAGGCCTAATTTCACAGTGAAAAATAAAAAACTGTCAAATTTATGTTACTGATAAAGTCCAAACTATCGACCAGGCTTTGAATCATTGGCCTAATGTATAAACCATGCGAGTTATGGCAAAGAACGGCATAATTAATGACATTTGGAAGTATTTCTGTGCCATCTGAGTTTGAATATAAATTCAGTGTAAAAAAAAAAAATCAATGTCTCAAAATATTCAGTTTTTCAAAATTCAACGTAAAAAAATTCAGTGTAAAAAAAATTCAACATCTCAAAAAATTCGAGTCAAAAAATTCAGTGTAAAAAAATTCAACATCTCAAAAAATTCGAGTCAAAAAATTCAGTGTAAAAATTTCAATGTCAAAAAAGTCAGTGTAAAAAGAACCAGACTCAACATCCGGGTAACCAGGGAGAAGCAATCGATCCCTGTCTCAATTCATCCATCCGTCATCCATGCCATCACTAACTTACAGCAACCACGATATGCTGTCACCAGTTAACACTGTCACGGTTTAATGTACTGTCAGTCGTCATACTCGCTGCCTCAGAACCGAAAGTAAACCTTGCTCAAATACCGTTAGCTAGTTATTAACGCAGTTTTCACGAACGCCACCTCATTAAAAGTTCAGTTTAGATATTGTTCAATAAATCCGGTTAATGTGCAACATGTCTAGTAATATCTATTACTCAATTTTACGAACAAATGGCAAATAGAGTAAACAAACTCACCAAAGCACCATCACTCGTGTTGGTGGACATGGCTGGTCTGTCCTACTACCTGTGTCGGTGTCACATGACCAATGGATTGTAACTTGATTGGCTAGACGCTGGATGAATTGAGACGGGGATTGATTGCTTCTCCCTGGTTACCCGGATGTTGAGTCTGGTTCTTTTTACATTGAATTTTTGACATTGAATTGTTTGACATTGAATTTTTTGAGATGTCAAATTTTTTTACATGTCGAATTTTGAAAAACTGAATATTTTGAGACATTGATTTTTTTTTACACTGAATTTATTTTATTGAATTTATTGAAAAAAAAAATCAGAGTGCAAAAAAACATTCAGTGCTAGAAATAGGATGGTTTTTAAAACTTGTCCATCATCTAACTACCAGTCTCTGACTTACCACATTGCTGTTCCACAGATGACTTGTGCTTGACTGGAGAGAGCAATGACTGAGTTATAGTTTGTTTTTCAGAACATAATCTGTGAAGAATTTTAGATTTTTTTTTAAAAAGTGCCTTTCAAAACATCAGAAACCATGAAACTACCTGAGGAAAAGTAGTAGATGGGATCTCCTGGCCTACTGCTCTCTCCTCAGTTTTTGACATCACATCAGATCACAAGCTATTTCCCTGGAGAGACACCCAGGTGGAAGCCCATCTGTCGAGGACTCATCTCTGTGAAAGCACATCACTCTTCGTTTCTCATTTCCCCCTCCTCATCCCATCCTCCTGACCCCTTTCCCGGCTTTCCTCGCCTCCTTGTGCCATCCCCGTCTGAGTGTTCACATCCCATTATTGAGACATTACTGGGTCTGGGATATTGTAGTCAGACTGTTGACTGTTCCCCCTCGCACAACCCAACCTTCCCTTCCCCAGACATGACCCATGATACCTTAATCAGTTTTGACAGGAGACGTGGCTGCCATCACAACCCCTGCTGTCTGGATTTCCTGCTCATCACCTCGACTTAATAAACTCTGTCAAATGTAACAGGCCTGCTGATGGTGGCACCTTTCTTCAGAAACTCTGCTATGATTACAGTTTATTACACTCACTAAAAAGGCCATAGCCCTTAAGTAGGCCATGTCTGGTTTTGAATCAAATGTTTTTTATCCACACTATTATTTTCAGGGCATTGTCTAAGAGATGTGGTCCATGTGGAAGCTCTGAAGCAATGTCTATTCATCATTTGTACTCACAGATCCTGTTTAGAGTAAGACACTAGTCTATCCCAGCATGCACTGGATGATAGGCTTATATATCTGTTGTAACCAGAAGGCAGAAGCTCCATGTTAACTTTCAAAGGTCACTTGAGGATTGCAGGTGATTTTCAGTAGCAACAGTTTTGCTGTGACGAGATGAGATGAGAGGTGACACATACTAATACAGACGTATTACTCAGGGTCCTGTTATCATTAGCACTATTAGTGACTGAAGTGATGATGAACTGAGGTGTTACATGGCAAAGTAAAACAGCGTTTCCCTTTGGTGCCACATTGTTACTTTCTAACAAACATTTTTAGAGCAGTTCAGAGGAATCTAGCCTCTGCCTTGAACAGCCTGAATCTCTCTCCCGCACGCCGGTGCGTTTTTTTGCGGCAACCCCTGCGTTGCGGACTGCCGGTGCGGAAACGCACAACCCCCACTGAAATGAATTGAAAGACCTCCGTTTTTCCCGCAGCGCCTGATCCTGTGTGAATCCGCGCTCAGATGTCTGTTTCTATCATGTGCAGTTGTTCCTTTTTCCTCTCCCAGTGTTGGTAATTACAAAACAGCAAAATGACTCCTTCAAACATGTCACCCCACAGAAAGGATGAAATTAATTGCTATTTTACCATGAAATGTCAGCGTTGTGTTGTGTGTGTTTGTGTGTTGTGAAATAACAAGTTAGACTTTGTCAAAATTAAAAGAAGCTGAGATTCAGAGCCCTCTGAGCAGCATTGTAATGTGGCAGTACATTCAAGTTATTAAAAGGTTTGGGATGTGTGTTAAATGTTCACAATATTACAGTATATCAGCCGCGGGCAGTTAAAAAGAAGCTTAGATAAAGTAGAGAAATAAAGGCTGTTATATTTATTAGCTATTAATTTAATTATTGATTTATAATGAATTAATTATGTTTTAAGGCTTTAATCAAAACAAACAGGCAAAAAGTATATTGGTAAGGTGAAACATTTGCACAGGACGTAGTTTAAAATGGTGCTTGCATTAATTGGCATCAATGGTTTTATCCATGTTTCAAAGTCATCAGGTGTTTGGCTATCAGCCAACTAGTCCAACCATCCAACCACCTTAGATCTCCCATCAGAATCTTTATTGGTCTAAAGCTTTAAAACTCAAAGGGCAGAAACCCTGTTTCTTTAGGAAAGCATCAGTGAAACAAAGGTAGTTTTAAAAAAAAAAAAAAAATGGTGACACAAGGTGCAAACAAGACCAGCTCTCACTGTCGTGGTTGGGAAAAATAATTTTATTATGCAGTTGCGACAAAAATTAATGTATCATTTCCTCGTAAATGACACCTTTGACTCACTTCTGTCTAAATTGCTGCTCTGTATTTCTGTCCACTCCATAATCTCTTCATTTATGTTCTGGTCGTGTGTTGGAGCCCAGCAGTGGTTCAAACCTTTCAATCCTCGTTATGTCGCTGATATGAAACGCCAGAGATGTTGAGGTGTGATTATAAATCCCTGCTATTAATCAGAGAGTCTGAAATTGAGAAACAGAATAGAAGACTCTATCACAAAGATTAATCTCCTGCCTGCATAGCTTCATGTTTAACAGACATTAGAGTGATATCGACCTTCTCATCTAAATCTTGGCAAGAGAGCACATATATCCCAAAATGTAAAACTATTCCTCTAAGACCGTTAGAAAAAAATAAATTACAACATTTTAATCAACATTTTGTTACCTTTCAGTAGCTTTTTAAAGTGATTCAGCTCACTTTAAATGATGATTGAGATATATTACTGCCTTTGGTAATGCATCATTTCAATGAGGACGTGAACATTGTGAAATTTAAAAAGACAGTAATAAGTCCCAGCAAACAACAACAACAAAACATGATTACTACAACTAATGTAACTACAACTTTTATATTGTATTTGTATTGGAAGTCCACAGCAGCTGAACACACATCTTGAAATAGAGGGAGCCTCGTCCCTGCTGCTGCAGCTGTCCAACCTTTATTTACAATGTGCTGAGTTTACAGTTCGTGCTGCACTGGCCCAGCGCAGCGGATATTATTGATGTGTCTATTCGCGAAACCGGAGCGAATTGGCAGTGGAGGTCAATTCCATTACACCTGGCTTGTGTAGTGTCAACATTCCTCAGCCTCAGGCAGACGCTCTGAGAGATTGTTTGGAGTTGAGATGAGAAGGGCTCACTCTTTTGATCAGAGCTTGACGGGCTGCAGAGAGACGGAGATCCTCGTTTTAACCTGCATCCAGCTTCATGGAAGAATAGGCAGATATTACGTTGGACTTCAATGACATTTGAGCTTCTAAAACATGCTCTTTATCATCACCATCCTACTTTATCTTCAATTGGCATGCAGTCTCATACGGGAGCTTCCAATACAACCACACTCCACAAAGAAGATAGAATATAATGCAAGCTAAATAATACATTTTTTCCTACAGAATAAAAGCATAACATTGACTTCAGCTCATGTGAGCCCACACTTGTCTGGACACAGTCTGTGTTTCAGAATTACCCAGAAGGCCTGCAGTGTGTTTTAGTTGGTCAGAAGGAAATAGAGGAGGTAATGAGCCTTTACTTCAAACCCTATTACCCAAGAGTCTTTGCTGCGACCCAGACCAACCATGCTTGGCTGCCGTACAGTTCCGTCAAATGGAGAATGAGATGGATGAGATACTCCGCTCTTTCCTCCCTTCCTCCTCTTTGGCTGGTTAAATCTGCAGAGAAGATGTAAGTGATTAATTTGGCAAGAAAATTAGCTTAATGAGATAAAATTATTTCATGATCTGTGTAGGGCAGATTTAATGATCTGTAATGTGTGAGGACGGAGAGGAGGGACAGAGACCATCTATATGGGCATATTTTGGTCCTGAAGAGCCAATAATTCACAGATTATGATGCACACACATACTTGATAGCACTGTTACTGTTTCCTGTTGCTTTGTGTGCCCTACAGATAGTCTATGTTTATGCATTTATTATGTCACAGACACTGAAGTATACACTCACACCTGTATGCAACAAGTGCGGCTCCATGGTATCGCTAACATTGTTACAGCGCAGTATGATTTCACCCAGTGGCAAATGTATGCCTTCCACTGCACTACATCTATAGGTGTTGTCTCATGGATGCTTGCGAGTTAAATGCAGCTTGACCTGCACAATCCACACAAGGTCACACCATTTCTATCTTTAGAAGTTAACATGACCATAAACCCCATCAGCAGTGCTTCAGTGACATTCACAGCCATCGCTTCTCTCGCCAGCGCAGACTGAGCTTTATTACTCATCAAAGGGATGAAATGATAGGCTGTGAAAGCTTATCAGTAATATCGTGTGTGTGTGTGTGGTCCACATTTTACCGTGATCATCAGCTCACCTCAATCAATCAAGATGTGCGTTGACTAAATACATTAGTGACGTACAGAGATTAAACTCTGATTTGTGACAGTATGACATTAAGTGAAGTGCCCATAATCCCAGTAATAAACATGGATTTCATACAGAAGCAAATCTGCTTTGTGAAACAATTTCAATCTTTTATTGAAGTCACATATTTCTATAATAAATCAATAATGTCAATCAAGAATGAGTGTAATTATAATTTTCTTGTTAACAAACCAAAGTTATGTTCACTTATGCATGTCTTGAGGTCAAACTTTTTAAAAAGTATTTTAAATCCAGCATTATCTGTTTTCATCTGTTTAGCTGCTAGCAGTCTTCTTCTTGCCCACCTTTGATCATTTGATGCATTGTAGCCTGTCTTGCTGTGTTACAGCCACCTGTTTATCCTTGTGTGTCTGCACAACATAAACAAAACAGCAAGGAGTTTATGGAAAGAGACGATACAAAAATCACTCCATACTGTAACGACTAGAAATCAAGTAGGGTGAAAAAACACAAACAGTCCAGTAGTCTAATTTGTGCAATTGACGAAAGGCAAATCTTTCTTTCTTTGGTCTGAACCCACTTGAACTTACTCATTATCATCATCGCTTGTAAATGTTATATTACAGAAAAAAAAGGTCTGCACACAAAATGAACACTCTTACTCCGAGGTCCATGTAATCAATATTTTAATAACATCTCATCTTCTTCTCTGTATCTTCTCTGCATCATCTTCTTATTTTTTGTTTGTGCGTGAACCGCTTCGTTTTCCTCCAATGATCAATAAAGTTTTTCTGATTTTCATTTCCTCGATTAATTTCCTCTTCTCGTGTCCTCTCCTCTCTACCTTCTGTGCTCTCCTTATTTCCTGTCCTCTTTTCCTTTCCTCTCCTCTCCTCTCCTCTCTTTTCGTCTCCACCTCCTCTCTCCTTTTTTCCCAGAAGTGGGTCACCATCACGTTGACTCTCCTACCAATCTGTCACTCGTGGACTAGCTTGTAATTGCTCTTTAATCTTGACACAACTTGAGTAGCTTGTTGAGAAGTAGCTCTGGATGAGTGAGTTGTGTGTGTGTGTGTGTGTGTGTGTGTGTGTGTGTGCGCGTGTGTGTGTGTGTGTGTGTGTGTGTGTGTGCTTTATATGTAAAGGACAAGCCATTTGAGACAGCTATACCATTAATGGAAGGTAAATCCCCCCCAAGATCCAGGCCTTTCACTCTCCTCTGATGGATACAGCCTGTGGACAGGCTGCGGAAAGGGCAGCGACAGTAGGGTAAGACAGGATCAGCACAGAGGATGTTATCATTAAAGAGCATCAGGAGAAGGGTTTTATCATCCACAGAGTGACCGTCTGCCTACATCTGATGTCTGGGTTTAAGATATGAGTACTGCTGCAAATGTGTCCTGCTTTGTGTGGAGAAAGGCAGGAACTGTGTAAGCACTTAGTCTATTATGTCACATTGGACCCCAATGTGACATGACACTTTTCATCACAGCACAGTCACCTCTTCCATTTGAGACTTCTCAAACTGCCTATGCCTATGAGTGAAGCGGCTGGCTGATTTATTATCAACATGACTATTGAAATAACAGTGAGAGAGAGGTAGAGTGTTTAATATCAGAGTTAATTGGCTGGCTGTTTTCAAAGTAGACCTGACACAATGAACGGCAGAGAGATAAATGTGGTGAGAGAATGGACAGATGGTGCCGGGCGTTCACTACAGAACAACACACTTTGAGACGAGTAAATGTAAGAGGTGGTGTGCACAAAATCCTGTGCAAAACCAAAGAATTGAGAAGAATGAATTACTTTTGGAGATAGATGGTTATTAACAAGTCTAGTACTGCTAGACCAGCACGCAATAAGCTTAGCATAAAGACTGGAAGCTGGGGAAGCATTAGCTTTAATTGACATACAAACATTAAAAACAACAAGATGTAACTTTCTTTAGAGACATGCTGGAATTTTATTATGACCTCGAAATTTTCCAGTCAACCAGTGGAGACTTTCATGATTCCCTTAAACATGGTTCATTTCTTTTGAACTGACGTTCACACTAAGTCTGCTGTTCGCTTTGCATGCATTCTCAGAACTCGAAATTTATTGCATGATTATTCATTTTAATATCAGAAAGAAATGCTTTCAACAACCTTATATTCAGAGTCAATGCCCAAGGCTGACTTGTGCCCACATTGTTTTTATCTGTTGTGCGAAAAATCACAGTGTGTCCTAATGTGTCACGCCTCATCTCGCTGCACGGTCAAACATGATTGACCCTCTTTTCGTTTAAAAACTCCCTCCAGGGAGAGAGGGGAGGCAGGGACAAGATGGAGCCATGATGGGAAGTAGTTATGCACTAGACAGCTCACTACATCTTTGTTTACCCCTTTTAATTTGGTTCCATCTTTCTCTCTCTCTCTCTCATTCATCTAATTTTGAGTTCATGCGTAAGTGTAAGACAGTGACTGATAGTGGAGGGCAACTTGAAGGTAATGAGGCTTAGAAAGAGATGAAGTGTAACAAATTGGTATGGATGGAAAAGAGAAGAAAGAAAAAGACAGAAGGAAAAATCGGTGACCTTTATTGACTAAATGGTTACTTACCCAATTACAGTGATGATTATTGGATATCTTAAATAATTATCTGCCATGTCCTCTACCTCTATACCTTCTTATTTATAACTTATAAAAGAATGACCAGCCAAGGAATTCAATTCAAAGTTTAATTAAATTCTACTTTTTTAATATGGGATGTGTCATGTAATATATGTATTTACTATGAAGATGCAAGACACTGTAAATACCACAGTGATGCTGTGAAAGTCATAAAAGACGCAAAACAACAAGAAAAGTGACAAAATGATGATGTTGGAGCAGATACAATTCATAATATTAGTAATTCAAGAGAGGAAGCCAGAAGTGATTAGTTAAAAATTGTTAATTTGCAGGAGAGGTTTTTGTTTTTCTTCAGATGCAGAAAGACTTTTGTACATGGATTTGTTTCAAATAGTTTTCATGCGTGAACCCTGGGCCAATGTTATTTCACTTTATTTTCATATCTTAAATAATTTTGATGCTACACTGACGTGTAATCAGACTCACAAGCTGAGCTAACTTTAGCTAACAGCAGCTATAGTTCACAGCACTTTACTGTCCATCACAGAAATCTGTAAATCAAATAGTTGATGTGCAGCAGCCGGAGGACATTGGAGGGAAAACCAGAAAACATTTTTTCCTATAAATATGAACCAGTTTCACCAAAATAAGTGAAATAGTTGGAGGTGTGTGACATACTTACGGGTGATCATACATGGAGCACAAAGTCACAGTGCAAGAACAGATGTTTGAGTTGGGATCAAAGTTTGGAAGTCAGACAACAGGAATCAGACACTGTATCATCTTCCAGAAACTTTATTGACTCTCTTAAATTTAGTGACCTATTGTTATTGTTTCTGACCTCACTGTTATGACTGTCTTTGCTTTTGTATGTGTGTTGTTATTGCTTCTCTTTTATTAAAGGTCCAGTGTGTAGGATTTAGTGGCACCTAGAGGTGAAGTTGCAAATTGCAACCAAATCAATACTCTCCCACATCTCATCCTCTCCTTTCAAGCATGTAGGAAAAACTATGGTTGGCAAGTTCACATTAAAAAGCAAAAGGCCCTATCAAGATCAGAGTTTGGTTTGTCTGTTCTGGGCTACTGTAGAAAAATGGCGGTTCAACATGGCGGAGGACCCACTCTTACTGTAGATATAATATATATTATACACTAATGCAAACATACCAATGAATATTTTATTATTATAGTATAAAAATCTGTTATTATGCTCATGGTTTTTACATTCAGGTTGTTTTTTGAACACATGTAGCCAAGCTACAACATGATTGAATTCATTAGTTAATTAATCTATTTACTCTATTATTCTATCTACTCTTTATTGTATTTATTTCCTCTTTTATTTCATTTTACAGCATATCTCAGTGTCTCTTCTTGTTTGGCAAACAATATAGGGGATGAGTTTGTTTTTTTTTTTTTACTTATTTTACTTATTAATTTATTATTTTTGGCTGATGAGCATTTGAGGTTTGTGCTACAATTAACTCAACTGTGTGGACTGAAGAATTGAGACATAACGTGAAGAAAAAGCAACAGGGAGGAATTCAGCAGCTACATTTGTATCTGACATTTTCATTTCTCTTGAGATTTCCTTTTTGACACGAAATAGCTGAAAGCAGAAATCTCACATCAGATGTGTGTGTTGGTAGATGAATGTTGTGTGTGTGTGTGTGTGTGTGTGCGTATGTGTGTAAATAAGCTCTCTAATAATAGTCATCTTGCATCTAGCAAACTTTGATAACATTTGGGTTGACATATTTTTGTGCATGCCTGTCACCCAGCAGGCCGGTGGGAGATAGGATGGAGTGGAGGATCCATCTGGTTTCAGCCGATGCATGGAATGAATCAAAATTTACATCATTACATGAAAAATTGCCTGTATCTCACTTACAGTGGTATACCATCCCACAATCGGAATTTTTTAATCAAGACTCATGCTCTCGTTGATGAAAATTTCATAGAGAGGGAAATCGTGTGTGTGTGTGTGTGCATGCAGGAGTGTTTTTTCAGCTCAGCTGCCTGTTTGATGTTGGGAATGATTTCACCTCCCACAACACAACATCTGAGGTCTTGATCAGCCAGCCTCCCCCTTTTTTTCTACTCTTTTGTCGCACGCAGATATCAAAAGATGTCAGACGGCAAACAGTGAGAATCAAATAAGACAACATTACAAGCGTGTCTTCCTTTCAGCACTCTGAATATGACTTTGACAATTTCATACATTTTTAAGCAGAATTAACAGCTGAGGTATAAGCTCTTTTGATGTTTGTGCCTCACCCTTCACAGGGTGATCCTGTTTTTTTGACATTAACTGTACAATTACTGTAGTTTGCACTTGCTTTATTATTTGAAAATGAACTAAAATAAGCTGCTATCCTATCCTGTTTCAGGATTTTGTTTCTAGGAAAAGTGTGTGACTATTAAATGGATGAAACCTGCAATCTTTGTGTTATTGCAGGGATTGATTCCAGTTAGAAATTTCCCCTAATGATTTATGATTCCAGCCATTAGACAGATGTCAGGTTAACATGAGAATTTGTGCATAGCAAAGTATTTGTACAAGCATGGGATGGACTTGCATGGGCTTGGCTAGTACCTGGATGGGAGACACCCTGGGAAAACTAAGTTACTGCTGGAAGTGGTGTTGGTGGGCACACGTTATGTTAAACAGAGGTCAAACAGAGATGTTAAACAGAGGCGCTGACTTTCCGCAGTCATTAAAGATCCCATGGCACAAAAAGTAGGGGGTTCCCTGATGCTCCAGCAAAATTCACAACCTAGCTGTCTCCACTGTAATAAACTGAAACTTGTCCAGGGTGCACTTTCCCTCTTGCCCACTGACAGCTGAGACCAGCTTCAGTCCTCCGCAACCCTGATACAGATAAGCGGTTACAGAAAATGAATGCATGGATGGCTAATAGGCTCAATGGTTCCTTCTTTCTCCGACTCCAGCTGATGTCTCATGTGTGTTCTGGCACAAAATGACTGCCATCCATCACCTTTGTGGGTGCACTGGTGAGTTTCCCCAGTCACTGGAAGGTATCTAACATAAAGTGCAATATAAATGTAATTCATTATTATTATTTTATTATTTTAAATATTAGTGTAAGTTTAGAAATATATCAAACACATATTATTTCTTGTGATTCTTGATATATCAAGCGACCTTGAAAAACTTTGGGTTACAGCATAAGATGTCATACACTGAGATTTTCCATATTTCTTTAAGAGTTTGTCTTATATGTGGTCTTACTTGCAGACACAAAGCAGATCAGGTCAAATTAAGAAGCACATGGATACCTATGCTGTAGGTGAGCTATCAGCTCTTCTATTGAGAGGGTTAGGGTTCGACAGCTTAGGGCACGACTTAAACCTTCCAACTGAAGGTGCCGTTAGCCATTGTTACACACACAAACTAAAATAAAACCCATAGAAGAGAAGATAGCTAAGAATGTTAATGAGTTTAACTTTAAAAGATAAACTAACCTCATAAGGCCTCAACAATATCTGTTCTGTATAATCTGATACATGTCTTAGAGATTTTGGGAGAACTCTCTTAACCTGCCTTCATCTTGAATCCTTCCTCATAAAAGATTTACCAGTTTTTTAAGGAATCATCTGGGGCTTCCTGTGTTTGCAGTCTGAGGAGTCAGTCAATAACTTGACAGGATATGTAGCAATATTATATTGAGCCCAGCAGGTATCAGGGGAATGTGTTCAAATAATCTTGTCAAAATAGCAATTAGTGGGCTTGGAGAAAATATTTCATAGACTATTGGGAGTGTGGACGCGCAAGCTACTTCATGGGAAGCGTGGGATCCATTGTTGGGACTTTACTCATGCAGCACTCAGAGCTTTGGAGGTGAAAAAAGCAATTTCATCACATTTGATGGCAACGGTTCCTTTACTTGTGACTATATGGCAGATCGAAGTGCGCTATGAGTGTCAATGGACACGTTTTGACATGATTGTTGCATTCCACTTATGGTAGGTCCTGCTATTGTGTGTGCTGTCACTAGGACTTAATTGAACTGAGCTGTCATTACTGTTAAGTTCACCTGTGTTTTTTTTATGAGTCACGAGAAATGATGCATACTGCATAATCTGACTCATGCATGTATCACTTAATAATATGCCCCTCGATCTAATAAAGCAGCAGAAGGAACTGAAGTTTGGTGTTGTGGCTATTCTAGTCAGTTTGGAAAGAGCATCCAGAGTTGTAGCTAAATGGCAAAAGTTCTGTTACTCCATCTAATTTAGTACAGCGTGACATATGGTGAACACATACACATAGGATTTTGATTTTGTCTTCACTCATAGTGAATCTACATAAATCAGTTACCTTTACACTGGAGTGTAAGAATGTTTAAATACAGCTAAGCTCTGCTGTGTGTTTGTTTGTGGTGTGAATACAGTATGGAACGACTGTTCAGTAATGGATAATGCACTTGTATGAACTAATGCGTAAAAGTGCTGAGCTTGGCAACCATTTTGTCAATATGTGGTGCTACAGGACACAAATTATGTTTTGCTCCTATTTGTCATTTCGACAGATTAACAGTAACCTCAATTATTGACAAATGATAATTCGTATGTCGGTTACCTCCAGGTGATATGAGCCAACCATGTATTAACTTAGACTGAAACCTGGAGAAAACAAATGGAATAACTGGTCATTTTCTGAGGGAATTGGACTAGAGGTGTGAACCCAGGGAGAATGAGCTTCCTGAGCAGCATTGGCACTTGGCTTTGGGCTGTGAGTCAAGAACTAAAAAGACTGGGTGAATTAGGGCTCATTTGCTAATGGTGAAACCTGGTTCCCCCCCGGCAAACTCGTGGATAAATCACACCCACTGTTGTGCTGCAGTGCAGAGAAGGTGCTGACGGTCATGGTGGCTGGTCTCCTCTCTTCTTTATTTCCTCTCTTTTATTTTCTCTTCTCTCTGTCTCATTCTCTCTATAGTCTCAGGAGCTGTGTAATAGTTTATGGGGTTTGATGATGGAGCAGCAGCTTGGCACGTGGTATTAACATTGTGAAGATCCATCAGACTCAGAGAGGGTGATGAAAGGAAAAAAAAAACTCTCCATCACAGGCTTCGCTGTGAACGGCTGGGTCTTTGATGCAACATTAGGCAGCTGCTGCAGTGAACAGAGGGAGGGTTGTGTGAGAGAGCAGTGTCAGTGTATCACGGTGTGTCAATCTGACAGCATGTGTGTTTTGGTTATGTTTGTTAAACCTATTCTGGACTTTTATTGACGTAAAACTAAAATGTTTCACAACCATTAACTTATTTGCATAGCTGCAGCCACAATTCTCTTCAGTTATATGATGCTACTGTATTTGTAGAAACAGACATGAAGACATCAATAGTCTATAATATCTATGATTCAAAAGATTATGTTTACACTTTTTTAGATGTCTCTGTTAAAGCTTCAATGATTAATATTTATATTAACATATATACATATATATACTATACTAAATTTTCATTGTCACTGACTGAATGAGCATCTTTTTAGCAAAACAAGTCCATGACAAAGCTGGTACACAGCAGGTGAGGGACATAAAAAGATTTCAAAGGCTTGAAGCACTGTTAGACAAATACAGGGCAATTCTGTAGAAGTACCTGAAAAGGTCTGCAAAAATACTGAAAATGAGAAATTGCAAATTCATATTCCAACAAAACAATACCAGGGGCACCCTGGTTGCTCCGTGTTCAAAAGGCTCAGTTTGTCTTTCAAACAGCAGACAAAGTTAGTAACTAGCTGATGGACATAGTGGTGCACAGCAGCTAAAGGAGAGTACTGGACTTACATTTGTCGGCTGGCCACAAATGTGAACCCAAATGAATGCTAATGTTGCTCCATGTTTGCTGAATATGCTTTGTGATTTTATGTTTTAGTGTCTTTGGTCAGACATTGCATTAAAATATGTCATTGGCACATTTGATGATGTTGAATATTGGCAGAAGTATACATAAACGGTAAATTGCTAAATTTTTAACCTAACCAAAGCACTATCCAAAGCATACACTTACACACCAATGGCAGCAGGCTATCATTGTTGAAACTTGCAGTTTGGAGTTCAGTGTCTTGCCCAGGGACACTTTGACACGTGGACAGGACCTGCGATCAGAGAACGACTCATTAACTTGTACAATATTCAGAAAAATGTGACACACTGACATGGATAACAGAACAAAAATTGGTGTTGTATGTTGCAAACAGTTGTATGTACACTATAAAGAATGTGAGATAAGTGACAGCCTCAGTCTCCTTCCTGTGTTCATCTGTTCAGTCACATCATGTTACAGAGTGTCTTTATTCTTATTTGCACAGTATTGGCACTGCAGGGCTATAAAACCACAGGCACTGCAGTATAAACAAATTTCACAGAGTATAATTACATATATGTGCATATTAAAACACATCTCATACGTACACCCAGTTATTTGTCTCAGCAGGCTACTCACAAGTGAAAAATACAGCTCCTCAGTCTCGCATTAAAGTGATTTCTTGTAAGAAAATAATCTCAACATTTGTCTGATCCTCATATAGTCTGGTTATTTCCTCCTGAGGAGTATAAAAAAGCTAGATTAAAATCCATGATTTCTATTGTATTTAAACAAGGACATGAATCTAAATCGATGTTGTTGCCCTCTGAGGCTTTAGTGAGCACAATTCTCCACAAATTAAAATTTTTGGACCAAAATCAATTCATCATTCAATTGCTGCAACCAGTGAATTGACTCATGGAGGCAGGAGGAGGTGAAGAGGAAGAAGTAAATTCACATGAAGCTGAAACTTGGGTAAAGATTGACATAAAAATTTACGCCTCTGACCAATTCCATGTAGACTTTACTGGCTTTTGAGGGGATTCGTTGTGTCCAAAATGTAGTATCATCTATTTCGTACCACAACCACACCACAGACTGTTCCACAAAAAGATATAGCATGGTCTCTACTAGAGACCATGGTCTCTAGTATGGTATGGTAGTAGTATGGTCTCTACTAGAGACCATAACCCTAACCCTAACTTACATATTTTACTTCTTATTACTTGGATTACATTAAATAAGATTAGATTAGATTAGATTTAACTTTACTGTCATTGCACAAAGTACAAATATCAAGACAATGAAAGACCGTGATTGGTTTACAGACACAATGGTATAAACTTGTTGAATACAGAATTAGAATTAACTATAATCGGTACATTTGGGTAGATACATGCATGCATATGGGAATATATGTATGTAGGTATGTAGATATAAGTAAGTGAGTATGTATATGTGAATTTGTGCAATTTATAGGAGACAGACTATACACTCTAATATAAAAATAATAATAATATAATAAATACAGGAGAAGGGGTAGAAATAAACAAGTGTATATAGTTATTACTTACTTATTATTATGTTGTTTAAAAAAAACGACGTTGCCATGACAAAGAGTTCAGTTTAACAGCTGATCGTAGCAGTTGATTGAATCTGCAGTGTGTCAAGCAACAATTTTTAACATTTTTAGCTCCGGTTTATTCTCGCTGTGAGCAGTATCTGAGGATGCTGAGTAAACCTTTGTTGCATTGTGCTGAGCTGTTGTTCAGTAATTATATCACAGTGTGTGTTAGTGTGTCAGTTTAGCACCTCAGCCAGGTACCTGCTCCCGTATGGAGACTGCTGTTAGCTGGGCCAAATGACGGAAAGCCATTTGAATAAATCGTTTTTTAAAATGTTGAATGTAATTTTCTTTCCAGCCACTAAAGAAAGAAAGCAAAAAGGCAGAGAAGGGAAAGACGTCTGCTGTGGTAGTGGACACTCTGAGAACCAAGGAGACCAGGATCCAGAGTCAGGAGGAGGCAGTGGAGGCAGAAAGGAGGGAGAAGGCGAACAAGAGCCAGGCCTACCAACACAGGTGAGTCAGAAATAGAATAAAATAGAAAGACAAAATGGAACCAATGCTAAATCCATGCCTAAGCTGGATTATCTGAGCTCCTAAGGAAGCTCAGATCTCTAAACATCTGTAGTAAGATGCTGCAGATGTTTTGTCAGTCTATTGTGGAAAGTGTTTTATTTTATGCTGCAGTCTGCTGGGGAGGAAGTTTGGGAAAAAAGCAGGCAAGTAGGCTGGATAAGCTTGTTAAGAAGGCTGGCTCTGTGATCGGAGTAAGGATGGACTCTCTGGAGGAAGTGGTGGAGAGAGACACAATGAGGATGGTGGATGCCATCCTGAACAACACGGATCATCCACTACATAACATCTTGATGGACCAAAGAAGTAACGGTGGTGCACGGCTCCTCTCTCTTCGTTGCAGGATGGAGAGATACAAAAGATCTTTTTTACCTACTGCCATCAGACTTTTTAATTATTCTACAATTGGCAGATGAGCTGACAGACAAATGAATTTCCCCTTGGGGATTAATAAAGTAATTTGTATTTGTATTGTATTGTATTGCGTAAGCTGTGAAATGTTCCCTCAGGTCATCAGATCTGATGAGCACCCAAACTGTTTAATTAGTCAGCTTTAATAAAGGTGTATCTGGGGACTGTTTGTTTGTTTTTGCCACCTTGGTGTCATGTTTGTTTTAGTGCGTTCTGTCCTCTTCTGTTTTAGGATTGGGGAGGAGAAGAGGGAGGCAGCCTGGCGACTGAAGGTGTGGAGGGAGAAGAAGAGGAAGGAGGAGAGAAAGATCAAGGAAGAGGAAGCCTTGCAGAAACAGGCTGAGAAGATATTAATGGAGATACGGACAAAGGTGCTTTGACTCGTGGTTATTTATGTGATTATTTATCATCAGGGATAGTGCTTCTGTATTAGTATGTACTTATCTGTGTGAGTATTGTTTGATTTATTTAGAACAAAAATCAAGGACATACACGGTAAAAGTTGGCAGGTGTCATCAGCAGACCTTACTAATCAAAATGATTTTTGTTTACCAGGAAGAGACTCGCTGCAGACTGAAGGTGAAACAAATTGTTAAAGAGCATCAACGACTGAAGAGCGAGCAGGAGGAGGAAGAAAGGAGGAAGAGAATAGAGGAGGAACAGAGGGAGATGGAGAAGAGGAGGAAGGAGGCAGCAAAGGGAATCAAATGCTTGTTTTGTTTTGGAGTGAGCCAATGTTGGTAACACAAAGCTTGTCTCTGCCTTTCTGCAGGATCTTCAAAAGGTGAAATTAAAACTTAAAAAAAAAACAGCTGACGGAAAAAGAGGAAGAGGAAAGGCAGGGGAGAATTGCTGCTAAGTTAAAGGAGAAGGTAAGTGTTGTACAGCGAATGAATCAGTCACATATCATCAGACAACTCTGTTGATGCTTATTTGTTCTTAATTCAGGTGGACATTAACATCAGCAGAGACCCCTCCAGGCTAACTCGTCCCACTCAAGCATGGGAGGGGCGAATAAAACACGCTGGAGGGCCTGAGATACCGTTGTTTCACAGGTCTGATTGCCCTTGATTTTTACAGTAGCTAAGTCAAGTTTGTATTAAGTAATGATCTGCGATTGCTTGCTGAATCACTGAAATCACTGTTGTTTTGTTGCAGAGCTGTGCCTTTGCCCACTTGAAAAAAAAGAAGTGTCAAATACTATTTGTTTCTTTGCAACTGTGAGACATATTTCACCCCAATCACTCTCTCTCTCTCTCTCTCTCTCTCTCTCTCTCTCTCTCTCACACACACACACACACACACACACACACACACATATGTATGTAATGCTTTTTTGAGGTCTTGTTTACAGTTTGTTGTGTGGCAGCACCATGGCAGATCAATATACTGTAAGTGAAGCTCTTGATTATATATTTGATCACCACACTGGTGAGGAGGAGAGAGGTCAGGAGCTCAGTTAGTAGGGATTTGGCTTGGGGACTAGGGGGTGACCAGTTCAAGTCCAATATGGACCAAAATATGGTAGGTGGACTGGTAGCTGAAGAGGGATCGCTGTGTGTGGCTTCCCATCATTCCACCATGTCTTCACAATTGCATGTCTATGAGCTCTTTGTATGTCTGTGGTTGTATTTTGGATAAAATGTATGTAAAGTATTCTGTTCCATAAAAAAACATAGTGGTAAACATGACTAACTTGGAGGTAAAACAAGTTTACAAAAATGAAAAGAAGGAGGTAACCCAGATAGACATCAACATGGGTCTTTTGAATTTCACCAGCAGTTCATGGTATGCAGAGTCTGGTCAGACAATTTTTCGGGCGACCATGTCACCAAAGAAATTTCTCATGGTGATTTGCTTTGCCAACTGTGATACAAGACCAGGCCGTCGTCAACAAGACAAACTGGTAGCAATCAAAGAGGTTTGGGACAAGTGGGTAGAGCGCCTGCCACTCATCTATAACTCAAGTCTAAACATCACAGATGTCTGGTCACTTTTAGGGGAAGCTGCCCTTTTAAACAGTATATGCCAAGCAAGTGTCAAGTGTAGTTTTAGGAAAATTTCTGTTGTACACATATAAAATCAACACAACAGGTGTTACTTTATGTGACTGCATAAAAATATTAATTGCTTTCAAAACAAATGTCCTTGGTAACTTTGACCCAAAGTAATCGGCGATAAACAGTATACTATGTTTCATCTGATTATTTCTTATAGTCAAAATAATCCAGAAATTATGTTTTTTAGAACTCCAATTTAAGATGTTTAAGCTCAGATCAATGAGCTATACAGGCCATAAATAAAAAATAGAAGTTCAACACTTGCAATGTTCATGAGAACTTGATACAAATATCTAACACAACAAGTAGTGATAATGTATGTATTTTTATGATGGACCGGGAACACAAAATTGTTCAACATAAAACAAACACAACATGAGGGCTAAATAAAGTTTACTTTCAATACAAACCCTCATGACTTATTTGTCTTCAATTTAAGACAGCGGGTCAATTTGACCCTGAACAGAAGAGGTGTCTCATGTTGATTTATCAACATCACTCCATAAGAAAAAAAAAGTCAAAATGTAAAATAAAATAAATAAAATCAATGTCATGTAAAACTATTGTATTTTATATGTAGGTCTTTTCATTTTATATGTAGGTCTTTCCAGTGTACATTTAAAAAAGTTTTAACATGCATTTTTTATGAAAAACGAGTGCATTATCCTCATTGAATCATGATCTGTGAGAGGTAAAGAACATCATTGCACTAGATATTGTTTGAAATGGTTAGTATTGGAGTTAATAATGAGATATAAACAATGTTTATTGGGATATTTTAGTTTGTGACAGTTTTTGATAATTGAACATGCCCCGGGTCAAATTGACCCAGGAACATCTTTGCTGTTCCTGAGAAACGAACATAACAGGAGGGTTAAGTAACTGTGTTAACTTAATGTCAGTGACCAAGAGCGAAGGTAGTCACTAATATTTCCCAAGGTACAAATTCATTTTGCTGTGACCCTAGACACCAAGCTGCACTCTGTCATCAGGTTTAGTTCCTTTGCTATACTTGGACTCAATTCTGCTTAGTTGAATGCTTAAGTAAGCCTGTCATTGTAACATTTAGTATGCAACAGAAGAATGTTAGCTAATGTACCTATAGGTCTTTACAGCTTTTCACATTACTACAGGTAATAAATAAATAAAGGTTTTATCGCATTTGGTCTCCTCTGATTTTCAGTATTTTTGATGAACACTGGATGTGATCTGAAGATGATGATGAACAGAAGAAAAAATAAACTCTTTGCTACTTGAGGTTTTATGTAATAAATCAGCCCCAGAATGATCAGAATATATGTGTTGAAGAGGCACACACTCAGAACATGTCTTAAGCTTTTTTACTGCATTTTTACGCTAGCACAGAAGCATACATAAGCAAGGAAAGGAGAAAAAACCCTCAAAAAGAATTCTCTGGAGGGATAAGTCAAGTGTTTTTTCAGTCTATACACACACACACACACACACACACACACACACACACAAACACACACACACACACAAATCCCTCCATCCCAGCAGGGGGCCATGCTCTGAAGCTGTGTAGATCATGTAGATTCCCTGCTCCCCACAGCTGTAACAACATATGGAGCTGCATTTGCCAGCCAACATGGAGCATGTCATTAAACAGCATTATTAAAAGCTAGTACAACAGCGGGGTGTCAATGAGAGGCTCGGCTGGTGCAGGCTGATTGCTTCATTAATTATGTTTTTTTTTTTTTTTTTGTCAACAATTTGTTTCATGGGAAGTGCATACTATCAGTTTGACGTTTTTGTGTTAGAGGTTAGATGATGAATACGGTTTATTCATCTCAAAATTGACTAATTAGGTTTTGGGATGTGGGAGGCTTGTATGTGTGTCTTTGTGTGCTGAGGTGGAACAGCAGGTAGTCACATCACACTTATGCAAATATGCCAAACCTACATCACGCTCTAATGGTTTAAGAATGCTAAACTAGAAAATTGCAGGTTTGATCGCCACAACAGCTACATTACCCATCCGTGTTGATGTGTCCTTGAGCAAGGCAAAGAGTTTGTAGCTGTACATTTATGAGGATAAAATTGTCTCAGCAGGGTAAAACCCACTTAAATTAAGTCAGTTTAACAATAACAAGGTGCTGTTTCTTCATACTGAATTTCTTCTCACTGGTTTGGCATCAGACTAGAGACCATACCAAATTGGCGCAGCGTCAGCAGTAATGCAAACGTTGTGGGACGAGGGAGCTGAACTGGAAGCCAAAGCTCTCGATTTTCTAGTCAATGTTCCATCCCTCACCTATGGTCATGAACTTTCGGTAGCGACGAAAAGTATGAGACTGTCGATGCAAGCGGCTAAAATGAGTTTCCTCTGTAGAGTGGCTGGGCTTAGCCTTACAGATAGGGTGTGGAGCTTGGACATCCGAAGGATGCCCGGAGTAGAGCTGAAGGGAGCCAGCTGAAGTGATTCGGATGCCGCCTGGGCCCCCCTTCTTTGGATCGCTGGAGGGACTATATCTGGCCCCATCTGACCTGGGAACGCATTGGGATGCCACAGGACAAGCTGAAATGCATTGCTGTGGACAGGGATGGATAGATGGATGGATAGTCGCCTCCTTGCATGTGTTGAGTGGGTAGTAATCTATGTTGAAATGTCTGTTGGAGTCATTTGGCTCAATGTCCACAGTCATTTAATGGGTGGGGGAGATTCCCTATAGATAGATTTGATAGATGGAAGCCATTACAGGTCCACCAATTACAGCAGGGTTGTGGAAATGGAAACAGTAACACAATGCAGAGGGTGTAAAGAAAGCATGCATGGAGTGAGGCAAAAATCTTAATCACAGTCAATTTAATTGGAAGCATTAGTTGGGCTAATTGTCCTACAATTTGTCCTGGTGACACTGGTGGAGGGATATTTTGACAAGTAAGACCCTGACAGACACGGTACAAGGACAACAGGACCTCATTACACCTACAAAGGATCATTACAAGAACTACAAGAGACAGTTCGACAACAAGCATTAAGCATCTAGGAAACATCAGATGTGAAAAAAAGAAAAAAAAAACATGCAAATTTCTTAGAAAGTCTGAATATTCAGGCAGATAAAAATGTTTGAATACTATTAGGATTTCCTATTTCCTTACTAGGCATGCAAAACACACTTGTACTGTCACTATAAAACCCCTCAGCATTTACATAACACATTAGAGAAGCAGACACAATACTTGCCAGTAAAGAAGCTGTTTCTCCATATAAGTATTGTGTTTGCTTCTGTCACATGTTGTCAAATGGTAAGCCCAAAGTGGGTTCAACATAACCTAGCTGCTGTACATGGAGCATAATAAACAACAACATAATCCACATGATAATTT
Source organism: Sciaenops ocellatus (assembly GCA_033000465.1). Lineage (NCBI taxonomy): Eukaryota > Metazoa > Chordata > Actinopteri > Sciaenidae > Sciaenops > Sciaenops ocellatus. The sequence continues at coordinate 21,543,366 of CP136880.1, read as the reverse complement.
AAAAAAAATAAAATTCAGAACTTATTTAAGTGCATTATAGCCACGCATCTTTCTGTCCTTCTTTCTCTCCCTTGCAAGTTTCCTCTTCGGATTTCATGATCCCACCTCTGTCCCTGTCAAAACAGTTATATTCACAGTCCTCAGTGGTGCAAGAAGAGAGGTGCCAGCATTTTATTCACTTACATCTATTCAGTTTGACAACATCATGCAGCCTGAACTTTGACCTACCTCTCTCGCTTTGACAAGAAACATGTATGACTCCCAAGTCCTTGACAGATATAAGAGATAGAGAGGAGTGGGGAGAGGGTTAGAGTGGTTGGAGGGGAGAAAAGGTAAGATGTTTGACAGAATAAGAGCATACCAGGGGAGCATGAGCAGCTTATGAACAGACGACTGCTGCATTTCAGGGTAGTGCTGCTGGCTGAAAAATCAGGAGGAGATCAAATAGGAATACATTTTAAGGTGAGTGTTCTTCTTCAGGCAGAAAGAAAGACAAATAAACAAAGAGCATAACAAATTGTCAGCATTCCTGTTTGTTGCAGTTTCCTATCTTGCTCATTAATATATTATATATTGCGGTATATTATAAAGGTGTTAAGCTTGCATATATTGTTTCTTTCTCTTCTTTTTTCTTTTTTAAATGTATATTTTAATTTAAAATGAAAAAACCTTAATGCAGTTTTGTCTCACCAAAAATCATCTGAGTGGTTTTGGCACTAAGCCTCTGACTAACAAAATGAAATATAGTTCAAACCCCTTGTACTAAAAGGCTGCCATTTTATCAGTCTCCACCACATGGTGCTTTCTGCTGGTCATTCAATTAGCTGCCTGACATTTGCTCTGAACATTTTCAGTTTGCAACCTCTCGACTTGCTGCAGTGCTCCCAACCTCTTGCTGAATGCGTAAATATGATAATTTGTAAAACGTGAACCAAATGATTTACAAACTTTTAGATTAATTCTTGAAGACTTGCAGAGGCTGTCAATATTCACTCCAAAGGGGGTGTTTTTGCATTTCATGAACCCCAGCCAAGATCATCTCTCACCTCCCGAAGCAGAAACAAAAGCTGTGAATGAATCAGGAGTCTTTGATGAATGCTACAAAAATGACTATAACAGTCATCTTATGAAAAATAACAATCTCATGAGATGCAAACATGGAAAGAGAATATTAACAACCCTCTAGTGCTCACAGCAATACCTCCTGATCCTAATTCAGTATCTAGCTAGGTGTCCTGAGCACATGAATATTCAGTAAATACAACTCAGCCTCCAAACCTCTGGTGACAGTTTAATTTGCTCATCGTGCATGCTGAATAGACTGATTTTAGCACTATAAGTGATAGATTGCCAAACAAAGTCAGGCTGTGATGTAGCTAATTTTGCATAAAAAGATGTTTGAAAAAGAAAACCTCAGTTGACAGATGACTCTATTATAGTTTGGCTTACTATCTGGTGATGAAATACTACATATACTTTGTAGTAACCCAGACAATGTGGACTTTGAACTGTTGATTGTTGTGGTGTAGCAATGTAGTTGCCTCACTCTCTCCTTGTGTGAAGGAGAAAATTTCTATCCATCCATTTTCTATCCTCATCAGGGTCGCAGGGGGCTGGAGCCTATCCCAGCTGACATGGAAAAAACATTCAGGGTAACAAAAACATGATGATTCTTATTTTCAGGTGATTATACACTAATGGAAACATATTTATGAATATTATATTCAAATTCTTCCATATATATAGCTCCCTAAATCTTACATACTGGACCTTTAAACAGAGTTGCAAAGTAGAGATAAGATATTTGACCAGGTAGCTTACATGCCTGCAACATGAGTCGATGGTACATTTGCATCTCTTTCAACTCTTTATTGAATGTAATGATGTATAATCCTAAGAACAAAATGTCCCCAGATAACCAAGCACCTTCTGGTTGTTAATTGCATTACTCTTTTGAAGGTAGTGCAGTTTTACTCCCAGTTTTCCCATCTGATGATCCAAATATATTATTTTATCTAAACTTTCTTCAAACAACCAGGAAATACAAATCACGTAGGAAATCTTTAGATATATTTATATTGGGATATTTTGTGGCCAGGCTTTAAGATTTTGTGTAAATACATTAGGAATTTGAGGCTTTAAGCTTAAGTAACCTCAGGTGCGGCTTTACCTCCCTCTGAATGGGATGAAGGGGGGCGTCGATGAAAACCACCTGACAGCTCATTGGACCGCCTACACCCACTCTACCCGGAATGTGTCCACACCGCTGCTGATGGTGATTCACCGACACCGGGTATTTTGAAGGCAAGAGCTGAAGGCTATTAAATTGCGCTGATTTGGCCGCTATTTTGCACCTCTCGTCCAGCGCCTCCTCTCCGGGGTTTGTTCGGGTAGCTGTGGGGCAAAAGAAAGGAGGGGGATGCGCGCAGGGTCCTTGAACGCCACAAAGAAGTTCACGAGGCAAACACTGAGTGGACTCTCCTGTTGATTCAGCTCTTCTTTCCACCCTGCACATTTCAGGAATATTACAGGAGCACACTTCTCATCTCTATGGCAAAGTTCCTGGCTGAATTACTGGGATGCACACTTCCAGACAAAGGCACTCCACCTTTGTTCGAGGTAAGGATACTTCAAAATGCACTTAATATACAATGTTATATTACATGAATTTATGATCTGATACTCCAATCATACAAATAGTGAGTTTGTATTCATGGATAAAAAGGTACAGACTGCCTGCTCACCCCGTGAGTTCTCTATGGCAACAGGAGGCTGAAGCTTTGTTCATCAATATGATTGACAGTTGCTATGCTTTAAAGCACTTCATTAACAGTGATCCCTGCGGCTTCTGGTTTTTTGAAATGCTGCTGCTGCTCTGTGCACACTCACTCACTGTTTCATACGGTGACAAGATGCTTATCCAGCGTGCTGAAGGCTGCGGATTAATACGCATTATTTGCGTCTTTACGCTCACGGAAAATCAGTGTAATATTCCTAAAATATGAGCTTATGCTTTATCTCTTTTGCTCATAATGAGTTTGTAATGACCTTGTCTTACTTGGTGGTGTTTTTCCATCTCCTATCCTGTCGCTGTGTTGTTGTCATGGTGGGTATTTTGTCCGTGAGTATCCTGGCAAAGCATATTTTAAGATGATTATAGACACAGTGGTGATTTTCAGCTGCAAGTCGAGCTGCATGTGGTGCCAGTAAGTGGTGTTTCGTAAGAAATGGCTGAGTCTCAAATGCTGCTCATATTTGGGTCAGTGTGCCACACAACTATTCCACACACACACACACACACACACACACACACACACACCTGTCTGTGCCTGAGGACTGTTCACATATTTTCAACTGCACATGGACTGATGAATAAATCTGCTGTGAAATAACTGGGTTTTACTAGAAAATGATTTTAGGTTAACGTTTTTATCCCTTTTTTTTAAACGGTTCTCTGTAGGACTGTTGTGCCATATCAATGTACATTGTCACTTGTCAAATTTTCTTTCCTGCCTAGAGGTGTTGAGTACACATTCAAACAGATCTTAACATTGAATACATTTACCCGCTGCTGTACCGACAGAAATGCTGATGTGACCATTTATCTTTGGACAAAACAGGACTGATTATTTTCCCTAATGTTTTGAATTACTGTATAGTTGGATTGATGCAGGATGTAGTAGTAAGTATACCACTTACTACTATTGTAAAGGGAGGATTGGTTTGAAGTCTCCAGTAAAAACCACATCAGCCAGGGTCAGATCAGGGTTTCTCGCAGTACAGTGTGGCATGGGAATCCCATGTGAAAACAAAATATAAGTGTACAGTACTGGATTTATGCTGTGGATCAACAGCTATGCTGTAAAACTGTTTATAACCACTTTTAAACTACTAGAAACACTGATAAATCAGTCTGACTTTGGATAAGAAGGTAAGGTAAGATAGAAGATGGCCCCAAATCAAAAATTCTTTTAAACATATGACCTTCCGCATCTTTGGTTTCAATAGCTGACAAAGAAAGTGTGCTGTGTGTGAAAATATATGACGTGTTAAGCCACTAAAATAGGATTTATTCATGTTTTTATACATTCCCTGGAGTGACATGGATGATGGGACACATATAATAATAAACTATTTTAGTGTGTTGCATGATGTTGTGTAATGTGACATATATTTCCGACTTCACTGATGAAAATATTACAAAAAGTGATTTTGTCTTTGTTCACAAATGATCTGATATAACAGAACACCAGCTCTAAATGAAAAAAAAAATAATTTCAGATTTATTCTTACCGCATACACACACACTAGCTGTAATCCACAACCACCACAGGATTGTTAATCCACCAGGCATCATCTCAATCTGCCTAACACACACTGTGTGTGAGTCGCGTATTAAAATCATCCCAGAAATGTGTCAGAGATGATCATCATAGTAACTTCTGGGAAAATGAAATGATGACCTGCTCTGTTTGGCTTTACAGGCAGGGGACAAAGATTACATTCACAGACTGTTATATAAAGCCGCATTTCTAATTCCACCTTAACATGAATGTGTTGAATAAGCGCGCTGCTGACAGATCACAACAGGCAGCACATTTTTATGTTTTAGGAAGAAACAGTAGAAGTAATAGCTCGTTGGTAGAAGAGGGCTATACTTCATGTATTTTTTTGTTGATAAATCAGACTAGCTTCTCAGTTACTGTGGTGTTGTATTGTAGCGGTTTTGGAGGCCGTATCCCTCAAAGGAGTTGTGAGGTAAATTATTTAGATAATTAGTGAGATTGAAAAACAAATTTTTCTAAACAAAATTCATTATGTTTTTTTGAGGACTACATCTCATAATATTTGCTTTCTCCTTTTAATTGTCTTCAAATTGATAATGCTATACTTTACGTCCACTCATCAAGGTTTACCCAACTGTTGCCTTTTGGCCTTTTAAGAAACTAAAAGTCTAAATAAAACACTTGAATGCCTGAACAGGGGCAATGACTAACACAGCTTTTCCAAAATAACTCCATATCCTGACTGAGCCACATTGTTTGTTACACAGAACCATTTGAGAAGTCGTTATTGGAAACTGTTTGGAAAGAGGCAGATCCTTCAAAAATACAGACCAGATGATTGGATAAACCATATTTATATTATGTCTATCATGGGCGAACTTCAACTAATCAGATCAATGAACCATATAATGTCGTCAAACTCTTACTGAAGTCGAGCGAAAACATCTTTTTCTGTTAAGAAAGCCTTCAGTGTGTTTGTTGCTTCTTTCACTGAAGGAATACTCTCCAGTTCTGATACTGATGCTAGCAGCATCTATGCTAACTTCTTAATCACCCGCCATTGTTGTTTTTGAACAGTCACTTCGCACACATTTCGTCACACACACCCCATGTTAAACCACACTGTTAGCTCATTTAGCTGGAGTTTGGAGACAAGCACATAGTTTGAAGTCTAGCAAGATGGATTCTCATGAGATTTCGTGATCTCACAAGTCCAGCTGCCTCATAGGTTTACCAGCTGATGCCACAAAAAGGCACAGAGGCTGAGTGTAGAGAATGGGATGTATGAATATCACAGGGTCATAGGACTCAAAGTGCAAATGCTAGCAATTTTACTTGCTTATTTGTAAGGAATAATTGTCTGAGGGACAGAAGACAAACCTGCAGTCTACAGCAATGGTGAGGACACTACTGGTGCCCAATGTGGCTTCAGTGGACTTTCTCAAGTCTTTACCCTATAATTACCTTTGAATATTTGCTGCTGTGATAAGACCTTGTGTATTGTGTCTCTCTCAACACTTGACTTAGGCATTACTGTACTTGGTTGTTATGTCATCTTATAAACCTTCAGATGTGTGAGTTTGGTAAGCCTTCAAATGTTACTGTTGCTCAAACTGGATCTCCTGCATTGTATTTCTCATCTTCCCAGTTGCTGAAACAGCATGCCACCACCAACACCTTTGCATATTAACACAGAGCTGTTTCTGGTCTGAATATTCACTTGGGAGGTCTTTGATTGATCTTGAAATCCTAAATTCTAAACTTTAATTTGCATTCATGATGGTGAATCATTGTGAAATTATGTTTTTTTTGTTCACAAATTGGGAGTAATTTCTAATCTATTAACTAAAGAATCCATCTGCTGTTGCAACATATGTTGTTTTAATATGGCTGACTGTGCTGTTTTGCTGTTAGAATGCAATTGAACTGTAAAATGTGAGGCACTCTTCAGTCTCTTTTGAGAAATCAGAGGCTTTTAAGGGAAAAGAACATCAGTAACAAGGTTTATTCACATCTTTCTTTCCACTTTATTATTTCTGGATCAAAACCATCATACCTAGGTTGATAAATTTGTGTTCTTACAACAACACTTATCTGGAAGCTTTTCCTTTTTAAATGCACGTAGCATCCTGTAGTCTAAAACTGAGCTTTTGTTTCATCAAACTCAGCCTTCTTTATTTCATTTTGCTTCTACCAACCCTTCACTGCATCTCTCCTCCTCTGCATTTCTTTGTCTTGCTCTTACTTTCTTCCTTGCACTTTGCCACATTTCTTCTTTCAGGTTCTTTCTCTCTCAACTGCAAACTTGTCATTCACTCACGTACTGTCTGTTACTGCTGCCAGGCCTCTCTCTCTCTCTCTCTCTCTCTCTTCTCTCTATATTCTCTGCAGCCTTTAAGTGAAGTTTTATTCAAGGCGAAGAGCTTGTTTTTGAAGCGGTATGCGGTTTTCATAGGGCAAAGAAAAAGATTAACATCACTGTACTCTCAAGGCCTGTCTGTGGGTTTGAAAAGATGCCTGCACAAATTGCAGAGAAATCCAAAGAAGTGTTTTTTGGGGAATGAAATCGTGAGGAAAAATACATGCATGTATTGTATGCTCATTGTGTTCCCATGGAAATGCTGAACAAAAACGTGTTTATTCATTCAATAGAAACCACACAAAGTTATGCAAACACCTGTTTCTATTCTACATGCACACCTACTTGTACACAAATACACAATAACATACAGTACACACATAAATAACACATCCAACATGAACTGTCAAATCATATGGGGGATGATGTGTTGCATAACTGTCTGTCAGGGTCCAGAGAGGACATTTTTTCTGTGTGTGTGTGTGTGTGTGTGTGTGTGTGTGTGTGTGTGTGTGCGTGTGTGTGTGTGTGTGTGTGCGTGTGTGTGTGTGTGTGTGTGCGTGTGTGCGTGTGTGTGTGTGTGTGTGTGTGTTAATGAATTCAAAAGACAAGGATGCTCAGTGTGATCATCATGTTCCCTGTAATTGAATTCTAATGCTTCATCTGTTCAGATTAATTTTTCATGATGTTTATGCCAATAAATATGTTTTTGTAATTATTTGTGACAAATAAACATTGCAAAAGCATGACGTTGAATATGAATCAAGTGGTTATGGACAGTTTTTATGGATGGGGCAGTTACTGGAATATCAATGGGACACACACACACACACACACACACTTTTCACCACTTGTCTATTTTTTTTTTTAGTTGCTTTCTGTCCGCTGTACTCTAATGATGGTGATCACTTACACCATAAAGATATTTTTATGTATTTAAAAATATATGATAACAGCAATTTCTTAGTCTTTATTTTTATTTATTTATTTTTGCCGGAGCTGAGCAAGTTGAACTTGTTTACTGTGATATGCATGATATGATATGTGTGTGTGTGTGTGTGTGTGTGCATTTTATCCTGCACCAGCATTAGTGTCAAGTGCCCTTTTATGTTAAGTGTATTTGAGAAAACAGGAGGAGGAGGAGGAGGAAAGAGAATAAAAGGAAAGTATTTCACAAGCAGAAAATAAAGCCAAAGAATAAAAAGAGCCAAGGTAATTTAATAAATAAATAATTTTTAAAAGCTTCAATCACTATGACAACCATTAAACTCACTGCTGATGGCAACATGTTCAGGAGAATTTTTTTTTTCTCTCTACGATTAGTGTGACAACAAAGTCAGGCAGTGAAAATATTAGTGTGCCGGGATCCATTCAACAAATTGGTTGTATGCTGACCACTGTCTACTGTAGGTCATTCACTGATTATATATTAGTACCTCATACAACCCCATTTTGTAATATTCACACTATCCCTCAGCAGACGGAAGTCTCCAGTGTGTTTGTTCCGTAGGCCACACATTTTGGAAGCATGTGGAAGATCCGGGTAATTTTAAGCACGGAAAATCCAACTTTTTTGGCTTCATTCGCCACTGAGCAGCTTCCATAAGTTTGAACGTAACCCTGTCTCCAACGCTGTATCGAGTTCTCTTTATACATCTATGCGTAGCTGAAATAATTTCCCCACATCCTGTGATGTCTATGTTGCATAAGTGCATACATCTACGTGTGCTAATTTCATCTTCAGACTATTACAGACTATTACTATTACTATCACACTTAATGATAAATGAACTGTTAGAGATTATAACTGGCCAAAGGAAAGGAAATGTAATCTCTAATGATAAAGCGAATGGTGGTACCAAGTGGTCCAACAGAGTGGACTAAAAGGAGCAGAAGATAAATATCTGTCTGACATCTGTTCAGATCATTTTCCAGTTGTATTTTATTAGAAACTTTTACTATGTCATAATATCACATTTGTGGAAATGTTGTGCTCACTTGGGTTCAGTTTGAACTTTGTCTTGAGTGCGCTGTCTGTGAAACACATGCTGGGAAAATAAGAGTGCGTGCTCAGAAGAAAGACAGAAGAAACTAAAGCTGTGAAAACCTGTCAGATTTTACAGTTTGGATCAGATCATCTTACGTCAGGTGTTTCTTGGTCCAATAAAAATCCTCAATATTGCCTCTGTAAATGTCTTCTCAAGGACACTGATAGTCTTATCATCACTGCATGTTCAGCATACAGCTTAGGAGTGACGCACTCGTATGATTGTGAAGTGGTTATGCAGTGTAAAAATTTGTTTATCATTGATAGTGAACAAAAATTATTAGCAGAGACTTTAGTGTAGCACCTCAACAGATGGTCCAAAGAAAATGGCATTCTTATTATGATGTATTAATTAAAGCCGGCAACACAGAGGCAAAATATACTATACGTCAAGTCTAATTGAAGTTTATTTAGCCCCAGATCAGCCCAAACAATCAAATCAAATGACCCCTAACCCATCTCCCAGTGTGTACCACACATGATACCCTGAATTTGGTCTAACATAAACCAGGAGTGGCAACACAAACACTGAAGAAAGAGGAAGTAACAGAATCTGGCTAGGACCTGGGCTTTTTCTCTCTACCCTAAACCAACCTTAGAAGAACTAACAAGGAGACAAAGCCACGAAAACAGGACTTTGGTCCCATCACAAAATAAAATAAAACCTGAAACGAACTAAAGTCTCCATTGCGCCACAGATCACAGTAAAACATGATGCTCAGGCTGGAAAGTGGAACAGAGAGAGAGAGACCCAAGTTTCCTAACCCCCTTTGTATTGATTCTCCCCTCTCAATCAGCAGATCATCTACATGTGGAGAAAAAACAGGACAACATGGGTCAACATCTTATGCAACTCATAACCAGCAGGGGGGGGGGTCAGGTTATAATATACAACCAAGAGCTACAAGTAGCAACAAAAACAAATAAAATAGAAAAAAATAATCTAAAATCAAGACATTCTGTAATTTGTAAAATAGTTTAGCACTTCATCACTTCAAGGATCACAAATTAGTTTTATTTTCAGATGTTGGAGAGTAAAAAGAGTTCGCTGCTGTAAATCATCAACATCGACAGACACTCGAGTAGGAAGTGAAGCACAGATCATGTTTTACTGCAGCTCCTCTGTGTTACTGAGAGGGAGGCCATCCCAGGAAGTCAATCCATCACACTGACAGCCCCATCTGTATAAAGTTGATACTTCATGTAAAGAGCATACAGGGATGAAGAGGAACAGACCAGTGTGTAATTGTTGTTGTCAGTCTGTCATGTGGTAGAAGACAAGACAGGAAGTCATTTTGATGTCAAGAGTAGGGAAACAACAAAATATATAAATCACAAGTGAAAGAATTAAAACACCCTTGAAATTAAGTTTGTGTAAAATGGTTTACTGGATCCTGTCTTACCATGTTTTTGTGTCTAAGTTACAAATTGGGACACAATACTTGAAATCAGTCCATTTGAGCAAGAGCGAATGTCAGCAAGAGTGAATAGACCTCTATATTAAAGAGTAAGATGTTTTTGTTTAACATTCATTAAATGACTCTCTTCAAAGTCATCAGACTCCATTGACAAAAATTTTACCTTGACCCGTCATTTTACCTTGTAGAACATGAGTTTCTAGTCTTCCACTGCCTTGATCGGTTTGTAGGTTTGTGTTATTGTGTAACTCTGTTGTTTTAACACATGATTTCAGTCTTAGAAGAATCTAACTTTTCTATTTTTAAACAGCGCCAGGCTAGCTATATGCTCGTTTATTTGTGCTGAGCTAAGCTAATTGGCAGATATGAGAGAAGATCTTCTCATCTAACTCTCCACCAAAATCCAATAAGTGCTTTCCCAGAATAGTCAAACTACTCCTTTTTAAAGATTTTTTTTTTGGCCTTTTTCAAGCTTTTTATTTGACAGAGACAGCTGAAGAAGTGACAGGAATGTGGGTAGAGAGAGATGGGGAATGACATGCAGCAAAGGGCCACAGGTCGGATTCGAACCCTGAGCTGCTGCGGCAAGGACTGAGCCTTTGTACATGGGGCGGATGCTCTACCAACTGAGCTAACCAACACCCCAAACTACTAGATGGTGTCAGTTTATTTTATAACTGCAGCTGTCTCACCTGTCTAGAAATGTGTCAAAAGAAAAGAGATTTCTGCGGGTTTGTGATCAGGAGATCTGAGTCAGGATCTAAGAATCACAGACACACACAGTCTTATATACAGTAGTTGAAAAGAATTGATTTACCCAATTTTTGGTTTGTTCTTTTTAACAAGACGTGTTTGATGCTAACTTTTTCCTTGTTAATGTAATGTAATATTGACTCTGTCTTTCCTGTGTAATACCCTACCCTATATTATCAATAAACCAGTTTTACATTCATTAGGATGGTGATTTGTCCATGTTTCTGTTCAAGAAGCTAACTGGATGTACATGGGACACTGTGGAGTTAATGACTGTGTGGTCGCAAGGTAAATACCTAGAAAATAATAAAAATATCCTCAAAAGAAACACAGTTCTATGAGTTTTTCTGCAGATGCAAGCATGTATGTGGACTTATGGTTCCTCTCTATGTCAGTCTAGTTAATCAGGACCAAAGTGTCTGATCTTAGCCAGTTGTAGAGGAGAGTTATTCAGCGGAAGGTCCCTTTAGAGCGAGGTGTCAGTCAAACCCAACTGCTAATCAGGGAGGTTTTTTCCTTCCTGGCAGAGGAATGACTGTGTTGATGAAGACTGTTATCAGAGCCTCCTTTCCCTTCATGACGAACAGCTGTGCTTCTAAATGTGCCAAACATGAGAGTGACCAGCTTTCCCATTATCTCCACAGCTATTTGTGATCAATTATCAAACACCACGGCTGAATGGTGAAGCCCATCCAGAAGTCCCTGAAGATACGGTTTCACTAATAGCTGCTGGATACCAGCTCTAAGAAAACTGTACAGATATTAATAAAACCCCTAACTTTCCCAGAAGAAGGAACTCTTCTCCAAAAACTAGGCTTTCAAAGGCTAATTTGACTTTTGAGTCCTGGAAGTAATTTTGAAAATTATTGTTCCATTAAGGGGATATTAAAGGCTTAAAAGGAAGAATATTTTGGGATATAATTGCCTTGTTTGGCAGATCTCTGAGGCTGACGCTCTGGCCAACCTCAGCTTCAGGCAGGATTCGCCATTGTACCCAGATTTGAAATTTTCTGGCTGGAGAGACAAAGATAGGAGCAAGTGGTAAACTCAAATCCAGGTTTAAGATAATCTTCCCTTCAGACACTTACAGGTAGCGTACTGTATATGGAAGCCCATTTCTGCCAGTTTAAAAAAAAACAACTAAACAAACAAAAAATGATTATTTTCTTCCACAAACATTATTGTTTGCGATGTGGGGTTCTTATATATAAAAAAGAACAGAGTCATAGCATTTCATCACTTAGTTCTTTTCTACATTAGGATGTCTTTTACTGTATTATCATACTAATACCACAAAAACGAACCCTTGAACAAATGTTGTGCTCATATAGTTCTTTCTAACCGGAACCTGAGAGTGGCATCTAATCAGAAATAAGCATTTTATTTGTGGTGATGGGATATGAGAACGTTTCTCTTAATACTAAGTTATAAATACTGAATGAAAATGTTTGCCTCAAATGTGGTATGATATCATATCAAGATCAAACAACATACTGAATCAAATCAAATCATTGATGAGATACTTTCAGTAACCTCATAATTTTGTCACATTAACTGTGAGAAAAACAATTACTGGCGGTAAAGGACTTCCACAGTGGTCGCGTTCTATGTTTGTATGTATCTGTGTGTGATGATTAATGCACTGTACATTTTAGACAATTGTGGTTGAGACTAGAGGGTTGCTGGTGCTTGTATCAATGTTAAGCTACACAAAAAAAGATTCTTCTGGGTGTGCTTCTTCTGAATGATTCTGTCGATATGTAATGTAACTTTGCTTCGTCCATGTATTCAACCACTGATGGTTTAACCACAAGGGGGCAGTGTGCAACACATAACCAAGTGCATTTCACTGGTTAACTTATATCAAAGCAGAGATGAACATTAAAACTACTATTGCATTGCCTTTATTCATGAGGAGTTACTGTATAATTATTATTGTACAGATGAGGCCTGTGTATTCCATTGCCATTTGGCCTGCGGATCAAGGAATTAATTAACTTCTTGATGCTTTAGAAAATTAGAAATAACACAAGTAAAATACAATTTTTAGATAGGATAGACACATGTAAAGTTGTCTGTGTGTCTGTCTGTCTGTCGAGAGGTATACAAAGGAAATTGTATTGTACAGTATTTTGCATGTTTTACCTTTTTAAAAATCCAATAATTTTCATGTATTATTATACAAAATAACAAGGATGAATTTAGAACATCAGTCAAGTAAATAATAAATGAGAGTATGCAATGTTGTCAAAATTTGAATCTTTAGTCTGCATGCTGGGTAAAACATGCACAGAAACAGCATCCTTATCAGTGTGAACATGACAGGGGGACTGGATAGAGATGCGATAAGGAAGGGAAGGGCAGAGCAAGGAAACACTGCAAGTCCGTCATCGCTGGGTTCTCCAGTGAATGGAGCAATGAGGAGTTTCACATGACAGTGTGGGGCGTCACCACAATGTTGTAGAAGCTGTCTGTTACTGCTGGCAGTCACTGGTCTCATTGCCTTGCTCAAAAGTTTGAGCGTATTTTGTTTGGTCCTCTCTTCTTCAAAGGATTGAGACTTGGTTTAAGGGTTTAGGGTAGAATTTCATTGACAGTCCAATGACAGTATAAAGAATGGATAGCGCATGTGTGATGAGTGGTTGTGAAGCTCAAAATATATGGCTCTGGCTGCTGCCATGTTGGCAGTCCTGCTACTTCTGCCTCCCAGCTAATCTCTAAGTCGGCAAAGACGTGGCTCATCAGTGGACCTGAGGCAGGCCCAATGACCAATTTTGTGAAAATATTAAAGTTATTTAAAAGACTCAACTCCAACTCATTGCTGTTGGTTTTCAGAATCAATACATCAACTTACAGTAACGGCAACTTGACAACTTTGAGAATCTTGTTCAGAGATGGTGAATTTTTGTGCTTTGAGTCTGCTTTGATGTTTTTAATCAGTTCTGTGGCTCAAGTTCAAAGGAGAAAAGTAAAGTTGTTGGAATGAAAAAGGCAGACAGATGATGTGTTATAGGCTAAAAATACCGTGTAAAGATGGCGGGAACAGCTCTCCCTCCGATGTTCCGTAGCTACACTGTAAACATTAGGCGAATTGATGGATTGGGACAGATTTCCTTCAGAAGGAAACTCTCTTGCAGTATAACATGCAATGCATTGCATTTTAACTCTGTGCAAATATGCTTTTGGCTGCTGTTTGATTCAGGGAGACTCATTCACATGAATAGCAATGAGATATTCTTGATGCATTCTGCATTCAGGAAGAGGATACCCCCTACCATTCATATGCACATAACTGTGTCTCATACAAACAGGCTTATTAGCAGTCACACACACATGCACAGATACGTACATAAACATCCATTTGCCAATACAACTTCATACATATGTACACATACATTTCTGCAAACACACAGTAGCAGAGGGGGAAGTTGGTATTAACATGTCAATATGTGCATGTTAAGAGCAGCTTGAGTCTCAGTGCAGACGAAATGGAATCGAAATGTTTTCATGTTGTGTAGATTTAGATTCAAGGCTGAGGAGCTGAGAAGAGGAGTATTGTGCAGAACAAAAATAACTCACATGTTGTGGCACGGCACCCACGCGTAACACATACACCTGAGGATATTTTCAGAGTTTAGGCTACAGTTGATTTTCTGATGTTTATTTGCGTTGCAGGCATTGGCCGAACAGTACCGCTTTATCCAAACACGTCTTTCTTGTCAGCAGTCTAGAGTTTTAGTTGCTGAACAGCTCTGCATGAACCTCGCAGAGATGAAAGATATTCAAGCATGTTATGCAAGTTTTAGAGGAACAAAACAAAGTCAGAGTCGAGAACATATCATTAAAGCTCCAGACTGTCTGTAAATTCTGTCTGTAATAAATAAATTGTACAAAATTCACATTCTGTATTTAAAAAAAATGTTTTGTTTCAAACTTCCTTTTTTGACCTTAACAGTGGCTACGTTTGTATCAATTCACACAAACAACACTAACTTTGAATAAACCCATGTGACCCAACGGCATCAGTGCTGACGTTAATGATGTTAGTCAACATTGTTTAGAGGCCACTGAGTTGACCTTGACCCTACCACCACAGGACTTGTGTGACCCTGCTGACGCCTCTTACCTCATTACTGCATGACGACTGATGCACTGAGGTCCCATGTAACCTTTATACAGACATTCACACACTCTCACTTGCTCTCACACACACACATTTCTGCATCTGACCTTCCACAGCGTGCGAGCACATTTCCTGATGAGAGTGTGTGACCCACTGAACGGGTTCACCTGCGAGGGGTGAGGGGGTTCAGCTGCGAGGGGTCACCGGGGTCACCGCCCACTGGGATGAGTTTAGCAGATTAGATTGGTTGATTTAAAATGACAGACATTAACGTAATTTTTTCTGCTGTGGGTTCCCAGACAAACTTGTGAAGTGGATTAAATGGACGTTTAGTTAAATGTAATAGAACCAGACAGAAAATATCACGGAACACTATACATAAAGGTATATATTCTATAGTGTCGCTAAATGAAATGAAAGATACCCCAGAATTAAAGCTATTTTAAGATCTTGTTGTTCTATCTAATCCCCTGAGTGATAACACAGTTAGAATACAACCCTACCTCACCTCTGTTAGTTGGTTGTGTACTGATATTGGTCTGTGTACACATTCATGCTCCCAAGGGAGAAAAAAAACTATTGATGTTAGTGATGCTGTGACCTTCCCTCCACTTTTCATTTTTGTAATGAGCGTTTCTTCTCACCTGACTGTCATAAAAACCAAAACAATATGTGCACATTCACACCCCCAACAGGAAGAAATGCATTGGTTTTAGTGACTGTGTGACATTTCCTATAGGGGCACTGAACAGGGCTACCCTGTTCTCTCTTCTATCTACTGATGATGTTGATTGTTACATCTAACTGTGAAGATGATATTTACTCTTTTAAGTGAAAGTTTCAAGCCTGTTTCATCTCTGTGATGGTCAAAGAACTGATGCAATGGGAGCAACATCTCTGTGAAGGACAGCAAGGAGCTGATAGCAGACTCTGGGAAGAAGCAGCAGAGAAATTTCCATACCGTAATGATCAACAGGGCCCAGGTGGAGAGACATTGTCACCTGTAATGAAGAAATCCTGTTTTCTGATTCAAACTAAATCAGGCAGCAGTCAGTAGTAATCTGTTATGACCTGGCTCTTACACAATACACAACTTATAAAACTAGATATTTTGAACTCTATATGGCATTCACTGTTTAGAAGGAGGAACCCAGGAATGTGTCTTTCTCAAGTTTAATATTTTAGTAAACACTTTCAACTTCTTTTATTTGCCACCAAGTACCTTACATGATTTTTCTTTTTGTGTGTGATCAAACTTTCTAAGCTATTTTCCTTCTCATTTAACCTGAATCTTCCAAAAGCAGCTGCCGCTGACATATGACAAAAACTTAAAAAAATGGATGAGAAGACTGAAACTGGTATATCTATAACTAAATGTCCTGCTGTGCTTGTGATCAGACGCGAAAGACACAAAACAGTTCTCTCTCTGTCTCATTCTCCAGTTCTCATTTTCTTTTCATCCCTCTCTTCCAATCAAACAGACATCCAATCATAGCCACCGTGACTCTCTCCTGTCCACAGTGTAATATTCCTCTAAAGGTCTAAAAGTAAAACAAAAAGGATATACACTTTTTTGACCACAGAACAATCTGATCTTCTTTCTGACTTGGAAACATGATGATGATTTATTTTATATCTGTAGGCCCTGGCTGTAGACATCATATTTTTCATATCAGTGAGGGCTTGTTGAATTAGAGTGAGCTCAGTAAAATGAAGGTGTGAAGTGGCACATTGAGCTTCAGGCAGTGTAATAAGTTATGGGTGATATGTTCTCTTTGTGCTCTTTGATTTTTAGAGGATTAACAAGTTAATGAAAAAGTGGAAGACAGTAGAAGTTACAGGAGTAATTTCACGACAGGAAGGTCAACAATTTAAACATTCACAGGAGATATAAAAGTAAAAAAAATATGTAATTGTATATATCTTGGGATACTTGTACCACTACAAGAAAACCAAGTCATCAAATAAGTCCTGTTTATTCAGTACTGTTATTACATTGTGTGACCTAAATCTCATCGTTCACTGCTGCTGTTTTCAACCCATACAGTAAAACATATGTGGCTTCTGTACCAGGACATCCAGTTGATTCCAAACATTTTCTGTCCTCTTTGCTCCTGCCTATGTGCATTATCACATCAGGAGTGATACAATTTGTTAAACAGCTTTTTTTGCTCTTTTTGATATAAATTGTTTTCAGCTTTAGCGGACACATCTTTGACTCAGTTTGTGCTGCCCAGTGCAAATCCACCTACCTTTCCATTATTTTGGGAGACTGAAAGCTGCTGGGAGAAATCAGGGAGTTAATGTTTCATGTATAAGAGGGTGCTGAGGATATAGTGTGAATGAATTTGAACGGTTTTTAATTTGTCATGTGCAAAAGAGGTGTGTATTTTTATAGGCCACATCACAATTTGCATCAGGGGGGTTAGGTACACCCTCTGTCCTTGGAACATCAATTCAGATAATGACAAACTCCCCCAAAAATCCTTTTAACAGGAAAAAATTGTGTTCCCTCACCCTCTGTGTGTGCATGATCTGACACACTGGACTTTTTGTTTTATGATTTTTCACTGTATTAAGTTTGTTAATTTGAAATGTATCATATATTTTACCCTTTGTTTTTACTTCCAACCATTATTTATTCTCCCAAAGGAGACATGCATCAGAAAGGAGATTGAAATGAAGGTAATATCTGATTACTCATGTGTCTCAGTATTTCGTTAATTCCATAAAATATTACATCCTTCATTGAAAGAGCAATTAAGCATATTAGTGTAGCCTCTAATAGCACAGTGATGTCTTTATACACCAATTCAAGTTCATTATTTAGAGATTAAGACTTTTTAATGACAGACACATCACAGCTCTTACAGGCCTAATGGGAGCAGTAGTTAAAAGCTAATAAAATTGTCATTTTAATATCTTTGTAAACATGACAAGATGTTAGCCTTTCATGAAAGAAGTCACAGAAAGCCAGTAGAAAAGATGTCAGGCTCTTTGTATCAAAGTTAAATAGATTTTTTTTCTCCCAGTTTTTATCAATCACCTCTGGGATAAATAAATCACCTTCATCTAGCTATCGACCCGTCAGCTGAAACCCGCTGCATGAGAATACAGCAGAAATGTGGCGAGCATATGACCACCTTCTCAACTGTCACGTAACCCCCCCACGCCCTCCCTCACCCTCTCAATCTCACACCTACTTTCCATCATACCCTCAAAAGTCTCCAGATGGGGCATCTCGTAAAATATCAGCCTGCTTCCTCCTGAAGGTTTACTGCTTACTGCTAGGTTCCTCTCTTTCTGGATCAAATAATATCTGTGTTGGGGTAGTGTGTGTGTGTGTGTGTGTGTGTGTGTGTGTGTGTGTGTGTGTGTGTGTGTGTGTGTGTGTGCACGTGTGTCAACGTGTGTGCGCATGTATTTGTGTGGTGATGTGTGTGTTGTGGTTCAGAAATAGTTTTACATCATCTAATCTGTGTGTGTGTACATGGGCTGTAGTGTGTGTGTGCTGCATATAAAAACCTATCTCTAGAATTGTCTCTAGATCAAATAATGTCTTTGTCAGTGTTCAAAGTGTGTGTGTGTGTGTGTGTGTGTGTGTGTGTGTGTGTGTGTGTGTGTGTGTGTGTGTGTGTGTGTGTGTTTCTTCCCATGTGGGGCTTCATTACCATTCTGCAGTTTTTTCTTAGTGTATAACTCCTTCGGGAGCTTCACACTGAGCCTTTTTGAAGACTCATGAGATCCGTTGTTCTGTCGTTTCCCCTGAACAAGTCTAACATGTTCGTCTTTAAATACCGCTAATGGCTCCATTTGTCTTAATGCTCACAGTTTAAGTGCAGACATTCACATTTTGCATTTACAGCATTTAGGTGCATTTAGTTAATGGAACAAAACAACTTCTGTGATGGCAAACCAGGAGGGAATTAAGCTCAGTTATCTATTCTTAAGACTTTCCACTTATCTCCTCTCAGATGTTATTTTATTTTCTTGATTTTCTGTCATAAATCGAAATCTTTCATTTCATCATGATAATGAGGGTCTGGCGTCATTATAAAACCAAACCAAAAGAATCAAAACCAATGTTACAAAGTGCTTTACACAAAACAAACATTTAAAAACAAAAATACATGAATCAATCAATAAAGCAGAAACCAGTAACACCAATGTTACTACATTTTTGATTTCTTTTATTTTCAAAGTCCAGTGGTTTATTGCAGGTACACAGAGTATACAGAGTTTACAGTTTTCAGTCTGCATTGACTATACTCACTTCTAAATCCCCACTGATGTGTATCATTCAGTAGTGTTCTGTGAGCTGTTTTTTTTTTTTCCTAGGGTGGCGAAGGCATTACATATTTGTCCAATTTGATTGATGATTGAATGGAGTAAGGAATAGTTAACTCGAAATGCATAATCGTGTAGTTGTCTCACTCTGGGTCAGTATTTATTGCAAAATCTGCTCCTCCTCTGTGGTTAATGTTGATTTCATAACAATCCTTACTGCCTGATGTCAAGCAACAGAAGTTATAATATACAAATACTTCTTTCCCATTTTTCAATGAGATAAATATGTAAGAGTAGTCTTTGTCTCTGTTTATAACAGGGCGTTTACCCTAGAAAACATTGAGACATAAATTAAATGTATGCCCACTTCTCCAGGCACCACTATGTTATTGTCCAAACTACTTGCTTAAAATACAGTCAATAGTACTCTCCACTAAAAATTAAATACACTCTGCTGGGCATACAACCTGCATTATTACAGCCTGAAGCACAGTTTCATGTGTGATACGCCACTATCCTATTTTCTGATGTTGATGTGAGTTGTGTCTACTGTCTCTTGACTAACACTACTTTTGTCTAAACATTGTGTCTGATGTGTCAAATGATTCACAGCCTCATAGCTAACATCTCGAGAGGTTTGTTTCAGAGTAAATTTGGTGGTTTAACATACGTCTCAATCTGTCACGATCAGCCATAATGGTTTTATGCTGTTATTTTAAACCTGACCTTTAATTCATAAAAAGACATGCTTTCTAGGCTTTAAAAAACTTGATGCTCAGATTCAATGCATCACAACCATTCTATGCTCAGCCCTTTGTAAAGCCTGTGTGTAAACACTACAAGTGGGTGAACTGCATTCCTAATATTTGTCTGACAGTGACCATAAAATAAAATTTTTCAGTAATGTTAGATAATGATTATTTCTGATGACTCTCTCTCTGCAGCGTCGGAGCCAACCCCATCTTGCCCTGAGGCCTTCCTCCAAACAGCAGGTGGGTAAACACTTGAAACCTTAAATGACTTCATGTTTCTGTTGTGTGTCTCTGTGTTGTCCACACTGAAAGAACAGGACGTTCACACACACACACACACCCAACTGTACAAAACATCCTGCAGAGTTTTCTCACTGCACACAAAACACTGCGTGATGATAACTTGGCTCAAAACATCACATGATAACTGTGATCAAGCAGACTGGAAGTCTGTGTTGCTGCAACATCACAGAGGATTCGCATGCAGACATGGTTCCCATCAGAGTTCGACTGACACCAGCCTTAATGAAGTGGACATGTGTTGTGTATTCAGATGTGGTGTAATGCTGCATTACAAATCATTTTCATACATTTCAAGTCAGTCTGTATACAGTCTTGAGTCTCGAGGAGAGTCTAGTCAGACAGCAAAATTGACAGCACCTGTGGTGGTGGACTGTGGCCGTGGAAGGCTTTGGCTTGTTTATTAAGGCCGTATTTAGACGAAATCAGGCATTGAGGTGATTAGTACGAGGCTGTGTGGTATTGTGAGGGGATGCTGGGGGTGTGGGTATGTCATTTTTTGATGAATGTAACTCATAATAATAAAATGTTATTTCAAAGAGATTCACCATCTTTCTCGCTATCACTGCTTCCTTACTCTCATTCACTATCTATGTTGCTCGACCACAGCTGTCTCTTTCCATTTTCCTCTTAAACAAACGGACACAAACCAGTCGAAGGTTCTTGTTATTGTTACTATTTGTAGCATAGCCTACAAGCTAGAACATAACTGGCAGAGTATCATATATTAGTCTATGGACTCCACCTGGATAGCACCCAGTTTCAGTGATATTTCAGGCTGACTGTGGAGGAATTTGAACGGCTTGATTGTTGGACTGGCCACCGCATCGTGACGTCTGGTTGCGTTTCTCCAAAAGCTGATTTTGGTTCAACTTCTCTGCAGGCCGCCGTGTGTTTTTAATACCATTTCTTGGTCACACTGACTTATTACAAATGAATTACAAAAGTCACATGACTGTCATGCCACTCAGTGATAGGACAGTTTTGGTGACTGACATCCAATGTCATCAGCAGCTTGACATGGACATTGACAAAGTCAGGTGACTTTTCTCTGGTGACCATACTAATGTGGTCTGTTAGCATCCAACTCAGGAGTGAAATATCTCAGCATTTACGTTATTTTTATATAATTTATGTCATTCATCACTGGTAAATAACATACTTTGCTAAAACTTGTTAAAAACAATTCCTTTAAGTCCATATTGTTGCTTATAGTTGCAATAATAAAGGTGTTGCTATCTAAAAACATAAGAGATCTCATAAGGTTAGCAGAAGGTGAACGCTTTGAAGTACAGCACACATTTACACACACACACACACACACACACACACACACACACACACACACACACACACACACACACACACACACACACACTCTCTTCCCACTCAGGCCTGAACACTGGAGGCCACTGCTTTGATCTTCTCTCTCTGTTTGACTGCCATCCTCTTCACTTTGTCTCTCTTCTTACCTTTTAAATATTGTATCATGTAACTAAATTCATGAAACCATAATTAGCTCAAAATTATTATTATTATTATTATTATTATTATTATTATTATTATTATTATTATTATTTGATCAAATTAACCAGATAATTTAGTCATGGGATGTGTACTACCTATATATAATAATCCGGGTACTTGACACATTCATGGGTTAACTCCCGCTCATTCTTCTTTCTGTGTCTCCCAGCTAATCACAGGCTGTCTGCGAATGCAGCCAAACTCATCTTTCATCTCACACTCTCTCCTAATTCCCTTTGTCAGCCTAGTGAGTATTAAACAAACCTGAATCTGAGTCTGTAATCTGGTGGTTTTTGTGTCACCGAGCAGCCCTGTGAGGTCGCTGGGCATTGAGGGTTCAGAGGTGTTCACTTGCAGTTACCTCATTTAGGATCAAAGCAGAGGAAAGACACCCTGCATTGATCATTTGAGAAGCATGAGGTCAATACTGGCCTTGTGTTTTTTTCTTTGGCAGGGTCTTCTGACACCCCAAGAGGGGCTAGACACAGGGAAGTTATGTAGGCAGTTTTTTAATGCTGGTTTTCTTGTGCCAAGTAAACATTTTGAATAGATACAGCCTGGCCTGAACCTGCTTATATACAGTGCATATACAGAAGTAATTCCTAAACTTGCAAGAAACTGGTCAGACTGCACTGCCATAACAGTTGTCAAAGATTGTAGGGAGGAGGAGATAGCTTCACCTTATACATGAAATTGACTTTACATAGCTTTAATATCTGTATTTGCATATATATGTAAGGTATGGTATACTGCAGGCCTGAGGGTTAGTTCATAAGTCATACCCCGACAATTGAACTGAAAGAAATATGAACTTCAAAAGACAAATATGCGCTCTGGAGGTGATGCAAAGAAACATGTAAAAGCTTCAATAAAAGGCCTCATGCTTCAGGCCAAGGAAGAAAGAAATTATGCATGTAGATGTCAAACGTTGCAGGTAAAATACAAAACCGAAACCAAATTTCATCACATATCAACATGGAGATCAAAAAATCCCAGTAAAAATAGACAATTAGAATTAATAGAAATATAGATTGTCATATATACTAACTCAAATGGCTTGGCTGACATTGTGCATTGTGAAATCAAGGCCTAAAATCTTTCAAATTATTTTTTTAAATAGCTTGTTTTTTTTAACTGTAACAATGTTACACTAAGCTATTTTTGTGAATGTAGCTTTTCCACATGCTTATAGCAGACAGTGAGATAAAATTGCCTGGAAAAAGGAACAACAAAATCATCACATGGTCTCTCACCAGTTTGTGTGTTAGTGGGTCACAAGTGGGAAATGGTTCATTTTTGGAGTTTGTGATCTAAAAAAAAAAAAAAGATATGAGAATAACTACCCCACACCTGAGCTGCCAGCTGGACACAAAGCAAAATATAGTGTGTGTGTTTTGTAAAAAGAATAAAGTGTAGGCTTGACATTTCAGCTGTTATATAATATTTAGAACTTAACCTTTCCATGATGGATGGAGTTGGTAAACGCTCCGGGAAAGTGAAGACTGATGATGTCATGGCTGTTAGGAAATTCTTCAGGCGATCAAAGCAAACCAGCGGAGGGGGACAAACCATTACAAACTCAACAACCTCAAGTCATTATTTAACGGGAAAATACCATTTTTCGCAACAATGTCCTGGGTCGATATCACAAGATACCTCCTCTAGTTCAGGCTGTAGTGTTTATCAGAAAGGGACACATTTATTATATAACATAATAAAGACTGTTACAGAGGCATAGTTAGTGTGTAAAATCAAATGTGACTGAACTATATGTGGCACAAACATTTTAGTTTCTAGATTTGTTCATTTTGAATTATTTGGTAGGACTGATTTGTAGCACTTGTCCAGGGTGTCCCCCGCCTCTTGCCCAGTGTCAGCTGGGATAGGCTCCAGCCCCCTGTGACCCTAGTGAGGATAAGTGGTTACAGATAATGGATGGATGGATGGATGGATGGATGGACGGATGATTTGTAGCATAATTGTCTGGCCATTTTTAAAATGTGCAATACACCCATCGCTCTCCTGTGAGCTTTGGCGTACCTGTTAGGATAACTAGAGGTGATTTTCAAGAGCATGTCTGCTTATTTCAGCAAAATACAACAGCGTGGCTTTGTTGTAAAAGAGTGCAGGTACTAGACTGGCACGCCTGCAGTCCAGACCTGGCTCTAACTGAAAATGTGTGGTGCGACCTGAAGTGCAAAATAAGACAACTGAAGTTGTACATCAAAGAAGAATGGGAAAGAATATCACCTTTGAAACTTCAAAAATTTGCATAACAACCAGAAGCATACACAAATTGAAGTACTGAAGAACAGGATAAGAGTTTATAGCTTCACCATCTGTATGTATACTTCCCTGTTACCACTACTTTTTTCACTGGATGTTGGATCCAGGGCATCTCAATTGGTCAGTTACTCCACCGAAAAACCTGTTTTCCTCTTTAATGATAAATCCGCATCCTAAAAGGCTTCCTGCAGAGACCTAATTCCATTTTAATTTCCTCCCAGACCTACAGAATGCATACCATCTCCACAATAAAGCCCATAAGATTGTTTTCCAATTTAAACATTGTGTAGTCAGCTTTGTTTTTATTTGATAGCTCAAGGTAAACACTTTCTGTTGTGACTGTTTCCTCTGAAAAAGCTGATCCTCAGTCTGCTGCGAGGTATTTGAGACTGAGCCTGTAGAGGACATTTAGAGTTGATGCAGTAAGACCAGGGACACTCTTCTTAATTAGATTGTGATTTAAACACAAAAACACGAACCCTGAGAAGTTTGTGTTTTGCAGCGATGGACAACCTTCTGTATTTTTGCTGTTAACAAGTTTTCTGTTTTGTTTTATAATGCAAGTTAAGCTAATTTATTTAATTTAATTAACTGATGTTTTAAACTGATTTTTGTTAATTAATGTTCATTTTGTTTCATTTTAATGGATTAAAGAGACTGAACTCATAGCAGAAACAATTTAATTAATGCTGACATGAAATCAGCATTTCGATAATAAGAAAATATCTTGCTCTGTTTTTTTTTGAACAATCAATTTGTAAGACCTGTTGCTACAGTTTAAACTTTTACATATACATATTTTGCTCTCATCCTAAGACTTTATAAGGCGTGGAGAACCAGCCTATGTGGTAATCGAAACATACAGCAGTCAATTTCTGACTGATCAAAATAATACAACTGGCTATAAATATATGATCACTCAGCAGCAGTGTGACCTGATTTGCTCATGACCTGAGTGAGTCACATGGTCTTATCAAAAAAAGTCTTTGCAAACTAGGGCAGGGCCAGCTGTCCAGAAATTACATAAACTTTACACACGTTTCGTAACAACATCACATGACCCCCTCTGAAGGCTCGTGGTCAGTATATTGTACAGATATGGTGAGTTATTGGACGTCTCAGCTGAAGTGCTGAAGACCTTCAGCACTAAGCTAAACCTAAACTGGGCTGAATTATAGTGCAATTTACCTTTATATAATCATTGTTTCAACAGCATTTGAGTTTTACATGATACAGTTCTTGGGTCAAGTTGTATAAAAGCAATTTTAAAAGTGATATATCCATTACAGGGCAGGCTTAATGGCAGAATTCATAATAGTACACATAGTGTATGTGTACAACAGAATGAAACTTGACTTTGTAGGACTAATCAATAAGGGTAAAGAGGAAAGGTCAGTGGTGTCAGTGGGTATGGGTCTCCATAAAGACAGAGTCACCTTACTAAGTCACCTCGAGTTCAGGCCAGTCTCTGTCATCAAGATAATAACCTAGCTTTTGTCAGATGTCATAGATCAGTGGTCTCCAAGCAGTCCTCCTCTATCAGAAGCTTTGTGGTTGTAAGATGTCACAGGTCAAAGGTCACAGGTAGGAGTACTGCTTTGCTGTCCAAGTCCCCAAAGCAATCATCTTATGACTGGGAGGGAAGAAAAGTACTGAGTGGCACAGCGGATGGTCTAAAGGGTTCCTGTTAAGGTTTGTGTTGTTCACTGTGTGTTTGTTTATTGCTTCCTTTCTCATGTCACCCTTTCTTTGTCACTTTGTCAACATTTGTCAGCAGTAATATTAGTGTTGAAATGACCACAAAGATTGCAAAGGCATGGAATATTTTTTGTGAGAGGGCGGAGTAAAGAATACTTCACTCAGACCTGCGGCCCTTTGCTGCATGTCATTCCCCATCTCCCTCTCCCCACATTCCTGTCACTCTTCAGCTGTCTCTATACAATAAAAAGCTTGAAAAGGCCATATATATATATATATATATATATATATATATATATATATATATATATATATATATATATATATATATATATATATATATATAAACATAAATATGTAGCTGTCTCATCCGTCTGTGGCTCAGTATTTATTGTAAAATCTGAACCTCAAGGTCGAGCAGCAGAAATAAGGGGCACCATGGGCAAATAACACTGGCCCATTTTTGGATGAGCTAAATGTGCAAGAGCAGTCTGTTTATTTATCCTTTGCTGGATGGGCCGCTTTAAAAATAATGGGGCATAAATTAAGAGTATACATTTCTATCCAGGCACCATTACAACACTGCCCACATGGTTTTGTGTTAAACTCACAGTCCATTTCACCCATCAGTGTAAAAGAGTTGCCCTTTTTTTGACCTCACAAGTACTCATTTGGCAGCCACCTCTGATTTCCAGTGACAGCATTATAAGATATGGAATAGCTGGGAACTGACTGCATCACTACACCTGATGATTTGTCACAACAGATTTCAGTAAACAGAGAAATACTGTATTTCTGACTAGTTTGTTTGACAGATATGTTATTGGCTGTCAAATTGTAGTACTTGTATATGTTGTTCAATATGTAAGTTATCATTGACTTTCAGTTTTGGAAATGAAATTTAAGACAAACTTCACTCACTGTCACAGTAGTTTATAATAGAACCAGATGGAGATACATGCCATAGTAACATTCAAATGCGAATGTTTGGCAACAGTGATATACAGTTGTTCTTCCAGTACACCTGTACATCACTGTTGGGTGTGGTTACAGGTGCAACAAAGCACACTTCTGAAGACTCCAATGACACCAATCATGGATGTGGTAAGAGGTGAAACACGCAGGAATCTTTCAGGACAGCAAAACACTGCTTTTCAGCCAGGTGTTAAAGGTCAGTGGGAATCCAGCCCTGTGTTAAAACAATGTAAGTTAAGGTAACCATGAGACAACGATCCAGAAAGTCCAGTTTTGAGTTAGAAATTAAGTTGTTTCAGGGTTTTCAGACATCATAACACCGTGCAATGATTTATAGCCCTCACAGTCAGGATTTTACAACTCTGGAAAGTTACCACAGTGGCAAATATTTTATCTTTTATTACCACAATCGCAAGGTACATTAACTTTTGCTAATTACTGCAAGCATTTTGATTTGATGTTCTGCAGACAAACAGACTGTAGGTAGGTAACTCCACACTTCTCTTTTTTAATAGTGTAAATGGATTTAGCATCCAGAAGTATTTTGTGTTCAGGCTGTTTATGGATGAAAAAATAACCTTGTGACTTTTCCAACAACCCTCACGGCTTCCCCCTCATAGTTCCTAAAGAGTACACTGAACTGATGACCTTTACCACAATCTGTTCTTTCTTTTCAATTAGTCTCTGCACCATCCCATAAATTATTCATAAAACTCAGCCTGAGCCTGTATTAATAACTAATAAGGATAAGTGATATTAGGGAACAGCTAGTATTCTGGAAAAGCAAGGGGTCAAAAAGGTCTGCAATTACACTGGTCATGCAGAGACAAAATGTCCACGCCTGATGCCAGAGGCCGTCTGATCAAAAGCAGAAATGGACCAGTTCTGCTGGTATTATCCAAGCGGCTTGTAAATTATATTCGTCATTACATGCTGTTTGGTTTTAGGAATTGTTCCTGCCAGTACGTTCTGCTGCAGCTCTTTATAATGGCTGCCTCGTACAGTAAGATGAGGTTGTATTCAGAATTTGTGAAATATGAGTTGATCCCTTGAGCCAGATAATGCAAACGACTCACAACCTCCAGAATTTAATAGGTTAAATCCTTCTTTTCGCTAATGTGGGTTAAGAGGATTTTCTCTGTGTTATTACGACATTGGTTATTTCCTGAGAATAGATAATTTCCTTTTTGTTATCTGAGCATCATATGTTTGACTCTGTTATTCAGTATGTTTAAGGTTTCTTCTTCAGCAGTTTGATTGAACACAAACATAAAAGTATAAATACATACCTACACTAAATTGAACACAGTCGTTCTCTCTACCAAATGGAGATTAGAATCTAGTGTGGCTGCATTAAAGTGGCCTCTCAACCTCTCCCCGAGTCGGTCCGTGGACCCCACCCTCTTTAAGACAGCTACCATTGTTCCTATACCAAAAAAAACAGTGGCAACATATTTAAACGACTACTGCCCTGTTGCACTGACATCATTCATCATGAAGTGCTTTGAGTGAATAGTCAAAAGTCCCACATCTGCTCCTCCTTGCCTGACACCTTGGACCCTGTTTAGTTCTCATACAGACCAAACCTTGGCAACACACATGGTGCTCATCCACCTCTACAGAGGTCTCTAGGCTTGTTGATCTTGGACTGAAAACCTCCATCTGCAGCTGGATAATCGTGGTGAGAATCGACAGCCACACCTATGTGCACCTGTGCTGAGGATAAGTGAGGACACTTATCCTTAGCACAGGTGCACCACAGGGCTGTGTGCTCAGCCCCCTCCTGTACTCCCTGCTCACCTACGACTCTGCTGCCAAGTAAAGCTCCATTGGCATTTTTAAGTTTGCTGACAACACGACCATCCTGGGCTTCATCACAAACAATGATGAGACAGCCTACAGAGGAGGTACAAACACAGCTGGTGTCAAACCAACAACCTCTGTCTCAATGTCAGCAAAAATAAAGAGATGGATGTGGACTAAAGGGGATAGCAGGGCAGTGGACACTTTCCCATCCACATTGGTGATGTTGAGGGGGAAAGGGTCAGCAGCTTGCTGATGGACTGCATCACAGTCTGGTACAGGAACTGCTCTGCCCACAGCCACAAATCACTATTTTATTTGGTTATATTTTGTTTATATCATTCAATTTTATTTCTTATATTCTGTTTCTTATTTTATCTTCTATGCACTGCTATTGAAACTAGTGCTCTCAATGCTGAGCTGACTGTTTTTTCTCTTCCATCACATTTCATTGTACCGTTGACCCTGTGTTAACCTACATATCACCAATAAAACTGAAACTGGACTGAAATGCCTTTCCTATTGATTTCCTGTTTCTGTCTCACAGAAAAACAGGTTGGTTAATAGGGCTGATTTATGCAACAGCATGCAGCTGTAGGCTTTTACCCATAAATCCCTGCCAGTGCTCAACTTGAGGAGATTAAAGTTGAGTGAATGCCCACCCTGACAGTAGCACATGGAAGTGGGCACTGCAGGGTCATTTTCAGTTATTTTTCACTGTGCAGGAAAAGAAGAGGAGATTTGAATCATTACTTTTGAGTTTTGATTTTCTATTCGTGCTCAGTGAGAGGCAGAGCTAGGATTTTGTGCTTTCAAGGTATAAATAAGTACATGATAAACATGATAACTGATGAACCTTACAGTACATTTTTATTTCTCTGGCTGTAGTCTTCTCGGTGATTCATTTCTAAATATCAAGAGCTGTGGATGACAATCACAAGAAAACTGAATCAAGGGTGTGTGAAATCACTTCTGTTTGCTCCTCCATGCATACAGAAACGCAAATATTTGTTCATTGTCTCGTCTCCTTGCCTCTGAATGCTGGAATAATCACTGTTAATTATCTGCTTGGTTTGGAGAGCTTGACTTATTTCTTCTAATCCAGTTATTTCTCTGTGGTTAGAGACTACATGACGGTGTGGAGGAACACCCTAAGATCTATCTAGTATGTGTATTATTCATTGTTGTGTCATCATCTGACTTGTAACAGGAAGCTTATTAGCTTAATTCTGCTCTGTCAGTTCTTTCTGCATTTAAAACTTCAACTATACTTAGCCTGTATGTGCCCAAAGCTATGTTTAGTGTGTATAATAACTCTCATTTTATTTTATTTTATTTTATCATTTAGTATATCTTTGGTGTTTATATTTCATTTTTATTCATGAGTATTTTCTTATCTACCTCGTGTATTGTGAACTGCTGTAATAAGTGAATTTCCCTGGTGTGGGATCAGTGAACTTTATCTTATCTTAGCTCATAGTCATCCATGTTAAGACAGATCTAGACTGTGTAACTCAAATTAGCTTCGAATTGCCATATTTTGCCTCTAAACCACAAAGCTTCATTCCTCTGGACTAATGCAGATTTTGGGATTTTCCAAGATGTAAACAGAAACCTCAAAAAGTCCCTTTAGAAACCTATGAGCTGTGTGACAGAGCTGTTTAATTAGTATTAAGTGGTTTGGAGGCTGTTTGGAGAAAAAGAAAGCAGTGACAGTTTCTTGGAAAATTAATACCTATGTGATTTTCCTGCTTCATTGCATAAAATTAACTCGATATGTGAGAGGTAGAAAGTATTGTACCAGTGATAAATGACCATGTTTCTGTGTGTGCATAAAAATAACATAACCTTCTCATTTTCACTTTCTTTATTTTTCTCTCTCTCTTCAGCCAACCATTTTTGGGACATTAACCAACAAGAGAGCACTGTTTGACAATAGCCTGGTGAGTCCCCTCAGTTTGAACTTTTTTTAAAACCTTTTTTTAAATGATGACACTCACAAAGTTGGGACTTTTGGGCTCTGAGGGTGTAAGGGTAAAGTGGGTTTTAAATGAGAAACAGCAAGTAATAGGAATTTTTAATTAACTTAATTCCTGAGGATAAAAACTTCCAAAAGCAGCAACAGATGTCTGTATTACTGTGTGTCTGAGTGTGGCTGTTTTATTGTTTTCAGAGATGAGTTTACCCTTTAAATATGGCCAAAATCTGAGTTTCTGTTCATATTCATATACATTTTTAAAATAATGTCCTATTTTAAGCACAATTCAAGTGTTTCCCTGCATGACAGATGGCAGAAATCTTACCTCTTTGTTGATGATACCATGTTTGATGGAACACAAAGACTTCCTCAGTCTCTCTGTTGTTGTGTAATGCAAATACAAATGGCAGACACCACAGACAGCCAATTAACCAGCAACAAAGGAAATTATTAAGCTTCCTGGTTGTTTGCCTGGCTAGTTCTATCGGAGGAAGGGAGTCTGTGGTGAGCCTGTGCCAACTGGCACATGACTTATTTAATTACTTAGCCCTGCGGCACAGAATGAATCCAGCAGATTTATGGATTTGTCCATTTCCCATTTATCAGAAAACAATAAAAGCGTCCCTTTATGCTCCGTCTCCAAAGCACTCTTGGGCCCCATGACCATTAAGGAGGATCTTCCTGCTCTGTCTATAGGCCTCTGCCTTTTTTCAGTGTGGTCTAAGTAATGGACTGCAGCAGGTGGGTGGGCGGTCCAGCGTTAATTCACAGGTACAATATGTTTGGGGGAGCCTGATCATGAAAGACTGTTTAAACCTTTTGAGAACGTGAAAAGACAAATTTGGTCCAAAGCCAGACTACATTGTTGTTGTTCATCATTTGATGGAATTTATCCAACTTTTTCAGCTGTTCTGCGCAAGGTTTGGCGCTTAGTAGTCGATAAGGTCTGGAATATTGATATGAGGAAATAACCCTAAAACCTCCGTTAATACAAATTAAAGTGGCATAACATAGAAATTGTTGTTTTTGCAATTTAGCGCCTGAGTGTTGTACATGTGCATTTGTTATGATTATTATATGATTATATTACTTTTATTACTATTAAAAACTAGTGAATCTGGGGTGTTGGTTAGGTCAGTTGGTAGAGCATACGCCCCATGTACGAAGGCTCAGTCCTTGCCTTTGCTGCATGTCATTCCCCATCACTCTTCCCATATTCCTGTCACTCTTCAGCTGTCGCTATCAAATAAAAGCTTGAAAAAGGCCAAAAAAAATCTTAAAAAAAAAAAAAAATAGTGAATCGACCATTTTGCTAACACAGCCAAACACTAAGTGCAACATTAGACATAGCAGTCTACTGATATTACTTACTAGCTCAACAGCAAGAAGCCCAGCTTGGTGTCTTTTAGCCTTCTATTTCATGAAGCTCTCACCAACAACTAAAAGTCAGTCCTAGATTTACTCTAGTCCAGGGACTTTTTGCTCGTTCACCCTCTCTTTTTCTCTTCTCAGCTTCTTCTATCAATGTCCTCTCTGGTCTTTTCGGTCTGCGTTTTTTTGTACATAGAGGCTTCTAAACCCTGTTACAATGCCTGCTTGCCAAGCTTTGGTTAAATCAAATCAAATCAAATCAAATTTTATTTGTATAGCCCAAATTCACAAAACACATTTGCCTCAGAGGGCTTTACAATCTGTACAGGGAGTGACACCCTCTGTCCTTAGACCCTCGGTTCGAGTGAGGAAAAACTTGCCCACAAAAAACCCTTTTAACAGGGAAAAAAAATAAATAAAATAAAAAGCTTCCAAGAGACCGGCACAGCACCTTGTCATCATTCCCCTGCATCTGAAAACCTCTTCCTGGTGGCCTAAAATGCAAGTGGTACAGCTAACACTCTCCTGGTACACTGAGCTCAGTCTGTGTTGCCCAGTTAGCAAACTGAGCTAACAACAGCTCCAGTTCTTTACTGCCCATCAGGAAACTCCGTAAATCAGAGAGTTGATATGACGTACATCAGGGGGAAAGCAGAAAACATTTTCTCCATAAAATTTGATCCAGTTTCACTAAAAGAAGTGAAATAGTTGGTGATGTGTGACTTAGTGCTGTAAAGGGTTCAGTACTTGTCGCAGGTAATCATCAGTCAATCAAATCTGTTCTAGTCCCATTGCAAATGGAAGTACAAACCCTAACTGCAATTTAACTGCACCTTTTAAAGGAGTTTTTTTGATTTATTAATATCACTGATATTAACAAACTCAAAACATTTAATAACTTAAATCCAGTTGTATCATTCAGTGTGATTTAATACTCACCAATGTGAGTTTAAGGAGCTGCTATTATGCTATTATAATA
This sequence comes from Sciaenops ocellatus, assembly GCA_033000465.1. NCBI lineage: Eukaryota > Metazoa > Chordata > Actinopteri > Sciaenidae > Sciaenops > Sciaenops ocellatus. The sequence goes on along the minus strand of CP136880.1, from coordinate 21,510,424 downwards.
TACTTTGTGGGGACCAGTTTGAGTCTCCACAGTATAGCTGTCTGAACCAGCAACATATACAACATATACAAGTAAAAAAATGTTGAGAAAAAGAGGCATAATGTCATTTAATTAACAATGAAAAGTCATTTTATTTTATGCCTAAGCTTTTGAAGTGGTCCACTCATTTTTTGTGAAGTGGTAATAAATTCCAAGGTCCATCTGGATTTTCTTTTAAGTGGGGTGGCTTACAAAGAGACTAAAAAATCCCTGTCACTCATCACCCCACTCTACATATGTGCACCCACTGGGGGGTCAGAAAACAGACTTTTTCGGCTTCCTGGACGAAAACTCTTGAGAACCACCTCATTAGATAATGCCAGGCTTTGGTTAAAGATAATCCACTTAGGGTTCATTTCCCTTTTCCTGGAGAACTGTGAGGTTAGGTTGGATGTTGTGTTGGCCTCAAAAGTGTCAAGGCACAGGTGGAGAGGGTGGCAGGCCCTGGCCCGAGGATTATGCTAACATTATGCATGCTGAAGAATAGCGCTCTCAGTGGGACTGGCAGCCAGATAAGACAGCCGCCATGATATCACCACAGACGGCTTAACTCTCATGCATCAGCAGGCTTTGTGGGATTAATCTAATAATAAAGCCAGAATTGTGCCTAAATCCTAATTGATTTTTTTCACCCTTATGGACATTGTACTCATCATTGTATAGTGGATACATCCAATATGCAGCTGTGTCTCTAATCATGAACCTCTATAAATGAACTGAGAAGTGTAACTAAGATGAACACTATTATTTCTTTTTGTAAACAAAGAATAGCTATATAAATAGTGTTATAATCGTTGTGCTCAGACTCAAGATGCATGTAAACACAAAATATTGTGTTGCAATTGCAACAACATCTAATATGGAGTATGTTATATTAACTGTTTGATTCAACAGCCATTAAATTGATGATGCTGTAATTTAATGACAGATCATTTACAACAGTCATGTAGCTTTTGATTAAAGATGAATAAATAGATGAATAAGACGGCACCACAAGGCTTATAATGGATCAGGCAACTTTGACCAATAATAGGGATGAGTTTTTTTATGACAACAAAAGGAGGATGCTGACGGAGGAAGCAAATACTGTGAATTTTAATCTGTCTGGTTTTGGCAGAGAGTTGAGTGTGATCAGTAAGATAAAGTTCACAGATCCCAAGATGACGTTGTTAAATAGCTTGTTTTGTCTGACCAAAAGTCCAACGAAATTCTGTTTGCATTGGCATACAAATGGGACAAACATCAAATCCTCACATTAAAGGAGCTGTAAGCAGAAAATGTCTTGCATTTATTTACACTTATTTGCTTTTTTTATGAGAGTTGGATAAAAAGATCTATACCACTCTCATGTTTGTGCATAATGTATGAAGACATAACCGGTAGGTAATTAGCTTAGCTTGAGGACACCTAACCTATTATTATTCTTTAATTCTATGAAGAATCTATTGTAGGAGCTCATGGTCATACATTACACTATGACTGATTATTACAGATCCAGAACGCCCATTATACAACTATAAGCCATTCTGAGAAAGGTATGATAAGTACGTGGCACATGAATGATGTGTATATTACGCTCTAAAATCCAGGGTGGTTGCATAAGCCTGATATAAGGGCACTGGTTATGTAAACGTGCTTCTCAAAGAAATCAGAAGCCCAGCCAAGTGTGTTCCTTCAGAGGCCTGATCTTCTTCCAACATCAGCAGCTCACTGCTGGGAACATGGATGTGAGCCAAAACCACAGTGCTGCATTTTTTCCCTCCTTGTCCATTTGTGTTTGTAACAAAGTTGGCAGCAGGAGTCAAGCAAGAGCACTCACTGTATTGAAGTACGGTAACGTGCAGCAAAATTGATGGGCCCGAGATAGTACTGACCTCGATGTGAATCAACCCAGCAATATAAGAAAACCAGTTATTGGGATGGTTCATGGCTGATTCAAATGGCATGCTGAAGTCTCTTAATTTCCTTTTATCGAGGTAGATGAAAGATCACACCATGCATTTGTAAGTTTTAGCTTCTCGCTCAGTATTTTGTAGCTGGTCATTTTTCAGTTCATGTTTTTCCTGTGCGTAGATACTTTTCTTCATAGTCTATAGCTCTAGCACCTCAGTTAAATCTTCTCCTTGATTTTCAATGGACGATTTTCCTACAGTTCCAGCTACCTATTTATGGCCATCCATTTCATACTGCAATAAAATAAATTATTTTTGATTATTTCTGCATTGACTTATTTAACTGATAAGTGCTTCAGTGTTGTGTCTTGACCAAACCAAAACAATGAGCTGAAAGTTGCTAAAAGAGTTGAGGGGAAATTGCAGCATTGGTGATCATTTTATGTGGTTTGTAGCTCCATTCACATTACACATAAACTGGTTTGTAATACATGTACTGTGAAAGTACTTGTATGATCCTCATTTCCCTGTTGGTCTGCAAAAGTGATGAGCAGCATGTAGGAAGACAGCGGCCTATGAAATATTTGTGAAAATGAACATTTTTGGCACATCACTGACATTTTAGTCACATTGAACATGTAATCTTGTGCCATTTGGAGGACAGTTTATTCCAAAACACCATACAGTACCATGAGTACTGACATTTTAATATGTGGTGGCCCCAATGAGACCTAAACTTATGACCCAGGCTGTGGTTCCACATGGCTCTGTTGCATTAATTATATGAATGGCAGATGTTCATCATTACAGTGTGATGTCATCTGGTTTGCTTGGAATCCCCAGAGTCACTCCATAGCGTATTGCGTAGTTGCGGTATCATCCACTCTCAACGCTTAATTAATTATTTAAAAGAATTTCTGATGTTTCCTGATTAGATATAGGCATGCCAAAAAAGAGATTTATCAGGTCTTCTTTAAAATCTGTGCTCTGCGCAAGTTTGAGGCTCTTTTATTTTACTTGTTTGTTTTAGTCTGCCTTGTTTTTCATTTCATTTCATTCATGTTATTGCTTTAATGCCTCTGTATTACCCTATATATATGCAGATATTTGTAGGAAATTAAAGACCACCACATTTCAACCATTGTTTCAGAGTGGTCCATGCTTGACGAGCTGCTTTACCACAATGCAACACAGACATAGTTCTACTATCCAGCCTCGAGAAGCAAATCAAGTTTCATATGGCAGGTCTGTATGCTAAACATTTAGGTTAAAATAACTACTTTATTAAGGCTATGGGACCTTTGTCTTCAATGATTACAATAATAACCATGTAGTTAAAACTGGGGAACAATTCTGTTCACGGTTAAAAGAAATCACCATTGACTGTCAGGAAACAAACAGTGGTTGCCTGTATTAATGTCCGATGTTGACCTCACTATGCAGACTTTATATCTCTCTCCATTGGTACAGATGGAGAAGAGTCTGTACTACAGCCGTGACAGTGCTTTCTTACAATGATTAATATGATATATGTGTGCTTACACCAAAATGTAATCTTTAAAAATATTTTTTCTCTTGGGCTGCAAGCTCGTGAAGGCTTTGACCTTGTGTCTTGTTTCTGTTTTCTGACAATCTGTCATCAATTAAATCAAGACAGACCGGTTGCACAACCACCTGCTGCTGCCTCTTAGCTTTGTATGTGTATGTGTGTGTGATCTCTGGTAACCTTCTGTTGGGCCCAGACTGGACAGTGTCTCACACACATGCCTTCAGATATTACGTAACCTTGTCATGGCAGGCCGCTCATCTCTTTACACGGACATGGACACATTGATGAACTCTGAGCCACAGGGATGAAATTAGCTGGTTGGCTTGCAGTGGGAATATCGGGTGCATGTGTTTGGATGTGTTTATGTTGAACAGTGAACTTGCAACCACATTTCAGGCCCTGCTGGTCTTGTGATTATTAGTCATGCCCTGAACATTGGCCTTGGGCATGGCTTGTACTTTTTTTTTATGTGTGTGCTCCTACTGTGCTCATTTAATACTTGATATTCAATGACATGCTGTATTATCATCTACATGCCAGTGCTTTGAACTAAGGGAATAAAGTGTCTGTCCTACATTTCATAGACACAACCTCACACGCACACTCATCGCGCTTTAAGTGCTGACTGTTCTCTCTATAAAAAGAGTGATGACCTGCTGACGCCAAAATAGTGTCAGCTCTTCCTTGAAATGTCAGTTTGTCCAGCTGAATGTGGTCATGTCTCAAAAGAGAGTTTAATTATCACTGATGATTTACTCCAGCACTCTGACGACATTAGCTATTAGCTAATGCGGAAATATCTTAATGTGTGCCAAAATGTGTCAGTAGACTTCATAAACATCAAACATGAACATCATTTCTGAGTTATTTTGGAGAACATCCAAGGAAAACATCCAACTTTTGAAATGCATTTTGTACAAGCGGCAACCTCCGGTGCTGGGAAATGAAGCAAATACGGAAGTAATTCCTTGAGTGGCCGCTTGAGACAAGCTGCAGAAGTGAGTCAATCTCCATAAGCGGCTGTATTAAAATAACAACTTCACAACAGAAATAAACATGTCTACAGCCTGGTTCAGATCGCGGTTGGTCTCTTTCGGTTTATGACAACTGTGAGGAGGGTGAATTTTTTTTAACTCACCTGTTCAGATGATATTAAGGCTCAAATTGCGCATAATTAACAGTGTGACCGCCTGATTGACAGATGGCTTAAAAGGCCACCCAGGCGTCATTCGGCCCGCCTCAGGTCCACCGATGATCCACATCTTTGCTGATATTTAGATTAGCCTGGAGGCGGAAGAAACAGTACATCCAACATGGCAGCGGCCAGCGCCGCATGTGTTTCGACTTCTAAATAACACTTTCGGAAACCAGTGGGTGACGTTACTCAGGCTCTGTCCATTCTTTATACTGTCATTGATTTTGGACCCTGATTTTGTCTATAATTCTCTTTAGCTGTCTCTCACTGCAAGTCTCTAACAGTAAACTAAGGATCTTGAAGGACACTAATGAACTTTACTTACTTCCAAAAATGCAACTGAATATTCCCCATAGTTTTGTGTGTTGTGCATGTCACAAAAAAAACTCATTCTCCCACAAACCTGCTGCCCAGTAAAGATGAGTAGAGTGATCTTCCTCTGGGAATATCTGTCTCCTGGTTTGACGACTTGGTTGCTTTGATGAAAAGCTCGATGTGATGGTGGATGTTTTGGCTTTGACAGCTCTACATCAGTTCCTTCCACTTAACTTCCTGGTCTGAAAACAAAGACTAAGATGGCCTCTGACTCATGACCTTTAGAATTTTATCTTCATCCAAACATCTGCAGATGGCAAACTGTGATACCAATGAGGGGGCACAGTAAAGGGTAACATAGTAAGGTGGCTCTCCATAGTCCAAGTGTTGCTGGAGCTTTGGTCCTTGTCTCTTTTCTCCATTCACCTCGCATTAACAGTCTACAGACACAAAACCAACAATTCACTATTTTTCATGCGTTACTCTGTAGGGCTGGTGGAGATCAATAACATAGTAATAATGATTCTACTTGGATTAATGTCAATTTTCATAACCCTACCTCTATGATGGGGATATTACCATAGTCTGATTATTGTAAATTAGTTTTACTAGTAAGCATACTTTAAAGTGACAAGTACAACTAATCACACTGATGTTTCAGTAGTGATCCGAGAGGAGTTGCCCTCCGTGTGCCTCAAGATTTACCATAAAGGCTAAATAACACACCTCACATACTCAACTAAGAGTAAATCAAATAGTAGTCCAAATGACAGCACTGGTTAATATTCTGTTGTGCATCCCTCTGCCTCCCTCCCCCTCTCCAAATCCAGTAATCCAAGAGGAAATGAAATTGGCTTAGTGACTTTCCAACCTGTCAGGAGAGGGAACACCACACGGGACTCCAGTGAACAGTTTAAGCTGATTAACCCCTATAAGGAGGGTTATCTTATTAAAGCTTGACTTTAGAGGCTTCAGGCAGGTTGGCTCTATGAACATGAGTGAATACAGGCCGTTCATTAATAAATGGTTGCTGAAAAAAGCTTATGTAACTCAAATTTTCAACTAACCCCAAACTCTAGAAATATCTGAGAAAGATCGGATTTTATGGTTACAAAATAGTAGACGTACCTTATTTATGCTGGATATTAACCAAACACTTTATTCACATATTTGTACAGATTAGCAGGCATGTAAAAATCATCCAATTTTTTAGCAAAGATCACAAAGTGGGCATGCAACAGTCTCTCTGCCAACTGAGATGCCATAGATTTGTCACATTTTGCAAAAATTAAATTGGATGTTTTCGTGTTCCCCCATGAAATCATGAAGTGTCAACAACAACAACAACAGAAAAGGCTAAAACAGTCACATGAGCTGGGGCACTGCATCCATAGAAAGCTGGACTCGTCTGTCTCATGGACCAGGATCACAGTTAGTTATCTTAAATTATCTTGATACATTTGTTCATCAAAACACAGAACTACTTTGTCTGTTTGTCCAGATTCAAGTCAGCTGCATGTTTTGCTTGCCAACCTGCAGTCAGTCAATATGACGTTTTTAGGCAATAAATTATATCATATGTGGTTCTTGAAACAAATAGATTTAATGCTCAAATAGGGAGATGAACCGCACCATTAGTAACGTAAAGCTCATGGTGTAATTATTTTTCACTAACACATATACGTACATTGACAAGTAGCAAAAAAAGATGTAAGTCCTTTATATGTACACTAACATAACATTTTTGTCTGTTTCTGCTGTGAGTTACTGATCAACTTCTACCACTACTTACTCAATACCTGCTTTTCTAAAAAAAAAAAAAAAAATGCAGTAGCCTAATCATTGAAATGGATGCCAGCATCAGCACACTAATTATGAGCAGTCACAGTAGTGTTGTTGAAACAGTGAGGGTAATGAGTTTAGGCAGTGATCCGTAAGCTCTCATATTAGTCATCTGCCTTTAGGTAGGAAAACGCAAAGCTTCACCTCCTGGTTCCTTCACTTGAATGAAAAAACAGTCAAGGCAATGCCATGTTTTATCTGAATCCTGGCTGTATGTGATATTACTGTATGCAAAAGAAGAAAATTACAGTAAACATGCCTGCTTGATTGTATTTTCTGTGGTGTTCTTTAAAGCACGAGTGATAATAACACGTGGGACATGTGACACAAAATAAGTACAGAGGAAAGAGAGAGCCTCAAGAAATGTACTCTTGCACACACACAAACTTTCTGCAGGGTATTGCTGCCATCAGGAAAAAACGATATTTTCACAGTTTTCTTGTTATAATGTTTTGTTATATTCCATTAACTAGATCCTTTGGACATTACTTCAAGGTTAGATATATTTTTCTTATTATTGCTAAATTCCCTTGTTATAATAACAAGCTCAAGTGTTATGTTATCACTTGTACTGTTTAAACGGACCTCTTATTTCATTAAAATAAGATGTTTAAAGCATAGGTTTAATGTTATAACAAGAAAAAGGCTGAATAATTTGGTATATAGTAATAACAAGAAAATATATGTAAATATATAATGTAATATTCTTAATAACTGTTCATACTTGTAACTGTATTAGGCTGCCGTACAAGATAGAACAATAAAAATGCAAAGGATTATTGGACATTAAAGGACAGTTTCTCTTCTTTATCAATAAAAATGATGCTGAAGCCCGGAGTGAATATATTATGTTTGAACACAAAGCCTCAGAAAACATCTGTGTGTTTTTAAATGTATGCATTTAACATGTTCTAGGCTGCACTATGCATACATTAGCTACTGCACAAATTAGATTTCAGATCATACAATAAGCAGTTTGTCTTTGCTTTCCATTGTACTATACAGAAACACAAATCATAATGGTTTCTCTCTTAATATTAAGGGGGCAGAGGGGTTGGTTCATGTTTTATTCATGATAGATCCTGGCCTGTGGCAAGCAAGCTTTTTATTCAGTTAAGTGAGATAACATTTGTTAAGTCATTTGTTAAATTGTACAGCAGGAAGGCTCTGTAAATATGCACGCACTGTCTGGATCAACAGTTGCTGGCTAAACTAAAATGTTAATCTGTTTTATAGAATTGGTTTTGAACACAATATCTGAGCTATGTCAAAAACAAATATTATGTTACAGATCTTTCAAAGGTTACCACTGCAGGCATTGTTGCTTTTGTATTTAGGATGAAATGGTAATGCACTTATTATATTGCCATGACGTTCTGGTGCTGAACCATTTCATGTTGACATTTAACACTAGTATCTGTCAGCCAGTTGATCAGCTGTAAAAAGTGAATCTTCTACATGAGATATGCCGCATGTGCATATATTATCTAAAACTTGTATCCTGTTTGGTTTATCAACAAGCCATAATGATCTCACAGCTGCCAAATTGTTTTTCTCACAGCTCCCTGAGGTGCGAACATTCCCCCCCCCCTTTTTTTTGGCAGCTCTGCAAAATGCCAAGCGGGCTACTTTCTTTGATTTTGAAAGGTCAAGTGTGCAGTTGTTTGCAGAGGTGTTTCTTTTCTTCTTCTTTTTTCCACAGGCTGCCTTGTAAAGCTGCCAGATAATTAATGACTTAGTAATTAGCAGATTTATTGTTTGTGTTCATCCATTATATCACTGCAGGTTGACTGTTCCTTTTTCCACTCTGTTGTGATTGACAGGGCATTTTGCACGGGATGGGTGCGACATGATTTGCAAACCAAATCTGCAAACCTCTGAGTGTTAATAAGAAGGAGGTGCTGCAGAGTTATTTCTCCATTTGTGATGCTGCAAGATACAACCTGTAATCCAAATCTAAAGAAAATTGGCCTTTAAAACGTGTAAAAAATAAGGCTTTTAAATTTAAATGATATCAATTATAATATTTAACTAAGCAAATCGGTAAGATTTCCATCGGATAATTTTTGCTGTAATTAATACTGTATTTTTCAGCTGGCAACAAGTTATTTAACCTTAGCTGATGTGGTGAGTAGCTTCTCATTTCTTAACCATGTCAAAAGACATATTCTGTGGTCACGGAAAGGATGTTAATCAGTTTCAGAAGGGTAAAATTATTGGCCTGAATCAAGCAAAGAAAACCACTAAGGAGATTGCTGAAACTACTAAAATTGGGTTAAAGTCTGTGTAAAGGCAATTCCATGTTTTCTTTCAAAACACAATAAATATGTTGGGAAATAGTTGCTGAAAACATGTGAAAAGACTTTGAACGATGTCACTGAAATGTGGAGTTAGAGGTTCTGTTTTTCACCAGTTTTCAGTCCAGAATTTTTTGGCCGGTCCTAAAACAAGGCTGCATGACTATAAAAGCCTATAAAATGGTAATCTACGTGTGAATTGTAGCTGAGCATAGAGACGCTTCTGGGACGTGTCTGAAACTGACCATGGCGGAGCCAGTGGGGTTTGATACATTGACTAGAATAGCTGCGTATTACTCGTGATCACGCAACGCACCGCGGACGGGCCCAGTGGAGTTTGGACGTTAGATGTAGCAGAGCATCTTCTTAAGGTTGAAAATAGTTCTTGGCAGTCAATGACGACGGTTCTACATTAGCAGTGGCTACATCTACCGGAGGAGCTGGGGAAATTTGATTTAATTGTTTTACTGCTAGCTCTAAATCAGACAGATAAAAAGACTTCAAAAAGTTCCCTTCATCCATTTTTTAAATTCTATTTTAAATGTCACACCACACTTCTAGAGCTTTTTACACAAAGCCAACAAGGAGTTCAAAACTAGTTGTAACAGTTTCGAGTAACTTTTCGAGCCTCTCAAGACTGTCTGCAGACAGTGGGTGTGAGTGGTCTCCTTTGTCCGTTGTGTCTCTGCCACCAGGTTGTTCTTGCTCCGGTTGTACTTCCAGCTGTACGTCCGGCTCAGTGGTTTGTGTCCCACAAGCTCCTTTGTTCCACAGCTGTGAAAAAAAGAAAAGGACATTTTAATTCACAAGACAATTAAATAAATTATTTAATTATTTTAAAAAATCATTTTATATTTAGAAAACATTGCCTGCCTTGATGACGGACACAAGGTTTTTTTGGCCTAGGTGGCTCTGTCACAGGTCTCCCTAGAGGAGAAACTGAGCTGAGGAGTTAAATCTCATCAGTTTACTAAAAAAGTAAGAGGGAAAAAAAAAACAGAAGATAATAGACCCCCCATGATCTGATTGCGTGAGCCGGATGCCCTCAAACTCGTCAGAAGTCACCATCCTCAAATACGGCTTACAGTGACAATAAACTGGAGTTAAAAATGTTAAAAACTGTTGCTTGACAAACCGCAGTGCTCTGACGGTGTCAGCCAAATCTCTGAGGATCAACATCACATCATCATAAAATCTGGTATGTTTCTGGGAGGGGGAACGGTGAACACTCGTCTCAGCTCCAGATTGTTGAACCAGTCGCGGGACACGGAGGACATACCAGAGCGTCTTCTAAAGGTTGAAAATAGTTCTCAGCAGTCAGTGATGACGGTTTGGGTGCTGAGGAATTTTCACCTACATTAGCAGTGGCTACATCTACCGGAGGAGCTGGGGAAATTTGATTTAATTGTTCTACCGCTAGCTCTAAATCGGACTCTAAAAAGTTCCCTTCATCCATTTTTTTAAATTATATTTTAAATGTCACACCACACTTTTTATACGTCCAAGTATAGCAAATCAACATTGTAACATTCAAGAGGTTAAACAGCTGCGTTCATCATTCTGAAGTATTGCCGGTTGGTGACCTCACCCTCTTTATCTGAATCCACCTCGTCAGTCATTTCTTGTATTACTTCATCTGTGAGGTTTTCGCCCAGCTCCTCAGCAGCTCTTTTGAGATCATCAAATATGATTACTCCCGTGCAGTGGTCATCGAAGAGCTGGAAAGACTACTATTCAGCCATTTTAAATTCTATCATAGTGAGAAAGCCATTGAAGTCAATTCTTCTGGTGCAGTCTTTATCAACGGTTGTGTTATGGAATTTTCTATCCTTAGGTTACACGAGGTCACGTGTGGGCCTTGAGGTCCTCGGCAGTATTAATTGTTTGGCTTTGTTTGGGAACAGTAGGTGCCAGTCTGTCTCAACACTGTGGTGGCCAGGGTTGAAGAGACCTATTGCTGCCTTCTGAGACATGATAGAAAGCTTGCCGTTGACGTTCCAATTGGCGTAAACAGACAACAGTGTCTACAGGCTAGAATATGCTGACAATAACACCTGCAACGGTAAAAACATTATCTTTGACTAATTCGGGGCGTATAGTATTTGTGGTGTTAGCTGTAGAGGTTTAAAGTCTGACCACCAGCATGAGTTGGGGCAGAATGTGAGACCGACTCAGGCACTTCTGATGTACTTTGAGAGTGTCTCTTGTCCTTGGCCAAGCGTCAATAAATATTACAGCATAAGACATCAGAGGCTCCTGAACACTTCCCTCCTGACCTCACCATTGACCATTGACAATTTCTCCACATCAGGTTGCAAGTATTCTATTGATTTTTTTTTTTGGTTCATACCCGAGAGCTGTTATGACAACCTTTATCGCCCTGACATCTGTTTTGCCAGTTGTGTCTTTGTCAAAGAGATTAAAATCCTCCATCAGCTGTTACCTTTGCTCCTCAGTCAGCTTGATTTGGGGAACTGCATTTTTCTTTTGGCTATCTGAAGAGACTGATGTGTGACTTGAAGCCATTTCAATTAGCGACCCGACACCGCACGGATAACTCCAACGTTGTTTGATAATCAGATGTCAACAAACAGGCAGCAAACGGCTGTATTCAAGTGACGTGGCAGACAGCCGATACTTGCTGTGTTTGTCAGCATCTTGCAGCCCAACCTTCATCTTCTGCCTCCATTTCCCTGACCTGGAGGTTTTCGAGGGACTCTTTGTTTTCTTTATTTTTAGCTGGCAGGCCCTTTTAAGTTCTAGTGCAGATGCAGTCTGTTACTGATGTAGAAAGAATGTCTAGTACTGACTCAAGATACAAAGCTTCAGACTATTGACATGCTGTTGTCATAACATGTCCGGGAGTTTCTTATACATACTTTTTATTTCATACTGCTCCGTTACGTCAGGTTACATTCTGCATCCTGCTATATCCGGTTCCGGGTAAATATCCTTTCAAAATAAAGGTCCGTGCCTATAGCAGCTGTACTAAACATTACATCTCCCTTCAAGAAAAAAAAAAAAACAGTTCTGTAAGGCCATGACAAAATATGCAAACGTAACGTAACTGAACTATCATATGTCATAGTGCACATACAATACTGTATAATCTCAAAGTCCTGCATATAGTGCAATGTCCTTAATTTCTGTATCCTGAGAAATTCACATAAGGTAGCAAACTTTTTTTTTGCATATGGCAGTGGACTAAGAGAAGGTCACAAAACAGTGAGCATAACAAGTCACAAGCTGGTGAGTGTAAGAAATCATGTAACAGGTAACATACGTAAGTTTTTTTTTTTTTTTTTTTTTTTTAAATAGGGCAGCGTTCTTCGTACACCGTTTACAATCAGTTACAAGTCAAGAACATGTCTTGGCTTAATGGCACGACCATACCTTGTGCGGAGACAAGGCTCAGAATGATCTGATTCACACCCTGTGCCAGGGTGAGATTGCTGTACACGTTGTTCCCCTTGTCCAGTGATCAGATCGTCCTCACTGATCTCCGGCTGCTGTATGTCGGGTGCCTGCTTGTCATCTTGGTTGTCAAGAAGGTGTCAGCGATTTTGCCTGAAGGTTGTCCTTCGCTGGTGTTACGGCCGCCACTGTCTCGTCCCCTCTTATATCTGCTTGTGTAGTATTTTTGTTATGTAAATACCGGTGTGAGGCCGCCGCCCCCTGATTGGCCCCAACTGCCGGGGGCGGGTTACGCTCGGCGTGAGGGGTGCAGGACCGGGATTGGTGCAGCATCCTTCGCGAACCAATCGGAGAGTCTTTCATTTAATAAATACCTTTGTTTATTAACCTTAACGCCTGGTTCTATGTTACTTCCTTATACCCCTTGAGTTGGTCGTAATAACTGGTTTTGATGTGATAGCCGTGGAGTCTCTGCAGGTTGGATCACTGTTGCGGACTGCTGGTTTCCACCTGCCATTTTCCTGCTGGAAACGGATAGGCGCTCCAGCGTGCAGCGCTGGCAGGGGCCTGGTAGACCTGTCATAGTACTGTTTCTGGCGCCACTGACATATCTCTCTCCTTGCTTGCACTGTATTCTGAGGGGGTACCTGAGGTCGTAACTGCAGTGCTGTTGTGGGTAAGATGGAGCGCAGTCTAGTACTGACTCAAGATACAAAGTTTCAGACTATTGACATGCTGTTGTCATAACACACAGAAAGAATGGAACTGTTTTACTGAATACTTTTAATACTTAATAATTTTAAATAAACATTTTAATGCTAACAATATAGTCAGTATTTTACGGAGCCCGTCTGGCGACATGGGTGGAAAAAAAAAAAATCCCTGGCCACGAATTAATAACGCGTGGGAACGAGATCCTATTCCGTGGCCACGACTTGCCAAGAGTCGTGGCCAAGAGCCTGTCTGACTTCCCCAGCCTGATACCTTACTGCCTCAATGCTTTTTATCCTGCCTTCCCATCTGGTCTCTGCCCATGATTTCAGAGTGGTTTTAACATGTTTCAGGAGGACATCCCACCTATGGGTGTAGGCTGAGAAGAGCCTGAATAACCAAAGTAGCCAAGAGCATCTGGTGAGCTTTTTGCAGCATCCGCTACTACCAGATTTAAGGTGTGGGCACCACATGGGACAAAAAAAGCTCTCGAGTTCAGCTGAAGCAACCTTGCCTGAATACCTTTATTTTTTCCCGTCATGTTGGCACCGTTGTCGTAGGACTGTCCTCTGCAGTCCTCAAAGGGGATGTTAAGCTCCTCTAGCCTTTTTAGGATAAGGGATGACAGATTTTCTCCTGTTGACTCCTCAGCAACAAGAAAGCCCAAGAAATGCTCTTTAACCTGTGGTATGTCTTCTAGTGACACTATCCTGATTATGACAGAGAGCTATTCCTTGTGACTCAGATCAGGGGTGCAATCTAAAATGATAGAGAAATACTTGGATGTTTTGATCTCTATCACAATGCTTTCTATTATTTTTGAACTGATGGAGTCTATCAGTTCATTTTGGATTGTTTTGCCCAGATAATGTATGTGACTGCCAGCTCCACTTTCCACCCTACTGACATGCTGCTTCATTATTATTTGGTCAAATTTGGCCATAAGCTCCACCTCTTTTAGAAAATTGCCATTGTCTGGTTTATTTAATGTGTCTGTGGACCCCCTTAAAGCCATGTTTCTTTCAGCTAAGGACTGAATTATTGCCACCAATCGATGTAGAATGTTACACCACCTTTTTCTCTCAGCCTCAGCGAGGGCCATCTCTTGTTTATCTATTGTGAGCCCTTTCGCAAAACGGACCTCCAAGTCCTTCCATGTTGCCATGTGAGCATTATGCTCCTGGCTATCCTCATGGACCTTGAGCAAGTGGCTTGCATTTTTCCAGTCCTTTAGTCCTTCCCTGTTCAGTTCATAATCTTTCTTGGAAAACATTTTGCAGCAGAAGCAGTGCAAGCTATCATCCTTTTTCGAGTACATCAGCAAGCTTCTTCTGATTTTTTCTCCATTGACTAAGTGTCTGTTAAAATACTCATGTTGACACCTTCGTCTGTCCTTTTGTTTAGGGAATGTGAAGGTGTTTTCAATTTGAAATGGACCTCTGTGAAGTAACCCTGTTCGTACCTCATCAGTTAGAGGAGATGGCCAGTCAGCAGGGTCTATTGGTGCAGCCTTTATTCTTGATGCTGCATCACTCAGTGCGTTTACATGCAGCGAGAAATTCGAATTTCTGATCGTATCAGACATAGTTCGGACTTTTAAAATGCATGTAAACACCTTAATCCGACCTACTTCGGACCTACTTCGGACCATATCGGACATCTCAGAATCGGATAAGAACACCTAGATAATTCGTTCATAGTCGGCTTTTTAACGCCATGTATACTCAGCAATCGGATCGGAATCGGACATTGCATTCTGCGCATGCTCGAGAATTTCCGCCGGGGCTTTCACCTGGAAGTGAAAGGAGACGTCGTATTAAATAGCGGTGTTGTTGCTTTTATATGCATTATTAGGAGGAAAATAATACACGAAATGTACGCTACTGTAGCATCGACCATCTCCTCGTACACAATCTTTGTTTGAATGCCGTCAGATAGTTTGTTGTTGCTGATAAGTAGAGGTCAACCGGACGTGGCTCTTTGTTGAGAGGGCTACAGCGCCACATAGCATAACGGAGTCAGCCATGCTCCGGCCGTTTATCCGATTCTCTGAACGCCATGTATACTCAGACAAGTGATCCGGTCCTTCGCATGTCATTATCCGATAGAATCAGAAATTCGAATTTCTTGCTGCATGTAAACGTACTGACTGGGTTCTTCTGAGGTGGAGGCGACAGGAGGTTCGCTTGATGCTGAATAAGTGGCGATGACTGTAGATGGCCCAGGATTTGTAGGAGTAGGGTTTAGGTATTTTAACAGCGCATCTGAAGAGAGAAGAGGAGTCAGTGACATCGTTGGGTGTTAGAGTGTAATAATAAAAAATAATTCCAAGAATAAAATGAAAAACCTAAGAGATGCATGACTTTCACTATGCCGTACATGTACAATATACAAGGCAATTTTTGTCTGATATGCAAATTAGATTAGATTCAATCTTATTATCATTACAGTGAAATGCTGATTAGCAGAATGCAAAGAAGCCGTAAACTGCAGTATAATATAGCATATGGGAATGCTGAGTTATGAAGAATTAACATTCATGATGTGCACTTTAACATGGATGTAAAGTTTAACACTATAAACACACTTTAGACAAAATGAACTGTAACAACAAACAACTCTTATATAACTTAAACTTACAACTCTAATATATGAAGGAATAGCATTTTGACTATTACAAGCAGAGCAAACGTTAGCTAACCAATAATAAATGAAAAAAATGCAGACAGATGTAAACACCTGCTGAATAGATCTAATCTTTACAAATCACCCTGAGTAATGTAAGGTGGGAGTATTACTTTTTTTCCATAACAGCTGTTAGGCCACTCCATCACATTAACTGACGTTAAAACGAG
Source organism: Sciaenops ocellatus (assembly GCA_033000465.1). NCBI lineage: Eukaryota > Metazoa > Chordata > Actinopteri > Sciaenidae > Sciaenops > Sciaenops ocellatus. The sequence goes on along the minus strand of CP136880.1, from coordinate 21,494,315 downwards.
CTAACGCTATTTATTGATTAGCAAACCGTGTTGTTAGTCTAACAATGTTAGGCTAAAAGTTACTATCGTTCAGCAACAGACAAATAAATACATGACATCATCTTCACTGTACCTCTGTCTTTGTCGCGTTTTTCCTCCTCTTCTTTTCTTTTCTTCCTTCCCTGGGCACCAGAAAGTTTTGGCGTTTTGACATTTTTGCTTTCTGGGGTCACGTCAAAACACTCGACCATCTCTCAGAGAGCAGGTACAGGCTAATCAGTCGGGGGGGGGGGCTTAATGAAGTATTATTATTATTTAATAGGCTTTGCTATGCAGTACCATTAATGTGGGCTTATTCTTTTCATACTAAGAAATAATAGTATCAATTACTTTTAGTATAAAAATAACAATAAAAATATAAGTTGCACTTTTTTTTTTTCTTCTTCCCCCTGGATGGACGGCGCCCTTAGCATTTGCCTATACTGCCTATGCCACGGGCCGGCCCTGCGTGGTAATTTTGCGTGGCCACGAGTAATGTTAGTCATTGCATCAGTGAGACTGTTGACTTTCTTTCTGGCATCAGTAGCTTCAGCCGCAAACATGGACAATTTTGATCTGATTTTGTTTTATTTTAATCTAGATATGAATTACAATGATATTCTTAAGTCACTTGTGGTTAGACATTTTCATTCATGCAATAATGTCCTACAATTATCATCTAAAGTGAAGGATAACTTTAGCGCACCTGAGCTACTGGCCTGATCAGGTCAACAGAGTGTTTTAATGTACAGCTCCGATCCTAGTTGAGTTATAGGTTTATAATCTTGAATATAAAAGTATAATTTCCCGTATTTACACTGTAAACTGTATTTGCACAATTGACAACCGCTCCAAAACTGGACACCATCCCATCTATCTGGAACTTGAATCATCTCGTTCCCCCGCGTTATTAATTCGTGGCCACGAAATACATACTTTTTTCTGACAAATGTCAACAGATGGGCTTGATCTCGTTCCCACGCATTAAGCAAGTCGTGGCCACGGAAAAGGATCTCGTTCCCATGCGTTAATTCGTGGCCACGGAATGTATTTTTTTTCCCACCCATGTCACCAGACGGGCTCCGTAGTATTTCACTTAGGGTTGAATGCAGATACTTTTCATGGTAGTATTACACCAGAGATATGTCAGAATTGGTTATTTTTTGAATAAAATGACCTATATGTATATTTTCTTGATGAGTGCCCCCTTGTGGCTGTGCAATTAATAAGTTTTAGTAGCATGGCATGTTTTGGATTCTTGTCAGCATTTGTGGTTGCCAGTCAATCAGTGGAGTTGCCAGGAAGTCCGGTCGCCATAGTAAAGCATTACTCAACATGAAACAACAACTTGTCGTTTTCATATTTATAAGCTTTCAGCGTGATGGTAGGCAGGGTGTGGCAGTGGGGAAAAGGACTCATCTCAAAATAGCTCAAAACAGCTTTTTACTGAGTGCCAAAGTCCACAGACTGAAAATATGGTTTTCTTTACACTTTCACACTGCAAATAAATCCTGCCAAACCAACCAAACAAAAAAACTCAAAATCAATATGTTTTTCACTTCACAGAGCGTTTTTCAGCAACAGACTGCTACTTCCACCATCTTATCTTATCTTATGTAGACCTGTAAAGTAAGGACAGCTGTCATTGGTGGATGACAGATTAAATACACATAAATTAACTTTATTTTTTATTGCACAATTGAACTTGTTACTTTGGCTTAGACTCCTCTACTCTTCTGCGCTACTCAGAAAAAATCAAAGAAAAAACAGGAGTTGAATTGTGGTGCAAACTGGGACCAAATCAGTGAAAAAGGGTGTTTCCCGGCGTGTACACCGGTTGAAAGGCAGTTGCTAGCTTGTCACATTACCCACTGAAGGAATGGGATGCGAAAGGACAAAGGTTGTGTGTTGAGTTAGTATCTCGATGCTGGACCACCGTTCTGGATTGTTCTGTCCCACTTCGCCCCTGCTGATAGTATGTTTTAAATGTGTAGAAAATCAAGGCACGTTTCCAATTTTTATGCTAAGCTAAGGTAATTGTCTGCTGGTTCTCACTCCATACTGCACAGGTTTGTGCACAACCTCAGCTGCACTTATTTATTTGCAGCTACTGACAAGTGTTCATGGTGATCCAGATGTTTTTGGCATCCAACTCATCAATATTCATGTGACCTCCAACTGAACTCTGTAATATGTTTAAATATTGCAGAGCAAGAAAAAGTTATTTATTTGTGGCTTTCAGTGGAAACAGCACATCTTCAGTGACATAAAAAAAACATCTCTCAGACCAACAGTCATGTGTTCAACACCAGGAATGAACTGACATACTCTTCCCACTGCGATTACTCAGATGAGCTTAATGTTTTGGCTGATAGTTAAAAGAGTGAAAGCCACAGAGATGAAGCAAAGTCAAACCTGTAAAAACACATTAAGGATGAACTTATGAACCCTTACACGATTCCCATGTGAGTTTTGTGATCTAACAGGGTTGATCAAGCAAATCATTCACCAAAGACATTTTTGAAAAACACATGAACAGCAGCTGCAAAATATAAATCGAGACTTAAGATGTTAGCATGAGCTGAATAACAATTACTAACAAGCTCCCCAGTTATAAAAATTTGGCACTTGAGTTCAGAGAATAATAAAACCAGATGAATTGTGTTTTTAACCACATTCACACAGGATTTCTGTCACCATTTTCTTTAAATTGGTGCAAAAATGACAAATTGGTGACAAGTTTCAGGATCTTAGAGCATTTGACCAAAGAAGATTTTTGATTTAAATCAAACATACAAATAATATTTAGGAATCACTTTGTTTGGCTAACCAACTCCTTTATGTTATTTTTTGCATTATGTACAATATGTGATTAGTACATGAATTAATGTAACTGGATGAAAACACTTGACTGTGTCCAAAATCACTCCTCAGTTTACTCATTCTGTATTCCTATAAACACTCAATAGTTAATGCAACAATGAGCAGAAAATTCTGATTACAGATATAGTTTTTAGACTGGTCTAGTCCTTCTAAGATAAAAAGATTAAAACTGTGAAACAATTTCGGTCTTTAGTGGATGATAGAAAAAAATAGTTTTCAGTTCAGATCATTTCTGGTACGCAGAGGGTAATTCCTTGTAGGCTCAGTAGTATAAAATTGTATAAAATAAAATTTTACTTATGAAGAGCTCCATAGTGTACAAATCCAAACAAAAAAAAAAAGAGTTTGTTTGACATATTCTGCTCTAAAAAATCAACAGGGACAGACATCATCACTATTTCAGACATGAATCCTTCTGTTATCTCACCGTGCAGAGCATTTGGCAGCAGCTGAAGCTTACATGCCAGTGGATGCTTACATACCACTGATTGTTATACTTTGGCCTCAGGATTACGTGAGCATCCCTTATGCAACTCGCCTCCTCTGCCCTCACATGCCATCGGAGAAGTGGATTGTGGTGATGTACTGTATCCTGTAAATGTAGGTCTATAGACACACTGATTGTTTACAGGAGAGCTTATTTATTTGGGAATGTCCACATTGTAAGTGTAAGATAAACTGAAATAAGATATGCAGATGTGCTGTAATAATGCAGGTGTTACTGTAAAGTCCCAATCTTTGACATTTATATACGCTTACCAGGTGCAAACATTATCGCCAAAAAATGGAAAATCATTAAACTACAAAAAACCCCCGATTGCTATCAAGTGAACCTGAGAATCTGGGACCCCAGGAGACGTTGCCCACTTTGCCTTGGTATATTTTGTCTCTAGAAAGTCTATCCCCAAAAAATCATTACATTTGTATCATCTGTGTGTTGTATCGGATGGATTTGAAATAATTATATGAAAGCAAGTCTTGTGCAGCACACACATAAGAGAAGCACACACTCACACCAGACATCTAGTAGTATCATCTTTATGTTGATGCTCAGTGGTTTTCCAGAGCAAATGAGGAGCCACTGATGTCTTAGAGGGAACTGAAGGACACAAGAAAAATTTAATAACATTCATTGAGTATGAATGAGTGAATATGTTGAGATGCATCCTTACAACTTATCTTCTTCAGTAAACATCAGAAACTGCTTTGAGGTTCATCTCAGTCTTGGACTTAGAAGATGGATTTAGAAGAATGACGACAACATTCCTGACCCTCGTCTGCCAAAACTGAAATTATAAACAAAAGTTAGCTGAAACACAGTTATTCCCAGAAATATATTCACGAAATATATTCAGGAAATGTCTTCTGTGTAGTGCGCTTGGTATAAGTACCTTCGTTTTTAAAGGCTTAGTTTGGTTGATTGATAATTTCATGTTATGTTGTTAATTACATAGTATTCTTTTTATGTTATTAAGATACACAAAGCAGAAAAATACATGTTCTAGTTTACTCTTACTCTTAATTGTTTCTTCTGTAAAATAAGGACATTTTCTTGTCTTGGCCCCTCCTCCTCTTCTCTCCTATTAATTCCTGATGGATGATAGTATACTGTATATGTGTGTGTGAGAGACATAGAGGCAGGGGGGAAAACACAGATAGAGCAGGAAAAGGATTTAGTTATTTCCCAGACCTCTAATAACTCCCTAAGGTGGACTGTGGCGAGAAAAGTGCACTGTCTGCCTCCACAGCAGAATGAATAATGAAGGGGTTTGTATTTATATGTGTGTGTGTGTGTGTGTGAGTGGATGAGTGGATGTCTGCAACCCACCACACAATAATGATAATTGACCAATTAGGTGGCGGGGAGAAGCGTAAACACCTGGGGCTCATCCAGAAAGGTGAAACGTTACAGAATAATCAGACAGAAACAAGACAAACATCCAATCAGCAGTGTTTTCCTTTTTGTCAGGTCATCAAGAATGTCATACCTGTCCCCACTGTCACACATGTGACATTTTAATGTTTATAAAATAACAGAGCACACTCAACTGCAATTCATGGAAACAGTAATGTTTTTTATGCTGGTTTAGTGACACTGAACTGGTTAACTGGTTGAGAGCTGTCATAGAGGTTAACCCTAACGGCAGACTAAGCTAATAGTGTCAGTCATAGGAAGCTGCTCATATCCTCATGTCGACATTCTGTATTCTCATTTAATATTTTTCTTTAAATAACATCCTTAATGCTACTGACACAGAAACATGGGACTCTCTTGGTTAATGTAATGACCCGATATTATATTATATTATGGCCACCAAAGTTCCCGCGGAGTAGAAGCTAGTCAGAGCTGAGGATCGAATTTGTTGTTTCATTTGAGAACAAAGCTCTGCCATTTTTTCCTGCTTGAAAATGGAGTCAAAACCAAGCACAGCCCGACCAGCGGTGCCAGAAACCCCTCACACTTTGCAGCTCTATTGAGGTTTAATTGTTCAATCATTTTTCTCTGTAATGCACCTTGCATCTATAAAAAAATATATATTTAAATTCAGCATTATTTTGAATTTAATGATGTATTTATAATAGGCTTAAACACTGTGAACTGTCACTGGATGGGAGAGTTTCGAGTGACCAGCATTTATTTCCTGATAGTCAGGCGAGTAAACAAAAAGAAAGACGTCTATGTTTACTTGTGAAAAAGTTGTAAAAGCTTTAAAATGTCCAGTCAAATTGGTAACTTCACCATATTATTACAGCTGGCAGTGCAGTTTGTGCCCGTTCATTATGTGTCTATGTAAACGTGCAGACTGATTGCAAAATATAAACACCATGTTAAAAAGCCAGTTGTATCCAGTCTGGAAATGTGGTCTTCAATTCAATTCAAAAGGCAAAAGGCTTTATGGGAAATATATTCCTGTTTTTGACAGAAATACTAAAGGTTTGGCAGTAGTAGCCAATCATTTCAGCTGTAATTACATTTAAAAAAGAAACACAGCCACTTTGTGCTTTCAGTTTATTTATCCACTTATCCGCTGGAGCTGTTAGTGATGCAATGCCTTGCTCAGAGGCAGCAGTAAAGCAACAGTTCATAACAAAATGATTCACTCTCTCACTCCCTGATTTGAGCTGGTCAAGGATTTAAATTGGTGACCTTCCAGCCTTCAGTCCTGACTGACAGCCTCTAAGCCCTGTGCTGACACCGCTATTGTCAGACCACGCTTTGATCCCACCGGACAAATAATGCATTCATGAATAAAGCAAAACCTGTCTTCCAATACCAAAATGTCTGTGGCACTTGTGCCTGAGTGTTTTTATTAATAGTCTGGAGCAGGTACCGTATATTTTCTATCTTTACTCTGGGTCTACAGTTCTGATATTGCAAATTTTGATGACCAAAAAGAGACAGTTGTCATGCTTCTGCTCTGGTCTCTGTGGTGTTGTTCTGCAGACTATATATTTTTCTACTCTATTTTATCTATATTTATTTCATGCCAAAGATGCATACAGTTAAATAGAATTAGACCAATACATTATAAGAAATTGTAAAATGTATGAAACAAAAAATCAGCAGCATTCTTTAAGGAACAAAGTCTGGCAGGCAAAAAGCTTCTGAAGTGCTCCTAGTGGGATATGAAGCTGCATGGAGAAGGAACCAAAGCAGCATCACAACCGCAACATTACAGAGTGACAGAGCAAGAGGGCGCTAGACAAGATAAACCTCAGATTGACTTTTAGTTGTTGATTAAAGATTTGTGAGATAAAGGCTGCAAGACAAGTTCCAAGCTAGGCTTCTTGCTGTTGGATTAGTGATATTAGCTATTAGCTGGCTGCTGTGTCTTGTGTTGCTACTCTTGCTTGATATTTAACTGTTAGCAAAGTTGCCGACTCACTCGATTTTGATAAGAGATGTAATCATAACAAATACACGTGTACGGTGTCCATAATTACGACAGTGGTATTGCACTCTGAAACTGTGGGCGCTAAATACCAAATACTCAATCTCACTTAGACCTGTTCTCTGGGTATGACAGTAGCTGTAATCTTCCTCTCCTCTGGGATGTGGCTTCAAAGTGATACCTCTTTTCTGGCTCCCTGATCATCTTATATGTAGTAATTATACATACAACACAAGACAAGACAAGAGCTTTTGAGTTATGGTTTTGTATGAAGCCAAATGGTACATACTGTCTTTGGATGAATTTGTAAATTGAACAATTGTTTTAAAACCAGAAAGTGTTTTTTCATTCAGGTCCAAAAACAAGACAGACCAGAAAACACATCCAAGACATCAGAGAAATGTTTTGAACAACAGACTTAAACTAAAACTGTACTAGACTGCTGAGCTCTACAATGTGCACTCCTGTTGTAGAACTAACCAACAAAACTGATATCTGCCTGACAACCATCCATCATGCATGAACCCACTCTGAAATGCAAACATGTCACCTAGATGTCAAGTCCCACTTGATAACTCTGGCCTGGAAAAACGGTTACATAAACAGTTCTGGGTCATGCTGTGCAGATTCAAGACACTTGTTATGTAATGGACCTTTGATAGCAGCCATGGATGACTGACAGCCTGAGGCACTTCCTCCTGAGACCCTCAGAAACTTCCTCTTTACATCTTCAGATAGTGTTTGATTCAAGATTTGAAGATGTCAGAAGATCATTTCTGATTGCAAGCGTAGTTATGCAATGAGAAGAACTAGAAGGGGTCATTGAGAAAGATGAGTAAAGGTCACTTACGACAAATGGAACTGAAATTGTGAACAAATGTCTGTGTTCTTGAGGAACCCACACCCCATAAGATGATGGAACTTTTAAATTGTACTTATTAGAGGACGCGCTATGTGGTAAGGTAGTTCCTACCAAGTGGTGATACTGACAGACCATAGTCCTACCTAACTGGCTATATTTTTTACTTTCATCAAAACTATGTGTGGAATTAAAGTGAAATTCAAGTGAAAGAGGGCAGGCAGAGAGAAGCAAGTCCATAGAAGAAGAAAAATGTGTGTACCATTGAATCTAAACAATCAATCTGCGACTCTTGGTCTAGTGGACATGGATAAACTGCACAGCACCATGATGAACCACGGCTAACAGAAGTCATAGCACATTGCAAATTGGAAATGCTTTCATAAATGTTTTCTCTCCCGGTTTCATCATAAAGAGTAGCATAATAAATCTCAACTAAAGGAATTATCATGACTTGGCCACAGAGGGTTGCATGATCATAACTGCTTTTCTTCTCAACAGTCATCCTCACATTAAATGTTTTCTACTGGACTCACAGCTGGAATCTGCTGAGTACAATTACTAAAGCTGCAGTAGGCCAATGGAGGATTTAGCACCTTGCTCAAGGGTAACTTAATAGCAGTGCTGAGGGAGGAGAGAGCATTTCGTAACTTTCTGTCCCCAGTTATATTTTCCTGGCTGGTCCGACCTTCCAGTCACCAGTCCGCCTCTCTAACTTAAGGCTACCGTTATCCCCTCTGCAAACCTCATCCTGTTTTATTTTTCTGGCATTGGAAGTCAAGTACTTTTTTACTGCAAAATCACAGCTACATATTCATGCCTTACTGTGCAAGCTCAAAATGCCACGGTTCAGCATGCCTGGCTTTCGATGCCCAGAGGCGATGGTACCCGTTTGATCTGCAAAGGCCACATTTGAACCCCTTCCTGTCGGCTTTAAGCACAATCATTACACCATGCTGCTTTTGAAGGGCTGACCACAGCTGCTGCCCTGTCAGAGGATCAGCCTGCACTGTATGTGATGTTTAGTATACATAAAATTCAGTCTAGATCAAGGCTGAGGGTGGAAATATTGATCCTGCAAAGCTTTTCTTGATGGCCTTTTTACTAAATTAACATTTGTAAGAATCTAACTTGACAAATAGAAACTCTATCAAAGCCAAACTTGGTTTAATTGAATCTGAATTTCTTTAAAATTTGAAATATTAACCAATTGGGGTCACTAATCGTTTTGGGTACGTGCAAATGAGGAAAACTCGTTTTTGGGTATGGGGAGGCAGTGCAGCATCAGTCTTCTAAGTCTGAAACTGTTTTTTTAAATATCTGCAGTAGTTTTAATAACATGTGCCAGGAGATCTGCTGCTTTATATTTTTATGACCCAAATGGTGAAAAAATACACATTGTCCCCAAAACCCCATTCTGTCTGTCTGTGTGGTTGTTTTCTGACTTGCAGATAAAATGCTGAGCTATATACTTTCTACATTGTAGATTAACACTGAAGGCATCAAAACTTTTATAATTATGTGGTAAACAGAAAAGTGTATGGAGTGTATATGAATTACTACACCATACTGAAGAACACACACATGGTCTTTGATGCATTCAGAAGACAGGACATTCCTCTAATTAACTTTTGACGAAGCATATCTGTTAATTGAAATTTCGGGTAATTTTAGGTGACTGTCTCATGAAGCTGGGTGAGAGAAACCTTCCACCATCCTCAGAAGAAGTCCCCGCACACTAACATCTCTCCAGACATGAATACTTTACATTCCTTCTTCTAACACTTACCAGAAACCCTGTTTGTCCAATTTTTGCTGCTGACATTGTACATTTTCTTATAAATACTTTTAACCTTTTCTCCCTGAGAAAATTGCTTCACTTCCACCAGTTCAGTGTCAGTTAATGCTGTCTACACCTGACTATCAGTAGAATTGCTTTACAACAGCTCGGGTTTCCCCTTGGAGAGAGTGATGATGTGGATCCTTGTGACCGTACTTCCTCAGTCGTTGTGCACAGTTCATGTGCATGCTTTGAGATTACACCTGTGGTTTTCTGTTTGTTCAAACACATTTGGCCTCGTTCTGTAAATCTGAAGAACTGAGTTTAGCTGCTCAGAAAACATCTCAGTGTGATCATCTTCATTTTTCCATTATCAATAAAAAACCCTACCAAAATGAATCAAACCATGGAAGTTATACTGTCAGTTGCTGTATTTAAAAGAGTGTTAATAGATTTTATAGTGGTATAGTATAGTATAGTATAGTATAGTATATATATATTTTGTTCTCTATGTACCAGGTCTTCTCAACCAGTATTTGAACTGTCAGCTCTGACTCCCCTAACTTTCTGGATAGTTTCACGGTATGATTACTAATAAGAGTTATTGGTTTTCTTTGAGGATGACATTGTGGAGGCTTGAAAACTGGGGCACGTACTTACAGAACAGAATCTGAACTCTGTTATGCAGGCGAAGCTTTTCTAGCAGAGGAACACAGTCATATAAGATAGAAAGCAGCTCATTTACACACATTGCCACAGGCATGAGAGAGGGTATGGAGGAGACGCAGGAAGATGAGGCTAATTATTCTCTCCGCAGAGAAGCAGGAGTATCCCCTGGCTTCCTACAGGGGGGCTTGTCAGGATATGGTTCCCTGGTGAGCAAAGAAGAGATGCTGAGGAGATGAGGAGAGAGAAAAAATATGGCAAATACAGCAGAAACTAGCATACAGAGTCTCAATTACAGGCCTGTCACTGCATCTCTGGAGACTGGTATCCAATGGATACGAGTGGCATATGCCACCATGTTGGAGGAGTGACAGTGAAATAGTTAGACAATGAAAAAATAGTTTTATGACATCTTTTCTCCAAACAAAAGGTAGTTCGGTATGTTTGCTATGGAATTAAATGATCTGATGTCCTCCCTGTGCAGTGTTGGATGTAGTTGGTCACAGCGCAGAGTTCCTCCTCCTTTGTTAGCTAAACTGTTTTTTAAGTCTTCAGTTGCAATTTTTTCAGATGTCTAAATGCAGGAAATTACACGTTTCTTTCAAAGCTGTGTTTAACTGCTTCTTCTAGCTTAGACTAAGTCTTTCTATGTAACTTTTAGCATAGGCTTACAAGTATTTATTTTTCTATTGTTCCAGGATTTTACCAGGTTACCACTGGCAGGTTTGTGCCCCCTCAAATAATGAAGTAGCAGAAGCATTGCTGTCTCAGTTTCATGAGGTTTCTTGAAACCTTACAGTATAAATATTGAATCGTAAAAACAAGCGATTCACAAAACTCAAAATAAAGTCTGTTTGTGCTGCCAGACCTAGCAGACCTTGTAGAACCCATGTTTACACTTTTCTGCAAGACAGTTCAGTTTTTGTTGTGTTTAGTTTTACTCACTTCTCTTCAAGATTCAGTTTCTTTCATAAAACCCTGTAGGGAAAGAATGTCTGCAACATGAAGGCTTTCTCTAAGCATTTACATTACATCTAACCATTGAACTATGATTCTCATACATGGCAGAAAAAGATCATAGAGGTTTATTTACCAAACTGAGATGCATAATATGGGAACTTGATAATGAATGGGAAGCCTGAGGTTCTCTGCGACAATGATGCATCATCATGTCTGAGCAGCGCTGCAGTCTGCAGCACAGAGCAGATTAAAACAGCCAAGGAGAACAACAACTTAATTGATGGGCCCGTCAGTCTCTCTCATACTGTAAAGCAACTTGAGAAGTTTGTTCTCCTTGAGACAACTTTAAACAATCTTTCCCCACAAGGGCACAAGTATCAGCTTTCTTGGATCTGAAAATCAGCCCGAAAGTTCACTCGGACAAACGTGGTGAAGCTCTAAATTTAAGCGGATGTGATGGTCTTTTTCACTGCACTCCCACTGTGTGATTTAAGTTCATTTCTTTACATTAAAACCATGTCTGACACACATAGTTCTTTATATGGAGAGGCAGATTGTGGTCTTTGAGTGGGTAGTAATCCACAAGGATCATCCTCTCTGGTCTTTGTGCTCCAGCAGACGATTATATAACTTAGCGGGGATTAACCTACCGCAGAGAACATCTCAGCATATTACCATCAACTCCTTTAACATTCTGTCTTGCGCCGTGATCACACTTAACATACTTGATGTGTCAAATACAAACGTAAAACCGCAGTCCTGTTAAATTGTTATTGATGTGAGAAAAAACAGACTATTTTTTTTTTCTTGTTTGTTTTCTTGCTTGGCCAGAACTTCACCCACCTGATTCAGCTAATCCACAGCTTGTTGATGAAGCCCAGCTCTGAGGTTTAAATATGGTTCCATTCATCTGTTTGTGCATTTTCTGTTTATGCCTGAGGAAGAGGAAGTTCCAGTTCAAGTTACAAAAGCATTTACATGAAAACAGATTTGTCAACTACACCTTGACGTTGCGTTACTTACTTCTGCTTCTTCTTCTGCAGACAAAACATTCATCTCACAGAAAGACCAGAAAGTCTCTTGTGACCACTTGTAGTGGGTGATGTATTCCTCCAACAGCCTTGAAAATGATGCAAATTGCTTTTAACTCATCTTTTGTGCTTTTGCGTTTGTTAAGTTTTTTATAAACTGGCTGTCACATCTTGCAGTTTTGCCTCCCACAGAGTGTTTTGTTGGTTGAAAACAACAGTATATCTGTGGTGTGCCTGTTTTTTAAAGTGGAACTTTTGTGGCAGCATTTGCTCCTTGGTAGGTTGGATGTGTGCCAGTGTGCAGAGTGGATATGATGAATCCAAAAAGAATCTCAAGCCATATTCAACATTCTGGTAAATTTCAGCGTACATTTTGGCATCAACACATTTCTTCCCTACAAAGAGGAAAAAATAGACAAAGAACTTGAACTTCTTTTGCACAAAGCACAATTACAGGGTATTTGCAGGTTTTTGTATGTTGATGTTTTTTTCTCTGTCCAGGTTTCAGTCTTTGCATGCGTGTTAAAACATCATGTGTCATGTTACCGCATTGAGCAGTAAATCATACCGGTTCTATTTTAGACAGCACGTCTGTTTTTAGAGCTGCTGTCTGTCAACCAAGCATTGATGAACTTGCCTGTCCTACTTTTTGACAGGATGCCCTAACAGTCTAGCTATTTCCATGAAAGTCTTTCTCTCAAGAAGTCAAGCATATAAACCATGGATGAAAAGAAACACATTTTATGTGGAGAATCTCCCCACCTCAACTTTTGAATATGAATGCAATTATAAGAAGAAGACAGTTGGAAGTAAATCTTTGCGGGTTTCCTCTCTTTCTCATTATAGTTTGCCGCTTTGTGGTTTCACTCCTCCACCACCAGTGTCAAGGCCCCATCTATGGCTCCCTAGGTTCCTCATTCACACGCAATGTCTGTACAAATTAAAATAAATATTTGACTTTATTTTGTATCGCTTTAGTGTGTGTGGTTGCAGGAGAAGTAATCACAGGTGTTGATAATGTCTTATCAGACATTTTATTTCTGTGTGGGGTCGGCAGCAGCTCAGTCCATAGAGACTTGGCTTGGTAATTGGAGGGTGGCTGGTTGAAGTCCAACATGGACCACAGTGTGATGATTGGATGGTAGGTGGAGAGGCACTGCCAAGCTGCCCTTGAGCAAGGTACCGAACCCCTAATTGCTCCCAGGGCATTGCTACGTAGCTGTCCATCACTCCACTATCTCTCCACATTTGCATGTCTATGAGCCCTTTGTGTGTGTGGTTGTATTTTGGGCCTATACATGTAAAAATTGAGTTCATATTCTTCTGAAAAATTGGAGTTAAAAAGTAAATTTACACTGTTTACACACACAAGGTGTAATCTACCAGGAATGTCAGGGGCATTTTTAGGGATGGTGGAGGGGTGTCAGGAAATAAGGCATATTACAGTTCATGGTCTGCATTCAAACCCTGAATGTTTTTGAGTGCTGGCAACTCCACACATCAATGTTATGGCATCACTGAAATGAATAAACACAGAGCTTCAGAAAGTAACTTTAATCTTTCAGGTATTTATGTATATTTTAACATAACCTACCTGACTGTAGACATTTGATGTCTATGTTGGTTTTCCTCTTATATCAAGGGAAAGCATGGATTCTTCTTATTTTAAAACTGAACAAAACTAAATGCACAACTTACCATTTTACACATGTCAAAATATCGGGTTTCCCATGTGTGAGTATGGCAACTCATGCAGGCCAGGCTTCCTTTTCACTCCACACACCAGGCAAAACATAACATCACTGAACCACATGGGCAAAGAACAAGTACAAGTACATATGGGTTTATACACACACACACACGCGCGCACCCACTCACGCACACATAAACGCACACACACACACACACACTTGAACATGGATAAAACAGGATGCAGGGGAAGAGGAGGCAGCGTTACAGTACAGTCGGGTACATTATGCTTCAGTACAGTGCGTTCTGCTGAAAAAAAAACCTACACATTCCACCTTAAAACCCCCAGCAGCCCCCAGTCTTAGTGCTGGAATGTGCCCTGCCTCATCTGTGAGGAATACTACTGCAGCTTAATAATTCATAGTGTATTCCATGCGGTCTACTTTCATTTCAACATGTTCAAGCCTCTCCACAATCCAACACCAGAGAAGTGAGAGTGATGCCTTCAAGATGTGCAAACCTAGAGGAGCTGTGTAGAAACAAAAATGTGTGCGTGATTTTACCTTTTTGTTAAAACTGTTAAACCCCTATTAACACCCAGTACCTCTTTGTCTCTGTGAATATTGTACATAATTCCTATGCTGGAATTCCTCAAGTTTTCTGTGTGTGATAATTTAACAACACAAAGGAATTTAATTATGTAATGTATGCGCAATATCAGTTGAAATAATGAAAATCTTAAAACTAGATTCTCACATAGGGAATTTATCACATCAGTTGACATTGTACTGTAATTGTACATATTGCCATTTTCCCAAACAAAGTTTCAATTAATCAAATTACCTCAAACCACCGGGTGTTTTTTGGGGGGCCTACCCTCCTTCTGATGCCCAAGAACTGATGCCTGCTTTTCCCAATTGATTATGCAGCTCCCTACCCACTTTAACAGTTAACCTTAACTGTTAATTCACTCTCACTTTTTTCAGCTTTTCTTGATAAAGAAGTTCACAGTGTCATCCAGAGCGTCACCCTTTGCTGCCCTCAGAATAGACATTCTTTTGTAATACAGAAATTACTATGCAGAGTCTGCACTGATGGATACTAATTACAAGGGAATGGCTTATCTAAGAATAGCCAGCTTTATATTTTCTTCACAGGGAATGTGAAGTAATTTGCAATTGTTCATCAGGGAGCAGTGGAGTTTCCTCCTCAAATGTATGGAGCAAAGAAACCCTTAAACTGTAGAGCTATTTTTCAAAGGTTGCGTAACAACAAATGTCAACACTGGACAGATGTCCCTCACAGAGTCTTTCTGCTCTGGGGTGTTCTGGCGAAAAATGAGCGAATATTTTCTGCTGCATGCTGTTATCATTTTGAATTCCTACTGAAAACCATAATATCCTCAGATTTCACATTGCCCTTGACACAAATACTCAAAGGTTGTCACAGGTTAAGTTCAGGACTGCTATATATTTGACACCAGATTCGTGTAAGAGTAGATCTCTTGTCAAAAATGGGATTTCTCTGGAGTAATTTCCTGCAAGGGAAAATGTTTTCTTAGCACTCACCGAATGAAGCCTCTATCCCCCGAACACTGCCTTGAAGGGTGATCTGTGAAATAACAATCACTCAAAGCCGTCAAACAATTATATTTCATAATAAGCATGAGACAGACTTGTTTTCATTTTCTCAAAGGAGTAATTTTCCCTCCCAAGTCTGTGAATGCCGCTAGTTTCTCAAGTTTGAACTGCCAGCAGCTATCAGAGGTCTTATCTGGGTGAAATGGAAATGAGCATTCAAGAGTGTCCGAGTTAAAGAGTGAGTGACACTCCTGTTTCTGGAAGCTGGCGTTAATTTGCCAGAACAATTTCCTTTCTGACCGCTATATAACTGTATTTGTTTTTCACATATACACAGATATGCTCTAATATTTACTGACCGCTGCATGTTTACCAGTTAAGCAGTGTCAATGTGGGGGCATAAAAAAACATGCAATCTTGTCTCCTAGAGAATACAATTCTATACTGTTCTTATTACATTCACAGGCAACATGACTATTGTCATTATGGATATTATGGATCATGCTAACTTTGCAATAGTCACTTCTTTTGTAGAGATTGAGGAATAGGCATCTAGTTGGGTTAGCTGGCAAGTTGTCCCAGAAGTACTCTGGGTCTCTATGCAGCTAGCTACATTAGCTAACATATGTAGGAGGCAAATTAGTTTTAGGTTGGACAAGTGTTGGATATGTTTTATGGGTTTTATGAGTCCGGTATCAGGGTCAGCCATGCAAGCGTACTAAGCTTTCTAAATAAATGTGTCACACTTAGCAAATGCAGCTAGTTATGCAGAGATCTACTTCTGGGAAAACTTGTCGGATCACCAAACACCTAGTTATTTCTCACTCTATACCTTGAAGGTAACGTGGAAAGTTATTAAGATGCATATTCAGAATGGCCACAGTTAGAAGAAGTTTGATAAAATGCTGGTATTCCCCTTTAATTGCTGCAACATGTTGCTAACATGTTGGTCTTTTCTCTCTAGTTGGGTCTGTTTATCACATCTAGTTAATTATTTTAGGACTATTTGGACTCTTCAGGTCCCTTTTTTCTTTTTTAATTTAATGTCAGATTTGGGTAGGCTTTAGATGAGGTCAGTTTTAAACAACGTCTGAAATTTTGGAAAACATATTTGCTACTGCAAATAAGTTGAAGCTATATAGGCAAACAAATTTCTAACATTAGTTTCTGTAAAGGCTGTTGAGGTATCCAAGGAGAAAGTGGAGATTTAAAGATTAAATGAAGTAAAAAATAAAACATGTTGATCTGTGGTTACACAGTTATTAAAGTCGTCACTATTCTCTCTCATGTTTTGTGGATATGCTGTGTGTCATATTTTCTTTGCATGGATTGAGTGGAGTCAGATCATTCTGCATCAGGTATTATTTCCATGATTAAACTTAGATGCTGAAAGGTTGGTGACAGTTTTAAGGTGCAACTGATGGATTTCTTTGAGAGTAAAATGCACAAAGTGGGCAGATGGAAAATTAGCTTGATCAATTTGTTAATCTTTTTTTGCTTTTTCACACTCCCACTTTTCCTCCAGTTTTTTTTTTTAACCTTTTCTCACATTGCAAGCAGGCTGTTGTCTCTATGCCCCCCTGCCTTGCTGTTTTTCTCATTATTTCTTTACTCCTCTGTCTTTCTCCCTGTTTACCCACCATCTATTCACAGGCAAAAATAAAACGGAGAGCCTGAGTCCATCTGGACCTGTTGTGGCATGCCATTTGGTACCCTGATCGCCGGCCAGCCCTGGGCCGCCATCTGTGCCATTCTTTGTCACAGAGGTACTGCTCTGGGGCATCGCCAGTGGCACAAAACCATTCTTCTATCCATCCATCCATCCATCCATTTAGCTATCTTCTCATAAAAGGAAATTAGGAAATAGACATTTGGAGAGAGAAAGGGGGCCTAAAAAGGCCTGTTCCAACTGACTGACTTGCCCTTCCTGTTACATAAAGCCTCAAAATTATGTAATCTTGGACATCTTGTCCAATCTTCCATTTTCTGTGTGTGGGTGGTTCCATCTCTCCAGGCTGGATAGTGGGATGAAAGGAGGTGTAGAGAATGTGTATCAGTCCAGCACAAACTCAGGCAGAGTTGCTTTTTGGACAGTAGTGTTCCTCTGCAGCTGTAGCTGACAATGGCAGCCTCAAGTCTCAGTGTGGCACTTTACAGAAAAGCCACAACCATGGACTCTTCTCCAGATCCTCAAATGAGTGCCAGTGGGTTATGAAGTGGTAGGGGTGAATGCAGTGTGTGAGAGAGAGAATATACACATGGGAGTTTGTGTGTTTTTTGAGAGTGTGCTGGAATTGCAACACGCTGGGCCCGAGACTCATTAGTTGTGATGCTTTTACTTGCCTGCTAGGCTGTACACATACACACACACACACACACACACACACACACACACACACACACACACACACACACACACAAACTAGAGACGTGACCATGCTGAGAATCACTGGTTCTCACTGTTTATCCATTGTTTCCTTCTGTGCGTCACCAGATTAGTCATTCAAAGAGAAGGGAGGCTCCACCAGGGAGGCATCTGATAGTTCTAGACATGTTTTGCGGTTTACATCATGAAATTTATCAGTCTGGTAGATACAGTACAAAGGAAAGATTTTGTCTTTCTAACTTCTTTCCCCAGTCCTCCCCCTAAAGTATGTACCTAAAGAATATAAAACACTTTCTAACATCTAACCAGCAATAAATACTCGCTAAATAATGTGTCAACTGCTCATGAAATATTGGCTACCGGAGTAAAAAATATAAACTGATTTGAACTGGACAGCTTTGGAGTGGTTGTACATAAACAACTTTCAAAGGCTAAGTTTGACCATGAGTCCATAATGCTTTGTGCTCTGGGTTCATCACAAGTGCATGATGCGTTACTGCACTAGTAAAGTCACACCAACTATTTCGCTTATTTTGGTGAAACTGGATCATATTATAAGGAGAAAATGTGTCCCTCTGATGTCCTGTGGCTGCTGGGCATCGTCTCTTTGTGATTTACAGAGTTTCCTGATGTAAACTGTAAAGTAAACTGCTGTGAACTATAGCTGCTGTTAGCTAATGTTAGCTCTGTTTGTTAACTGGGCTGCCCAGACTGAGCTCAGAGCACTGGGGGAGTGTTAGTGTTTGGACCACAAGTGTTTTGGACCACTGACCAGAGTCTGTCATTCCAGAGCCAAAGTTGGACAAGCGGTCAATGTAACTGGCCTCAGCAACTTCTATGAACATAATGGCAGAGGTGAAAAGACTGAAGGTGATGTGGATGGAAAAAGCTAAGAAATGAAAATGAGACAGTGACCATGATGATGCAGTTATTGTAATGCAAGAAGAAATATTGTAGGGAAAACAAATAATAAAGAAATACATTGTCAATTTACATATTACAGTTAAGTATCAATATTTTGTAGCTTGGCAGATACATTTAATGACAATATTTTTTCTGTATATGTAAAAAAAAATCAGAATCCAGGCGGAATTACAATTCAGTTCTTTGATAGTTTATTAAAGGTACAGTGTGTAGAATTTAGTTGCATTTAGTGGTCCAATCACTGCATTGTAATCTCCTCACATCACCCTCACCTTCCTAATGTAAAGGAGAAACAACACTTTAAGGACCCTGTTTAGAGTCAGTATTTAGTTTGTCTGTTCTGGACTACTGTATAAATAAGGTGTTTCAACATGGCGGCCTCCATGAAAGGGGACCCTCTCCCACTGTAGATATAAAAGGATATTTTTTAAGTAACAAACATAAAAAGATTCTTATTTTCAGGTGATTATACATACATCAAAACATAGTTATGAATATTATATTCCATGTTTGCCTTATTCTGAAAATAGAGGCCCCAAATCTTACACACTGTACCTTTAAAGTACCAGTGTGTAAAATTTAGGGAAATTTAGTGGCAGAATATCACCGAAATTCAATGTAATATTCATTATTATGTTTTCATCAGTGTTAATCACCTGAAAATAAGAATACAAAAATAATCATTTTTGTTACCTTAAAATTAGCCTATTATGTCCACAGGGAGCAGGTCCACCTCTGTGGAGTCTGCGTTGTTTAACCGCAGTGTTTCTACAGTAGCCCAGAATGGATAAACCAAACACTTTAGATAGGGCCTTTAGTGTTTCTCACAGGTTTCACTGCCACTTTAGTTCTCCCTTAATGCTTGGAAGGGAAGGTGAGGTGAGGAGCGTTCACTTGTTTGCAAACTGCAATTTTAAATCATACACACTGGACACTATTTTTTGTTTTGTTCTTCTTGTTCGTTTTGCTTTTTCACCATTTCTTTACTTCTATGATCACTTTAGAGTCGCAAGATGGCTGTCAGGCCCATGTGATTCAGACTCCAGGTAATCAAAATCACAGGTTACCACACATAAACACCAGACCCATGATGAATGACATGCCTAAGCACTACTAACAAATAGCTGATTATCAGCCCTCAACCCCAAAATCTATACCCACATCTCACAAGCGATTTATGGGCCAGCCAACTGGCTCACATTTGGTCCTCCAGAGCCAGGACACAGTAGAGTGTGTCGACACTCAGCTGGGATTGGCCTAACTCTGCTGGCAACGTGCTTGGGTAAACTATTGTAATCAAAATTGGTTTGCCTAACAACAGCCTAAATCCAGCACTCCTGGTTACCAGATTCATGCAAGACTATGATGTGAATTGGCCAAAACCAAACCAAAACCCAAAACAAATTTAGCCATATGTGGGCCAGCCAAAACCAGCTTACATTTATGATCATCTGGTGCAAGAACACAGGAACGTTGCCAAGTTAGCCAAAAAGTCAGCCTGGCAACCTTTGGTTCTTCATAATGCCTGGTTTGAGTAATTTAAACTTTTTCAGACCTTTTTCTCCCTTTAAGTTAAAACTATATCAACTTGACGTATCAGCTGTTAACTGTGATTTTTAAAATGTCAGACCTTTTATAAACTTGTGATATGTCACCTAAGAAATGTTATTACTAATGCTGCATGTGAACACAGATTTCACATTAGTAAGCTTATTGCAGTGCATGTAAACATGTTCTTGGATCTCCCATTTCTTTTGCGCATATTGTGATGGTTTCTCATTGATCCAGGGTGGGGCACCTTCTCTCATCCTGCTGTTCTTGTGAAGGGAGGAGGGTAAAAGGAAAACATAGGGGGTGGAGTCGAATTTGTCTTGGTGGTAGCTCATTGTTTCCCTGGTTTCCTCAAGTCATTTCCCCTGCAATGCAAACATATGAAATGAAGAAGAGTAAGACGTAGACAGATATTCCGTGAGGTCAGCAGTGTCTTCGATGCAAAAGTTGCTAAATATTTTGGCGGTTGCCAGGATTAGACAGAAGCTGATATTTCAAGACTGATATTGCTATTCTTTTTCTGGCATTGGTCAACATCTTTAAATCTGACCTCAAAATACAGCCTCCTTGAAAGGTTGATTGAAAGAGAATTCATGATGTGATACATTTGTCTTTTAATATTTAAATGTTGACTCCTACAGCATGTAAAAAAATATATATTTTAGTTTAAAGTCTATTTTAAGTCTATTTCAACTCTATTTAGCTTAAAGTAAAACTCTTCCGATCAAAGCTAATGCTAATGAAATATATGATGATATTACAATTGTAATTTATTTATCCATTGGCTTATTTTTGTACAGTTCTAGCTGTTCTTTGATCAGTCAAATTTAATTGAAACTGACTGGCTGATAATCAATCAAATTTTAGCAAATATTCACTTTGGGTTTAGGAATCAAAACAGAATTATATTTTAAAAAACTGATACATTTTTTTATTATTATTTATTCTTCAGTGAATAATTAAACATCCTGTATTCTGACATTTTATTGTATCATTGTCTCAACCAACAAAGCTTTCAGTGAATTAAATTGAACTCAAATTAGTTAAAATGACATAAATAAAGACAACACACAGGCACACACACACACACACACACACACACACACACACACACACACACACACACACACACACACACACAGTCTCAGCCTCCCAGCTGCTCAGGCTAATTACAAGTGTTCCCAGACCAGTAACCCCCGTCCCTCCAGCCGAGTTCCTCTGTGTTTTTTATGCAGTTAATGATATTATTGTTTGGCAACACTGCTGGGGTTTCACCGCTCCGCTTAATGCCACTGCACCTGCTTCCTCTAACACTGCTGACGGCAGGTGAAAAAATGAGTCTGGCAATAATTTATTATTGGCAGAGCAATCAGGAACTGGGCTGAATGTTTCTGATTCCTGTCCAGACGAGAGGGTGTTTTACAACAGGAACTACAAATGCTTCTTCCCGTACAAATGGACCACATGTGAAAATGCCTCGTGTTTATATATGGTATCTTTGGAAAGTTTGGTATCTTCTCTAGAATCATCAGTTTTTCAAGATGGACCCAATATATTCATATTTGGTTTTTCTGTAGCTGTAACTCACATTTAGGGCAACAACAAAGGAAAAATCTTCTTGGATTCAGTCATTAATCATTAGTCATTAGTGGTTAATTAGTCATTAATGACATTTGTAAAATGTTATTATTTAACCATGGCCACAGTCTTTCTCTAACAATGACCATTTACTGTCTGTGAGCCTAGCCTAACCTTAACATGTGACAATATGTTGACAACATAATTACAAAGTGTAATAATAACAAAATTAGAGTATAGAATAGCTATTTGTTGAAGACAAACTTATTTGCTAACGTCCAGATTAAGAAGTTGTTGCCAAAGTGATCCTTTCAATGTGGATTACATTGTGGCAATATACTGTGGCATGATTTCTTCATTCCTGATTAACTAAGTGTTCGCTCTTTAGTTAAAGAGTCTTCACTAAGCTCAGTTTGTCCAGACAGGTGAGAACAATGCCAAACTCAAAATCAAATACCTGCACCAGAATGCCTGAAATACAAGTCCGGCTTCCTGCATGAACGCAATCTAAGGCTGATCTCTACAAATGAGTGTGTCTGGGTCTGATAGACATTGTTTATGACAGTTTAGAGGGACAGTCTCTGTGTCCAGACGAGGTTGAGGACAGCTGGAGAAACGCAAACAGGCGAGCTTGGAAAGAGATTTGTTCACAGAATGTCCCCCTCATTTTCTAAATCATTCAGTTTTCTATGTCTCTGCAGATTAGAATGAAAAAAAAATGCTCCCATGGGTCTTATTAGCCATAAAAACACAAAACAGTTACATAAGGAGAAGGAAGGAAGGAGAAGGAAAATCTAACATAATATTTTGAGGATTTAAATGTTGATACAAGGGAGTGGGTCTCATTTTGAGCAGTATATAAGGAAGTACATTTAAGAAACTCAAAACCTTGGCATATGCATACAGGGTTCTACTGAGAGGCTCTCTCTGCTCACAGAAAACATTGTGTCATTTAGTGCCTGTGACACAACAGACACTTTGCTCAACGCCTTCTCTCTGTAAGAGTAGTCTCTGTTGTCAAGTGAGACTGCCAGTGTGCAGAACACATGTACACATTTTCTTGTCCAAAACTGTGACTTGTGATTTCTGATCTCCCAAAGGCTTGCAATACTGTAGAACACTTTTAAAAATTCACATTTTATCACATTGGAAAAACTGATTATTCAAGCCCCAATCAGCTCCAACTACAGGAGTATTAACCAGACTGGTGTGTCATATTTTCAAATATGACTAGACCAAGCGGTAACCTCCATGGCTGGGAAATTAAGCCAATGCGGAAGTGCCAAAAACTGTAATTCCTAGAGTGGCCACTTGAGGCTGGCTACAGAACAGGTCAACTTCCATAAGCGTCAGAGTAAAATAACAGCAACAACTGGAGGTCCTATAGGTTTTGAGCTGTCATACAACCACACAGGCCACACTCCACTAATTTATTGGCCAGCTAAATCATCTGTACATTCATTAGCTGTTTGTAATGAATAAACATCAACTGTAAAAACACCAGTGGTCAAATTTGCATGTCAGATCTTAACCACTAGTAGAGCAAAAGTGCAAAAGTGTCATGATATTTAAATCAGAATGTCCTCTGCAGGTCACTGACCATGTTGGTCACTATTATAGGACACCTCAGACTCTATTTGAGTTCTACATTGTGGACTTAATGGTTCATCTTAATCTGGCTACATTAGACTATGTTAGCTCAGGTATTCTTGAGATCTGATCTGAGATAGCAATGTTAGAAAAAAACGAGAAACATAGGGAGAGAAATCAGTTTTAAGTCAGTGATCTGTGGAGATAAAGCCTTTTTAAACAGCAGTTTAGCCTGATTATCACCAAATCACCACCAAAAGCTGCAGGAGTTTGGTGATTTTCAGAGTAACTGAACAGTGAACAAAGCTTTGTTCATTTATTTTAGAGATACAAAGAGTCTGGCACTCGTCTTGGAATCAACCCTGACAACTCTTCTATTCTCATATGATATCGCATATCTGAGCCAATATTCCTACAGAATATCATTTCCATTTCTTCCTTATCCCACCTTTCAACTCAACCACAGTGTTAGGTGTCATACCCAAACAGAGCCCATTTTTGTGCATGGCTCAAATTCAGCGCTGAAGTTGTGTCACAGAAAGGTCAGTGGTTCTTAGTCCATGAGCTGAGACCCCCCAGGAAGTCACATGAGCAGGTTGATGAGATGATTTATGGCATTTCAATTTCAATATACCGATAAGCTATATTACTTTTAAATCTTTTAATAAATGTTTTATCTTGTAAAAATTGAAATGTTTGTGCATTCAGGCCTTCTCCAAAGAATGATTGAGTAAAACTGCCTCAAGTGAGGACAAACATCATTATAAGTACTGTTTATCATTCAGCTTGATAATGTTGGGTTTTCAAGGGCTTGCATGTTGCAAAAGTTGAGAACTGTTGTGTTGGTTTTACTTAACACTTCATGTTACTTCATGCTTTCAGTTAACTCTTTCCCTAATTTCGTTGTCTTTGATCTGTGCGGCTGTCTGCTTCACATACATTCAAAGCCATAGGAATACCACTCCCACAGCCATTAAAATAGCCCAGTTTTTACTGTTATATAAGCACATTCTTGGTTCAATTGGAACCAGCAGTTCCTCCACGTGGTTTCGATCAGCTGTGCTTGTAGTATTAGGTGTTGATTGACAGTAGCGGGGGCTTGGATGTAGGAGAGGTGGGTGTACAGGGAGATGAGGAGGAGAGGCCCTCCTCCTGTGTGGTCAGGATCAGTTTACCAGAAAAAATGTGGACGCTTGTTTGCACTGTGAAAACAGTCCGAACAGTAAAACGCCAGGCATTCCTCAGCCACCAAAAGGGGGTCGCCTCGGCGACAAGGTGGGACGCATTCCTCGCAGTCCCAGGGATCCAGAAACCAGAGTTGTGGGGGCATGGGTGGTTGATCGTGGTGGGTCTGCTGCTGGAATCTGCAACACTGAATTCAATGAGTTTGAGATTCTCACAAGTGATTGACGTTCATTTGGCTTTTATCCAAAGCATTCTAATTATACTTTCTGCATCTGCTTGGCCACGAGGGTCTGACACAGGTTCAGTGTCTTGCTCAAAAACATTTTAACATGTGGCTAGAAAGAGCTGGCAATTAAACCACCAACCCCACGATTAACAGATAACGGCAACTGACTATAATTCAGTGCAAAGCAGTTGGAAATACCTACTTAAACATTTTCAAACAGCTAATTTTAACTGTTTAATATGGTTTTGGTTAGTTTAATCTATACTAAAACATCAAATTTTATAAGCTTGTCATAGGTTTTATATGGAAAGTATTCATCTCTAAAGGAACTAATAACTATAGCTATCATGTAGATAATGTGCAGAGGTATAAAGTGGCATAAAATGAAAACTTCAACTTACCTGAGAAAACGTAGTTACAGTGTCCACTGTAACTACATTTTCTCCACCACTGTCCACCACTGTTTTGTTCAGTCTAATTCAGCCTCGTTTTTAACCTTAATAGATGTTTTTTTTCATCTAGATCTAGATCTAAGACAGGCTACTCTTACAAACTTCTTACAGTCGATGACCGAGGGTCCATTGTGAAATGCAGGTCACAGTGTTCTTGCTACAAGACACTTCAAATATCATTAACCACAGTGGATGTTTTTTCACAGCCACAGACCACCATGGCAAGTTGACAGTGTGAACGCACGACAAAGGAATCATTCATTCGACTGTTCACATGTTCAGCCGTTTAGTTGGCCTTGTCTACACGAAAAAGTGTCATGCTGATCGACCCTGTGATATAACAAGCAAGATTTCACTCTCAGGCTTGTGGACAGACGGCACAGTTTCTCAGAGCACTGACCGACATTTGCCACTTGTAGCAGAGATCACAGCATTCCCTTACATAAGAGTTTCCTACCTTTTTTGGTAAAAACAACTTTGTGGAATGTGACTTGTCTACAAACTTGAGTGTGAGGTATTTTTGCAGTCTTTTATCTCTTTGTTCCACTTTTAGCTCCTCAGTTCCTGTTTGAAGCTGCTGGAAACAAAGGAAGGAGGAATTCAAGGTGGAAATGCCCGTAGACATACACAGATTTACAGATGACTGTGACTCAGTGAAGACGTGTGGGAAGTGTGGCGTGTGACTGAAGACAATTTTAGCTTTGCATGCTGATAAACAGAAAGGTGAACTGATGCCTGTGACCTATATGTGGTTGAATTAGATCTTTACAGTGTATTTCTGAAGAAATCTATGCTCACATTGAGTTCCTCCCAAAGCCAAACTTTTGCCACACACTTCCCCAGATGGTCTCTTGCTCTTCATTTGAAATTGATCTGTGTTGCTGAATATATTACAGTGGATGTGATGGGTTTTTTCATATACGCATCTGGTGCGCGTAGGAAATGTTTTGAAGCGCAGATGCTCTGCCATAAGTTCATTGTTGGTCAAAGTGGCCTCTGCAAATTGGTGGCTACTATAAAAATGCAAGCAAATTAAAGGGCGTCCGGGCAGAGGACCAAGAGTTCTGTAATTCATTTGAGAGACTGGAGTAAACCTTTGAAAACAGAGGGGCTCACAACTCCACATCACAACAGCTCTCGAGCCCACTTTTATGGCTGATAAATGACCTGCCGTGGTTCTCCCATGTGTGTTTTGAAATTCTGTGGTTCAGCATCCCACCCTGCTGCAGAGGCATATGCTTTGCAGCTGCAAATCACAGCTATAGGGGAACATGTCTTGCACGGGTTGCTGTAATATCAACAGGCAATGATGAGTTTATGATTAGACATGAGATTGCCTGTCTCCTGTTTAAAAAAAAAAAAAATCTGCAAATGAGAGCACACTTGTAGCCGTCGACCTGGGCTGAACACCGCAAGTCTTTCTTCTGTTTTATCCCTGCATTGTTGGTCACTAGAAGGGCCACGAGGGAGCAAGATTAATAAAAGTGGGCAGTTAAGCTCAAAATAGCACTGCATTTAAGAAATGAATGGATTAATGTTAGGGTCTTATTGCTACACATGTTGGTAAGAAGATTAAACAGGATCTTATGTCCAGTTTAGGTAAGTTTAACATATATGAAACACTGCACAGTGGTAAATGAACAACTTTGCAGTGGATTTTATCAGAATGACCAAGAAACTAATGCTAAATATCAGCAGGAAGACTTGTGTATTATTCCATAATGGTGCTTGTAATTGTTTTTTTAATAATAATAATAGCCTAAATTGTCTACTTTTATTGTGTGATACGTTTATGCCATACTGATGCAGTGTATTGCTCCGTTTCATATAGCTTAGTTGACTGAATTAGAGTTCATATTAGATTTTATTAAAGCATGGCTTTTTAGTTTGTCAACACTTTCACATTTCTTTCTGACAAGTAGGAAATACGTAGCTGTTAGAGATACTCCAACTTTAAATGAGAACTAGGAGGCTGATGTGAACGAATTTCTCCACTTGACCGCCCTTAATTATGGTCTGTAATGTGTGACATGAACCTGACCTAAAGCTTTTTTGGACTATCTCAGGGCTTTCTGTCATCTCTAAGCTCATGTCTTTCTCACCTAGTATGATGCTTTTCAAAATATGTTGGTGTGAATTGAGCTGCATTTCACAAATAAACATGTTCATATCAAATTTAAATCACATCTACCCACCTTACCCTATATGCAGACATTTGTTCTTAAGAGGCACCACAAACTGCAAACTCCAAAGTGCGACTCCAGTTGACTTCACTCTGATTCTTTGGGGGCCATAAGCTTGGACAAAAAAAAAAAAAAAAAAAAAAAAAAGCACAGATTCCACAAATTTCTGCGCTGCTCTCATGTTGAGTCTTTGTTTGTGTCTGGTGTGAAAGTTTGTGAACCACTGATCCAAACAACGTGGCTGCTGCTGCTGGTTGTCAGGAGACATGAAAGGGTGGTGGGGGGGGGGAATGGAGCCATGCCAAAGAGCAGCATGCAGGCAGGAATCCTGAGCTTCCACAGTGGGATACCTCAGTTCTCCTCCAGCCTCAGATGACGTAACCATCTCCAGTGTTTGAGCCACTTGCACCTCATCTGGCCTGATTTTATGCACTACAAAAAATCTACAACCTGTCTCTCCGCTTTGAGGACGAGAAGAAGACGATCCAGAAGAGGAGATGGTCTAGCCTCTGCTGCTATTTATTTATTGTGATCGTGGGTTAAAAGCTTGGCTCTTTCTTTTGGAACCACAGACTCGTTTGTAAATTGTCCACCATAGACTAGTAATTAGAGCTTCTCCCATGCCAGAAAGATCACAGGTTTGAAGCTCGTTATTCTTTTCCTGCTCACACTTTTAGGTTGCTAAGGGGTCAGGTAATGGTTTAAGTTCTAAAAATATGCAAATATCCTAGATGTAACTCCCAGTCAAGTTGTACCGCATGCTCACTGTCTCTAAAGAATATTCATGAATAATAATAAGCCAGTAACCATCGTTAGTAATGTAATTGGGAAAGATGCATCGAGCTCTTGACCCTGACTGTCCAGGTGTGTGTCCTGAGTACTTTGGGAAAGATTTGCCAGCCATTTGTTTGTGTGTGAGAGATGAGTGTGTGTGATATTCCTCAGCAGGCCAGCGGGGAACAGCCTGGAGGCATGCATGAGTAATGAGATGAATGTCCAGTCGACTGTCTCAGCTCCCCTCTTCGTCTGTAATTACCTATGCTGTGGCAGGCTCATCATTTGTATGTGTTGGTGTGTGTGTGTGTCCTCCCAAGCAATCAGTGCTGTGTGTTCTGCCGTGAAGAACAACCTCTGTGACAGCATGCAGTTCCAGGGCCTTTAGCTACTTCCAAGATTGAAACTATAAAATCTTTTCAGGCCCATTGTAGATAATGTATTGTTCTTTACTGGAAATGAAACATGCAATGTTAGAATGACAGGCTGATAGCTCAAGAAAAATGCCCACGTTATGCTGGTTATTTTTGTGGTTTTGTTTGTAACAACCAATTGTCAGAGTTCAAGTTTTTCTTTCACTTCCCTTCTCTGTCAGAGTCATTCTATTTGTGCAACAGTTGGGAAGTCGCTTGGTTGGTGGACTTTTTCACGTGCTCTTGTATTCCCCTATCCTTCCTCAACATGTGCTAACATACCGTATAGTACTCCTGGAGGCATAAAAAATCCCCATAGACTTTCCTTTACAACTCTTACTTCCTCATTGTGACATCATTCAGGAGTGTTGAACTGGTAAAGTCAGAATTTCATTTTTGTTCTCAGTATCTGGTGCTGAGTGGAGTTCACAGTTCTCTCTTCTGACACCTATTATTATTGTATAATATGAAAAATGTTCCTGCTGTTATTTAACTGAATCAACTTAGGATTTGGTTGAAATGATTTTTATATATACGTAACCAATTATCCTTTGTCTAAAGATAAATACACCTCCACCAACTCCCAAACTGTCTTATTTGTTACTTGTCACCAGTACATCTGAGAGTCATCTGGGTTTTAGTTGTAGTTACAAAAGTGCAGAAAGCCTAATTTTGAGGCCAACAAACAAAATCAATAGCTCATTAAACCACCTTGTATTGTGTATTGTATATTAAAAAACACAGTATTTAATGTTACTGTGATTATTGTGAACAGACCTTGGAGAAAGCTAAGCTAGCAGTTCCCCCTGCTTCCAGTTTTTACTCTAAGCTAGTGCTAACCTGGGCCAAAAACATTAGATATCAATGTAAAGACAAAGAGATAAAATTAAATATTTTCATCTAATTCTTAGCCAAACAGCTAGGAAATCATCACAATACAGCAATAGAACAAGAGAATTATCCAAATAAGTACTCTTTAACACTAACTTTTACATATGGTCTGCATTGCAACACAATACAGTGAGAGAAGAACTGTAAATGACACGAGTGGTCTCTTTTGAGATTGCTGTTAAACTCATTACAAGTCACTGTGTAACAGAACAAAGGCTGAAAGCTCTAAATGCAAATGTAACTGCAGGAGAGCACACTGAATCTGCATTAGCAGAACAAGCTCCCCCCTGCTAATTGCTGTGTTTGTGGATGAAAGACTGAGGAGGTGAACTAGTGAAATAGAGGGAGGGACACCAGAGATCTTAATGCTCTCAACAGACATCTAGAGAATGCACAAGATGACCCATTAGCACCTCACAGCATCTTTAGGAGCTGTTTCCTCTGGGTGGTTCCCTTTTGTTATTCAAAGCTGAGATGAATTTGTGCTCTCTGGGGACGTGTTCACACTTAGAGGTGTGACTGTACCTAAAATGCACAGAGGAACCTCACATATAAGTACTTTATTCATGTTCTGTTGTTGTCAGAAACATGTTTCTCAAGGCTACTGCACAATCAGCTTGATCTATTCTATAACATCTGTAAGTGTTCTTTTCTTAACAAGGTGTCAGTCTGTAATGTTCAATTTGAATTCATATTTTTGTAAGAAAGACACATTCAGAAAACTAACTGCAGCCTGACTCAGCAGGAGCTCAGCAGTACAGTCCACGGTAACAACATTGTTCACGCTACAGAGGAATGTACATTGCATGTACTTGATTGCTGTGTTCCTTGTGGTGTCTGTTGGAGGATATATGATTGCACTGTGGAACCAGGTTAATCTTTTCTGCTTTACAACACTGCAGTTTTGTTTTTTTTTTGCCTTGGGGCTTCTCCGTTAACCCTAACCCTAACACCCCACTGTGCCAACTGTTGTTTCATTGAAATGAATGAGATGACTGTATTTATTCATGCAGAGCTGTTGTCTGTCTGAACACAGCCTTAGTATTCCAGACATGATGTATATATCTTAACCATAATCCAACCCCCCACTACTGGGTGAATGTCATTCCTGTTATGAACTACAATACAAAAGTGAATATATATATATATATATATATATATATATATATATATATATATATATATATATATATATATATATATATATATATATATATATATATGAATAACACATAAATATACTGCATATTAAAAGGGAATGAATATCTAATGTTAAAATCATAGTGTCCTTCTTAGATTCAATTATATACATTTTGTATGATCACAGAAACGATATAAAATAAATATAGAATATATAAAAATATAATGTTGGTCTAATGGGAACACTGCAGTTATAAAATATATAAATTAAGAATCTGTTACACTGTTTCATTACATGCTTACAGCGTTATTAATATTAAAAAATAACATTAGCACAGTTAGAGCAGCATTTAGTTATTTGTCATCGTAATTTTTCATCTGTCTTGATTTTCTATATTCATTTATTTAATCCACACGACACGCGACGTCACGCGCTACGTCACCAGGAAGCGAGGAAGAGAGGAGTGTCGGTGAGCGTGAGGATTGTTTACATTCCTGTTCACAGCGCGTTAAAATGAATCCTCCGATGATCAACTCGACCAACTCCGTTTCAACAACCAAAAGTAAGAAGCCTTCAAGCAGCCTGCATGTTCAGCCCGTGCTTTAAATGGCAGCACGGAGTCAAGACGAGACAAACAGTCATGTAGCTAGGTCAGCTAAGTGTTAGCCGCTAACCTTAGCTGTGTTTGTTCCTCTCTAGTTTGCCTTCACTCAGTTATGAAGCTGTTGAACCATTCACTGCTAACTGTCCTGCTTGCACAATGGCACACTGAGCCTTTTGAATTGCGGACAGTGTTATCAGGCTAGCATTATTCTGTATGTATCTGAATTAGCTTGCTGGCTAACCCTAAACTTTTCACCAGGTAGCTGACAGTGTCAGCTAACCGCTTCCTGTCTGACTGATCAGCATCATCTCTGCTACAGATGACAGATGACAAGCCTTTACACATCTAAAATCTGACTCAGTTACGTTATTGAATCCAGTTGAGAAGTTTTTCTTTTAGTTTAGATCCTCACTGCTGCGAGACAAGCACACCTTTATCTCTGATAATTCAATTCCTTAGTTAGCCTTCATTTTGCAGCATATTTAGGTGTGTGGTAGACAGTTTACTTCTTAAACAAGGTTTATAGGTTTGCAGGTTTATAGTATGTCAGCATGCACTGATTTAGCACATTATTTGCCTCTATTTGTGAAAACTGTGTCTCTTTTTTCACTGTGGGTGCACAATTTGGATCAGCTGAACACCTGCAGACGTCTAGGTTATGAACGCACATGATTATTAAAGTGGTATTCTCAGACTAGTGAACTCTAATGTACACCATTTCAATTTAAGATCACATAGTTGAAGATGGAGAAGGAGAATGTTAAAGGCCACATGCTTGTTTCATGTACAGCTGCTACTCTGCTGTGGTCGCACTCTCACACACAGTTCAGGGAGAGTGATGTTTATTAGCGCTATCTAGCTAAAACTACTGCACTCTAATACAACGAGCTGCATACAAGTGTTTTAGTGAGGTATTACATCACACTGGAAGGTGGTTCTAATATTCCACATCCTTTTGATATCAGTGAGGACAGATTAATAATTTAGGAGCACCTCTCAGTATATTGAATAGAGTTCAACAGCACCATAAACTGCAGCCTAAAAATTACCATGCAGTCAATCAACACCTCTGTGAGACAGTTTTAACAAAAAACTGAACATTATAAACATCCTGTATATAATAATTTAATATTGTAATGTGCATTTAATTAGGCCCCCTCTTCTGTTGTCTGGTACAAAGCCTCAGATTCTCAGTGCACGTGTCCGTTTAATGATGCTTGTCATGAAAACGTTTGTGAGGCTATGGTTCCCCACCAGCTGTGACACCTGTGAAGTCGTTCCCTGCATTCAGCTGTGTTTCTTTATACAGGAAAACGAGAAGCTGAGCGCTCAGTTAACTGGACAGTGGAGGAGACTCAGGTGCTGCTGTGCGCCTGGAGCGATGAGCGCGTTCAAAAGAGTTTGGCAGAAAACCTTCGCAACCGCCATGTCTTCAAACATCTCTCAGCCCGCATGAGTGAAATGGGTTTCTCTCGGAGTCCACACCAGTGCCGGCTTCGGGTCAAAACTCTGAAGGCTAACTACGTGAGAGCCAAACTACAGAGGAGCGTCGACAGCTCGCAGCCTTGCACTTTTAAATACTTTGCAGACATGGATGCTGTGTTGGGCCGGAGGTCATCGGGAGGGGAAGGGGGACCCTACTTTGTTTCACCAGATCGGATGGCAGAGCGTCACCTTGACTCCACTGACAGGTCAGGAAGTATCCCATCAGATTTAAATTCAAACACAGAGATTAGTGGACACCATTTTGGTTCTTCTGGGAAGACAGGGCGACAACGTTTGTGCTCTTTAGAGGAGAGAGGAGGTGGCCAGTCTTGGCAGCTGGACTCTGAAGTCAAGTTGGAGGTCAGAGAAGATTCAACAGATGAGTTTGAGTACAGCAACACAGGATTCCCACAGCATCCGAGAGTCAGACACCATGAAGTTTATCTTGAATCACCCATCCATCGAGAAATTAGTGGTATGTATTGTGATTATTATATAAATCATAAGAGGCGAAAATAATGCCTCTAGTTACTGCAAATGTTGGTAAGAAACGAAATTCAAGACTTGTCACATGGCTGTGAATTTTTAGCTTATGGTCTCAATTTGGATGTCAAGTATCTACAATTTTCTTTTTAAAAATGAGCGATCTGTGTAGCTGCAGTTAACGTTAGAGCAGGTTTAAGAGTGATATTTGGAATTACTTTGACAAAATAAACTAAATGATCGTGCAGTGCAAGCTATGAAACATTAAACTTGCCTATCATAGAACAATTAATCCACGATTAACCATTTGTGGATGAAGTATAAGGAGAACATCAGAGAGAGCGATAACAGTCACTTCTCATTAACCTAATTTGCTAGCAGTGTTAGCACAAGCCGTCATGAGGCCACCAGGACAGAGATTAACCAGATCATCATGAAATGCTGACTGAAGATATGCTCCAGTGAAGATTTTTTACTTTTCAGAAATATCTTTAGAAATACTGAAGATAGAATACAAATGATTTTAAAAATGCAGATCAACATTTTTAATTCGCACATGTGCAGTCAGTGCATTTTTGTGTATTTGCTATCAGACAGCAAACTTAAGAATGTAATTTTAAAAGTTATTTGTGCATATGATAACAAAGCTCCTGACTTGACTCCTGTTTACCAGCCCTTCACTTTATGTCACTTATGTTACCTTAAAGTCCATTGTGACTTCTTACAGTCCGTGTAAAAGCAGCAGATACTCACATCTTGGTAGCTGGGAGCAGAAAATGTTTGGCATTTATTCCAATAATTGACTCATACTTTTATATCCTGTGTCATAGGTACACTTGTGGAAAACAGTTTGAGCACTCCTTCTCCACATGCAGTAGTCCCACCTCCACCTCCACCTGCTCTATCTACTCCCCCTCTTACCCAATCTGCTGCCTCTCCGCCCCCTACACCCCCAGAACCAAGGCCCAACACCCTCGACACTTCTGGCCACCACCATCAACACCCAGAGTCCACCTGCCTGGAACCCGTCCTCAAGCACCTGTCGGAGTGCTTCCAGCGGCTGGTGTCAGAGACCCGGGGCCTGCTGGTGCAGCTGGAGAGTCAGCGGCAGGAGCAGGCCCGCTGGCATCAGGACATCCTGGCCCAGTGGTTGCAGAGGGAGGAGCGCCGGCAGAGGGAAACAGCTGAGAGGGAGGAGAGGAGGGAGAAAGCTCGTATGGAGCATGAGATCAGAGTCCTGGAGCTCCTCACCAGTCTAGCCAGAGAACATGGCTGTAAATGTGGAGGCACTCAGACTGTAGCGGAGGCACCGACTGGTCCAAATCATACCATGAACTAAGATGGAAATTAGGATGCACTCACACTGAGGATTTTCACGGTAGTTAACCCAAAGTGTGTAATGGTATTCAAGCTCAGGTGGAACCAAATAACGGCACTGATAATGCAAACAGTTACATTCAGGGAAAATTATAGCCCTGAGTGATACAGATTGAAATTTAAGTGAACCAAATGCAGGAAAAGCCCAAGAGTTTGTGAATATAAGAAGATTATTGACAGCCAGGTCAGACGTTCTCAGTTAAGAAAAAGGGTTCAATTGGAGAGGTGTCAGGTGTCAGTTGTACCAAATGTAATGGAATTGTTTCATGCACTTTTTGTATAAATTAAAATAAGATATTTTCAAACTAGTTTCTGTTTTCTACTGGAATCTGTTTGTCAGCAGGGTAGCCTTTTGGTAATAATGGAAAAACCTTAATCTGTAGTTAATTGGACTACCAGGTTTTCACTACACGATTACTGTAGCCAAAAGAATTCACGATAACATGAATCATAATAAATATCATGATGTATAAAGTGCATTTCTGCTCTACTGACCACTCGAAGTGCTTTACAGCACTCGCATTCGCACACACCATGCCAGGTGCCAGCTACAGCGCTTATCCAAAGCACTCATGATGATGGTGATACTTAGATCAGCCTTACACACACAAACTAGTGACTCTCAGATTACTAGACAGCCAGCTCTACCAGCTGAGCCACAGGCTGTCAGTCAAATTCATCTCAAATAAAACCCTCAGCTGTAACAAAGACAATCAGCGTAAAGACTGTCACCTACAATGTTGGAGTGTGAACCACAAAGCGGGAATGGAAAGAATTATTATTATTATATATTGCTATTAGCTTCTGCATATTTACATGCTTCCTGTAAAAATGCTCAGATAGGGAGAGACTTGTCGCAGATACTGATTGCCGTTTACAGTAGCCAATAGCGCTAAATGCACATTACCTCTCTCTTAACCACGATGCGCTGCAGCCAGTGCTATCATCTAACGTCAGCGTGACACCTTCCAGTGAACACGGCCAGACCCAGAACCAAACATAACCTTGAAAACCAGTGGTGGCCAGTGTGGCAGGGAGTACAGTAGCCTACCAAGGTGGTTTTCTTGCTGGGTTTGGCTCCCGGTATCCTTGGGCTGAGTCAGTTTGGTTAGGTGCACAGCTGACTGAGCTAACGACAGTTAGCGGTTTGCAACTTGGCGATCTTTCCATCAGGAAAGCTTGCAAATCACCTCCATACTGTAAAACTATTCCCTGTTCTCTCAGAGGCTGTGCTTGAACCTGGTCAGTTAGGCTCAGTTAGGCTAAAGCTATCTGTCCATCAGGAAACTGTAAATCACAAAGAGTTGAAGCTGAGCGCCTGCGGGTACATCAGAGGGAAAACCAGCATATTCTGTATAAAATATGAACCAGTCTCTGCTTTTGTACAGTAGTCAGTGAGGCTCGGCTATAGAGTCATAAGCCAGAAAGCGTTTCGTTGGATGCAATATTAGGCCCCAAGTGCAGGATGAGTCATCAACATTTTTTTAAAAACATGTCAGTGCATTTTATGGACATACAGAATATGAAACACAAGCATAGCATGGAGAGTTGATCCGTCACAGTTCTGGTATCAGCAGGGTGAAGTAAAATGTAAGCATCTTAAATGAGGATTATTTATTGTTTTGTTGTCAGGGCAGATGTGATCAGAAAATCTGCCCTTCAACCAGAAAGTCACAAGTTTAGTTCCCTCAGCATTATTAAATAACATTATTCATCATTTAAGTGTCCACGAGGACACTGGACTGTGACCTGGCTGCTGAAGGGTTGGCACAAATGGGAAACAACATCTTACTGTAAATTCCTGATGCCTATCTACACTGCTGTGTGTTGAAGCTATATGGGGAATGTAGCACAGACATAAAGTCAGTGTTTATTTATTTCTCTGCAGGAACATTTCAAATCCAGTAAATGAGCCTGGATGTCTCGCTCGCATAACAGACCTTTAGCACAGATCTGCTACAGCAGTCAGGCTCTTTCTCAAGAAAGAGAAAACATCAGCTGAATTCAGTCACACAGCATGTTAATAAAGCTGTGGACATATTGTACATTTTTACAGTTCCATTTATTTTAGCTGTTAAAGCTCGAACTCTTAGTACTATAAGCTTTATCAGCTACACAACAAAATCTCTTTTGTGATGGGAATTCTTTTTTTCTTCGACACACTACAGCCTGGAGCTTTAATCATTTATTAAAGCTCCAGGCTGTAGCTGCCCCATGCTTGCAAGATTCTTACCTGAATAGACAAACTGGAAATCTTTCACTCTGCCATTCAACACTGGTTGCCCTGAAGGGACAGAGTGTGAACGAGCTCAATTGGAAGAGTCTCACTTCCTCAAGCTTTAGAAATGTAGAAACCAGACTGTAACCAACACTGTTCAGGCTGGTATTCTATTATAGACATGTTTGAAATCAGACACAGGAATACTAGAAGGATACGACTGCTGATATTCTATATTTTTCTTATCGTCAACAAATCCCATGAAAAGACCAAAACCAACAATGAATGTATCCTACTAACAAGTATTGTGTGTGTATCCTAAGCTTATATATCATATTCCTCTGTGCCATTGTTGTCCAAAAACTATTTAAAACTTGCATGAACACACACACACACACCCACACACACACAATGTAGTTTATTTGGAATCAATCCCACTTACACCATCCAAATACTCACTTAAGCACCAAATGTGGATTAATCCACCACTGGAAATAGTCCCCAACAAATGCACTATTTTCTCCTGCTTGAGTGTTGCTTTCCAAAAACTACAGTGACCAGCTGGTTTTTGTCTTTTTTTGTTTTATGAAAGTACTTTTTTAAAGATGAAACTGAAGGTTTGTGAGCTGTTTTTTAAGATTTACGTTTTCTGTATGAACATATGGCCTTATGGCTAAAAGCCACAGACGGGAAGTCGGACAATTCTGAGAGACTGTAAGTGATTTCCACTTGAAATCGCACCATTGTTTGTAGTGTTTGACGACATACAGTATATATTGTGTTTGTGTCCCATCATGTCCAGCATAATGACTACAATTCTGATCTTTGTGGTCAAACTCAGTGCAGTCATTTAAGCGAGAGAAAAGCCGGGATTAGTGCATATACGTAAATCTGCGCTAATACCAGATTACGCAATACCTCTGCATGGTGATGAGATTTGGGATGATTTGCTGTTATTTTACCGTGGCTTATTACGTTGCTTGGAAATGTGGAGAAAGTCAGCCAAGCATAAAGGATTCTATGGCTGAACAAACATCTAGTATGTAGTCTTTATATAAGTCAATAAGTCTTAGCTGTTTAGAATAACTGAAGAGGAGAAATCCTATTGTCTTGTTCTATTTTGAGTTGTACAGTTGTAAACAATTTAAAAATAGGCTTTTGTGTTGGAATTGAGTATTTGTAGATATAAAAGAGAGCACTTGAATTTCAGTTTAATTGCTCATTTCCAGATTGTCATTGTAGATTAGAATTCATTCTTCATTGACCTGTTGTTTTAGAAACAAGCTAAATAAATAAAAAAATAAAAGACTAAACTCTGATAGAACACGGTGACGCTGTCAAGAGTTTTTTCTGAGAACACAGCATCAAAAGATTTAATACCGTTGACATTAAATATGATTGTGGTTTGCATGTGTATTTCATTCAATCTGTGCACTTTCTTTTAACTTCAGTGAGTCACACCCATTCTGGAATTTCATAAAGTGAGCCAATCTTTTTTTCATTTCCCTACAAAAGGCAACTTCCTTTATATGTGTTGCCCACTTAATAACAGTTGTCACCTTGAATTATTTGGACAAACAATGAACATCACCGTTGATTTACAGAACTAAACGAGACATTTTGTTGTGTTGGGGACAGAAAGAGCCTGAGCTGCTCAGTATCATTTTATACGACAGCTTTTTCACTTATATAAATGACACAATTATAATTTGCTTCTGTCTGCAGTCGTGAAGATTCGATTTACATGAGCTGAGCTTAAATGAGACATGTAGACCTACAAAAGACAGAAAGAGTGGGGGGAGGGCTAGAGATGAAGAGAGGGGAGAGAAAATGGGAGGAGGGGGCATGTGAGGGACGTGGAGGTGGAGAGAGAAAGGTGAACAGAATATATTGAAAATATTCATGGGTGAGTGTGAAATTGTAGCCTTGTTAGCCTAGAGCCAATTTTCCACTGTAGTTCCTTGGCAATTAAACAGTAAATACACAGGACAGACCACATATCCTGATATTAGTTTGTGTTTTATTATAGTTGTTGTAGTTATAGTTACTGTATTATTGTCATGTGTTTTACTGGATTAGAGTTGTTAGCCATGCTGCCAGTGTGGCCCAATGTCTGTTGGTTCACCACTTTGGTCCAGATCCAATCAATTATTAGATACATCACCATGAAATCTGGTACAGATATTCATACAAACTGACTGTACTGACTTTGGTGACCCCCTAATTTTTCCTGCAAAAAATATAAACACATAACATAAATATACATGCAAACATAACTAAAGTGAAAGAATAAAAAGAAAAAAACAAAGACATTATAGAAGCCCATCCTCTTCACAGACAAAACAGAAACACACACACACACAGGTACATACAGACTAATCTTAACCTGAGAAACTAGCAGAGTTGCTTTCCATGCTGTCTCTTTAATTTTACTTTTCATTTAGATGTTGAAGCAAACTGAACAGAGATCTGAAACCTGCAGAAAGAATGGAAAAAAATACCAGAGTTTGTGAGAAAGAGAGAGTATGGATGGAGAAAGAGAAATGAAAACGAGAAAAGAGGGGGATGATGAGACAGGGGGAGGGTGTGTGTGGTGGGGATTTAGTCCTGTCCTCTGATTGGCTGCTGCCTCTCACTCACAATAAGGTCTTGAGGCTGCTCGCTGCTCCGGAGCTCACACACAAGAGAAGGCGGCGGCGGAGCGACACAGCCGGAGCTGTCATTCATTCATTCATGTGGATTCTTCTTCTCCGCTGTAATTAAAACAAACCTGCTGCTGCTGCTCTGAAACCGAGAATACACGTTTTACTTTATTTCATTTACAACTGAATAATGCTGCACTGACCGGCCGGAGCGGGGAGGGACTGCTGGGTTTCACCGCCTCGTTTTATTCACATGTAAAAGGAGAAAGTCTGCTGCTCAAAGGCTGTTTGCGCACATTTTGGGAAAGGATACGAGGGGAGTTCACACCTGGATTACTGCTTGTTGAGGTGAGGTGTTGGAATATTTAGTGTTTGAGGATTTTTTATTGAATGTTGTGTTGTTGTTTGCGCACATCGGAGACCCGGTGCTTGTCCAAAATGCGCGCAGGTGGTGGAAAGAGCGCACTTTATTCCAGCCAGAGAGGATCGGCAGCATTTGTCCACGAACTGACCTCTGAATCAATGCTCTGAGATCATTTTCTCAACTTGACTGCGAATATCACCATTGCAGCTTGAATTTCTGCTGTTTAAATTGAACCTTTGCTGCTGTGCGAGTGCGTCTTTTTTCTTTTTTTTTTTTTTACTTTATCCAAATGTTTATCCTTCA
Organism: Sciaenops ocellatus; assembly: GCA_033000465.1. NCBI lineage: Eukaryota > Metazoa > Chordata > Actinopteri > Sciaenidae > Sciaenops > Sciaenops ocellatus. The sequence goes on along the minus strand of CP136880.1, from coordinate 21,454,186 downwards.
GAGTCAAAACAAACAAAGGTAATGATAACCCAAACTGACTGGCTGGACTCAGTAGCTACCTCTATCTTTTCGTTTTCACTAAGTGACTTCTAAAATGTTCCCCAATAATGGGATTTTTGAAATCAGTGTCAATGGCGGACTATTTTTAACCCCCACTACCTTCTGGCTAAGAGGATTCACCCCCCTTCTCTCGACGCATCTCCTCTCCTGCAAGACAGCGAGGGATCACTGAAGTTAATCCCACATCTCTCCTGAATAACTCTGGCTTGTTCTCTCTGGCTTTCCGTGCCGCTGCTCTGTATTACAAGCATGCATTGGGGTTTCCTTAATGTGCTGACAAGTTAAATCCGTGTATTGGTGATTTGGCAGCAGGCTGACAGTGTAAGGGTGCCTCCTCTGGAAACACTTGAAAGACTTATTGTTGCTGTGGATAGCATGATTGCTACTGTACTCTAGTGTTGTGTACTAGTGGTTGTGGCAGACACTTCGGAGAAAGTGGGACGTTTCCTATCAGGATATATGGGTCTCTGGATTCACAGGAGCCTGATATTTGGTGTTCCCTCAGCTACAGCTTAGCCGTGTTCGTATCTATCACTTAGTCCATTGATCTGCATGTAAAGAAAAATGATTAAACTGGTATAATTTGACTTTTAGTGGCTTTTTATTTTACGATTTATCATAACATAGTAGCAGATGAAAAATGATTAGTGTATTGAGGCTCATATTGAATAGATCCTCAGTACACTAAGTTTACAGTGTCTTACCTCAGTACACAAGTTGAAATGAATCTTTGATATTTCCAGTGTCTAATCACAGCCTCTACTTCTTCTAAGCTTGTTTATTTTACTCAGTTTCATGTGGCTGTCAAGGACTGATGATACCAGGTGTCAGATTCCTATATGTAAGCTGTGATTTTTACCACTCAGTGCAAGAGCTGTGAACATTACCCATGAGTCAAAACCCTTTTGCTAACAGATCACTCATTACTGGTGTGCGTGTAGTCAAGAAGGGTTGATGAGCTGCAAGTGGCTGCGCTTCATATACAAACGTCCTGCTGTTGGATGGTGCACTGCACGTGTTCTTCTGTTTTCAGCCATCATAAGATGTAAAGGAAAGTGCCAGTCAGAGTAGCATTTGTCCTATTAATTTCAGCCAGTAGCTTTTTACAGAAGATTTTGAAGACCGAGTGCTATTGCGGTGAAGACAAATATGCTCTGATTGCTTTGTTCTAATGTGAATCAGGCTAAGAGGTGGGTATTTTTTGTCACACCTTGCTGGCCAAATTTCTACCTGACATCTTTGGATGTCTTTGAAAACTCTCCACTAAAATCTAAAACATACTTCTGTGGGTTTGAACAGAGTTTAGCTGCAAGGTGTGAGTTTGTACTGACTGACTGACTACTGGGTCAGAGTGGTTGAAAAAAGGTTAAAAGGCTGACAGACAGTGATTTATCTGTGGTGACCACCACAGTGGTCTAGGTGTGCTCTTTCTGCAGTTGGAGTCTGTTTTCTACTCTAAAGTTGTGATACGTCACTACTTCCTCTGTGGTAATGTGTGCATACTTCAATTTAGAGCTGTGTTTGGTTAAAATCTGCTGGATTGAAATATATATTTGTGTTTTTTTCAGGTTCTAGTCCCCCATTTTGATTGCAGCCCTCTGAGACAGGTGTGTTTTTACTCAATACTACAGTCAACTTTAGTTTGAAGTACTTCTGACCACACACCAGCTTCCAACAACACCAACAACCAGCCGTCTTTATTTAGACTACTTCCACTGTTCCACTGTGGCCCCTTGTGCAGCCACTCAACTATCTCTCACCCTCATTTCCTCAAGCCATGGATGAGTGAGATTCCTCATGCCCCATGTTTACGCAGTGTGTGTGTGGTGGTGGGGGGTTGTTGATTTGTTGCTGGTCCGTCAAAGTATCTCATAACATTCCCCCACTGCTATAGCCTCCCTCTCCAGCTCCAGTAAAGCAAAAACAACACCACAACACCTTTTAGACTCTCTTCAGCTTTCATTTCTGTGGACACCGCGTCTCGAGCACATTGCTGTTGAGGCTGCAGAGGAAGTTTTATTACATCACAAATCTCAGAGCTTTACTGCTTTGTCCTGTGTGCTCATCTGTGGTTGCAGGACGATCTTAGAAATGTGTCAGGAAAAATGGCATCGGGGAAGTGCTTAAACAGTAAAGGTGGGCGTCTGGCTGCTTGTGTACGTCTCATGGACCACGGGAATGGTTTTTCTGTGTGTTCAGCCGTTTTTCTTTACAGCCTCTGAACTGCTGATGGGCCCTCATCACGAGCAGTCGTTAACACTGCGGGCAGGGCGGGAAGAGCCCCCGCCGGCTCTTTGATAGCTTGTATTTTCTGCAAGTGAGAGACCAGGCTCCATCATTTTCCCTCTCGGGAAGCAGCCCCACCCATACGTTTGGAGACAAAATTACCTGCAAGCTTGTGTCATTGATGGCTCTGCAGCCTAAAGGTAATTTCACATAAAGGGCGGGTTTTTACCATCTAATATGACATTTGCCTGGGGAGGTTTACTGCTTTTTAAGCTGCTGCCCTTCTGTTTCAGAATTTCCCCACAGGGCAAAAAAGGGAAATATTTTGACATTTCTATAACCTTTTAACAAATCATTGCCTGAAACTAAAACTCTCCCTCTTCCCTTTCTCCTCAGACCAACCCTTCACCTCCAAATGCTACTGCACATGATCAGTATGGCATTTAATGTCTTTCAGTTTCACTTCTAAGTCGCCTGTTTCAGCTGAGTGTACTACTCCCCAGTGTAAACACTAAGACGGGGGGTAGAACAGCCCCTCAAGATTACCACGAGACATTCCTGAGTCAGCTCTTGAGCCAGGCAATCTTCAGAGCCATGTGATAATCACTGGTCAAGCCTTTAGCCAATAAAAAAAGTGGGAACAGTGTCTGCATGATCGTCAAAATAGGTTTGAGTTTGAATATTTAAAGAATATCTTAGTTTGAAGACAGTGGCTCAGAAGCTCAAATTGATTTTGATGAGCTTTGATGAGAACTCCAAAACAGACAGAGATTTGAATATCCTCTGTTTTTAAATCCAATTTAAGTCCAAACCAGACTTCTTTTTACAAATGGAGGCAGATGGCCACATACACACACACATACATAAAACCATCAAGGCTATAATTAAAACCATCCAACCTAACCCCCTCCTCCTTCCCTGAGGTGGGGAGCCGAGCTGTGGCATTTTGTTTGTTTACCTTCAGCTGCCACCCAGCCAGCAGCCACGCTAAACCAACAACGACGTGCTAAAAGTTTGCTTTTGTCAGGCCCAGGGACTTGACACCACAACAACTACTACTGCATGACACCTGGAAGCCAAATGTAAATCAGTGTGCCTCAGTTGTCGCTGCTTGTAAGCATCCTGCGCTTTGTTTTAAGGATTATGGTGAAGGCTGCAGCTGGCATGTGTGGAGCAGAGCAGATGAGAATAGACGCTCTTGGCTTCAGTGCAGAGATAGTGGTGGTGGTATCATCCTCCTTGCTGCACAAAAAACAAACTAATTAGCATTTTTTGGCCTGAGAACAGGGTTTGTTATCGCCAAAAGTGTCCCCAATCTTTGTGAGTGACTAAAACTTTCTTTCCATCTAATATCCAATAGTTTTCTCAAGTTTTTTTTTGCCTTTCTTTTGTTTCTTCGATGAAATACTTTTTTTTTTTTTTTTTTTTAAAAGTGCTGTGAAATTAAATTGTATTTGATGTGTGGAAGTTGTATGAATATAAGACAAGCAAGAGCAACAATGAAATGCCATAAAGTAGAAATATGTCTTAATGACTGATCTGCATGTGCTCGTAGGCAAAATGCTGCTCTGATATAAGAGACCAAAGAAGAGGACAAAATACAACATCTGATCTCTTGATGTCTCATGAGACATGGCTTTTATCTCTCAAAGAGGTCCATTGCCCCTGGCAGCATGAGATTAATCCAATTTTTTGCCTATATTGTGATGTCACAATACTGAAGATTCAATACAACTTGTTGCAAGATTTTATATACACATTTCTTTCGGTTCTACAATCGTTTCACCTGTAAACGGTGTATCTGTGTGGATTTGAGTAGGTTAGTAGATGAAAGTTGGACACCACAGATCTTAAATGGCATCAGAAAGTCCAAGATTAACTTGAGATTCATCCTAGTCCAGCTAAACTGGCTCATAAACTGGTGCCAGGAATGAAATGTTAAACCTCCGACCCTTCCAACATCCAACTAGGGCAGCAACTAGGCACCATCTGACCTCTTTTCTCCATGAGAACATGAGGCCGGGGTTTGCTCTAAGTAGCTCGCAATGACTTAATCAATGTGCATGTTTGCAGAAACTGTGATTTGTCATTGACAAACTGTATTTAAAGTAGACTGGTTCCATCTGGCTGTTCCCCTATCTTTTTTTTTTTTGCTATATCAATTATTTTTTTAGTTCACACAACTGTCAGAATTTGGCCATGATAATTTCCCAAAGCCCGGGCTATGTCCTCTTCTGACTGCTAATTTTGCAATAACATTTAAAAACTAAATTGGATTCCGTTAATGACGCTGTGAGATAGAGAAAAACAGCAAATCCTCACCTTGGAGAAGCTGAAACTTGCAAATTGTTACTAAGTAAGTCAAAAATAAAGTGTAAATTTACTTACTTACTTAAAACAATGTACTAAAATTGTCGTTGATTAATTTTCTGTTACTCAACTAATCATATGAGCTCCAAATCCAACCAAAACAAACTCCCACTTCATGGTAAGAAAAGCAAGCGTGGGATCAGGGAGTTGGTGGTTTAGATCCCAGCTGGGAAAAGTGAGCGAGACATGTTCTCAGTCCTCGATCACCTGCTGCTGTTGATGTCCTCTTCGTCTCAGCCCTAGTGGTGTGTTTAGAGCTGCTTTTGTGGACAGTACATGTCTGTGGTTGTACTTGGATATAACACACATGACTCTGTGGTACAATACTGCTAAGAAAAGAGCACTGAAGTTCAGGAAAAAAAACTCTCAGCGGAGTAAACAAAGATAGAAAAACAGTTTATCAGGGTATCCCTCCTCACTCGCTTCATCAGACCCGTGATCGCCCTTTCTCTGTGGGGAAGCCACATGGTGCAGCAGATGCTCGGGCCGCTGTACTCTGACTCCTCGCGCTCGCCTTTCTCATGGAAATGGCCGTGCTTGTCTGGCTGAATAATAGCGATGGTCTGTGTGTGCACACGTGCATTATGGAGCTTATGCGTGTGAAAGTGGAAGGGTGGATGGTTTGCCTCGTGGGTGGAGGCTTTAATTGAACATATGAATAAACAGGGTTTGTTTTGGTTTCCATATTGAGCTTTGTGTTCCAGCAAAATCAAAGAGAACTTGTGATTTATAGAAATTAACCTCACGACTTAAGTTGTATTAAACCATTAGATGCTGTGAAAAATATGCGGTAATTCTCTCTCTGGTCAGATCAGCAGACCCTATAATTTTCTGTTCTCGTGTAACGTTTCTCCGCTAACCAAAATTACATCACAGGACAATGAGAGCCTAAATTTATCTGAACTGGCCGTGCCAGTGTGTGGGCAGGTGCAGTTTTTACCTCCTGGCATCCCGGTATCCATCCCTGGCAGCAATGCAATGTATCAGCCTTAAAGGCTTCCTGACTCGGCAGGCAGCCACGGGTCAGCATGTTGTCAAGGATGTGGGGGTGCTGAGGGTTGTGATGGTGTGTGGGGGTGGGGTTGTTTCACCCTGCACAGAACCCCCCCCGGTGTGAAAAGGCCCTTTGTGTTTCCCCAGCCATAAGTCTGCCTGGCATGGGATTGAGCCAAAGTGCCAGGTTCAGAGGTCAGGAGGCTGGCAGAGGAAAGTGTGTGTGTGTGTGTGTGTGTGTGTGTGTGTGTGTGTGTGTGTGTGTGTGTGTGTGTGTGTGTGTGTGTGTGAGTGAGAGAACTTGTTGTTCTGGACCAATGTGAGAACCAGAGATTGAGGACTTGGTCATACTTGGTCTGGTTTCACCAGTAGCTTTTGGAAGCTAATGTTAGATTTTCCGTAAATGAACAGCATAAATTACAGATGTTCACTTCAGGACCTGGTTTTATCTTCATTTATGATACCAGTGTTTCACTACTGATATCAGATAATACATTTCTTGTTTCCTTACTTTGAGGAAATATGACATTTTCCTACAAAATGGTGAAAATATAAAAGACACAAAGCAGGTTTGATACCTAGCCTTACCAAACACTCATTATTTTATCACAACCTATCCAAGAAATGTTACTTTTGTGTTGTGCTATCACCTCCTTAAAGCTTGGAAGTATCTATAAAGCTGTGAAATTTAGGAACGCAGGAAATAATGAAACGTGGATTATGCTGAGGGTTGATTTGACCTGTTTCTATGGCAATATTTTGATCAATGTTAGCATCGCACTTGCACCCTAGCACAGAACTGCACACATGCTCCTCCACTAGTCATATTCTATCCTTCATCATGTTTTGTTCTGCCTTTTTGACACACACACACTCCTCGCTTTGTGTCATGCACACACACACACTGCAGCAGGCAACGTGACCATGCAGCATGCTTTCAGGGTAGAACAAGCATCATGACATCCTGCAGGGCGACAGTTTGTCCCAGGACCTCTCACAAGCTCTTACACGTTTTGGTTTACTTTCATTTTCATGTCAATATGTTACGCCCATGCACAGAAGTGTCTTCATAAACTTGATGAGTCATTAAACACCATCTCTTTGTGAAATCCCTTTTGAGTGAATTAATTGTGCAACAAAAGATTTATAGGAAAGTGCAAAATGTGAAATCTGAAACCTTCATCGGTTTTGTTTTCTGGGAATTAGGTTATTTCCAATGTTTGCTCCTTATGGGATGATACGCCCTATTAGCCTGCAGTTCTGTTTTGGCCATGGTTCTGTAGAGAAAAACTCTAATACTGCCAGAGTTAAGGATTCAATTCCCAGTGAAGCTTTCTGGGGTCAAAACGAAAAAAACAACAACTATAAGCTGTCTATTCTAGTGTTTTTCATCGTAGTGCAGATGACTCATGAACCTACTGCTTTTCTTTTCTCTCTTTTTGTGTCTCAACCACAGTTTGCTTTTCAACTTTTTCAGTCAACCATTTGTACATCAAAATATACTAAACCAAAACCCAGAAAGCTTAAAATGGACAGCAGGGATCCACAGGAGGAAGGGTGTTGACCGCGTCCAAACCATTTCCCAAACAAACCTTCGCCGTCTGTGTTTGTGTCTGAGAGCTATTTTAGAATTGTTTGGCCATCCTGCATCAGTGTCTGTGATGAAATATCTATCGGAGAAGTTAAAAGTCTGACGGTTCCTGTGTTTGTACTCTTTCTCTTGGCAGGACAACATGCCTCAGACACCACCATTCACAGGGCAGCTGAACACTGGCAGCTACAACAAGAACCTGTACCAGACCAAGGAGGAGGGCTACCCTGGCCTCTTTTATCATGACAACAACCTGGTATCCGGGTCCCTGGAGGCCCTCATTCACCATTTGGTCCCAACTGTTGACTATTATCCAGATGTGAGTATTGGTTCTTCTGTATTGTTTTCATCCCTTGTGGTTTTTTTTTTTCATTACTGTTTCATCAAAGTCAAATCTTTTTGTTCTGTCTTTAAACTCTGGTGCTTTGAGACCCGGTTAAGTGCCAAAGTTGCTTTCATTTTCTTTTTCTGTCTATCTTTCTTTCTTTTTTGTACATCATTCTCATTAGTGATTTTTGATTTCATGCGATTTAAAGCATCAATTTGTCATCATGGCTTTGCTTTTGTAGTAAACTTTTCACGTCTTTTCGCTCCACAGAGGACGTACATCTTCACCTTCCTGCTCAGCTCTCGCCTCTTTATCCACCCGTATGAACTCATGTCAAAGGTGTGTCACCTGTGCATGGAGCAACAGCGACTCAGCGATCCTCAAGCTGACAAGGTATGCAAAAAAAAAAAAATCCCCTCTAAGCTGTATCAAATTTCTTGTTCAGGGGAATATTGTATTTCAACAGTGCTTTTAGTAGAAACCAACCACTAAATCTGGAGCTTTACACATCCTAGTTTGATTCTCCCTGGTCTTTACTCAGTACTTATGTGTTTATCCTGCATTTCCAGATGAGAATAAGAAAAATTGCTCCCAAGATCCTCCAACTGTTGACAGAGTGGACGGAAACCTTCCCATACGACTTCAGGGACGAGAGGATGATGAGGAGCTTGAAGGAGCTGACCCACCGGCTGGCCAGTGGAGATGAGGTCAGTCCCTGCTCTTTCTGCTATTTCTTCGTCATAGACACGCGACAAAAAAGATTCATACTAAATTAGTAAGGCACCAAAAGCTTGTCTGCTGATTTGATAATATGTTTAGTTCAGGTGTTATTGCAAGCAGTGGAGTGCTGTTGTGTAGACCGCACATGCAGCAAAGCTACAGGCACAGACAGATTTTTGCTGATAGCAGTGAAGAGGGTATCTCTGGCAACAAAGCAGTTTTTGAAGCTGGCTGAGTTGAGAGAAAAGCTCCATTGTTCATGGGCTAGGTGGCTTTTTTGTCATCTCTGTGACGCTCCTTCCTAGGCAGCATTTGAATTGTTCCACTGCTGCAGAACTGTGTGTCATTGGCTTAGCACGTCATTAGCCTTCACTGCCATGTTTGGATAAAAGTTTTTTGTGGTGTAAAATTGCTTTTGGCCTGTACACTCTGTTACCTTTGTGGCATGCAGACCTTTGACTGTTAAGATACAGAAAAGTATTTTTGACAAGCAGTAACTCATGCTAGCATTTCCTTTGGGCAAAATATGCATTATTTATTTTTTGCTAAGAGGGCTGGAAGGCAATTAGCTTAGCTTAGCTTAGCATAAAGACTAGAAGCTGGGGGAAACAGCTCACCTCTAAAACTCTGTGTTTTCTTGTCAGTTTAATTTGTAAACATACAGAAATGTAGAAATTACATTTTGTGGTTTTAACAGGCGTTTAATGCTTTAAATATTTTTTGTTATGCTTCCAGTCTCTAAGCTTATCATCTCCTGCCTTCAGCTCTGTACTTGAGAGTGGTGTCAATGTTCTTATTAAACTCTCTGCACAAAAGTGAAGAAGCATGTTTTTCCAAAATGTCAGTTTCTTCAAATTGATTGATTGAATTGATTTATGCAAACTAAGCTGCCTTTATGCTACCTTTCTGACCAGGTCTGTCTTAAAAAGAGAGTTTAATCCCAAAGAACACTACTCTGCAAGTAAAGAAGAAAAACATAATACCCAAACTACCATTTGTGGAATTTTGTCTAAATGCAGTGGTCCTTAGAGGAGTTTTCCCATCTTTTCCTGCTTAAATTGGGTTAGAGTGGCTACATATCAAATGTTCTTTTCCCTCTATGTCAACAGTGGTAACGTTCCCACTTTGGTCCTGACAAATAATTGGGTTAGTTATAATTAATAGGGGTTCTTTCAGTTCATGTCCTGATGGATTCATATATGTTTTTGTGCGCTTGGGAATGAGTTAGGTGTCCGAGTTAAGTGTCTGTGTATTTTGGGGGGGGTGGTTAACGACAAGACAGCAGGGGCTTGTTGGGTCCAGACAGTGATGGAGGACACAAACATCCATCTGTCCTCATAGAAGATATCCCTGCTTCACCGCTGAAGACAAGAAAAACAAAACCCTACCCATCCCCAGTCTATTTAATGCAGGTTTCACGTGACTCGTCAATAGTACAAGCATTACGAGTATTGATCCTGATTGAATCTAGAAATCAATCACGGTTCTCACATGACACATTTACAGCTCCCCATATCTGCTCTCCTTGTGCAACCCCAGGACACACAATGCATCTTAACTGACCAGTAATAGATAATGTCTGTGTCTTTTGATGGTCACACAAACATGTTCTGATTTCACAGTAGATTGGCTGCACTTGGCAAAGATATTTTTGATGGTTAAAATCGATTCTTGCCTCAAGGCAGGAGAAAGCCATTTAGTACAAGATTCCCTGGTACTTTCCCTTTAGGTTATATCATGCTCAGTACGTTTAACAATTTTTTTTGAAGTACATCCAACTAATTGAAAGCCACAGGCATTTTTCTAACTTATCAATGTCTGCACTATTAGGTAATACTGTACATTTTTTAATTTCATTTCTCATTTCTATTGAAAACCTGTGGTTCATGCCACAAATGAGGAACATACATGGGTAGACATTTCAGCTACAGGTGGGGTGCAAATTAGGGGAAATTGGGACATGGTGTCTTAGTGCCACCAAGGGTGAACACTCAGAATAATGCATTGATTTGCAGTGACCAGTACCTATATGTGGACAAACGGATTCAAACCATGACAGGAGGTTCCACCCCTTCCTCCACCAAGAGGTCGGAGGTCTAAAAGGCAGATAGTGTAATAAATGTTTTTACATTTTTTTTAAATTTTCATTTTTAAATTTTCTCATCCAAAATACTGTCCAGGTGTTTGCGTGGGAAACCTAACTGAGCACGATACTGCCTTTGGATTGACCCTGTGTTAAGCATTTTAGGCACATGGCATAAAACAACTCTTTCACTGACTAGACAAAGCCTACAATCACTAGATGCACTGTGTTGACAAAGCAACCTTTAACAATACTTGAACACCCTGCAGATGTGCTGTGATACCATGTAAGCCACGGGCACGTGTTCTCATGATTAGCCCAGCGTGACCAAGTTTTTCAAATGAATGGTTCTTTGGGAAGCTCTGGGGCCTTGGGTTTATAAGTTGCCACAAGCAAATACTGAGGAAGTAAAATTTAAGCGATATTGTTTATTCATGTATCCCTAGATGATAACCCGTGCTAAGAAAACATGATTCCTCACTTTGGGTAGTGCAAACTCCTCGCAACATTTCTTATAAGTCCAGCTGTTGAAGGAAGCAGTTCGATGACAACAGCAGGGATTTTATCAGAACTAATTTTCCTTCATGTTTCTCACAGATTCTCCAAATTATGTTTATAAAACAAAACACAAATGTCTAACCATGAGCAGATCCTGAGTGCAGAGTTAGATACTGGTTCTTCTGAGCGTCGACCACAGTACTCTGGGAAAGGGTTTTGGTTCAGAATAGATGTTCCGAACATCTGGTCAAAACCGTGTCCAGACCACACTCAAAACATTCCAGGACCTTGATCTCTGTAGTAAGACTGTCATTATGGATGTGGTTGGATATATAGGGAAGCAGCAGCTGAGAAGAAAACAAGCACTGTGATCTTGATCCGACCTCATCTGGTGTTGCCGAGTTCTTACGTTCCCTCAAAATGTGCAGTTTTTATTTTGCACTAAGTTCTTTTTTGCTTTTATTATGATAAGTTGGGTTGATTTTACAGATCCCACATTATATATCTACTTTGGATGTCTGGTACACTTGATATAAAGCAGACTTTTGGACAAACATTTCTGTTTTCAGTCTAAATGGTGCATGCACAGTACTCTTTTATGACAGGTGCCACAGCACTTTTAATGTGTTCTGGGAAGTTCAATCTATAAATAGCAGTCAAATTTGAACTTTAAACACTTTCGTCTGGTTTTTGATTGCTTAGAGAAGAAAATTATAAAATACAACTGTTGCTCACAAGGAAACAAAGATGTCTTTAGCTCAACAATGGAAGAACAACTGGTCCCAACTATGGATGGACCATTTTGACAGTTGACTCTCTAAAACCCTGACTTTAAGTACTCAGCATTCAGAGACCTGAAAGACTTGCAATTGATGTTCAAGATTTTCAGTTTGCTTACAAAGACTTGGCTTGGACTAGTCTAGAATGACTTGAGAATTGACCTGGACTTGTTAATACTAAATGCTAATGCACCTTTAGTTAGTTGGCTGGAGGGTATTTCTGCTCTATCGTGACAACATGAATGTGCTTGTAGATAAAATAATTCTACGAAATGCACCTTTAGTTTATCTGTTCATTAGTGCTGCTTGGCTAACTTGCTAAAAACAGCCAGGCCTTTTGTATGGGTCAGGTGGTGCTCTGCAGGAAGTAACATTGCTCAGCCAAGAAAAACAGGACCTCTAGTGATATGATGGCATGCACCAACCATGCGCTCAGTCGTGGTGACTTGTACTGAGCAGCCGTCTGCCACCTCAGGATCACTGCCAGGGTGGCGTAGCGTAGGGAACAGCGTGCCCCTGCTAGGTCCCCTCATACGTAACGCCAATAATTTTGATGAGCAAATGCAACTCCTTCTGCTTAGAAATGTCAGGCATGCTGTTGTCTCCAAGATCTGTGACTATATTTATCCGACCCCGGCCTGTCCTCTGTTTGTAGTGGGGACAGAAGCTACAGCAGATGGCTGTCTTTGAAGTGGCAACTGGACCGATTTTCACTGGTGGCGTGTCCTACTGTTGTCCGACTGTGCAGGACTGCGGTCAAGCATTAGCTGAGTGTATACAGTGTTTATACTGATATTATAGTGTCCGAATGAAGGTATTTCATGTAGTGCTGCAACTAATGATTATTGTTAATATCTCTTCATGTTTTTTGGATTGATTGATTCCCCCTAATAGTAACAGGTCACACATTCTGGAAGACCAGTGTGATGCCAAATGACTAGGGTTGCAGTGGTATACCGGTATCATTGTATCCTGTACTGAAAGTTGATGGTTATCATACATTTGCTGTACATTTGCTTATCTATGGCTATATTAGTGTTATTAAAAAAATAGGACAACACATTTTGTAAAATTATAATTAAATATTATAATTTATTAACATGAATATGTCATACTGTTGCAATCCTAGTCGTACCAACAGTCCCAAGAAGCAAAGGTAATCAATTAATAATGATATAAAACCGAGAAAAGCAGCAACTCCTCTGCTGGAACCTGAGAATGTTTGGCTTTTTTTGCTTGATTAATGAGATAAACATTATAATTTATAATCAATCAAAAAAATTGAATTCCTGTTTTTAACATGAATCAAGTACGACGAGATAAATCAACAAACATCTTGATGCTCTGTTCATCATTTAAGTCACTTTTCAAGCGGAAATTCTCTGGACACAGCTTCGCCAATCTGCAGGAGCAGAGATAATTTAAAAATAAGTCTTCTCTCTGATCTCCAGTCCAAACTCCCACTGAATCCTCATTTTATTTTGCTACAACTTCATTTTTCTTCCCTGTCCTGTGCTTTTCCAATTACCCCTTGCCAGAACTGCGATATGGCTGACATGTGAATGTGTCTGTACATGTGCCATCTCACCTATCACAGCCACATCACCAACAGACAGATCCATTAGTCACGCCCTTGGAAATTAATTTCAGAAGAGGTCCTGCCCTGGCTGTTTCCAGTAGAGTGATGAGAGTCCGCTCATTTTTCCTTAGCGCTGCAACGACTCCTAACACTTGATTGCTGTCTAGGCACCAGACCTCTACATTCATTATAAGCCTAGCTGTGTTTCTTCCCACCCTGTTGAACTGGAGTCTTGTTTGTAGAACCCAGATTCTTGAGGCTGAATTGGCAAAGGAAAGTTCAGGGAGGAGGGATGTGGTCATGAGAAAAGGGGCCTCGGCACCCTAGATTTTTTTTTTTCGGTAGTACATACCGGTGGTATGGAAAGAGGCCACGAACAGTATCCTATATGTCCAGACAATAACACACAGTCTCCTTCACATACACAAAATCAAACACACGTCCTCCTTCCTTCTATACCTCTTACGCAACTTCTGTGCTAAACTGTGTCAGTGTGGGAACAGTTATCTAACCATGGCATGTTTTGAGTCCAGAGGAAGGTTCAAAACAAGACGACCTCTCAACCTCTGAGGCCAGGGAACCAAGAGTCTCCCTCCTCTTCCCCTTCTAAACCGAGAGGCCTTAATGAGCCCAGCAGGAAGAGGCTTGCGTAACATTGTCAGTGACCCTCCCAGTGCATGACCAAAAGGATGCTTTTTCTGCAAAATATTTACTGGAGGCGTCACATTTTGAGGGTCGTTTTGTGGTTTGGGGTGAGAGCTGGCATCAGTTTGCAGTCAGTTCTGCTGACATGTAGTCAACATGTGTGTTGTAAATTCCATCAAGGTCGTTATCACTCTCTGCCACAGAGGAGCGGTTAGGGTTTAACCTAAAATGCCTACAGCTGAGTTAAACAATGTGGCTGCACGAACACTACTGAATATCACCTCAGCTCTCATGTTCTTGTTATCTCGGTTATAGTGTTTCTTATGCTCTCAGTCAAGAATCCTAATTAAAAAATGATGTAGCTGTGTCTCAACAGAAGTGTCTCTATCGCATGTTTTAAATCTGTGCAGATCGGTAGAACAGGGCATAAGCAACAACGCATTAGCTTGTAGTAAAGGGGTTATCTTGGGTTCCTCAATGGTCCAAAGAGAGTTTGTCATGTAAAAAAGACATTCATATGTTGGAGCTTTGGAAATATTATTGTGCTGACGGTGCTCATTGAAGAAAACGGTATGTTGAATTACCAAATGATTGTGGAATAAAATAACTCTGAGTTAACTGAGTTCTAACTTCACCTCTTGCTCTGTCTTCCCCCATCCATCCATCCATCCATCCATCCATCCACCCATCAGGTTTACAGGAAGGCGGTTGGCCAGATGAGCCAGGGCCTGATCAGGAGGTTGACGGTGCTCAGCCAGTATGAGGAGGCGCTGGTTAAGATCAACGCCACCGCGGCCGAGCGGTTGACTGCTCTCAAGGCGAAGCCCCAGGCGGCCATCCAGAGAGACATGCTGTCCATCTGCAACGACCCATTCACTGTCGCCCAACAGCTCACACACATAGAACTGGTGAGAGCAATTCAGACGTTCTTTATATATTTAGATCTATTTTTATTCCTGTTTTGTCAAGGTCAATGCAGATCGATCTACCAAAAACCTGTAATTGAGTCATACTTGGCCAAGAGGGCTAATTTTTACATGTTATTACATTGTATCAATCATTTTGTTGTGACATTTCAAAGTAAGATGCAAATGTTATGTTCCAAAGAGCAATCAGAAATCCTGCCAATGACTCACCCTTATATCGGCACATGAGCCAAAGAGAAAGAGACCAAATCGATGCTGGAGAGGGAGAAGGTGTGAGAGAATGGAGTTCTGACATGTATGATGGATTAGAAGTCAGTGTGGTGATAGCTGTGAACCTCCACGGCATTGGTTTGAAATGGTGGTGTCTGACCACAGATTTATATTCATTACATGTTTGTTTGTCATTGAGGAAATAAAACTAGAGGTTGATCAAGATTTTCTTTATAAAGAAAAGAGTGCAATCGAGACATTCTGAAAATGCTTTCATGTTTGGATGAGTTGGAGTAGAGAGAAGGTGGAATGAAGGCTGGTGGAAACTGGTCTGATGATTATGAAGGTGCAGAACACTCAACATTCATCAAACTAAAGATTGATGCAGGAAGTTGATTTTCACTTTTGCTTCCTTCTCAGGAGAGATTGAGTTACATCGGACCAGAAGAATTCGTCCAGGCCTTCGTCCAGAAAGACCCACTGGACAACGATAAGGTAATGTCTGCATTCCTTTTGTACGAATAAATTGTCAGATAAGAGAAGTATACAGTGGTTATGCAATCTCTTTTTTTGGCTGAAATCCTGAGTGCAGACGTGATTTGTCTGACTTGGGTTAGAAGTGAGACGACCTAGTTTTCTCTTCCAGACGGATGTTAAGTTTACACAACACAGAGACTGGCCGCTGCACAGGTCAAAGTGAGGGCGAGCGATTTCTAGACTGTAGCAGCAAACCAAATATCTTCCCCTCACACAAACATACACACAGGAGTTACACACACAGAAACACACGCTCAGACACACTTCACCGACAATTTCCTCAAATCATTCCAGTGTCTGGATGGGATGAGCATGCATGCACCTCATCACCTAGCAACCACTGCTGCCAAGGGTTTGTTTTGGGAAAGAAGTATGTGTGTGTGTAAGTTCGTAAGTGTGTGTGTGTCTGGTGGTGGGTTCTCTTGTCTAGCGGTCTGGCTGCTAGGCAACAGCCCTTTTTTGGAAGCAAGGTGATGGGGGGGGGTTAAGGCTGCCTTTGTGCCTCAGGCTACCCTGCCTCATACCCCCAACGAGCCACTTTGAAAAGACGAGAAAAACTCGTGTGTGGTGGTGTGTGAGTGTGTGTTTGCATGTTAAAATGCGACGTATCCACTGGCGGGAAATACTACATGGGGGTGAGTGGTGTAAGGCCAAAGGAATGTGTGGAATTAGATCAAGAGAAATCCACACAAAGGACCAGCATGCATAAAGTGAATAATATTGGCCACCATTGTGCTTATAGAATCAGTGAAGTTGAGCGTGACACACAGGTCCTCTTAGCCAAGAGTTTCTTTTTTATGCTCAATGATGCTGAGGGAGATTGAGGCAAGAAAAAAAAGCAAATATCAGCTTTATTTTTCAGTTCAGCTATTTTTATGTATTTATTTTTTTGCTTTGCAATTAGCTTAAATGCTAATCGTAAGTTTGTTGTTGTTGCAGAGTTGCTTCAGTGATCACAAGAAGGCCAGCAACCTGGAAGCTTATGTTGAATGGTTCAACAGACTCAGTTATTTGGTGGCTACAGAAATCTGCATGGTGAGTAATGAATACTAAGTCCCCTTTCAAATAAGAACACTTAATAAGCTATCAATAATTACTGCCTAAAAATGTCAAAAATCGTGAAAAATGCCCATCAGGGGCTCAGAGTTCAATGTGACAAATCAAAAAAATGCTAATTTTTGTATGACACTCAAATATATTCAATTTAAAATGAGAAAAAGGGCACAATCTTACATTAGAGAAGCTGGAAACAACAAATGTTTTGCATATTTTTTGTTAACAGCCTGTGAAGAAGAAGCACCGAGCTCGAGTCATTGAGTTCTTCATCGATGTGGCGCGTGAATGCTTCAACATCGGCAACTTTAACTCCCTCATGGCCATCATATGTGAGTTGGTGTTCTTTTCTTCATTCTGAGATAACGTGAACATTTGAATTTTTTCCAGAACTTCTTTGGGGAAAAGTAGTCGATAAAAACTCTTTTAAAATGTCTCGTCTACACTTGTTCCCTCCGATCTGCGTTCCTATACAGAGCTCTTTATTTTGGTCATCAGTAAATCGAATCCACGCTGTTTATGCAATTTGTTGTTCAGTGAGAATTTCGTGCAGCGACGTAATCTCCCCCTGTAGGAGTAACCTCTCATGACTTTGTCCCAGTTCATTTCAAACTTGTGTAATTTACTTCAGTCTAATGACATCAGGGAGACTCGGCAGCAGGGGGAACGGAGCAGGAGTTCTAATTCTTTAACTCTTACAAATAAGTGCACCTGAGAGTTATTTTGCGATAAAGTGCCTTAACGTAACCTCCATTTCTAAACCTGTTCTCTCTACATCTCCCTATTTCCCTGAATGCATTTTAACTGTCTCTAGAGAACCAGTATAAAGTTGTCATCAAAAATGGGGTTATAGTTTACAGCTATTGAATCAACCAGCTGCTGTAAAACATTAGAACGTAAGAACATTATATTTTAGTCTATTGAGGCTGCTGCTGGCAGAGAACATTTTCCTGATGATAGTCAAGTGGCCAAGTGACTTTAACAAAAAAAAAAAATACTTGAGTTAGACCCTCGTGTGCAGAGCCAAATCCAGTTCCAAAATTTCAGAGTTCAGTTGGATAACCTGCGGGAATGGTTGCCTTGCCTCATTTCGCTGTCACCCTTGAACAAGCCACTTAAACCCAAACTGCTCCAGTGAACCTGCTCAGAGGGCAGCAGATTAGACTCTGATTATACTGAGCAGCTTCCAGGTGTGAATATGTGTAGATGTGTTCCCAAAAAATAAGAAATAAAAAAGCCCTAAAACACGTCAGACAGTTTAGAGACCCACTGTTTAGAGGAGGGCATCTGGTCATCCTCATAGGCCTGAGAGAGAGAGTGGAGGGAGGGATTGGGGGGACACAGAACAAACCATCCAGGCAGATGGTCAGCACTGACCAGAGAGAGTATGAGGGAGGAGGGGGAGACAGAGAGGAAGGATGGGATGATGAGGGGGTAGAGCAGAGTGAGAGGATATTGGAGTGCCAGCTGTTCTGTCGTTCTCCCTTGAGAGAGACAGAGAGAGGGAGAACGCCACAGGCAAATCCCTTCTTCACCAGCCTCCTCTCCAGGGAACCTACAGGGTTTGACTGTGTGTTAGTGATGTTATTAAAGGGTTAGTTCACCCTAATTACAAAAGCAAATTTTCTTATTCACCTTTGGCTGTATAGCAGACAGAATTTGGTTTTATGTTTCTTGGTATTGAGATCGGTCTCTCTGTATCAGAAGTCAGATTTGATCCAACAGGGACCCAAGAAAAGAAAGAACTCATTAGAAAATCGAAAAGATAATTACTTCACTCAGGTCTGTGTCACAACAGCAGACACCGTCAAGCATGTGACAGCCCTGTAGCAAGACATTAGTGAAATGTTGCTTTTGCAATCTGGTTGTGACCTGACCATGTCCTGGATTAGTAAAGGCCTCTAGTGTAGAGGCACATCTCAAAACATAGGCAAATAAAAACAAAACTATATGCATTCTTAGTGACTCCAAGAAGTAATAAAATCAAGTGAGAAAATATTGTTGTGGGTGTGTGTAATTTGGGTGAACTATCCCTTTTTAAAGATAAAAGTACACACACGGCCAGTGTTTCTTCTTTTGTTCCTGTCACAGTGTCAGTGCTGAAAAGGAGAAGACATCAACTATATATTAATGTCCTCATAAAAGGGGAGTGCGTGTCCCAGCGGGGCAACTACCACAGCCAACACCTGTCCTTACACACACACACAGACACACTGGTCGTCTTTGTGAGTAGATGGAGCTGTTTCCCATGCGAGACACGTTCTGACACACACTGTCACATGCCCTTTGGTCAGACTTTCATTCATTCTGGCCCTGTAGCGCTGGAGTGTCATGTTAAACTCAAAGTGTCTCCTGGGAAGTGTAGTGAGTTCTGGAAGAAAATGAGGTTCAGTCGGTTTAGAGTTTTATATTTCTGTCTGTCTGTGGAGTTCTTTTGTTTACTCCTGAGTTGTTTTGTGTTGTCGTGCTGCTCTGATAGTGACCCATGTTGCCTGAACCTGCACCAGGCACACACACATACACACACATGCACAGGATTACCATATGGGAAGCAGGGCTCTGGGAGGGGAAACGAGGCGTGTGTTAACTCCATTGTTCCTGTAGCCTTTTGCCTCGCTGCATCAGAAGAGACAACAGCAGAAAGAAAGAAAGAAAGGGGGAGGTGATGACTGTCGTGAGAGGAAGGGTGGAGGGGGAGGATGTGCGTCTGTCTGGATGAATGGGAAAATGCCATGTGTTAATGCGATCATGTTAGGGTGTTTTCTTGGATGTGTGATATCTCTCTCATTGTCGTCTTTTTTTTTTGTCGTCTTGCAGCTGGGATGAACATGAGTCCTGTGTCTCGGCTCAAGAAGACATGGAGTAAAGTCAAAACGGCCAAGTTTGACATCTTGGAAGTAAGTTTGCCTGAAAAAGCAGAACTTTCTCCCACTTTTATATGATTACCCCCCCAAAAATCACAATATAGTGCATCTTAAAAAAAAGAAAAGCAAAACATATGTTTCCTACCCCCATGCATACATATATAAAAGTGAGGAAAATAGGAAGAAAGATGTTTAAAATCTTCTTAACTTTCATTTTGTTCTAAATATTTGATTTTTATTAAAAGCAAAGTCCTGAGTAAAACCTCAGAAAAGGCAACAAACAAGCAAATCTAACACCCAACATGTTGAAGTGACAAATCCAAGCATGACAGCAGTTGGAGGGAAAGTGAGTCCAGCAGACAGAAAGTCCCAGATGCTGATGTGTTAAAAAATTACACATAGCCCCCTCCCCTCCCTATGGTACCTGAGGAAACCCCATACTACAGGGAAGACTCTCTCTGAGCTCTCTGAGCCCAACAGGCCTTCAGTCGGCCCTTTGAAAGAGGAGATCTGAGGTGGAGACGAGCCAGGCTGGCACACTCTTTGGGATCTGAAAGAGACTCAGTTCTTTAGGTTCCCTTCATGTCTCAGTGGAGTTCATCTCCTTCTCTTTGTCGCTCTCTCTGTCAATCACACACCTCCTCACCTCTTTGCTCTTTTCATGATTTTCTTTTACCCTCCTGTTTTGTCCCTGTGAGCATTATTTGAGGTGAATTCTGAACTTTCTGTACCAGAGTCACAATTTGCTGTGATGGCTGTGTGAAGTTAATGTGCTCCTTGCATAAAACAGAAAAAAGCACCAAATTCTTCTACAAAAGAATATGACTTTTAAAAATAAGTAAATGATAACTAACCGTGAGTTTGTAGACACATAGACTGTCAGAATGTCCCTCTTGGACTTCATTTTTTTGTAAACCAGTGTCATCTAAGCCATAGCATCGCAACAGGAACTTACACTTTGAATGCAGTTAAATATACTAAACTGACAGCTTGCTGTCCTCGTATCTTTGTTTCTTTGTGAAGTTTTGACCAGAGGTGCTCAAACCGACTATATTTTCTCTCTATAGCATCAGATGGATCCTTCCAGCAACTTCTACAACTATAGAACAGCGCTGAGAGGAGCCACACAGAGATCGATCACCGCCAACAGCAGCAGAGAGAAGGTGAGCCCTTTGGATAGACACTGTACAATGCTGGTGTATGGTTGAGCTGAGCACATTGAGTAGTATATGTTCAAAGAAGTAACTCAGTGGGTTTCACCTGTGGTTCAGCTCCTGTCTGAATGCACTGTGCTGGTCAGAACTGAGGAGTGCAAATTAAATTAACAAGCTGGCAGCTTGTTAAATATTGTTGAAATTCTAAGAAAGTACTACAGGGAGTTACTCTTTGGATAAAGTCTGAGTCTAGTGAAGGCAAGTCGACAAATATTTCTTTTGTACTGACACATCCAGTAGCCACCATTTATATAAACCCCAAAAAGTGTAAACATCTGTGCTCCAGACTTTGGTTTACATTTCGTACATTTGGCTGAAACTAACATCTAGAGCCACTTTGGTGTCTTGCTAAGGACTACTTGACAGCTGCTGAGGAACCAAAAGTGACCACTCAGTGCTCTGACCACTGGACCGCCCTGAACAAAACGTTGCTGACGCATGTTGCGGCAGATTGTTTGAGCTGATTTACAGTTATGTAAAAAGTTGAGATTGCTATCACACTGCCTTTAAGGCAAAACAGAAAAACAATCCGTTGTGCTGTCACTCATTGTTCCTTGTTATCGTCTGGAAACTATCGTGTTTACAGCTGCTGATGCTGTAAACACGAGCGTAGCGGGACAGTGGTTGCATAACAGCGTCACCCAGATGAGCACACAGAGGTCGAGTTGTAAGTGGGTCAAGATATGAGGAGGGTTTTGGTTTCCTCCTCATCAAACATGTTATGTTCTCCTCAGTGAGGGTGGGGAAAGAAAACACAATCGCCTGCCAGATCACATAGTGTTTGCTGCTCCTTGAATTGCCCGCCCAGGCAGAATATGAACCAGCACAGAGCTCGTTGGCTGCCAGACATTAGTGGTTAGTCTCATCACATGTTGAATAATGTGTGTTTTTTCATGGAGACACAGTGTACCGTCAATATGTGTCTGGCTCCCTGAGGTTTGTGAGGGATGTTCTTTTGGAGCTCAGAAATGCAAACATACCCGGACAAGAGGTCGGGGTCATGAAACGGAAAGTTCTCAAGAAGTCTGGTATGTTCCTGCCTTTGTGACCTCTCCTTATAGGGAGGGGTGGGGGTTGTTTGTGATCTCCTCTAGGCACCCACAGTGCTGTTGACTTTGTCAGAGGATCAACAGGGCCAACATTCGCGCTTCATTTCAATCCTGTTTTTCTGTAGTTTTCTTCTTTGCTGTGAGGGCAGAGAGACTGAAATTATCCGTCAGTTGTTGCTGCACTGATTTGTTTGCTTGATATAACAAAATGCCAAACGGCTGATCTGAGGCAGACTTGACGTATCACATGCTGAGTTGTGAAGCAACAGCTTGCAAAGCCATTTTACAAAGAATGTAGAAAAAGTTTCAGTTTACACCCAGTTACATCACATGATGTGCTTTTGTTGCTTGTTTCAATTAAAACTTGGACAGTGAATTAAAGATTTCAGAAGGAGGAGTTCACACTTGGACTCTGACATCAGACAACAGGCAATACAATGATTATAATCTAGTTAACTTGTGCGGCACAAAAGGCAACACAAGTGTTTGAGAACACGTTATAGAGAGTAAAACCAAGTAAAGAGAGCTACTGAGATTTATGGCTGCAGCTATTGAATATTTTTATTATTGATTATTGTTATCTTAATCTTGGTTTTTACTTCAGTCTTCGTGTAGTCTTCAGGTTAGGGTTAGACTGCAGGGAGAAAAACTATTAATAGTTGATAAAAAAATATTTCAGCAGGTGTTTAAAACGTCCTTTGATGATAACCATCAAATCTAGAAACACATGGACGTGGCACTGAATAGATTTCAACAGCTTTTAATGGACACATCCTCTTTAGTTGATCTAATTTTAGTAGACTTGGTGCCCCTCTGGCTCCAGACCCTCAACATCTCAGATGTGTCCAGCTGTGAAAACGACTTCCTTTCTGCTCCTGTTTGGAACTTTTCCTCTAAAAGCAGTACATGTGTACAGACGTGTGTGCCTGCATGCATAACAGTCTTCAGATCGTGCACAAAACCATGTCGTTGTAAACATCCTACCCAGCACAGTCCTGAGAGTATGCAGACATCGTGTTAACTAGTTGTCACCCAAATTATGTTGAAGGGTGGTGCGGAGGTGTTTTCACATAAACAAGCTTACAGTTCGAGTCAGCCAAGAACAGAGTTAAAGAAAAACACATCAGATCAGGATTCAATGGCTTGGCAAACGACCATATTGTGGAAAGAACTAATGAGGAAAGGATGTGTGCGGTTTACTCGAGTGCATCCTCTGACACGGTCAGAATGACCATGGCTAGATAATACACAGAATGCAACATAATTGTGCACAGTCTGCTGCTTTCTTTTTGATATTTGTTCTTTTAAAAGCTTCACCATCATGAATGTTTAATAATCTTCGGTGGGGATATGTTACGACTGTCACAAAATAGTTCTTTTTATTTGTTTTTTTTTTATAGGTCACTGTGCCAGAATACAGCACACTCTGGACACACAGGGACAAAAGTGGTGTTTATTTATCAGCCATAACAAATGATGAATGCCTGATTTGAAGGAGGAAAAATCTCAGCAGTGTAAAACTTAACGTATTTTGAAGTCTGGTGCTCCTCCCCGACCTCGCTCTCCATCAACATCTATGTTAGTGCCCAGACATGCAGTGACCTGAATCATTGTATGAGGTTGGCAATGAATTATTTACGGGACTTTAAGGGGGAATTCTTCTTTTGTGGAAACTCCAGTCTCGCTTCTCCATTTTTGGTTGGAGAAATTGATCCTGGCTAATTTTTTTAGGCTATTAAAAGTTGTATTCTCATGCTAATACAGGCCTGTAAGAATGTCAAGCTAGTGGGTTTCTTTTGATGAAAATGTGTTTATGATCAGAACAGAAACGGGTCTGTTTTTCCCAGAAAATGAACATTAAGAAATTCTCTTTGTCTATTGTAATCCTTTCCCTTTGAATCAATGTTTATAAAGACCACACACCTGAGTCATGTGGAATCCCCCTTCACATCTTCTCAGTGAAATTAAATCCCTTTCTCTTTCGGTTGTCTTGCAGATTGTCATCCCTTTCTTCAGCCTGCTCATAAAAGACATCTACTTCCTCAACGAGGGATGTGCCAACAGGCTGCAGAACGGCCACATCAACTTTGAGGTAAACTGAATTTTAAAATTCCCCGGAGGGAGTTTCCCCAGCAACAGATTGCACCAGGTTCTCTGTTTTTTGTTTTTTTTTCTCACACAGCTGACTGTCAGAAAGTATTACTGTGTTTACTACACATGGCGACAGTTTTGGTGCTATTTAGGTCCACTTCCCTAAAGAGTGTTAGAAAATGAAGAAGTCAGACTTTTGTGTGCAAAGTTCAGCTGTGTTTCCATGGAAAACACACTGACCAGTGACTCAAGAACTCAGAAGTATTTCCACTGGTCTTTGGTCACAGCTACACTGAATCAGACACTATTTAAAGGAGTGCTTTTTCTGTCCTTCCCTGTTATGACGTTGATACAGCACATTTCAACACATTAACACTTCAGAACCGCTACGATGGCTGCAGTGTGATGTTAGGTCACTGGGCAGCTTCAGCAGAGCCCTACAGGGTTATAATGCAAATTTGCTCAAAGGTAGTGTGACAGTAATATTTGGAGCATGGAGTAAAGTTGTATTAGTCAAGTCAACTTTGCATACAAGGTGTAGTGTAGACCCTTAAATATGTTGATTCCTTAAGAATATTCACATGTATCGTCTGTTTTTGCTTTAATTTCAGAAATTCTGGGAACTTGCCAAACAAGTGAGTGAGTTCATGACCTGGAAGAAAGTGGAGTGTCCGTTTGAGAAGGATCGCAAGATTCTGCAGTACCTGCTGACCGCTCCAGCATTCACTGAAGATGGTACGTTTATCAGTGAATGAATGATGGAAGATGTGCTAAAACACAGTGCAGAAGTGTTACATGGTTTAATATTTTGGAAAATATGTTTATTCACTTTCTGGCTGAGTTAGATGTTCAGATTGATACTACCATAATAGACATTCATAGTCAGACATCATTTGCAGTAACCTGAACCATGTGGTTTTATTTACAATAAAAGCAACACAGACTCATTATTAAATAACCTTTTTACTAACCTAATCACTAAAGAAGTTGTGTAACTGCAAAATGATGACATAATAATGACATAACAGTGTTTTGATATGAATAAATGACTAAACAGTGATGTCCTGTTTGCCCCGTGGTTCATTATCTGTGATAAAATATTATCAGACAGCAGACTTTATTTTCCCACTAAACCTCAAATCCACACACACACCTAGGTATCAGCTCTCATGCCCGAGCAGCGCTGATAGTTTTGGTCTCCTTTAATCCACATCAAAGTCGTGTGTCACTGGCTCCGGCTCTTATCACTATCTTATCAGAGAGAGAGAGAGAGAGACGGGGAGGTCTGTGAAATCCTCCTGACACTGAAGTGCACAGACCGAACTGACCAATGAGCTCTTGTAAAGCCAATACTATCATCCATGTGTGACAGGGGTGAACATCCTCCTGTCAACCAATTGGATATAAACAGAATCAGAGCGTGCAAGGGGAAGCAGGTTGATCTTTAAAGGGGAAATAGAGGAAGCAATAGTGACATCTTTTCTAAGAGTAGAAGATTTTAACACACTTTTAGGAGAACTAAAGTAAATTCTGCACAATCAGAGCAATTTTTCATGGTGGTTGTCAGGTTTTTAAAAAATCATTTTAGAAAAGCTAATGATTCTTTGATTTTCTCATTGCAGCATTGTATCTGGCATCATATGAGAGTGAAGGTCCTGAGAACAACATGGAAAAAGACAGATGGAAGTCTCTGAGGTGTGTATGAACCCCCCCCACACACTCACTCTTCCCTCGTCACACACACACACAGTCACCCTCAGGGGTTTGGAGTCTTTCAATCACGACTGTCACCCAACGTCCCCTCCATCGTCCCCACTGACCAGACAGACCCAGATGGATGTAGGTCACACACTGATGCTGACCTGCACGCTATTCAATAAATGCATTAAGCACACTCACACACACAGAGGTGCTCATCATTCTTCTTTGTCACACCATCGCTTGCATAAAGCACGCAAAGGACATCAGTCATTTTCACACAATTACATCTTCACGCACACACACACACACACACACAGACACACGCACACACACACATTGTACCCCGTTATCACACAGCACTTCGGACATGTGTGTGTGTATGTGAGAAGATGGATGAGAGAAAGTAGTCTTTGTTCAGTAGGCTCTAACTCGTTGAAGGAAGCCCCAGAGAGCTGACAGAGGGATATTTCCTCTTGCTTCAGCATCACAGGCTCACGTTTAATTGACACAAACTGAGTTTGAGGACATTTGGTTTCCTTGCAGTGATAAAACGGGTCATCCAGTGCATCATTTCCATTAAAGGTTTTTAACTTAATAGTATAAAAGCATATTTAATATTCTTTTACAGCTGCGCAATCACCAAGTATGTGGAGAGCAGTGGGGTTACAGTCACACACACAGATGCAGACACCTATAAGATATCACTGTAAATACAGATGATGAGCAACACATTTGCCTGATAAATAAAAGCTAAATGCATTTCTCATCTTTCTATAGATTCAATTACAACTGTACATTTACACCAGTGAATTTATTCGGAATAAAACTCAGTAGTGTCATTGCTGAACAAAGACAATGTACCCATCTACTGAAACTTGTTTAATAATGTAAAAATCTATCAAAAATCCAGTGGCTAAAGAGTCTTATTACCCTCTCTAGCTGGTGGAGACCAAAGCAGAGCAATTTCTTTCATCAGTTAGACAAACACACAATAGTTGTCTCTGTTAGCCCTAACAAGATACTCACATGTCAGCTTGATGTAAACGCCTCCTTTCTCCAGTTGTCAAATGAATGAATAAAGGATGAGAATAAATGGATGCAGCTTAAAAATTTATATACTTAAAAAGCAGTAAGGAAAATACATTCAGCCTATGTCAATATTAAAACAAAACTGCCAGTAAACTGTTCCAAACCACAGTTTTGCTTACAAAATGATTTTGTACATAAATCTTACAAGGAAAGAAAAAAGCCCAAAACATGGAAACTAGAATGTGGAAATAGATGTGTTAAACAGTATTTATGGACGGTGAACACATGATTCAAAGCTGATGGTTATGTTTGCAAGTTGCCAAAAACTGACCCCACACACACCCAACCACCCACATGTACATGTATAAATCAGATCTGCTGGCAGGGTCAGAGGTGAGAGCAGGTTTTCTCAGACCCAGAGTCCTGTAAGGGTTGAGTTAAACCCAGCCACAGTGAATCCACACTGGTGTGTGGTGTCACGTTTTCTGATTTCCTGCCAACCCTCTCTGCATCCCCCATGAGCTTCGCCTCCACTGCGACACGATCTGTCACTTTATTCTAGCCGAGCTGCGTCAGCAGAACATGCTGCTCAGCTCTGCAGACTGTCTCTCTACACATACGTCACCCCTAGAAATCCGCTGAATACAAACTGTTGCCGCGACTCAGACTCTGCCCTTTTCTTCAGATTTTCAACACTGCGTATTATTGGGTACACTGTAAAAACAAGAATAAGTTTCAAACCCAAACAGATTTAAGCAAAAACTAACAGTGGTCATAAGCCATATTGAAAATGTTGTATAAATTTTGTAACATTTTTCATAGTGTACCATGTCTTGCAGTGTGAAGTCATTTTAAATTAAAAAAAAAGATTTCTATTGTTAAAAATGATTCAGAGGATTATCTTGATGTTGACAGCTTTTTTTGCCTTGTCTCCACAGATCCACTCTGCTAAGCAGGGTCTAAACTTCAATACTGAAGAAACCAGAACGATGAAAAACCTGACAAGCGGGCTGTGCCCTGCAACCGCCGCTGTTGTCCAAACAAAGTATCCCCATGTTGGAAGGGAAACGACAATCTCTATTTTGGCTGGCGAGGATCTTTTGTGTTCCCCCCCCCCAGCTTTAGATTTCTACTATCTTTTCCTTACCCTCCTGCTCTTTGTGCTGTATATTTCAAGACAGCTGTTTTTTTCATCTTTGTATGACTTTGTAGTCTTTTTGTAAAAAAAAAAAAAAAAAAAAAAAAAAGAAAGAAAAAGAAATGCTACAAACCCTCGAAGTAAAAGCCAGGGTGCTTTTTCTTGTCTGATGCATTTCACCCTTACAAACCTTCTGTGAGCATTAATGGAGTTGTTGGGGTTGTTTGTTCCCCTTAATATTCTTCAAAGGTTTTTTTTCCACTGAAGCTACAACGTTAGCTGCTGGTTGGCTAACTCAACAGAAACGCTACTTTTGCTGGTTCCATAAGCCAGCAATCTTTGTACGGAGAACTCAAGCCTTTCCCGCAACACTGTTTATCATTAAGCTAGCCATTATTTGTAGTTTTGTTTCGTGTCTTTACTTTATATGTATGAGTATGAGTGAGTAACACTCACTTCATGTTGCTGATGGTTTTGTTCATTGTGATGTGTAAGAAAAAATGCACTGGTTGCAATTTAAAGATGTAATAGGTTTTTTTTTTGGTTTTTTTGTTGTATAAAATGTTGTGATTTTCTTCAGCAGGAAGCAACTAGTCATTTATCTTTGACACACTCAAAGCCTCAGTGTGCTTTGGATGAATTAAGGTAAAGTTCAGCCAAGTGTTTGTCATTTGGTTGAACAGCATCTGAAATGCCGTTCCCCTCACATCTCCCTGATGTAGGAATTGGGGTTTGACGAGCGCTTCATTTGCAGCATACTGAGGCCTTCAGCAATGAGCTTAAATGGAAGGTGTGATGATAGTGTGTTTCCTGCTGTTCCTGATAATCAGTGTTAAAATAGCCCTCTGCTGCTAAAAAGATAAGCCAGGCTCTGGGCTACTATTCATACTTTCCCCTTTTGTTCCTGCTCCAATATAGAAAATGAGTGTGGTTGTGCTGCCCCCTGGTGGTTCAGTTTGAAACGTGAATGGCTTTTGTGTGGTTGAATAATGTGAACTGAGGATTTCTGTTCAAACCCTACACGTGCTAAATAATATCCTTTTTATGTTTTTATTTTTCATATTATTAAAGTACAGTTTCCTCTATTTGTTTTATTTATAAATCTACTTGTGTAGTCACATTATGTCCTCATGCCAATATTTACTATTATTTTATTGTTATTTAATTTTGTACTAGGTACATACCATGCTTAAGTAGTCCTCAGATATTGGCTTAACATTTTTTTTTATACTAGTTTGTATGAGACACTTATTTTTCAAGGTCCTAGCTCAGAGTATGAAGTTAAATGTTTGACTGATGTGTGCTTCGCCTTGACTGCTCCTCCCTCAACACTGAGTGCTGTTGTAGCTTATTGTGTACATACTGTGTTTCTTTTTTTTCCTCTCCCTGTGTTCATTCATTTGTATTTGGACTGTTAAAATGAAATAGAGAACAGGTTTATAAATTAGTGTTTAAAAGAGAGTTAATAAAAGAATGTTTAAAAATATCTGCTGATTCAGTGTGTTTGTGAAATGGCTTGCCTATGCAGGTGAAAACTGTGGGAACAGTATGTGTAAGAAAAAAGCTCATGGGTTTGCTTACTACCTTTTAAAGCTTTCTACCATTGACTATCACACCAATAGGTAAATAACTTAAAATGCAAATGTCTTACTGTAGGCCTTCTTGTTAAGCCTTTAGTACAAAACACATTGCACAAAAAGGTTGAAATATGGAACATTTCTATTAAATCTACCATTTGTTAAAGATGGCCAATTCACACCCACATTTGTTTGCTATTTGGTTTAGGGGGTTAATCAGTTAACAGAACATAAACTACACAGTGAACTGACACTGAACACGGCTCAAGAAAGCAAATAATGAGCATGGAGGAGATGTTGAGCTTTGGGGGTACTAAGGGCTATATACTATATAGTATACCGTTTTCAATGACCATAAATACAGTATGTGTTTTTGGATCCACTATGATCTGCAAGAACAGAGCACTACAGTTTTTCAGTTTTTCTTTCTTTTTTTTTTTCTTTTTTTTTTTTTTTTTTACAGTTGTTCTCTTTTTTTTCAGCTGCACTATCAAATAAATAATGAAATAAACAAATGCAAAAACGATTCTAGTGTCAATTGAGGCAACTTAAGTCATGTATCAAAAAGTTAAGAGCAATACTGCAATGAGCACTCCATGCAAAAAAAAAAAAAAAAAAAAGTAGAATCAGCAGAGGTAAGATGCTTAGTATAAAGGGTCACAGAACAAAACTGAGGTGGGAGTTAACACAGTCTGTGCTGTGATGTAACACAGTGACACATACAGATATAATTCAGGATGAATCAGAGAAAAACAAATCTAGCAAGTAAAAGCAAGTGGGATTATTGAAGTCTATCTTATCTTAAACAAACTTATTGATAGAACACAAGTTCTGTCTCCCTATAACAGAGAAGAAAAGTAAAAAATATGGGAAGGAAATTAAAATGATTTAAGTTTAAGTTTCACCTAAACATCATTTACAGAACTTTCTTAAAGGTAAAAATAAATAAAAAATTATAAGCAAAATGCTGTGTAAGACTAAACAAAAAACTTTACATGAGGAAGAAATAAATACTTGACCTCAACAGATAATATTTTCTGCTGATGTTGGATGTGAATTTTCTGAACGAAGATTTGGCTCCATCATGTGACCAAATAAGATTAGTGCAACTGACAGTGCTAGTGAATTACAGAGACACACAATAATGGACAAAGATCCATCCATCCATTATCTGTAACCACTTGTCCTCATCAGGGTCACGATGGAGTTGGAGCCTATCCCAGCTGACTTTGGGGGGGAGGCAGGGTACACCCTGGATTAGTCGCCAGTTCATCACAGGGCACAT
Source organism: Sciaenops ocellatus (assembly GCA_033000465.1). NCBI lineage: Eukaryota > Metazoa > Chordata > Actinopteri > Sciaenidae > Sciaenops > Sciaenops ocellatus. The sequence goes on along the minus strand of CP136880.1, from coordinate 21,423,640 downwards.
AGAGACAAACAAGCATTCACATTCACACCTATGAGCAAGTTAGAGTCACCAATTAACCTGTTAAGTGCATGTCTTTGGACTGTGGGAGGAAGCTGGAGTACCCAGAGAGAATCCACATGCAAACGCCACACAATGCACAAAGATTTAAAGCAATAATAGAGTGAGATGAGTAGCTTTTAAAAGTGTGAAATATATATTTTTAGCAGAACTATGATTCATAAGTGCAGTCACAATCACATCAAACTCCTGCTAACATGCTGTCTGGTTTGTTAAAATACATGCTAAAACTGACACATGCATGAAAATAAAGACAGCATGATCTTACAACATTGCCTACTTGATGGTATTTAATATTAATACTGCCCTGGTGTCCTTAAGCAAGTTACTGAAGCCCTGTAGAGGCATGACTTGAGTCAGCTAAATGTCTTTAGCGTAAACATGTTTGCTCATTCAAAATATGTCCTCAGATCATTTGCCAGCATCTCAGATTTCCTCTCAGGTTCAGGTTGGGAGTCTGACCTGGATTATTTAGCTGTGATCTGAGTGTTGCAGATGAATCAGGTTTGGCCACCTGCCATTATTGTTCTGTGCCTGTCAATAAAATGTGCTGCAGGCCGGGCTGCTCAGGCTGGTGTCAGACAAACACACTGGGAAAACCAATTAATCATTTGAATCATCTGAATGTGAAAGCCTGCAGCTTTGGGTGTAGACTTAAGCTTGTCCAAAAAAAAGCAAAGTACATATAATAACCACGTGGAGACTAGAGGAGGAACATAGTTAAAAGACATATTGAGCAATGTACTTTGCATTGCATCTTGTACCATCTGTCTAACTGAATCTCTTTCATTTCTTGCTGTCTTCAATATTTGCAGCTCCAGCAGGCAGCTGTTTTTGAGCAAACAAACTGATACAGAAACACAACTCCAAATCGATCATAATGTTGCTCCTTGTAAGTTAAAATAAGATTTTAATGTCCCAATGGAATTTTGTCTTGGACAAATGTATCTGTTCTTACAAAGATACAAAATAGCGCACAGTTACTGCTGAATGTGTAACTGTGTAACTTATCATAGGTCCAACATTGTTTTTTATTATCTTGTTCTACTGCCCCCAAGTGGCCAAAAATACTCAGTGTAGCTTTAAAGTGCACCTATGTAAATTTTATATTTTATAACAACTGTGGCCACAAATTACAATTGCAGGATAATGCTAAATGGTAAAACAGAGCCTAATGGTTGCACAGTACAGAGGTCTGTCCAAGGTTAACCTAATAAAAGCCATAAACTATGGGTCCTACAAGACCAAATTAAGCTGTAGTAGCAGCCAAACTATTGAGTGTACTGAGTTGAACACGGTTGTGTTTCGTTTCTTACGAATTCCTCGTAATTTCTCACGAGGTCTCGCTTGGCCCACAGCTTTTACATTAGGTCACACATTTTTAAATCGCTTTTGTTTAACACTTCTACACACGTCTCTTTTATCATGAAGGTCTATAGAGAAAATGCTTTTTGGGTGGCCAATGGACAAAATTGAAAGCAAGGCTGAGCAGCAACGCTGTATCTAGTGGTGTTTCTCAGTTTTGCATACTTCCAGGCTTAGACGTACTATTTTGAGTACTGCCTTCATATTGTCAATTATGCAGTGTGTACCCATAATGGTCATAAAGCTGAGTGTAGAATGTTACATTGTATGTGACACTTCTCACCCCCTCAATGGTCGCACTTTGGCTTCATAGCGGAAGAAGAGGGACCACTGGCATGGTGAAAATGGTGTCCGAGAAAGCTGCTGGAGCTGAAGCCGTTGCGGTGCATACCACAATGTGCAAATGTAACATGTAGGCCTATATGTTTTATATTTTGTTGAATGTTGGCGCTAACGTAAGTATCTGAATTGAGACATAGCACAGATCTTATTCTATGTTTATGATGAAGACGACCCTCACAGTCTCTAGATATAAAAGACTCATTCTAAGGTAACACAAACATATTTTCAGGTGATTAGTTATAATAGCAACAACAATAATAACTTTATTTATATAGCACCTTTAAAAAACAGAGTTTTACCAAGTGCTTTACAGAGCAGTAGACCCAACAGAAGGCAGCAGTGTAAGAGCATGTGACACTGCATATTGGCAGAATCAAAGATAATAAAAGAAATGATAAAAGGGCAATTAATAAACATAGAAAATAGATGAAATAAAAATAAAATGAAGAGATAAAAAATGCATTTTATATTCCATTTCTGCCATATTCTGTAAATGGAGCCGCCTAAATCTGACACAGTGGGCCTGTGAGGTGTCATTATTTCTACAGCGTATACAAACTTTTAGAGTTGACGTTACCGTAAAAAAACCATACCTGACCTGCCAATCACTGCAGTTGCCGCGCACGCGAGAACGCGCACCGCACAGACGAGGAGGAAAAGAGAGCGCGAGAGAGGAAGAGAGGGAGAGGTAGAGAGGGAGGAGAGGATGAGACCAGTGCTGTAGATGGACTGTTTGTCTCCGGATGCTCGAACGTGCGAATACGTAATTTCTTCCAGTAAATCGTCTTCCAGGCTCGTTTGAAAACTAACCGGGTGAGTACCGAGATTCACTCTGAGCTCAGCACGGATTCATTTATCACACATTTATGGAGAAGAATGACGAGGCATTGTTGTTGCTGCAGGTGCACGATCCTGTTAGGAGATAAGAAGTAAACTTATTAGAAAACGGATTAATTAGTAATTACCTGAATGTAAAAAAAGTTCTTACTTTATTCTTATAATTAAAGACGTTCTCAGTTGAACGTGTTACTGAAAATCTGAGTGTTTAAGATCTATAACAAAAGGAAAAATAAGTGGAATTTCTAAAGTAATCTCTTTAAATATGTTTATGAATGATGTCAGTAATTTGGATTTTCAGAATAATGTTGGTGAACAGTCTGATCTGACATCCACTCACTGTATCCCAGCAAGAATGTCATGAATGAAGTCTACTGTATGTGTGAGTGGGTGACAGTCCCAAACAACAAAAACAGGATTGTTCTCAGACATTTTTTCCATATTCAGTCTTACTATGTGGAAAGAAATGAGCTTTAAAAGATTACTTTAGAGTCAAATTAACTTTTATTTTGATACATTTTCTTTTTTCATAAGCTTCCTGAGCATTTCCTTCACTGCTAGCAGATAGGGAGTGACTGTTGATGTAATGTAATACTTCCTGCCTTCTGAATAATAAATGGAGAAGACACACTCATTGACCATTATATACTGATTTGCTCTCTCTCCTCTCTCTTTCCGTCTTTCTCCAGTTTTCTCCCCTCACAGCGTCAGCTCTTTTGTTTGAAACCTCACTCCCAGCTTCCTCAAACAGACCTTTTCGTGCTAAATGTCACTGTACTGTTGGGAAAGCTCACTTCTCTTTGATAACGCTTCAGTCAATTCAGCAAATATTGACTTTGAAATCTCTCGTCTCCTCAGGTGATAAGATGGGGAATGGCTCGATGAAATCAAAGCGATACAAACAGACAGACGGCTCTGCAGCTGCATCCAACAGCCGAGCTCACAAAGATAATGGCAGCGGGTTCAAGAACTTGTCCCTGGAGTCCCTCAGGGCCCGAGTGGATGAGCTGGAGCGAGAGGGCAAGAGGAGGGATGAGGAGCTTTGTGCCAAAGAGCAGCAGATCAAAAGTCTACAGGAGCAGCTGGCCAAACAGACGAGAGCTCTGGCCGAGCTGAGTGAAGAGCTCCAGAACAAGTGCATCCAGCTCAACAAGCTGCAGGACGTGATGAAGAACCAGAGCGGAGCCTCAGCAGCTCTGACATCAAGAACCCCCTCCATCAAAACCAGTGGCAAGAACAGCCCCAACCTCAGCGTTCGCATCAAGGAAACCCTCAATAGAAGGAAAGGGGCCAAAGCTGGAGTGTCTGCCGAACCCACATCCAGGACCTACGACTCCAGCTGCCTGCCAAAGTTCTCCTTCGAGAAAGCCCGGGTACCGAAGGATGCAAGGTGAGAGGTTTGTTTTCAGGGAGGTTCAAAAACAAAAGGAGAAGGAAAATGAGACCAGACGGAAGGCAGCTAAAGGTTCATGATGCCCTCAGGCTCAGCCCATCTCAGTCTGGTGGAGGAGAGTTAAAAATGCAAGCAGCAGAGGTTTTTAGTGACTTCTGTGATGATGTAAAAACCTATTCAGTCTAAGAGTTTTTAGCTGCTGGTCATTGAATATATAATTAACTTGTCGACTCTCCAGTTCCAATGCCACAGCATACAGAAATATTGTGCTTCCAACTTTGTGCTTGTGCCACTTTCCTGTTTCAAAATGTGCACAAAGCCAGGTCTAAAACAAAATGGTTCTCTCAGTTTGGTGTGGAAGAACATGACTAACCTGCACAGAGCCCTGACCTCAACCCCATTCAACATTGTTGGGATAAGCTGTAACACAGCTGTGAGTCAGACCTTATTGCCCTACATCAGTGTTGGACATCAATCTGAATGGGAGCAAATCCCTACAGCCAGGAGACGAACTCTGGTGGAAGCCTGACACCAAAAGAGAGGAGGCTGGTATAGCAGCAGAATGATGTCTGTGGTTTTGGACATTCAGTAATAACATAGGTATAATCGTTTGGTGTGCCCATACTTTTGTCCATGTAATAAAATGTAATAAATAACAAAAACTTTACAGTTTTAAGGAAATGTTCTGTACACATTATAATCATATTTTAAATGAATATCAGAGTGCACACAACAGTTCTTTTTCTGTAATTTATTACCTAAAAACGGTGATTATTATGTGATTATATCTGTTCCAGCAGGTGTAAACAGGCATCTTTCTTTCCAATAAAAGAAGAGCTCCACCCCTGCCGTGAAAAACAATCACCCCGCTGTTACTGTTACGATTGATTTATACTAACTGTCTGTGTTACAGTATGTCCCACCCCAACACAAGTATATCAAATTAAGGAAGTAAGTCGATCTCAAAATGCTGTTACCTTTTCGACAGTGCCAGGCTAGCCATTTCCTCCAGTTTGCAGTCTTTGAGCTAACCTAAGCTAACGTCTGCTCGCTATAGCTTCATATTTAGCGTACAGGCATGTGATATCAATCTTCTCGTCTAACTCTCCAACATAATGCAAATGTGCTTTTTTCCTCAAAAGTCCTGCCCATTTCATTTCAGTTCAGTCAATTCTAACGGAATTCAGAAGTCTGTCATGCTTCGGAAAGCTTAAAAAATCTTTAAAAAAGCGTAAAAATCTAAAAGTCTGTAAAGAATCCAGGCAGGAGGACACAGACGCCACATCATCATGCCTTTTTGATTTATGTTTAACAATCAACAGATCAGTCAACAAATGCTTCCCACGTACCTTTAATACTCATCTCCGATTGGTCATTCAGACGCTTTTGTTCTTTTACAGCTTTAATGGGTGCAAACATAAATAAGTACTGGGCTTCTTTGTAATTTTAACACACCCTGGCAAAGAAAAGGAGTCATGTTTTACATTTGTTTTGCCCATATGACAATGTGTAGAGAGATCCATTAGAATCACATCCAAATGTACGACCCCCTGTCATGTCGCATCATTTACTGTGCACACAACAAGCTCAGGGAGACAAGAAACAACACAAAAGATGATTTAATGAGAGCAGTAAGTCTTATTGGATTTTCCAACATGAAAGGCAAATTGCCTTTTGTCACAGTAAGTGTTCTTCCTATTGTACAACATGAATACAGCGCTGTGCAGTGAATAAATGTGAGCATGCAGAGTCTCCCCCTCTCAACCTGATCCCCATGTTTAAAACATATGCTGCTAATAAGCCCAGCATGCATTATATAACCAAAACTAATGTAAATGAGGCAGGCTGGTACCCTCATGAGGACTGGCCCTTTGAAACAGAATACTCATCTTCTGTGAATGACAATGTAACATGTTGCAGACTTGAGGCAGAGTAACGACACATCTAGGTGGGAGGAAAGGATGTGGTTTGAAAAATAAAAGACTGGATGTCATCTGCTCTTGTTTTATGAAGCCCAAAGTGATAATTTATTACACACGATAAGGTGAATAAACAGACCACCCACCACCTGCACTGCTCGGCTCTCTGAGCAGAGACCGGGTCTCATGATCTATAGTTTGTATTCAACCGTGACTCTTAACCTTTTCGGTTTACAACTCCCCAAAGGAAGTGATGTCTTCTTCTTATGGCCCCTTGCTGCAGCTGTTAAAATGCACAACGGTGAACTTTGACAGCTCATGATGATTTTATGTTTTCGCTGTTTCATTTGATTCATTGTCGGAAGGAGCCCAGAGGCTGCAAATAGTCATCTTTTCACAGGGGACAAAATATTTATCATGCGGACTAAAAACGTGGTGAGTAATGTGGATGTGGGCGTCCTGGTGGCTCAGAGGGATCAGGAACGTACCACATAGCTACAATCAGCGGTGGGAGAAGTACTTAAAATGATCCTTAACTTAAAGAAAAACAAGTATTAAAACCGCAATGGAAGCATAAAAAAAGGTTTTACCTCAGTAAACATAAACAAGTTAAATAAATATAACATACATCAGGTATCAAAAGTACCAAGCTGAAAAATTAACGATAAGGTTGTTTATGTTTTTAGATTAGTTGAAGAAGGCCATGAAGGATGGAAAAAAGTTAAATAGGTATGAAGGAGGAAAAGAAGGAAAAAATGGATTGAGAGGGAGAGAGAAAGCAGCAAAAGTGGCAAAAAAATAAAAGGAAGGAAGTAAGGAAAGGAAAATGACTGAAAGAAAAACAGAGAAGAAGAAAGAACAGAATGAAAGAAGGGAGGACAAAAATGAAAGAAGAATGACGCAAAGAAGATAGAGGAAGAAAGATAGAAAGAAGAGAGAAAGAAGTAAAAAAAGAAAGACATAATAACTGATAAGACAAAATGTAAACACTGGAAGGATGGAAGAAAAGAACAGTAAATAATAAGTAACTACATCTGTATTCTCCTAAAAAGAAAAGTGTAGCTAGACAAAAACACTCAAGCTGCTTGTCGAACTCAGTTACTTCCACCTCAGCCAGCTAAGGCACAAAAACAATGTAAAGATATGTGACGAACAAAATGTAATTCGTCCAGTACTGTCCATTGCAATCAAACAATAGCTAACACCCCCAGCTACAATCACAAACACCACTTATTCTCACAGCTGAAGTCACATTTCCAACTCTTCCTCTGTTATTGTCTGTAAACAGTGTAAAGAAGCTGCTGACAGACGCCCTGAACAAGAACCAATACCTGAAGAGGCTGGAGCTGCAGCAGATCAAAGACATGGTGGAGTGCATGTATGAGCGCACCTACCAGCAGGGAGAGTACGTCATCAAGCAGGGAGAGCCTGGGAACCATCTGTTTGTCCTGGCAGGTAGGTTCAGTCCGGTTTGATCAACTTCTTCTTGTTCAGGAAATAAATTAGGAAATTAACATTTTCTGGCTGATACACCCCAGATTATTGAAGACTAGTGTTGGTAAAACATCACGACATGCACGAAGCAGTAGCAATGCGTGATATTCTGAACCATGTCCAGTGAGGAAACCAGACTGTTCTGTGACCTCAACAGGTGGTTTCACTGATAAGTTCTTCCTCTCTACTTGTTGAGTGTTTATCAATAGGTGGAATTGGTTGGAATGAAAATCTGCAGACCATCAGCTCTCCATTAACCACCACTGCTCTAGAGGGACAAAACAAGCACATGATGTAGAAAATCCTGGGAAAAGATTGGTGCCCTTAGGCTCTCTGCACATTTTTTTTTTTTTACGGTTTTTCTCCATTGATTTGTTGCTCTTCTGCCAACTGTGCTCTTAGACTACAAATGCATTCACTTAAGATCTATCTGGTTTTCTTCACACAGTTCTCTTTAGTTTTCACGCAACAGTCACATTGAAAATATGGGTTGCAAATAGGATTAACACAAGTTGGGGTTTAGATCCACCGCAGATGAAACTGTGCATTAAAAAAAACACCTAAGTGGAAAAACAGAACATTCTAAAAGACAAAAACCTGAAATATTACCAAAAAAAGGTTTTACGTTTGGTGCGTCAAAGTGTAGTGGAAACAGATTCAGTGAATAAATCATGACATATATGAAGCACATGACTGCTGACAAAAATATCAGATATGTCCTCTCAAATGGATACATGAAACATCTTATTTCCATAATGTTTTCCCCACTATTTGAGGTTTGACTGTTGCTTTTTTGACTACATCTTCTGCACCCTCTTTTTCTACAATGGTATAATGGCATTAGACTGGAGCACCTACTGCTCATCTCCATGAACTCTTTCCAAATATTTTTTGCATAATAGCAGTAAATGGAAACACACATATAAATATATGCATATAAATATATGCATATAAATATATGCGTGTTTCCATTTACTGCTGCATTTTCTTTTGCAGATTTTATCCGAGAGCCTACTCACAATATTCTCAATTTTGTTTGAAATGAAGAGAAATCTGTTTCTGTCGTTAACTGTGTGAATATAAAACTTTTGATTTCACAGTCTGATGTCACATGTATAGAGACATTGTGTGTTGCTAAAAAATAATACAAACAAAGAGAGTTGGAACAGAAGACGTGATGTAGATGTGTAAATGTAAAGAGAAGATATCTGTTGAGGCACAAGTTGTCCAGTAGCATTATAGTGTCATTTTAAATGGTCTCTCTTTCTCAATCAAAGGTCGAATTTCTTTCAGTGTGGTGTTGGAAAATTTACAAACCTAGATCTCATGTTCGGGTCACATGCTGAGGTCATGAATTTGGCCTGCGACGACATCACATGATGTGAAGAATGAATTTGTCAGTCAGAGGAAATATTATAGTGTGGTGTGGTAGGTGTGATGTGGATAGCCAGATATGGAGTAGTACTTAAACAGACCATTCATTAATCCTTCCCAATCTGTGTATCATCTTACATTTGACTACATTTTAAGTGACCAATTACTGAGTTAAAATTGTGCTGACTGCTGGGTCTGAAATTAACAGAAAAAAATTTACTTTGGCAGGAAAAGCAGAGTCACCTGCCACACCGGCATGTAGCTTTTTGAGATGCCTTTATGATTGTTTTGCGTTTTTTTTGCGTGCTCTCAAACTTTACTCTTACTGGCTACTGTACAGCCTTTCTGACCACAAGCCAATCAAATCAAAGTGAAACAGCAGCTCTGCATCATGCGATTTTGATTGGTTCCATGGCTCTACACTAATTAATGGCAAAAAATGTAGATTGTAATTATTCTGGCCATTGGAAAGTATTCTTGGCAGGTGTTTATAATATAAATTCCTCTGGTTTATCAGCTCTTGGCAGGAGTCAAAAAGTACATTTTGGGCACTAATATATTCACCCAGACACTGTGTGCTATGAAGTGCATGCAGTTGAATGCACCATAATCCTATTTATGTTTATTTTTTGATATATTAAGATATTGTTTTTCACCTATTTATTTACTTCTTTATTTATTTACTTCTTTACAGATTCATTTAATTGTTGAAACTTACAGCTAACTTTTTCATCTCTAATAACTGGTACATCCCAAACGTCACTGGCAAATCTCTCAAAGTAACTAGGCAACTAAGTTTTTTAGATGACCATGTCCTCGAAACAATGGTTGGTCATCTGCCTGTGTGAAATCAGCCATTCACAGACAAAATGTCCTAGTATTTGTTCTGCTGTCTGGTGTTACAGTGATTTCTTACCCTGAACAGAAAAATGCCATCAGGTGTGTCCAAAATCACCAAACATATTCATGTTAAAATGACTGTAGAAAGATGAATTTTTAAGACAAATAATAAGACACAATCTTGACTGTGATGTTACTCTGAAAAAGGAGCAATAAATCTGTAACATGTTTTATCACCAAAAATGAATCATACACAGCTTTTGCTTTTGTGATGTATATAGTTACTAAGGTATTAAAACTGCTCATGATTAATGATTATTCACTAATGAAAGCCCTTGAAATAATCACACAGATGTCAGGAGCCAGTGATTGTAATCTCATTGATGAAGTCTTTAATTTGAGTCATAATTTGTGCAGCAAATGATTTCTGTCAGGATCACTGATGGACCAAGAGCCTAAAAATACATATTATGTCTTATGTTGTGCTAACAGTAGGTGCAGATGGTAGGAAGGAGGAAAGGACGAAGAGGCAGGGATATTTTGTTGTTTTCTTGTCTCATAATTAAAGGATTTAGTAATTTAGCAAAGATAGTCTTTTCTTTTCTTTAAGCTGATAGCATAGAGCTTGGCAGAGGTCGCTTCAAGAGGAATTGAGGCTCTAAAGATTGTAAGATTACAGGAAATGATCCATATATATGAGCTGGTAAAATCATGAAAAACACATGAAGTATTTTGTGATGTTCTAATGCAAAGGAACCTGATGAGTAACCCAGCCCCTTATCAGTGTTAAATGTATTGAATGAAACTTAAATGTCATTTAATTTTGCCTGTAGCATGTGTCTTGTGTCCCGTGTTCTAAATGTGGGTTTACAAAAAAACTATTGATTGTCCTTGTTTTAAATTTACAGATGGGAAGCTGGATGTGTTCCAACATAACAAACTGCTCACATCGATAACGGTGTGGACCACATTTGGGGAATTAGCCATTCTGTACAACTGCACACGGACTGCATCAGTGCGAGGTAAAGATCAAAAAACAATTTCAGAACTCAGCTTCTCCTGATCAGACTGTACTTTTACATTTTCCGAATCAGACTAAAGCAATTCCTTAGACTGCCGCAACACGTAATTGTTGGATGGATGGATTATATTGTTTTTTCATACAAAGATTATTAACAACAGCTAGCACCTGTAATATTGGGATCGTGGCAGAGGGTAAAAGATGGTAGCTACAATGTTACTGACCAATGAAAATTAGTCTCCCATCCGGTCCAGTATCCTTCAACATGAATGTAATCTGACACTTCTTTGACCTTTATCTGAGTTGCAGTGCCTTTGCCAGATAGTGAGAGCAGGAGAATCAGATAGGTCATTAGACTGAAGTAAACAACCTTTTGCATGGGTGTGTTGACAAAGGCTTTACATGATATCCACAGCTTTGCATTCTGATTGGTTTTCACCTCCTTGGCATTTGGAAAGCACATACCATATACTATGTGAGTGCTCTTTGTCCGAGTTTGTATATTTAACCAAGTAATTGACTGGTGGTCCTTGGGGGAGGGACACAGAGCTGACCTCAATATTCAGGGTGAACTGGAAAAACCTTGACAGTTTGACAAGTCTCTCTGAGTGTGTTTTACATGATAGCAGATGAAGTGGATAACGGGGAACTCTTTCTTTGCTACCGGTTCATGTCAAACTTTCACAGCTACTTCCTCCTCGTACCAACAGTTTCTGTAGATTTGATTTGACTCACCACCAAGATAGAGGATAGATTATAGTGTTTTTCTCACCTCCTTTGTCCATCTGGCAAAACAAAACAATGCATAATTACTCTGCTGTGACAGAGGGGTTTAATTAAACTAGAACATGGGAAGAAAGATAAGAAAGATCACTCACTTTTCCATCATGGTCTACAAGTTTTCCTCTGCTATTGAAAACAGCTGTGACTCCTTTAATATTTACTAATCAGGTTAACTAGTTCATTGAAAGGTCAAAACCTGGACCAAGACCCAATTTATGATGTGATGTTGCTTTTTCAGCGGTGAACAAAGTAAGGACGTGGGCTTTGGACCGGGAGGTGTTTCAGAACATAATGAGAAGGACAGCCGAGACTCGACATGAACAGTATCGCAACTTCCTCCGAAGGTTAGCCCCAAGCTATAGCTACTAGGCTAGCATTACCATTCTGATATAATTCTGACATTTTTCCCGATATAAGAAAGTAAGAGAGATAATGACATTGTTTTTCACTGATCTGATATATGATACATGATTTTAATGGATGCCTCCCAGCCAATTAGGAAGCACTTCATAGAGGACATGGTAGTCAACAAATCTCCTCAGTAAAGGTTTGAGTTCCTGATTCTCTGCAAAGTAGCCAAAAAACTGAAAATAGCCCAAGAAACTGAGATCTGGGGGCTCTGCTGGCCACAATAACAGAAGTAAGGGTGTATGTTTAAGTGGGTGCTTAATTTTAAACACATTTGCATGAATGCATTTTTGTACCATGGATAAACAAGTTTTTTCCTGAAGTAAAGAGACACGAGTACACCAAATGTGAACCACTGGGTGGCGGAAAAATTCCAAAACAAACTCATAGCTACAGATTGCTAATACATCAATGGTGGCCTAATTTGTTAGCAATCAGTTAGATCCAAGTAGCAGACCCAGGGCAACATGGAGTTTTGTTTGTGTCCCTCCAATGAGTCCAATCTCAGCTCTGATTTGGTCTGGTTTGAATGGTCTCCACCACCACCTGAGAAAAATCTATTGATCTTTCTCTGCTGCCCTGACGTTTAACTTTCTTCACTGGCAACTCCTTTCAGTTGGCTGTCTGATGTTTGGTGGGCAGGTAGCCAACTGCACAGCCTACTCTAAACAGTGAGCTTAGTGGCAAACAGAGAAAAGAACAAAAACAAGAGGCTAAAAGAGACTAAAAGAGGTTGCAAAGACCTACAGCATTAAGCAGCAGATGTAGGATTGATAAAACATTCTAAAGTATATGAAGGTATGTTAATATGTGAACTATCATATAAACTTTAGAAACAGGTGACATCAAGTCTAGGTCATATAATTTGTCAGTAACATTGTCCTGGTTACTTGTTTACTGTAAAAATATAGTTCCCTTGTAGTGTATGTGCAGCAATTTGTATTATAATGTCCAATAGAAATGAACGTTGATCATCTGTGTTTTGTCTTTTATGTCAGTGTTTCACTCTTGGCTAATCTACCAGAAGACAAGCTAAGCAAAATAGTGGACTGCCTCGAGGTGGTAAGTTATTCTGTCAAACCATCTATACTTCTACTGGAGGGACAATTAGACTTTTCATTGTATTTCCTCAGTATTGCACAACCCTCTGGCAGCTCATGGGAGCCCCAGCGTTGCAGATAGCTGCTGTCAAAATATCATTACCATTTGGCCATATACCATTACTGTGTGTCAGCATATTCCTTCTACCTCCAGTCGGCAAGACCTCACAAATTACCTTGTTGATGAACAGAGCCGATATTATTCCTGTCATCGCCGGGTGCTGTATATTGTTACCATAATTATTTGACCAAGGCCCCAGAAAGTGTTTATTCAAATGGGGGACGAGTGATTTCTTAAAGATGTGCGAGTGACAGGCTTTTGGTGCAGAGAACATATAAGTGTGTAAAAGTGAATGTGTGTGTAAGGGTGTACGTTGAAACATGCGGAAGAATGGCTCTCTCCAGTTCTCCTCCATAAGCATTGTATTTCAATGGTGAAGGGGAAAGCGGAGCACAGCTTGTCAGCTTCGGGTCAAAAACAGCCTCTCTCAGCGTCTTTTCACAACGAAAACTTCAAGGACGTTTGTTGCAGTCCTTGGTTGTCCCACTACTTTCCACTACAGGAGAATTTCCTTATTCAGTCATTTCTGATGGAGCTGACTCTGTTGCCTCTCGGGGGGCGGGGGGGGGGGGGCTGTAACTTAATAGTGGTGCAGATGTTCATCAAGAATCCGCCAGATAATATTGAAGCTTCTTGTCAAACAGTGGCGGAATGGAATTTTGTACTTTCTGGTGTGTGTGTGTTTTTGGCGGTATAGTATGTCTGTGTGTGTGCATGTGTGTGTGTGTGTATGTGTGTGTGTGTGTGTGTGTGAGCGGGGTCCGAGTACCTTAGGTGCTCTGTCAGATTTTTAGTCTGATCTGCAGATTGGAATTTGAACTGGAAAGCTTCAATGGCAAAAGAAGGAGCTCTGTTGAAAGTAAAAACCTCAACTAGAATTTAAAATAGCTTACCTTTCTATTCACTCAGGATCTTAGCATGAAATAACTTATATAATAAATGTCATCACACAAACTAACAAACCTACCCAGAGAGCTGCAGCAAAAGTGATCTGAAATTTGGAAGCTCGGTTAAGCTAACAAGCTAATTTAGGATTCTCAGAAAAGCCCTAATTGTAGTAGCTGTCTTAGAGTGGGGCTTTGTCATCGCTTTAGTTAGCCTGAAATACACACACACACACACACACACACACATACACACATACACTCACAGTGCCTCTTAAATATATCTATCTTATATAAATACTTACATAAATATAAGTTGTTTTAAAAGCATTGTCTAAAATGAGGGAGACGCTAACTATAGTACAAAACACAGGTTGTGAGTGCTACTATATAATGCTATATGTTTGATGACAGATGGTCAACCTGAATAATGACATCAAATGTTCTTTCAGACAGTGAGCTCCATCTGTTTGATATAATTCATGTTAATTAGTTCAGCACATGCATAAACTGTCACGTTTTCCTTCTTTTTCCTTAGAAGTGATGAACGTGGATGTTGTTACCATTGGACATTGAACTGTTTCTTAAGTTAAGATCGAGTTGATTCAGACAAATAAAACTACTATTTGGTTAAATTTATGGAAAGATAGCCTTCGTTCACCCAATTATTATTAGTTACCGGGACATGAATGGAAGAGGTTGCTTACCTGGAAAACGTGAACATTTTAAAGCAAAAGTTTGTCATGCTGGGAATGCGTTTATTATCTGGCTGGTAGAAAGTTAAATGAGAAGATCAATACCACTTTCACATCTGTCTGCTAAATATACAGCCAGCAGCTAGTTAGCTTAGCTTAGCACAGTGACTGGAAACAGGTGGTTTCCAGTCACTGTGCAAAGTGCAAACAATTAGTACTGTTATTTTTCCAGTCTTGAGCAAAGTTGCATAACATGTTGTGACACTCTACATGGGACACAGATGGCATATGGACCATGTGACATAAAGTATATGTTGTACATATATATAAGTTCTAGTAAAAATATAATACAACATTTAAAACCCCAATGGAAAAAAATCACTCATGCAACCACTTTTCTAGGTTTTTTTGCTCTATGTCCAAAAATACCACTTCAATGCAAAATGGGGATGGCTGAAACTGTCATATTTTATCCCCTTTCAAATTCATTCATGCATGTTCATGTCATGACTGATGTTTCAACAACTCCAGTACAATGTTTTCAAGGAGCTGTACAGAACAACAGATCCACTTGGGGGCTGCTGAAGACTGGGGTGGTCTTAAAAATAGGTTTAGTCCTTCCTCTTGTTTTAGTGTCTCTGTCACTGGAAGCAGAAAGAGGCGTGCAGTTGAATATGTGCTGTGACTGGTCGATTGACAGTCTCCAAAAATAGGACGACTGCAGCCAAACCCAGCACACACACAGCAGAGCATTAACACTTTAACACTGACATGAGCAAACCAAGTTGATGGTAAGGATACAACAGAAGGGAATGTATGTGATTGTTGTGGGTCAGGGTCCTTGAAGTGTCTTAAGAAGAGACATGAATTTAAAGTTTTTAAAGAAAATGTCCTCTTTCTTTCCTGAAAAGGTAAATGTTTGGCTCAAGTTCAGGATTCAAGCTTAGAAGCCTGGTATAACAAACCCGAGACACAATTCAAATGTTGTCGCTCCCCTGCACAGTCACTGTATCATCCAGACAGTCTTTATAAACAAAACCATGGAATGTTGTCTCCACTGTCACAGGCGGGTGTTAAACTAGGCTCTCCTGAAGCGTAAACGGGACGTAGACAAGCTTGGACGCTCAAGGAAAATGCCACTTGTGTCAAGAGTTTTGACAGTAAACACTGAGGAATGTTTACGCGCGGTTACTCTGATTTGTTTGTTCACTTTTCACTAAAATTCTCTATAGTCAAATGGATCACAGCCATTATCTCAGCGGCAAGAATTTGGCATCTGTCCCAGACAACATCATGGTCACCTTCATTCTTTGCACTTCACCTAAAAGCTTTAAAATGGAAGGTGATCTGGCAGATTGCTGATTCAGCAGCCTGGCTTTAGTGCTGTGGTGGAGTGAGAGTGACTGACAGTATAAGGTGAAGGAATCTGTCTCTGAATTAGAGCTCAGTGGACTGAGAGAACATACTGTACTTCTGTTTAATAAGTGTCATTTAGTTTTATGATGCTTGTAAAACTCAACTAAACATTGAAACAAACTTTCTCGGTCAAGTGTGATCTTACTTCTGCACCATCTAGAGTGTGCCGGAGTATGGAAATGACCGACCTTCCAACCAAGTCTGATTTGGGAGTTTCTACTATGGCCAGAGGAACTGTTTGTTTCTGATTGAAATGCTTGATTGGTGAAATTGAGACACCACAAGATTAAAAGACCATTTTAAATCAGTGCAAAGAAAATATTTAATCTGCAAATAAATATAGCAACAATACTGAGGGTTTAGGCCTTTTTAGCGTTTAACTCTTACTGGCAAAACCAACTACAGCCCTTAATGAATAATAAAATGAATGAATATTTGAAGACAAACTTTTTTTTTTTTGCCTGTGATAAGTGCCTGTGGTATAAGGGTGATAATGCACTTCTGATAGGTGACCTCATATATAAAATAAGGGACTTACATACAATTTCGCAACATAGTGGTTTTCACTTCTACTTTGTTCATCATTTCAGGACATCATATATCAGTCCAATTCATTTTATACTATGACCAATGAGAATGCCAGGTGTTAATTTCTTGTAATGGACAGTATAAACGGACACCTCTGTTACAGATATTTGTTTGCTGGATTAATGCTTGAGAGAGAGAGAGAGAGAGAGAGAGAGAGCTAGCATGTGTGTTCATGTAACTTAAGGAGAGTGGTGAATGTAATTGTAAGAGAGATAATTGATAATATCATGTAGCATGTGGTGAAGCACTGTTCTCTATACTTCAGGGTTGCATGTGTCCACAGTTAGATAACTGGTTAAATCAATTTTATTTATCTTTACAATTTGTACAGCATACAACACCCTCCGCCCTCAGACTTTTGTCTTAGGATGGACAGACATGCATTTCAATTACAGTAAATTACAGTATGGACAATATGGATAATGGTATTATAGGTAGGTAGTAAACATATGAACGCAACCTGATATCAAAATGGTATGAATTTAAGACTATTGTAATCTGAGCACATCTGCTTTTCTCAAACCGTTTCCTGCCATCAGCTATTGTGTATTAGATGTTTATGCTAGGCTATGTCTTGTCTGACAATGCCAGCAGCAGGAAGAATGCTTTACCTAAATTAAATTTAAAAAAACTATAAATCTAAAAATCTGTTGGGATTCAGATTTTAAATTTGATTACATGTGGCAGTTTATGTGTACTGTGGTCTTCTTTTACAAGTGTGGTACCTGTATGTACACCTCATCAGGTTTGTGTATTGTCACTCACATTATTAGTATTAGTAAATTAATCGAGTAGTTAAATTATATTGAATGTACAGATATTCCTTCAATGGTTTCAGTAAATGATCAAGTTAAACAAACATGGACAGCTTACTGCTCAGCATTTGCTTGCTTTTCTCAGCTTCACGTCAGTAAAACTTTAATACTTTATTAGCCCAAATTGAAGCCATGTCTATGATAATATATGGTACATTTTGGACAAGAATGGATCATGTGATAAAAGGGGTAATAGTCGCAATTGTACCAATTCATCCTGTTACCATGTCTCATGACAGACATTAAAATCATCTTAATTAACACATACTTTTGACCTGTGCTTCATGTTTCATTAATCCCACGAGCTCCCAAAAAATCTCCTCCTGATCAGCAGGTTGAGGAGCTCTGTATGACAAAGCATCATCGATGGCTGAACTCCAGCTCTTATCACGCAGGGGACTGGGACTACCAGGAATCAGACCAGCTGGGTCGATGGTGAAATCAATATAATGCTTCAGTTCTGACTATGTCCCCCCTTACCGCCCTCCCCCCGCTCCCCCCATTCCATTAGGAATACTATGACAAAGGAGAGTACGTCATCCGGGAGGGAGAGGAGGGCAGTACCTTCTACATCATTGCACAGGGAAAGGTAAGGTGTCATATGCACTGTAACGGAACAGTCACACACAAGCACATCATTTAGCTTATGTTCTATGCCAGGACTCTGTAGCTCTTGCTGTTTACTTTAATCCTAACCAAGTGAGTTAAAAAAAGCTTCACCTGTCTTGCAAAAAAGACCATGTTGGTACAGAGAGAGATAGATGCTGCAGGCATGTTCCATCTTCTCTACCCTGTTTATTTCTGCATTTATTTGTCCTATGATACGTATGTTGACATAATTGGAGTTTGCACATGAAGTTTGAAAAATAGCCAATATCAAGTCAGATAATTTTACAAATTCACTAATATTTTTTGATATTCACTTTGTTTTGATTACATTTTTTTTTAGGTAGTTTGTTCAGTGAGACGCAGTCTCCAATAAAAGCTACACTTCTGAAAGACTCAAACACCCATTTAATAGCTGTAATATCTTAGATATATTACTTCCTTTGCACAGAAAATTCTAATTGAACAAAACTAAGCGTCTACAGCCATGCTAGTGGCCAAGTTAAGTAGGTATAATTTTCCCATCTTAAGCTAACATTTGCATATTAACACGCAGCTGAGGCTGATAAATGTCATCCATTTAGCAGGTATTAGGTCGGATGGTGGCGCTAGATGAAAGGTCAAAGGATCACTAAAGTCACTGAGATTCATCCTGTGGGAACCATGAATGTTTGTCCAAAATGTCATGGCAATACAAACAATAATTGTTAAGATAAGTCTCTGGAAAAGTGGTGGATTAGTGGTGATTAAAATAACTTCTGTCCAGGAGGGAAATACCCACTACTTGCAGGAAAAGTTCTGCTCATTTTTTAAATGGGTCTTTTTAAATAGGCTTTCTCCATTATTTCCCTTAGTTATGATAAGATGTTGCACATGGGCTGCACTGCAGAGATTTCTGAGACGTTTTCAGACTCTGGAACAATGACACTCATTAGGGCCAGAGTCACAAGCCTTAATCCTGTCCTTACCACAATAAAAGAAGTCCTCCAGTGTTTCAGTAAAACGCTTTTCTCATCAGTCAGCATGAGTATTAAATGGCCACAGAAATACCACTAGTCTGGGACTGTCTCTGCTTTCATTCATCTTTCCCCTTAAATTTGGTTTGAGTATAAACAAAACCACATACGACAATGAGTATAGTATTGGCAATTTTGTGCTTTTAGGACATTATCAGACCATAATACCTGACACAATGTCTGACATCACACTTGGTTATCACAACCAACAGAAATAATTTAAATGTTAAAGTTAAAATACAAACAAAACAGACCAGTTTTGGCCAATACTTCAGCAAAACAAGATCTTGGCCAAACTGTATGTGAGTCTGGGAGGCGTTGGACTGTTACTCACCCACCCGGCTGTCTGATAAGTCAGCAACCTGACACCGAGGAGTGAGGGGAGATGGAGAGGGGCCAGGGCTATCCACAGGGGACTTTCAAAATGCCATTATGAGCCAATGTGAGACACAGCTCCACAGCGCTAAGCTAACCAAAGCGGCGAGAGACACATGTTGTTTGGGAGGAAGGGGGCTAATACAGGAAATGGCTCTACTACCCCCACCGCCACTGCCACCTCTCCTCTGAGTCTGCCACCAGGAAAAACAGGGGAAGTGAAGGTCACTGAGGTCAAACGGGACACTTACCTAAAACACACCCTGGCCGTTATGGCTGTGATGTCACTACAGCATTTCTTCGGCAGGATGGTGCCACAAGTGGGATGTCTGACCCTCGACCGGTGTGGGCCACTGGTTTTTAGAGCCTCACAAATTAAGAGGAAGTTTCACAACATCCAGGCTGCCAGAGCACTTTTGTTGAAGTCTGCTCCTCTATAGGTGGCAGTTTGAGGGATGACAACAGAGCAAACAGAGGCAGCTGATTAAAAATATTGTGTCTATTTTGGCAGCATGTCAAAAAAATATAGTTTATGAACGCCACTTAATCACTCATAGCCCATCATGCTCCAATTACTATAATCGAATATGTCAATTATTTCGATTTCTTAGAATTTGGACTTTTTACAATGCACGTAAAAATACTTTGAAAATTGAAAGCACCTGTAAAAGCTAGCTAACTATGCTGTGCAGGTGAAGGTGACCCAGACCACCGAGGCCCACAAGTTGCCGCAGATCATCAACACACTGCAGAAAGGAGACTACTTTGGAGAGAAAGCACTTATAAGGTAAAAACAAACATCACATACCACCACAGATTTTCCTCCAACCTCTGGATTTTTTGGTGGAAAGAAACACTGTTGTAATAGCCAAGTCATATTAAGTCATTTTTATTATTCTGCACGCAATCACAAATTTGTCTCAGAAGGTTTTAGGACGCCCTCTATCCTTAAACTCACGATTCAAATGACGGAAAACTCCACAAAAAAACAAACAAACAAAAAAAACACTTACAGTGCAGGAAGGCAGTGCTTGCTTTCCATATTTAAAATAATGAGAGGAAGGAGCAGGGCTGTAAAAAAAACTTCTGGTAAATATGCAGCCATATGAGAACATTATAACTGGATTTTCACATTTTAATTTGATTGGCTTACCCGTTATGTCATTACATGTAATCTGATTGACATCCTTACACGTCAATCATTAATATGAGATTCTATTTTAAAGCTCCATTGCTTAAATTGCTTAATTGTTAAAAACTGTACTAAAAATATTTTAGGGATACAAAAATTGATTGTTTTAGAGGAAGCACAGCTGTGACTGTCTTGCACAGCCTTTTCTGTACACACTGAATAAAAAACGTCCTCATCTTTATCAAAACAGTGGGAGGTGTCAGAAATGTGTGCGTTCTCTCCGTCTCTTTTAGTGATGATGTCAGGTCGGCTAATATCATCGCTGAGGAGAATGGGGTGGAGTGCCTCGTCATCGACAGAGAGTGAGTATTCTGACATTTGAAATGCCATTTTCTGATTGGGAAATTAACACCAAACAGACAACATGTTATGTCTGTAGCAGGTTATTTAAGTAGCACTTTATATTTGCGCTTATATAATTATGGTGTGTGTGTGTTTTTTTATTTTATTTTGTTGGCTAAATTACCATTACCAAAAAAGCACTGAGTGAGTTTTCTTCCACGCTGAGTTCCAACTAATGTATGAATGCCAGATGAAAGTGGCATTTCCAGTATGTTCTCCTGTTAACCACAACAAAATGTGATCTTCCTTGGAAAACATACAATGGGGTAATTTTGTTAGCTATCAGCTGCTGTCAACAGTGTGTGCAAAACTTTTCTCTTTCCATGATTTCGTCTTGTAATGTAGCTCTTTATCTTAGTGGGACACAGCGGTTAAATCAAAGTCAGGTTAAGAAGCCTCTCAGCCAAGATTCCAGTGGTTGCACAGTTGATGTGTGGTTGTTGCTTTTCCAGGACATTTGATCAGACAGTGGGCACCTTCAATGAGCTGCAGAAGTACCTCCAAGGCTACGTGGCAACACTTGATCGTGACGACAAGAAGAGACATGCCAGGTAGGTGCAGCACTGCGTGCTCAGGCCAGAATAGTGAATGAAAAGCTGTGTTAAATATATATTTTTGTTATATATATTTTTTATTTTTATATATAATTATTTTTGAACAATAACCTTCTTCATTTTACTGAAAGTGAAAATATAAACATAACATGTTTCTCATATTTTGAAATCCATTACTTTTTATTGGTTAGTTGTTCTGTGTCTTCATTCAGGAAGTCGGTGTCACGCCACCAGAGCCAGCCGCTATCACCGGACGTCATCCAGCTGAAGGAAATGGTGTCAGTGTTCCCTTCATCCAGGCCTTTTGACCACCTGCAGGTCATTGCTACTCTCGGGGTCGGCGGCTTTGGACGAGTAGAACTGGTGAGACGTGAATCTTGAATCCTGAATTACATTTTGTTATTTTAGACTTTAGACCCGTGGTGTCTCTTTGATAGATACGAAAGGCTCATTCTAAGCATTCTAACAAAAACATAATGATTCTTATTTTCTCATGGTTATACATTAATGAAAACATAGTTATGCATATTATATTTCATTTCTGCCGATGGATTCTCCTAAATGTTACACACTGGATTTTTAATTTGAGTTTTAGCAGTCTGAGTTAGACAAATGAAGTAGGTGTCTCTGATAGTTACAGTATTTTAGCATGAAAAAGGGAATTTTGAACAAAAATGACTTGGTTTGGCTATGCCATTTAACTTCAAATAACCCTTTAATGTTATTAATTATAGATGTGCTTTTCCTGCTATTCAATGCAACAAGTGAAAAAGTCTGTTTTGAAAAAGGCTGATCTTGTGACATCCACCCTGTTATTTACCATCTGCAGGTGAAGGTGCGGGGTGAGGACATCACTTTTGCACTAAAGGTCATCAAGAAAAAACATGTCGTGGACAACAGACAGGAAGAGCACATCCACTCAGAGAGGAAGATCCTTGCTGAGGCTCGCTCGCCCTTCGTTGTCAAGTCAGTCCTCCCGCTCAGCCTCCAAACCCATTTCCATTTTTCATCCTACATGATGAAGCTCTGCTCTATTAGTCTGGGAAAACAGTGTGGCGCTTATTAGTTTTTGATGAGATCACAGTCGAGGCCTCAAGCAGATTACAGCTTCTCAATGGGGTAGAATGGCAGGGGATATTGAGATGTCTGCTACGAAAATGTTATTTGTTATGAAATATCGCAACGGTAGCTTTTCTTTGCCTTTTGTGAGATTACAATGATCCAATTTCATTGCATGCAGTGGAACAGACTCAGATATTAAAGCCATTCCTCACCTTCTGAAACGCTCCTCCTGCTGACCTCCTCTTCATACACTACACCCCATGTGTTTATTTGACCTTTGTCATATGTTTTAACTATTATTTCTTCATATTTCTAATCTGTTTTCAAGACTGATGTAAGGTGATCTAAGATTTAAGACTATGCAGGATGACTGTGGTAGAGCAGTTAACATCTGCATCTGCATCTGTCGTCTGGAATGTGACATTGAACCTGGACATGCTCCTGGGTTGCTATTGGCAATTTACTCTGAAAAAAACGAGTCAATTAAAATCACATTAGTTTGCAAATTAAGCTATAACTTGTTCGGTAATGCCTTTAAATATATTATAGTTCACTGCACTGCAGTACATTGTAATAATACGCACTGGGGCTGCATTAATGAATTTAAGTGCCCTGCTTATTGCTTATGATCTGTTTTGCATCATTAGTTCTCTCCCTGCTGCTTTTTTATGTGTAGTTTATCAGTTTAATATTTAATAGCAGGAAAGTTAGCCTGAGTAATGTTTTTTTTTTTTATATATATACCAAAACAAAGCCAATGTGGAATATTTGAGCAAGTGGTTATTAAATGTGAATGCTTTCAACTAATTTTACAGTGATAAGAAATACTAGTACAAATATATAATAAAAGAGGACAAAAGCGGATCTTAAATGAATTTTGTTTACATGAAACCTTTTTCTTTGAAGGTTAACACATCTGCTTCTCTTATTCCAGACTATATCGCACGTTTAAGGATAACAAATATGTGTACATGCTGCTGGAGGCGTGTCTGGGTGGAGAGATTTGGAGTCTGCTCAGAGACCGGTAGGAGACACCAACCACTGACTGATGCCACTGACGCTGTTACATTTTTAGAAATTTTGCATGCTTGATGTGTAAAATGATTGTATTATCGTTAGGTTACCACCTAATGAGGGGACTTATCCTGTCTTACAAAAATGAATCTCAGACACACTTGTCATAAATCACTGAATATGGGCTGCCTGCAAGTGGGTTCAGGTGCATTTGTGTAATGAGACCACTGATGCTGCTTCTCTTTCTCCTGAAACATGTAAAATCTGACCTTACTTGTCAGCAAAAAGTTTAAATTTGGCTTTCTTGTCTTTAGGGGGAGTTTTGATGAGCCCACTGCCAAATTCTGCGTTGGTTGTGTCACAGAAGCTTTCGATTACCTCCATCGCAAGGGTGTCCTCTACAGAGATCTGAAGCCTGAGAATCTCATGCTGGATACTGAGGGATACATCAAACTGGTGAGTGTGCTGCCAGTGATTGAACATATTATGTCTTGAAAACATGAAATAACTATGACATCAACTGGCAGGATAATATTGTTCTTAGATTTGCATTGTCAAGAGTTTGATGACTGTGATGACGATGTGTTTCTAGAAGTTTTAATTAGTCTAGTCACAAATTTGCATTATACAATTAAATTCAAAACAATTCAGGAAGTCTGCAGCTTCAAAGTCACAAGACACAGAAGTTCTCTTTCTTTTTTGATGGCACACATTGAGGTTTGACTAATCTACAGGACATTTCAAAATTGAGAAAAAAAGATTGCAGTTTACATTGTGGATCATGATTGTGATTAAATACATTGTGATTATTTTTTGGCCAGCGAGCCCACCCTTTCATTGACTGTAGTACTCAATGTACTAAATTTATGGTAATAAAACTATGTACTCATTGGGGGTACAAGGCAATAAGCACCCCAGTGCCTCAAAGGCTCCTTAGTTAGTGGTCATTTTCAAATTCATTAAGGTATTTTTCCAGAAATGGGCTAAAAATTCCTCACTGGACTTTCTGGAGTTAACTGAACAACTCTGCTTATCCAGGTTGACTTTGGTTTTGCCAAGAAAATCAGATGTGGCCAAAAAACGTGGACCTTCTGTGGGACACCAGAGTACGTGGCCCCTGAGATCATCCTCAATAAAGGCCACAACTTCAGTGTGGACTTCTGGTCTCTGGGAATCCTGGTGTTTGAGCTCCTTACTGGCAGGTTAGCACATGTGGTCATTCGTGCTTTCAGTCTGCAGCAAGGCTTTGTTGGAGTACAGCACCCCGTAATCATCCTTCATCTAGTTATCACCTCAATCTTCTTCTGCTGATTTGCAGTAATTATGTTTGTTGACTTGAATAGAGCACTACTAAAAAGCTTCACTTACAACAGACCTCAGCTAAATCAAAGCCTGCATTTTTTTTTCTCTACTCCAGTCCACCATTTTCAGGGAGTGACCAGATGATGACGTACACTTTCATCTTGAAAGGAATTGAGAAAATGGACTTCCCCAAGAAGATCACCAAGAGACCCGAGGACCTCATACGCAAGTTATGCAGGTACAAGATCCCATAGGCAGAGCAACATTCAAAAATGAAATTAGAAAATCCTCCAATCAACCACATTTACTCAGCCAACAAATTTCTCAGAGCAGAATGTGATGATGACCTGACAACTTATGTAGAGGAGAAGATAAATTTTAGGCTAACAATCCATACCTGAGATGCGCCTCATGTGATTCAGTCAAAAATGCTTAGCCTTTGAGTGTTTCAACTAAAATCAAGGCAATGTCTTCACATTTCTAAGCACTTGGAATTTACCCAAACTACGAAATGGCAATGGCAATATTTGAACAAAGCACACAAGATTACAGAGAAAAAGAAACTCCAGTAATTTCCCATCCTGATCTACTTTACAGGCGAAATCCCTCAGAGCGACTGGGCAACCTGAAAAATGGAATAACTGATATCAAGAAGCACAGGTAAGAAGGAACTGGCTCATTTTGTTGCTGATCTCAGTGGATAGATTAGCTGTGCAAATTAGCACTGATTGAACATTATGAATGTGGGCCAGCGGTTTATGACCTCAGCAATTAGATCATCACTGTACATGCTGTACAAGAGCAGTAGGATGCAAAACATATTCAAAAGGCTTATCACATTATTGAACTTACAGTGAATACAGTCTTCGTACCTACTCTTCTTACATACTGGGCCTTATTTCAGCCAAACATATTACCAGGAATAAAGGGGTCAAGTTCAGGGCAAATGTTCACAAAGGTTCCTTGTAACAGGATCAGTCACACTGTACCATCCATGGGTCAATTTGGAAAACTTTGATGATTTCAAACATGTATGTCTTATGTGTTTGTGCCGGCATGAGTCATGAGACTCTGCACAAACATCAAGTGATAGATTTACTTAGAGACATCTTTTTTTATGTGCTGTCCATAATGTGTCTGAAGGTGGTTTAACGGCTTCAACTGGGAGGGACTAAAGGCGAGGAGTTTACCATCTCCACTGAAAAGAGAAGTAAGTGTATTTATTTATCCAAGCTTGTAACTAAGACTTTGCGAACTCTAATGCAAATATGATGACAGAGCACAACCTAACTTTTTTCACTTGCAGAACTGTCAAATGCTTTGTTTCCAAAAAAGTTGGTGTGCTGTGTAAAATGTAAATAGAAAAAAAATGTGATGATGAGCAAAACATTTAAACCCCACATTTAATTGAAAATAGCACAAAGATAACTTACCAAATGTTGAAACTAAGAAATTATACTGTTTTTGGAAAATGATATGCCCATTTTGAATTTGATGCCTGCAACACGTTTAAAAAAAATTGGGACAGGGTCATGTTTACCACTCTGTTTATCACCTCTTCTTCTAACAACACTCTGTAAGCTTCTGTGAACTGAGGAGACCTATTGCTGTAATCTTGTAATCTTGCTTGATGTAGGATTTCACCTGTTCAACAGTTTGGCGTCTCCTTTGTCATATTTTACGTTTCATAATGCGCCAGACATTTTCAATAGGTGACAAGTCTGGACTGCAGACAGGCCAGTTTAGCACCTGGACTCTTTTGTTACGGAGCCATGCTGTTGGAATACGTGCAGAATGTGGTTTGGCACATCATCACATTTTGTTTCCATTTACATTTTACACAGCACGCCAACTTTTTTTTTTCATATGTGGATGTGAATTTAAACCATTAAAATACTGTAATTATATATTGTATTAAGCTTTTGTGTGTCTTGAAGCAGGCAGCTATACCACATTTTATTTGTTCACATTTTATTGGTTTTTCAATAAACACATAGAAAGGGAGTGGAAAAAACAGTCATGTTTCTGCTAACTTCTGTGTTGCATGTGTCACAAAGGGCAGCAGATGTAGTAGTGAACCTCTGATTGTTGATAGTGCTCCTCAGGTTTTCTCAAAAGAGGATATCAGTTAAGCATAAACTACCTTATGTTATTACATGATTGGTCAGTTACGGCATTCTACGGTCTGTTATTTCTGTATAGTGCACAGACTGTTACTATGGACGCGGTTATGATAATAGACTATGGAGGACCACAGCTAATGCAGTAAAATCATTTTTAAATCTCTAGTAAGTAGCTGCATGACTCCACTTCGTGTCAGGATCTTGAATCACTGTGAAGTGGTTTATTTAGCAACAATGACCAGCTTGCTGTACATTATCCCTGATATAGCGAGAGTTGACTTAAATTGACCATTTTAAAATCCAGCAATGGTCATCCACTACTGTTTGATCACTCTTTCCCCTTTCATTGTATTCTCTTCCACTACAGCTTACAGGACCAACAGATCACAGCTATTTTGACAGCTACCCTCCAGATGAGGACAGTCCTCCTGATGAGCTGTCTGGTTGGGACATGGACTTCTGAGACCTTCTGCTCCATCTTTCCATTATTTTCCCTCCGCTGCACACCTTAACGACCAGAACATAATGGGCGTCGTTGGTTTTCAGGTTAACTTACATCACCTCTTGCCACCATGGTGAAGGTCCTCAGGTTCTGGGCAACAGAAGCTGCATTTAGCTGGTTACTTTGTGAGGTTAAAGTTGGTGGTCTCAACAAACATGAACAGCTATGAGAATTCCTCTTTGAGTTGAACTGTGAGCTTGTTATGACACTTTCACTTTCTGTCCTTTTGGTTAATAGTTCTGACTGGCACTCTAGCAAATCAAGTGCAATGTAGTGCTAATAGTGGTACAGTAGTAGTGGCATGTTACCATTAAAGCTAAAATCTGAAATACTTAGCTACTGAGGTTCTCCTCAATCTGGGACAGTGGATAAACACCTAAACTGAACACAGCTGGCAGTGTTTATGGGTGGGAGGCCATGTAGGGATTAAGTCCTTGTTGCTGCATTACTAGCCCTTTCTGGATTGTTGGAGCGTGTGCACAACAAGGTAGGCATAGCAAAGACATCTGGGAAATAGATTCCAAAAATGATACCAACCAAGAATTCATGAAAAAACTTTTTCATTCCAGAATGCAGATTCCCAGAGATAACTTTTCAGTGCGTCTCAGTCTACAGCTTCAATTATCCATGCGTTAACGCTCATTTGGTGTTTACAATATGGAGGACAGGAGCTATCACTCACAAAGAACGCTGAAACTAGAAGGGCAGTCAGTGAGCGCAGACCTCCGCCAAGGTGTTTTGTTCCTACAGTGATGTTTGAGGTGGCTGTTATATTTTTATATACAGCACACTGTTCATTTTAGTTACGACGGGTTTGCACATGCGTGACAAATACAATTAATTTTTTGCTGTGTTTCAATTGACCTATTGAGCAATATCAACAAAAGCGAAAAATCATTTGTGTATCCGCACTGGCTCTTCTTTAGCCCATGCTACACCTTTGCACCAAATTTCATGAAAATCAGGCCAGTAGTTCTTCTGTAATCTGACAAATTCTGATAGACAAACAAACTGAAAACATAACCTCTTTGGCAGAGGTAACAAGTCAAAATGCCAATGTTGTTTGCTAAAGTGGAAGAGTGGTATGTCAACATTTTTTACCACATGCTGTAACAACAACAGAGAGATGCCACTTCAAAAATACTGCAGTTTCAAAGTTTGAAAAGTTATTGATTACAGCTTCAGTTTTGCTAAATTAGCCAGTAGGCCGTAGAAGTAGTAACTGTGTGTCCAGGATAAAAGCCGGCCTCCTCAGGCTCCATTTCATATTGCTTTGGAGGGAGTAAGTGTTGAGTCAGTGTCCTGTGTCACAGTATTATGTTTTTACATTCCTTAATCAATCTACGCCCATATAATGGGCCCACATGATGGCTCCAGATGTGATGCAGCTGCAAAGTCTTTATTTCTTACAGCTGAGGGAATTTGTGATTACATGTGCAGTTTGTTTACGGCTGTAGAGGAATGGAGGTGTGTGGAGAGGAGATATCTGTGGAGATGACACTGCAAAACAGGCAGGCAACTTGAGACACAGACTTGGGAGAAGAAATTCTACTTAACTGCTTAAACAGCATCTTACCACAATGCTACTACTATCCCAAACATGAAACAGTTGTGCTAAGAAGCATCAAGAGTTCCTTGTGTCAACTGTGTTATCCCCACAGTCCCTTCACTGCCTGAACTAGACACACACAAAAACATGAACACCTTCTGCACTTAAGTTATAGAGTGTGAGCATCCCGCAGTAGGGTGCCTGACCTGAAGAAATATTTACCTTTTTGAAGCTGAGTCAACTCTGCGGTTCCTAGCTTCTTAAGTGAGAGCGAGAGCTCTGCTCGGTCTGAGGCGTTGATGATGTGAGGAGGAACAGCAAAGAGACCAAACTGAGCAGAAAACCTTTAGGTTTTACTATGAAGGGATTTTCAGGAGCTTAGGCTTAGGGTACTTTCCATTTTTAAACACTTGAGGTTTACAGTAAATCCACTGTGCACCATGTATCTATGTATATACTGTATACTGTAAAGCACAAACGTCACAATTACACAATTTATACAATCCAAGCTACTTGTTCCTTTATGTATACCTTAAAAACTGAGCGAGTGGATTTTGTAAATATCACATATATATATGTATACACTGAGTGTTGAATGTGTGTGTACAGTATGTACAGTATGTGATAATGTCTCTGTATTGAAGCACCTGAAATTCTTGGAGAAGCTGTGGCCTTAAGGTAATGACTACTTATTTTAGGATGCAGCTGTGTTTGTTACTATTTAAGACAAGTTTTTGTGTTTTTTAAAAAGTTTAAAAAGACTTTTTGCAAAACTGTCTTCTTAGATTGGTCAATTTCCTTTTTTATTTAAATGTTTTATGTCCCAATAGATTATTATTTTGTATCTTTTTTTTCCACAACATTACAGACATTTCTCATTGTAGACATTTTGACTTGTCAAGCACGACTCTCCAGTTGCTGTAGCTAACATCACAACATCACCATAACTTGGCAAACTAGAAAGTAAGCTGAATGTCCGTGGGCAAGTAATTTAAAATGACCTGACATGCAAATCCTGGCTGGAATGGCTGGAATAACAAGTTAGTGTTGTGTGGCCCAGTCCAAGCCACTTTACTTGTTTCCCATTTACAGAGGGCGGCGTACAACCACCAGCGAGCATACAGAGAGCGGAAAGCTAGCAGACTGTCCCATCACCTAGAATCATGTATCCCACCTTTATGGCTGTACTTCATTTAGTTCAGTGTCAGGCCTTGTCCTATCATGCTCATGTTATGTTTTGTCCTAACCAAATAGTAGCAAGTGATGTAAGAAATATGCCAAATGAAGATTTTAAGACATTACTTTTGCACGTAGACTCACAACAATATATTGTTATCCACCCTTTTTCATGAATATAGAATATATATATATATATATATATATATAGCTAGATAACTAGCTGTAAAAAAAAAAAAAAGAGAGAGAAAAAGTTACCCAAATTTCTGCCTACAAAGCTCTGATTGGCTGATTGCTGCCAATGAGTAAAACAACTGTCCTTATTTGAACCACAGATGAAATCGGGATTTGGACAGGAATTGAGAGGTCTGTAAACCAGGCCACAAAGCTGTTATTGAGAATGCTGGCTTACAGCAAAAAATCCATCATCAGTGTCATTACACTTCCTTTACTGCAATGACAAGTCAGAATGTCTGCCACCAGAATGGCCTGTTGCTTAATTTGTGCGGATTCTTGACTGAACTATACCTCAAAATAAAGTTTTACAAAAACAGAAACGTAACCAAACTGTTCAAAGCCTCAAAATATATTTTGACCTCACTGAACATTGTTAGCTCTCGAAGATATCAAATGTCTCTTAGTCTTTTAGGAACTGGGGTTAAAACGTTTGTAGTGCAGTAAATCCTGTACTGTACACACACACTGTGCTATCTACAACTGCCTTTGTTTAGTGCAATACTACAAAATATATTCTGCACCTGTTTATAAAATGTCAATATTGACTTTTTCCAGCAGTAAGTGAAAGCTGTAGACCATACTGTACATAGAAGTGTTGTATTATTGTTGTAGAATTTCAGAAATATTGATCTTGTATTTTATCCAAAATGGATACCAAGGGTAAAGAGTATAATGGAAATACGTTTTGAGTAGTTTGCTTTGTGTGTTGTTTTGTGCCACTATCCTTTAAAATCTTCCGGTTTAGAAACTAAAAAAACCTTGATAGATCTGAGTCTTGCATACTTTTATTCATTTCTTTGAATACTTTGTAAGGATGGTCAGAGCTCAGAGGAGGGGAGACCTTTAAACAGTTCACCACACTTTCACATCAGTAGTGACAATTGTCCATCACAGACATAAAGACCATCGACATGTCAGAGCTTTTATCCCCCTTTCCCAGACCACACCTCTACAAGATATGCAACATACAGAAAATAAATAGATGCATGTTAAAGGTCATTTCCATATACAAATATATTTTATGAAGCTTATTGTACAAGCATTTCTTTTTTTACCTACAACATAACATTTACAAGATAGGATTGAACAGTGAAGTAGAGTAAGCTTTTATAACCTGCTGAGATACTGCACTGTATATTTGATACTTGCACTCCAGAAGAGATTAGTGATGTTTAGAAATGGGTTGACTCTCAAATGGAGCAAAAGCAAAGGCCCCAAAAATGACTCATAAGAAGGCCACTCCATTCTACAGCATGAATTGCTAAAATCTGTATTGGCACAAGATGAGGAAGCACAAACTGGGAAAAAAAAAGTGTCAGTACAAAATATATAAAGTTAAAAAAATCTGCCTTTAGCTATTGACACAAAATAAATGTCTCTGAAATATCAAAATAGCGACTTATTTGCAATACATTTTTGAATAAATTCCACTGACAATCATACTTTTTTTAAAAAAAGGATATGCACTATGTTCACTCATTGTAGACTATTTTGTACCATAAAAGATATTCTCAGCTGTTTGCTTTGACTTCAGCTTCATTGCAAACTGAGCTCAGTTCTCTGAATAACTGAGCCCCTCTGAACAGGCGATGAATCAAATCAAACTTTTTGAAAAGCAGAAATCCACCCATTCAAAAGGCACTTCTATCTGAAAGAGACATTAGAATGTCATCAACATATAGTGAGCTATATACAAAAACAATGTACAAGTCTACAGAAAAAAAGCTTGCTGCTATATTTCAGTCTATTTGCTCTGAATAAATATTTGGTTTTATGAACTCTGACAATAATGCGCAACCCAATGCAACATTATGACATGTTAACTGCTCTTCCAGGTGTGCCTATTATTTAACCTGTTGACCTGACGCAAAGTACATGTGATCAAATACACACCCTCTAATGGTTTATGTAAAATCTACTCTATACAGTAATATTAAAGGCTTATGCGACCCAGGAAAACAGATCAGCTCTCCATGATCATTCAATATATTATGTATCGGTCATAATTTTTGGTTTTTATTTTTTTTTTTTTGAATGAGAATTTGAAAATCCGATGAAAAAATACTTTCTATTCGCAAAAAACATTGTTCTTTCCACCCCCATTACTGTACGTCAGATTTTCAACCCCTCTCAACCAGAAGAAGAAAATCCAGCTATTTATCACTTACAATTAAAAGAAAAAAACAAAAACAAAAAACAAAAATAATGAGCCTTAAGGATATGCAACGGAATACTGATTCCAGACCAGCAGTGTATATTGACTTGATACTGACTTTGATATCAGTTGATAAAAACAGATTTCTTGAAGCATTCTGGCAGTTTATAATAGTTATTCTTCATAAATGTCATTCTATGCTGTAAATACGATACATAATTTTAAACATTATGTAATGGCAACATGTTTTGAACTTTAACAATGCCAAAAAACAAATAGGTTCAGCCTGATATCAGGCTCACTGAAACCACTAGTATTAATCCTTGATGCCTGCCAAGTTCCATGACTTATTTGATTTCTTTGCGAACTTATCAGGTCCAACAAAGACCTCAAGAGTTCCACACAAGCATCAAGTGGCTTTTAGCGGCCTGTGGTTTGACACTTGTAATAAAAAAATGTTGATAGCCCTTGTATCATAAACATAGTAGTTTCTCCTTTTGATATGCTTTATCCCTTTATCTTTCTAAATTAAACCTTTATTTGTAAAGCTTGAACATTTTCTTGGCAAAGCAATAGCATAATGGGTCTCCTTAAAAAAACTCCCCATTCCAAATGTTACTGAAGACCACAAATGAAAAGTAGCTTACTCTTCCGCATATAATAAACTTAAAATGTGGGTTCTGTACAACAATGGAGCAGTGATCTAACACAAATATGTACGGCTATCTATTGTACCGCCTACATCATAATTCTGGCTTTGGAATCTAATATATCTCTCTATAGCAGCCAAGCCAATAATTATACAATAACTTCTCATATAGTGAATAACACAGTGATAGTACAGACATAAATACATACACATAGTAACAAAAACCATGCAAGTGCGAGTCTGACTTTGTGGTAATGACCAAAGACAACTTCAAGCTATGAAGGAGAGAAAGATGAGAACGACCCCCCCTCAGAGGCATTAGAGGTCATTTTTTCTGAAAGGTGACTTTACCTTCAGTTTTTGTCTCTCTTACGCCTCATTGGTAGTTTTTAGTACTTCTTGATAGTGAGTTTATGATTGCATTTACCCTGCTATTGCCCAACAGAGAACTGAGCAGCGATGATGAAGACATGAAGATAAACAGTGGTGCTGGAAGTGAAATTGGAGCATGGAGATTTGATTTTCCATTCCAGTTATCTTTCACATAGATAACTCACATGATCCATTTCTTCCCAAGAACAGACCGGTCTCCTCTTCACCTGGAACAACAGGAAGTACTCTCCTCCAGTGCAAAAGGTAAGTTGCGTTCAATGGGTGTTTGTGAGTGAATGAGTGTATGACTAAAAAAACAGGAGGAGAGAGTCTTGTTCTCTGGCTGCATGTGTTGATTTTTTTTCTTTTCTGTATGACATGAGTTTTATGTGAACAGGCATTGAAGGAAAAAAAAAAACTATCTACAGGCGCATGAATCTACAGTCATATTGGGGTAGACTTTCAGCACCACGTTCTTATCTTCATCAAAGAAGAGGATGCTGAGGGAAGACATCTTCTCTGGGACACAGCAAGGCTCGGGGATGCCTGGGACGACACCCACTGCCCGCACTATGCTCTGGATGGTGGCATGGTTAGAGGGCTTCAGAGCCTAAAGCAAAAGAACAAAAATTGATTAAAAATGATTCTTTTATCCTATGATAGTATCCTGTGAAGCATTTTGGATCACTTTGTAGAATAATGGGATTGTTGCAAATTGTGACATGACTTTCTTACTCTAATTTTGTTTTTAGATGCACTTATAAAGATGATTTCTAACAGCTTAAACTTAGCTTGAAAGCTAAACTTAACAGCTTCATTTTGGCCATCATTCCTTTTGGTAATACTCAAGGTAGACAGGTAGGTAAGAGAGCACCATTGCTAAAAAATAGTCTGATGGGGCAAAAAAACAAGAGCAGACACACATTTTGACAGTTTTTTTTTTCTTTTCACAACAACTTATTTGGAAAAAAGAAGAAAGTAAACAGTAAAATTATTAGCCAAACTGGTCATTGCTAACATCCTTTATAGTTTACAGACTGAGATCCTGCTTCAATTTTAAACTACTGTACTTGCCATAGTTGCGCATGCATATAGTTCAGGTGTACTCCTTGGTTTTTCCTTCAAATTAAATGGTTTCAATCATCTTGATAAAACTATTTGATCTGAGTGACTGCTCATTTTGTGCCCCATCTGATCCTACTGTTGAAGTGATGTTGTTACTTTTGTGAGCCAAATCTATTCAAATAAAACCTATATCGTAATATAACCCATTAAGAGTCCTGGAGAGCATATTTTACAGAGGTTTTTGGGTTTCACTACAGCATCCATCTTTTGGATCACATACAATGTTGTCTGGTGCGTTCAACAAGCAGCTGCAGGTAGATCAAACTCTTAAGTGCTAGCTCTATCCCGACCCGTTCCCACACCTGATCAGCTGCTTCATGTCTTAGCAGGATCCACTAAGTGACAAGGCTCTTCCAACACATCATAATAAACTAGACAGAGCAGCTTTTAATAATAGCCATTTAGCAGCTTCTAAAGCTTCAGCCTGACAAAGGAGAAACAACATCACAGGATCACAGGCCTGTCTGAATGAGAAGCAAACCTGCAGGAGAGCGAGGGGGTTGCCTTACGCCCTAGGCCCTACTTCTGGGACTAATTACATCCGA
This sequence comes from Sciaenops ocellatus, assembly GCA_033000465.1. Classification (NCBI taxonomy): domain Eukaryota; kingdom Metazoa; phylum Chordata; class Actinopteri; family Sciaenidae; genus Sciaenops; species Sciaenops ocellatus. The sequence continues at coordinate 21,388,352 of CP136880.1, read as the reverse complement.
CTACAAAGGCCAGCGACTCAAGGTAACGAATTAAGTGGATGGACCTCGTGCATTCCGGCCATGTTTAAAATACCTGTGATGTTATCTTGTCACCAGCTACGCGGGAAGCTGATGTTTAACATCAGCTGAAGCACAAGTTTCTTTGTTTCTCTCACTTCTCACATCTTTGTACGATATTTCAAATGTGTAAAACTATATGTCATGTTGCTTCCTTCAAGGTCCTTGTTCATTTTCCTTGAGCACGGTTATAAAGTTTTACACATTTTCAATGTCAGTGTCAGCCACCTGCTCCCCAGGAAGTTGCATAAGGACTATTTTTCATTTTTTGTTACAAAGCCAAATGTTGTAATAAATTAAAAATAAATAAATAGTCATTTTTACTGCATGTTTAAGACAGAAGGGGGGTTAGGGTTAGGGTTAGGATTCGGGCTGACCCTAATCCTTTTGACTAACTTTCCTATTAAAAAATATAAATTTATTAAAATATAAATTTAGCTCTGATGCATATCTTCAAAGATCTCTTAATTCCTAAACTATACTGTAGAGCATGAAAGCATGAAGAAAAACTGCGGGCGGTGCTACCACTGTGACAAGTTTATCATAGCAGTTGAAGATGAAAGCAGATGGCATAAATGTTTATCAGGTTCTTTGGTATTATCATCTATAATATGAGACAGAACGGCTTCAGGGACTTCTGATGGTAATATTATCCAAGTGAACATACTATAGAGCAGTAACAGCATCAGTAAATAACAGACTGAAAGCTTAATGGATAGATATACTGATAGCTCAACATAGCCTCGCTATATTTACATAATATATACCAGACTGCCTGGAAAAAAGTAGTTTAAATGTTAAAAATACCGACTGATGTGTTTCGTCTTCTGTACTGTATGCTAAGTTCTGATGTTATACCATGCGTATTGTGCATCAATTGATATGTATATGCACTTATGTAAGTATACCTGGTGCTAAATGAAGATGCTGGCAAAAAATGGAAATGTTAGTGCAGAGGTTTAAATTCCAAAAATAAGAAAAAGGGTGTTGCAAATATAAGCCAGTTACGAAATGGTTGTCTTCTTTTGGCTTGTGACCCCTAAAAGCAAAGTCTGCTTGCCCACTGTCACAAATTGCATATATCTATGGGTTATGACCAGGTCAAGCAAAGAGCATTTTTTTTCTGTTGTTTTATCTCCATAAAATTCAGAAACCTGGAAACTTTGGGAAAAGGTACACTACAAGAGTCGGAGTCTCACCTTTGGCATTGGGAACTGGCAGGACCCTGAGCAGTAGTAGGCGTCAAACGACTTAGGTGATATAATCCATTCACTCCATCCAATGTCAGCAAAGTCCACTTTCAGGTATCTACGAGCACAGTTCCTGGGCTCGTTCCACTGCTTCTTTCGTGCCTTTTTAATCGTCTGCTCGTCAAACTGCAGGAGAGGCATCTTGTGCCGCTGATTCTTGCGTGTCTTTTTACGTGGCCGGCGGGCCTGCTTGTTTTCGAAAGGTTCATATGGACTCGTCTCATCCCATCCGGTCGTCTCGTATGGATACTCGGGCCCAGGAAGTTCATTGTTTTGCAACGGGAGAAGAACGTTAACCGAGCGCTTGTGTCTGGGCTGTTCTTGTTCTGTGTGGTTTCGCTCACGCAGTCCCAGTTTATGGAAACTGTGTGACACGGAACCTTCCCCACCCACCGGGTGGTGTCTCTGGAGGGTGGCAACCACACTTTCAGGTTCTGAAATGGCAGAGTCATTGGCATAGACCAGGATGTAGGGTGAGCGGTCCGACAGGAGCTTCTTCCATGGCTGGGGCCCTTGTGAAGCTACATCAATCCCAATAAGCAGCTCATCGTGGTTTTTGGCCTGGTTGACCACACGAGTTATGTCCTTCCACTGCCAAGATATGAAGTCCCTGTAGAGGGTGGACACATTGATCCGAAAGTGTCCTAGAGTCCTCATCTTGTTATCTACGGAGGCGAAACTCCAGATGACCATGTGAATGTGGCTGTGCCTCCGAGGGCCATGGCGACCACAGCTATTGGACCTGGAGCAGCCCTGGGTGCTGTTCTGAAGGTCTCCGATGTAATAATGAAGAGTGGCTGACAGAATGTCTTCTGACTTGGTGAGGGAAGTGAGGTTGAAAATCTGAAGCTGCTTCTTGTTTATCGTACCTGTGTATATAATAAGTAATATTATTTATTAATGCAACACAGTGCAGGATTCAGAAACTAGTCTGACTTGTTTACTTGGCCAAGTTATGAAATATCTTCTAAGTCCTCTAAGTCCTCTTCCACCCCTATACAATTGCATTTGGTTAGAGGTCCCCAAAGCACTCAAAAAGTAAAATTCAACAGCAATGTCTCTTTCCAGAATTTCCCTATTACTCCTGAAAATACTCAAAACACACTGGAGAGTTTTAAAAAGCATCCTCTCTTCAAAGATTTCACTGAAAACATTTCCCTTGTTTGTAATTTGGGTGAACTGACCCTTTATATGACATGACTTACAGCTACCAGGCGATAGGAGGCAGTATAATCTAACAAACTTTGACCTAATGTGGAATCTGGCTGTCTTTAATGGAGTCCACATATTATAATATTATAGCGTAGCCTGTGAGCAATTTTGACCTTAATACGATTAAAGCTACTCTCAGAGTTCCTGGAGAAAGCACTTGTTCAAGCACCTTAAATGCAAAAGCTCACTGCAGTGAAAGCTCTGCAGTTATGCCGACATACAGACAGGCTGGGCAGCTAGAGGCACAATCTATCTAGACTCTGACACTAAAATCTCAAGGTGTGAAAACGATTTTGTCAGCAAACGATTTTGAGTTGAATGCAGAGATCTAGTGCGGATTTATATGTTCTTGGCACAGGGAAGGGGTAACAGGTTGATCACATTTCCATGACTGGATTAACAGGTGTATTTCAGTTTCAGCTCAGTAAACCAGCATGTGAATGACACCAATTCTTTTTTCTTTCAGTTTTTAAATCTAAGACAGGATAATAAATATGTTTTACTTAACTGTTTGTGTTTTTTTAGTATGCCTAAATTGCGCAAAGATTCTGTGGCCACACATCTCGGTGCACTTGTAATGTGTGGATAATTCGAACTGAGCAAGGCAGGAGACTCCAGTTTAGATTTACCAAAATACAAACAGCAAAGCACGCACACATGCCCTTCTCTAGACTGGCAAATTCCCTTGTTGATAACGTGCGTAAAAATTTTGGATACCTACCCCAGTGCGCTTTGAAGCTGCGGACAGTGTTGCCGTCTTTGAAGGGAAATCCAGCCCGGTTGTACTTTGCGTAAAGCATCTGCATGTGTTCCGTCATTGTATCCTGTAAAAACAGATCCTGGTCGTCTTTCGTGGGGTGCTTTTTATCCACCGATTGCGTAAAATCCACCTTTCGCCTCTCAGGGAAATTGTCTGTTTTCAGCATCGCGCAGTATCCAACGCACAGATAACTCCATCCATAAAGCAGCACGACCACAAATCGAGAGTAGAGAGCCATGCTTGAGCCAAAGCGAAAATAGCAGCAGATAAAATAATAGTTGTGGAAAACCTAGCACGTTTCCAAAAATGGTCCCTATCTCCCAGAAGACATACCATCACCTGAGAATGAGTCCTCTGTAAAAGAATGATACCATCACCTTTGACACCAGTCACAGCAAGAGAGGAAGGTGAGCAGAAAAAAAGAGGAGCGTTATCCAAGTTGCCTCTTTTCGCTTTTGATGAGTTACAGGTCTAAACGTGCTACAGTCAGTAAATGATAAAAGTTCCGGCGCACAGCAAAAGGTGTAATGGGGCAGATGCGGGAGAACTAAACTGCTAAAACAGTGACGCTCCTGGTTTTGTATCCGAGCTCTGAGCTGACTTCAGGACCAGCAGTCAACCGTCCCCCCGTCTCAGCTTTCATTGAAGGTAAAGCATGTTGTGCTTGGTATTATAGGGCTTGTGGGACCAGCTGGGTATTCCTCTCTCTCTCTCTCTCTCTCACACACACACACACACACACACACACGGGGAAGGAGGGAGGAAGGGAGAGACAGAGAGAGAGAGGGAGAGAGAGAGTTTCCTGTTCAAGATACTTTTACGCACATTCAGCCTGGGGACAAATTATCTCATGTTATCAAGAGCTGAACGAGATTGTTTAGTCAGTTGATTCGAGACGGATTTTAAAAAATATTTTATTGAGAGACATTCCGCCGATTTATTGAACTGATTTTAATATCTAAACTGGTGCCACAGAGCAGCCCCTCCGTGCGTAATTTCTACTCCGCAGAGCTGTGCGTCTGGGCCGCGCTGCTGAATGAAGCGGCTTATTGTCGGCATTAAAGGCTCTCTCCCCTATTTAGTTTAGTTCAATGGAGTTAAGCACACACATCCTGTACCATCACGGTCCGATCCGGATGCTGTACTGTGCCCACCCCCTCCCCTTCCCACCGTCACCCAAACAGCCCATCCAGGCGGGGTTTAAACACCCCATCCAGCCGCCCTCCACCCCCCACCCCCCACCACTGGGCTTCTCTTTCAGGGGCACTCGGGAGGAAATGATTAGGGCATTTCCCCGCCCTTGGACATCTGATGGCAATAATATTAGCATGCCATGTCCTTCATAGGAGTCAACACATTGAACGGGTTTAACCCCTTCTGCTGGGAGGAGATGGGCAGGAGAGATTCAAACAACAGAAAAGCAGCAGTGGAGTGAAGTCAGCTGGCGTCAAAGACCTGGCTGAATCACTCAATCAATCAGTCAATAAATCAGTGCAGACATGTAGTCCATGGGATAAAACATGAAAACATGCATATTTCATTTTTTCAAATTAAATTAACCTCACTCACTCACTCACTCACCCAGGTCTTTCATTTAGTCTTATACTGATTTAAAACCTATTTAAAGTATAACAGGGAACATGTGGATGAATAAAGTGATTACTATGAGTTACATTTGTCACATTGCACATGATGGAGAGGTTTACACATGTTGGAAATGCTGCACAGATGTCTGCTGTGATAGCGATATTTAAATTAAGACTTAAATTATGTTCTGTTCAAAACAAAATGTGGTCCAGTCTATCAAACAAGAAAGTAAATTGGAATATCAGTGTGTCATAAGATAAGATAAGATAAGATAAGATAAGATAGACTTTAATGGAACTGGAATGAAGGAATTGCATTAGCGCTCCTTCGTACTTGGTCGGAGTGGCATAAATTTCAAATTATTTTTAAACAATAGTCAGGTGGACTTTGGAAGACACTTAGATCTAACACAGACAACTGAAGCCTCAATTTGGCTTCAAATTAACTTTTCAATGGCTTTTTATACAAAGGACCTCTTAATGACCAGCATGAAAAGCAAGCTTTCGATGTACACCTGACTCTTGTTTTATAAGACAGACCTGAAAAAATGTGAATCTACCCTTTAACATAAGGCCTGCTTAACATATTGAGGTGCAGATGCTCTGGGGTTTGGCTTATCCAACAGAGGGACTAAATCAAGAACTAATACAAGATCTCATCTGGAAGACTGAACTGGAAGAGATCATCAACACACTCATCATAAATCATATTTTCAGTCAAAATCCCAAGAATCTCCAGTATGATGCAGTTTTTAACTCAGGGCACTTTAATCAGAACATGTAGTGAGTTCAAATTGCTATGGTATCATATAAAAATATGCTTATGATTGTGAACGCAACCATGTACAGTTTATTGTTTGTTTGTTTGCTTTACTGCTCCTGTCAGTACCATTTTGAAAAATAGTTTGGCATGCCAGGTTAGATTTTTCATTTGATTTATTGTTGCATCGTCTGATAAACATTATTGTAACCAGCCCTCACACCTGCTAGTTCTCATGGACTTAAGTGCAAGTTTTAATCTAAGTCATGTAAATTTAGTGCCACGGTGCCATTGTGTTTGCTTCATCTATTTAGGTCCTCTGCAGCTCAAATGTTTCTGGCAATCACGTGTCAAACGCATAAAGATGTAAAAGAGGCAAAGCAACAAGGAGAGACACAAACTGAAGTGAAACTGAGCTTGTTACATGGAGAAGACTAAATAGTGCCTCTACTACCCCAGTTTAGTCTGAATCCACCTCTTTACCCCATGTTGTGCATATTAGGGGCAAGTCAGGCCTCAAACTAATAAAACCACGCTTCAGTTAAAACCCTAACAGCTTAAAAGCCCAATAAAAGAAATGAAGAGGGATATAACCATTTAAATTAGACTTTATTGTGAAATCATTACTATTTGCAGACACATGATCTGTCTGGGTGAGTTCCAGCGACTCGGTTTTTTGGTCTTCCACAGAGGTAAGGCACATAAAAAGTAGCCTGTGCATTTCATGAGCGATACCCGCTCGTTTGTCAATCCACTGGCATTTTAAATTTGCCTATTTTTCATGAGCACATCTGCTGTTTTGATTGGTAGGTGTTTGGACGGACGATGCCATTTTCAGGAAGGGAGAACAGAGCGGGGCTGTTCCATCACCATCACAAGGCCACATGAATGAGTTGCGGCCTGCACAGCTGTAGGTGGGGATGAAATATTTGTTTGTAACCCGGCCAGTTTGTGTTCTTACTTCCAACACATTAAAAAAACAAAGCAGGTCAGGTAGTGAGACAGTCAGGTGGACAGTTTGTTGATAGCTCTCGCCCTTAGGTAAATCTGGCCTTTCAGAAAAATGTCAGGGAGGAAATTACATTCGTAACACAATCATTCAATCAACATTTGATTGTTCCTCCCATCCTTGTTTGTCAGGTTAGCTTTGGTGAGACAATAACAAGAAAACAACTGTTAGAGGTCGTTTAGAAATGTTTAACACAACCAGCTCAAGATAGACATAAAAAACAAACAAAACAAACAAACAAAATAAATAAAGACATACAACAACAAAAAGGACAAAAGAAAGAATCACAATCGCAATCACGGTCACATTTTTATAACCCCTTAAGACTTTCACAAACTCATCATCACCCCAAAACAGGCCCAGAACTCACATCTTCTTAGAAAACAACCAGAGACCCACTGACTATGAAAACCATAACCAGACCCCCCCATTCCACAAACCCCTGCTTTTACAGAACCAGAACCCACATCCCCATGTCACCACACATATTGTTTCAATGAGGCCAACAGGGTCCAATTCAGTCAAACAGATGCAGCCAGTGGAAAGGGCCATTAGAGGTTTGTGTCAGAATGAACTAATTTGTTTAAATCTCATAACTTTCAGAAATAAATTTCAGTTAAATAGATGCAGTGATATGAGTACAAACTCTGCCTGCCACTATGTCAGTTTGAAGGAGTAGTTGAGCATGTTGGGGAAATATGCTTATTTGCTTTCTGGCTTAGAGTTAGATAAAAAAGTTAGTTAACTTAGCTTATTGCGAGAACAGGAAGCAAGGGGAAAGAGCTAGCTTGGCATGAAGAAATATGAAATATGAAAAAGAAATCATGAAGAAATGGCCAAGAGATAGTCCAACACAAACACCTGTAAAAGTAGCTAAAATGTAGCTTTAGAGGCGCTGGTAGGCAGATTTTGTGATGAGTATCACTCTCCCCCGCTGTTTCCAGTCTTTATGCTAAGTTAAGCTGACCGGCTACTGGCTGTAGTTTCTTATTAACCATACCATATGGACATCTTTCTCATCTAACTCTCAGAAAGCAAATAAGCATATTTCTCCCCCAAAATGTCAGACTATTCTACTAAAGAATATTATTTTTCCAGTGAAAGGTGATTTTGTTGCGATATCATCATACGAAACTTAAAGTTGTGTAACTAAATCCATGCGGGAGAACGTTACAAACTATATTTTACATTTTAATTCAATAGAAGTTTGGCGGGCAATTTCAACAATGGGGTAAAAGTGCATTGCTGAGTCAAAAGTTGATGTATGTATAAAAGTGTGTACTCCATGGTTAGAAGTGTACAAAAATGCCTCCATGGGGCACATGTGCAGGATGTTTTCTTGTGACTAAATGGAAAAAGCCTTTTTCTCCCCCAACTATGTGTATGCCGATTGTACAGACAACAAAATTAGGAACAAATAACAAAGACCCTATAATTTATTAGCTTATAGATGTTACTTCTGGGGTGACTGATTCCTTCCATGTGTTTCAAAACTAATGCAAAAAAATTTAATCTTAAATTAAAAGGGAGCAAGTTGATAAAAGTCTTCTGTACTTCCTAAATAATTCCCAAAGCAGGTTATTTGTAGAATTGACTTCCATTAAAAATGTCATAGTGAATGACTAATATGTAAATGATAGAGCACTTTGATGTCCCGTAAAGTGTGCCTTGCATCTGGGAACATGCGGAATGCTTTAAGCCCATTACCCATTCTACCAGTCCAATCGGAGCTACCGCAGCCTGGGGGAAGACATAAAAGCAACCCCCATCATCTTTCAAAGCTCTTACGCCTTTAATTTGTTTAGACAAACAGCCCAAAACATGCCAGGCCAAACTATGGGACGAGCCCGGGGTCCCCAAGCAGGTTCCTGCCCCTACTGAGGACTGCTGCTTGGGGAATGCAAAACAAACTGGGTCTAAGTCTTCACTAAAAGGAATAAAGACCTAAACAAAAAACTTTATGCTATTTTTTTTTTCTTGCTTTATAGGAGGATAATGTCAAAAAGTCTAAAGTAACACATAAAAACTCAGGTTATTTGCAAGGAAACTTCCAGGCTGTCACACTAGTCCATCCACTTCTTCCTTTGGGATTCTTCAGTTTAAAGCCATTTTTTCACTGCAGCACCTCCACCCAGATGGCACGCATGATATGAGGGAAACAGTTTGTAAATGATGGTGCAACTACAGCAACTCACTCAAATTAGAGGCTTCCAGTAAACTCCAATATGTGCCATATGTATGAATGTGTCGGGAGCAGCCTCTGAAGCTTAGATCGTCCTGATGTTGTGGTCGTAGATGACGACATGGATGTAGAGGTCCGACTGTAGGAACATCCTGTTGGAGTCCTCACCGGAACCAGACTGGAACCCAGCACAGATTAAGAGCACTTAGTACAGGGCTTGTTTGGACAGTGTAATCTACAGTTTATAAAGATGCATTCACAACAAATGTAAAGTGAATTTCCACATTGCTTTATCAGAGTGTCATCATGTGTGCGTGATGTGCATTTGTGATAGTAGAACTGAAAGTTTTTTTTAAGCCCTTGTGGACGCATCAATTCACTGCACCACTTGTGCATTTTAGAAATGTTTACACTTCCTTTAAATTTGCTTCACTTCAGCTCAACTCACCTTGATATAGGATGTTTTTATTGCAGCATTAAGAATATTTTGAGAACATTTTAGCAAACACTTCAAAAGAAGCTGAAAAATGTTTCTTTGGGTTCCACATTAGTAAACGTCCACAAGGGCCGATGTTTACGTTGGGGTTTCTTTTAGCTTGTATGTACAATATGTTTAATATTCCTTTTTTTTTTTTTTTTTTTACTGTGTTTCAAACCTGCCTACTAACAGGTGTTCAATCAACCAATTAGCTTGCTTGATGCACAGGTCCGCACAAGTGTTTTTAAGATTCAAAAGTGCCTCCCACATCACCCTTCTCTACGTAGATTTACAAAGATGTAAATGTGTAGAAGCATAATTTCATCTTTAGCCATTAGCTACCAGATTTTTCCACATTCTAAATGAGTTAGCTAACTTTTTCTGTCAGCCATTTAGTGCTGGGCAGGCAGCATGCGGTGTTAATAAAAGCCACGAAACTCAACTACACAGTGTATGTTTCATTGGAGAACCAAAACTGTGAGCTAAAAGCTGCATAGAGCTTTAAAGTTGGTGTTCATTCTTAGTGGGTTTGGAACTATGAACGACACATTTCCCCATGACAAAGAATCATTAGATTCAATGTTTCATATAGGAAATATCTCTTAATGCAAGTTTCAAATATTAAAGATGCCATATATTATATTAAAGCTGAGGCCAAGTGCAGTATAATATGACAGTGACTGTCATTGTTCATTTACCAAGACGTTTTCTGTTACTTTGAATGTCAGAACTGACATGGCCCCACCACTAAGATGTGAAGCCACTGCCAGCTGGGAACATTTATTTAAGGCTAAGTGTGTCAAAAGCTTCTAGTGGGAGTGGATCCATAGCCAACCATTACACTCAATTTACACTTTTACCTCAAACACACTTGTGGGTGTCCTAATAAGTGGGGCAGTCTTCCTTTGCTAGTTGAAAAGAGTGTAAATAAAAATAGACCAATAAAAATGATTTCATAGACACATTAAACCCAATTAAGAGAAACTGGGAAACATTAAACGATAAGCTTTTTAATTTTTTTTTTATTAATACTCACGTCATCTAGTGACTTAAAAAAAGTTTTACTTTGTCATTTTTGAAATATGACAACCCCTCCATCCCCCAACCCACTTTTTGGCAAGGACAGAAAAAGTGGTCATGGTATGACAAAGGCAGAAAAACAAACAAACCACCCAAAATGAGTTGATGGGAGCCTTGATTTTGGAAGGTTCCGCTGCGGATCTGTGGCCGCATGAGCAGCTAGTGAGCTCATGGTGGGTTAAAAGCCGGATGGTTCTGTGCTTCTCCATGCCGAGCCAATCTGGGCTGAGCTGAGCTGAGCTGGGTTCTGGGCACACGGGTGGTTTGCTGTGTCTGGCTTCCTATGCCTTCTCTTGTGTTTTTAATAGACAGCCTGGTCGGGGTGGTGCTCGACCGCAGCTAGAACACTGTGCTGCCATTTTGGCGCTTGGCCTCAAAAACGCAGTCCCCACAGCTCTGTCTGCAATTTCAAAATAGTTCAGCCCCACCAACTACTTCCCTACCCCCCAGCGAAGAGGGAAACTGGAGAGAAAAAAACACCGTCTGTCAAGCGTTATTCTTCCAGGGCCCCTGTCGGACTGTGAGTGTGGAGGAAGCACCTGTCCTGACCCCTTGATCCTCCATTCTTTGTGCAGGTGGAAAGCAAATATCTTTCCCTCCCACTGATTTCTTTTTCTCTCCCAGTCTCTCCAACCACTTCTCTTATAGTGTAGTGTCCTTCTGTGTCTAATATCTGTGGTTAATTAAGACTCACTGAAAACTGGTAAGAAAAGTAACTATTTGAAAAGTTCAACATTTTTGCATTTGATACTTTTAACCGGAGACGAGGGAGAAAGTAAGGCCATGGAATGCAACAAAAGGTCCCAGACCATATTAAACAAACAGGATGTTGTGGGTACGTGGCAAGTTGGCTTCCTGAGCCACGAGGACAACAAAATTAGGTTTAAAGAAGTGCAGCAAAAAAGATTCGAAAATAGTTTTTCACCCTAAAGGCTTTTTGCTTCCCTGGGACGTTTTTACTGCTGTGGAACAGGTGAATTGATCTAATTAGCAGTACCATTTGTCTCCCTGGGGCCTAAAAACAAAGAAGGGTAACAACAATAACAAAAAAAAAAAAAAAAAAAAAAACAACCTACCAAGGGGTCCACATTCATGATCTTTTTGTCCCTCTTGTTCTTAAAGAGAAGGCCGTTAGGGTCGTCATAAATCACCTCAAAGTTAGGGCTCGAATTAGACGTGGACACCTGTGTTTTCCAGTTGTAGTAGCTGTAAAAACAAAAAAAAGGTAACAGTAATTGTTAGATGACTAAGATGATGCAACTGTTGAAGCTTTAAGGTATTTTCAAACAATCAGCGGTTGCACTGGTTGTGCTGTCCGGCCATTTGGTTTGTTTTTGCTTTTTTGGGCCCACACAGAGATATTGAGAAAGACATAGCATTCAGGCGAGACGGGGGAGTGCTGCGACATGGTTCTATTTTTCTCTGGTAAAATAGAAATTGTTAAAATAGGTCTAACCAGGGGCATGATGCTGATGCAATATGGATATATGATGAATGCAGTAACCCTACTTGCAGACATTTGTGGCTGAAACACTCTAAATACACAGCAAGTCAAAATACTCAACAGTCACTGAATTTCTCTTGAATTTTAAAAAAAAAAGAGTTTTGTTTTAGGTTGGGCTGTGATTGGCTACATGCACAGAAGGAAAAGATAGGACATGGTTATTTGCAAGACCAGCATGGCGGATGGTCTCCATTGTGTTTCAGCTCCAAATGTTTGCTCATACAGTAGGAAAACAGTGTATACAGATATTTTGGACGTTACATACGTATGTGTGTATATATATTGTATGACTTTACACAATTTTACATGACTGATGCTCAGATATCGTGGTGTGCGCTATCTGAACATTTGGCATTCTGCTTTTTTCCCCTTTATGTGCTGACACTGCAGGAAACTTTAAAACAACACGCAAGCACCATATTGAGGTCATGACTTAGCATGTTTCATGGAGGAAAGAAAACTTCACATATTATAGAGCATTACTCAGCCATTGTTATTATATCAATATTCAACAGCAGGTTATAAAAGATCTTTGCTTTGCAGAAACGAAAGGAAAGCAACCTGCAGAGAGTAGAGTATCGTTTGTGAGAGAGGCAGAAGGTAAAAGTCTGTTTCCAATTTGATTGTGAGGGCGCTGTGTTGGAGTTCGCCAAGCCAGGCATTAAAGCAAAGCTGTGGCTAATAAGCAACTGAAACCAAAGAAAGGGTTGAATTCCAAAATAAATGACCGATTAATTCACAGCATCCGATTGGATCCTGCTCTGCTTTTAGGTTTTCTGTTATTTTTGATAGAGCAGAGTAATAGTGTGCAACTTTGTGACAGGGTCAAAGGGCTAAAAGTGTTTGGCCCTTTAGGTTAAATTAATCCATTTAGAATGTGATTATATGATATATGAACATATGGTATATTAAGCAATTAGGTAGTGTTTATCCCTGTTAAATGATTGATCAACTAATGACTGCTCAAGCAGTTTGCTCGACGCAACATGTACGTTGAAGAAAAGAGAAACATCCATAGCAGCATGACATTTTCTAACCACAAAATTGGCAGATCTTCTCTCTCCTTGTTGATGTGAAATATGAGGCGGGTTGAGAGTTGAAAACATCTCATTAAGGTAGTGTTGAATACTGCATTGTTCCCATGTTAAGTTTGGATTCAGCACAACCTTTCAGCTGAGAGGAGCCAGGCATGGAAGTGAGAAAACCAAAGACACAGGTCTCAAAATTGGTCTAAAAAAATTTTAAATTTATGTTTTAAATGTATCTGATTAATATGGGACATCTTCACGTATCAAACCACTTTTTCTTTGTATTGTTCAAATAGGTATTTTATTGTTTTGGAATGTGGCATTTTTCTGTGAAGCACTATTATACCTTGTTTTGAAAATGGTTGGTATTATCACTACATCATGACATGTCTAAACCCGTAACCCTACTGATAATTTCAATTTAAAACGAATTACACAAAAGGCCAACAAAAGCCCGAATAAGATAACTGTGGTAACAGACTTGAATTCTGTTATACCAAGTGATAAGTCATAAATAACCCTTGCTTTACAGAAAGCTGTGCTCTCCAGGCAGATGTGACCATTTTCAGTTGTTCTCATCATTAGCTACTCACATCACAAGTAACACAACTCCACGTGTCACACTCTGAGGCACTGAAGGTTGCTTTATCGGGCCTTGACTGTTCCCCAGCAGCAGTTTGTGGTCCAAGAACAAAGTTGGACCTCAGGGAGAAGGCTCTGTGTAAATCTAGGAAGAGGTACATTATATTGGGAGGGTTTGAGTGGGCTGAAGCTGCAGCAGCAAGTTGTAAATATGGGACCATAACAAAATGGAGAGGTGCCAGCGTGCTGCAGGTTATATTCCACTTGCTGTGATTATTTAATAGAGCCAATACATCTTGTCAGATGATGAACAGCTGGTATAAAGTAATAATGACCCACACTATGTAAAATACATCTCAGAATGTTTACATTTACATTGTGAGAGCTATGCGACCTTTGAAATATTTTAGCTGTTTGGCTGGTGTCAAGATATTTTCTGCAGAATCTGTTTCAGAGGTAATCTCCAGTGGCACATAAAACCTGTTTGCAAATACCCATTTGCATTTGAGCCATAAAAATATTTTCTGACGGCAACATATCAAGCATGCTTGCTACAAATTACAAGCAAACATATAGTACAAGCAATATAAAACCTTACCCCTGTGGCCTTTCCAAAACCCACATGCACCCACCATGCAATTTTGGGAAATGTAAATACATATTTTTGCAGAATGGTCTGTTTTTGAATAGCTATGAAAAGGGCCAGGTATTCCAGCCAATAACGAGAGCGACTGACTTTACTGCTGGTATCCTGGCAACTTGGTTTTCCTGGATTGGTCATTTGTCATATTCCCAAAGACAGCTATTCAGGCATTAAAAATCAATTACATAATCAAAATGAGATTACTATGCAAATAATAAGTAATGTCATAAAAATATCAATAATTTACTTATAAAGACTTGTGACTTGACTTGAACTTGCCATCAAGCACTTGAGAAGAATCACTTCTTGCTCTGACAGACTTGGAATTTGTCTTGACTAATTTTGACTAGAGACTTGATTTGGACTTGACTTGACAGACTTTACCTTGATACTTGACTTGGACTCAAATGGCTGACTTAAGCCTTGACTTGGACTTGGTCTCAGTTTACTTTAACTTGAGACCTCTGAAAGACTTGACTATGGCTCTTTCACACCTGTACATTGGTTCATTTGGGGAAAAAAAGTGAGTTACTTCTGGTCCAGTTCTTGTTCACACTGTTTTTTTTTTTTTGACAAACCAACCAAGAGGAGTAAACATACTGTGAAGTTACAAACTGAAACGTAAGTCGTTGATTGGAAAGTTTTGGCATCTGTCATCGTGCATCATAACTCTATCATCAAGATCCACGTGGGCAAATGACTGAAGTTTATGCAGCACTTTAATGCTTCTGATATGTATATTTATGTTCTTTGATGTCACAGACCTTGAAAATGAGACATCTTACAGTCTATTGTAATGTTTTGTCATGCATGCACAGCAGTTTTTAAAGCTTCTGACCTGATAGCAGCTTCTAAAGATCGATAAGATTGTTTCCTGAACAGATGTGACGATCAGTAGATGGATATATTTGTAGTTTAGCTTTTGAAATTATGCTAAACATATCTGTTATCACAAAATCCTGTCTTTTGTTTTCACACCACAATGAACTGCACCAGAGTCTGCTTGGAAGCTGACCAAGATCATCATCCTTTTCAAGTGATCTCTGCCCAGTTGTTTGGTCCAGGGTTGGTCCAGGGTTCAACCAGAGTTCAACTGACAGCTTTCACACCAGCCAAAACAAACTACTAACCTGGGCAAATGCATCAGGGTGCATTTTTCAAATGACATGAGACTTGACTTACTGTAGATTTGTTGCAATTTACTCGAAACTTGCCTTGCACTTGTCTTCTTGACTTCAACTTCAGTCTTGACTTGGTTCAAATGACTTGATTTCAGACTTGACTTAAATTGTCTTGATTGACTTTAACTCATTGGTTGTTTTGCATGCGCCACCATTTGTTTAACAGCTTTCACATCAGCCTGAAAGAATTGATCAAAACTGACAAATGCACCAAAGTGTTTAAATCACATCAAACAGATACAAACATACTTATAAACAATTAAAACTAAAATTAAAATTACTGTAACATATCTATTCACACATGATAGTGTGGTAGAGAAACACACAATTGGTGTTGAAACACTTTCTTCATGTCGTCCACTTCTATTAGGCTCTACTGTATTTTGATAGAATAAAATCCATTGAATTTCAAACACATGACGCTGGATACACCATACACCATCTGATGTCTCAGATATCTGTCAACCATTTCCTGCCAACTTTCAGAGTAATCTTCCTCTTCAGGAAACACATGCACTGGACGCCTCTGAACAGACCAAACTGTGTGGGGAAATACACTGATGCATAAAATTATAAGGTATGATAGGACAAGAGGTCTGGCATTTTTTTTCAAGTTGCCAACAGAGCTGAGTAAAGCAAGTTCAGAATAGACTGCTGCAATGCCCCAATTATGAAATACAAATTGAGGTTTTTCCCTTAAAACTCAGGAAAATTATATTGTCTGAGACTTGCTTTCAGACGTACGCATACTTCTTCTCTTTGTAAATTAGATCTGACAGTGTTTCTGTGACTATTTATACCGACATGCCATACAACAATTAACATTTTTTTGGTTGACCACTTTTATTCCATGGTGAACCGCTCACTTTTGCTAGAGAAATGGGACAGATGTGAGATATTTTAACACTGAACATGAAAAGACTGACGAAAGTGTGAAAAAAAAGTATTTTGGAAGCAATGCCGAGAATTTCGTTCATACGTTTACTTGGATGTGTTTATTGGACCCACCTCCCTTACTGTCCCATATGAACTGTCACCAGGGCAACTAACTGCATGGTCGGTGCACATTTGGTCACAAAGAAAACTCCAGCAGCTGGATGGCACCACACCCAGACACATTGACCAGTAAAAGTGTGAGAACCTGGATTTGGTGGAAACAATGACGGTGCTCCCAGCATCGGTTCCTGGTTCCCTATGCATTTAGCATGACTGACACGTGCACCGTGTCCTTTCACTTTCCATAGTTACCGTGCTTAGCTCTATTGTTATCTCCGGGCGGTCATTTTCCAGGGTAATGTCAACAGTCTCATTATAGGGCTCAGAGGAGCTGGACTCTGCGCTGGATGATATATATCATAAAAGAGCAAATACCTAGCATGTGTATTCGTTCAGCAGTTTTTTTTTTTTTTTTTCTGTAGTGGCTGAAGAACACAAGTCCAGTAACTGTTTCTGAAGTTAATGTTTCCAGTGTAAATCTCCAAAGAACCAGTTCAGTGTTGAGAGGCACAGTGTAATGGGTTGAATTTACTGTTAAGCCTTCTGGTGGTGTCTTGGGTCTGATTCAACGACAAATCACAGATGAGCAATGATCAGTTAACAACCTCATTAACAAACCCGTATCTAACTACATACCTACACACCTCTAATTAATTCCCTCATTATTTTTGGTTTCATTTGGAAATTTATATTTGCTTATTTTAAATATTAATATACAAGTGAAGTGGATTATGGATTGTGAAAATTGCATACGTTGGTGCTCTTGAGTTCATGTTGTTCTTAATGTTATTGTGCCTTGACTAAGATGAAAAAAATTGGGGGAACTCAGATGAAAGTAAAGAAAATAATATGAAACTGTAAAAAAGAACATTTGCAGTGTATATCTTTTAGAGGGATCTTGTGTATTATCAGAAGCTTTAATGTGGGTTATGTTCTACATTTGATTTCCGAAAGCATTTTTCCAACTGTCAGTATCACGAAAAGATAAAGCAATGAAACAATTAGTCAATTAATCCATCAGCAGAAAATAAATTTGGAACAACTTTTATAATCAATTAATTGTTTCACTGGTTAAATCCAGCAAACATACTGACCATTCTGTGTCCAGCTTCTTAAATGTGAAGATTGGCTGTGTCTTTATTTTAAATCCTTGTAAACAAAATACCTCTGAATTATAGACTATTTTTCACATTTTCACTATTCTGTAAACTTTTCACAGAGTAATTAACAAATCGATAAAAGATTAATACAGATTAATTAATAATAAAAAGTAATGGCTAGTTTAAGCCTTACAAGAGGACCTTGGTAATAGTAATCTGTAGTGGTCAGTGGCATAAACATTTGATGCGCACACTGACATAAAAATGAGGGGAATCTACTTACCCGTGGGTGAAAATGGATACAAAAAAATATTTATATATTATACATATACTGTAGACTCTAGTAACCAAAATAGATGGTTATGCTTGTGTTGTTAAACATTTTGGCCAATGCGAGTTAGGATTTTCATTTCTATGTCAATAATCCTAAAATATACACACATGAGCTGCTTAGTTTTAGGGCATTGCACTATAAACTCATATCGGTGTGATGCTATTTTATCACATCAGGTGATTCTGATGGCAAACTAATGTAATGGTGTAATGGCCAGAGCCATTACATAATATGGAGAGACAAATGGGTGTTATCATGTATTCCATTTGACTGGAGCTCAAGAGGCTAATAGTGGCTTGACTGAGGGAGGTTAGGGGTCAACCTCTGGTTGTAAAAAGGGCCTAGAAAAATGAAGGCAACCAGTCCAATAACTTCACTCTTATTCAAAGATTGACAGCATTGAGAACAAACATACCGATTAGATTTAACTCTGAGGATCCAGCCAATAAAGTGTGTGTGCGCCATGTGTGAAGATCAGCACACATGACATGGAGTGTTCCAGCTTACCAGCAAATATTTATAGAGCTGGCAAACTCAACTGTGATAGAATATCCCACTGCCCCCCATTAAAGCTCGGACACAATGCTTCAGACCAGGCTGCCAAATCACCTTCGGAGCTGGAACAGTTTCTCTTTTGTATTAAAAGTTAATAAAATAGGACAGCAGTGCAAATATTTTTACAGCAGAAAAAGAAGCCAGACACACAGGTGCATTGCAGAGGCTGAGCGTGGAGGCAATATGGTTTTGGCTTCGGAGGAGGCATGCGCTGTGTTTCAGCCGAGCAGATCCTTCAAGTTCAATCTGTCACCAAATGCATGCAGGGTAGAGCGAGTGTGCGAGTTATATGGTCCAACATTTCAAAAGGCTGTGTCAAAAGATTCATTGAATAATAAAAGTATGGTACTGCTTACTTCAGATGAATGTATGTATTTGTATTGTGTTGTTAAGAGGATATTGAAAAGAGAAATCTACTTGGTGAACACTACCTTGATACAAAACACACTGTAACAATTTAAAGAGGAAAAGAATCAATTAGGACCATGTATGTCATGTGTTGCCCAGCCTCTTAAAAGTCTTTACTAAACACAGAGACTGAAAAGGGAGAGAGATAGAGAGAGGAAGGAGGGGAACAGCCAGAGTGCATAAACAGATGGTCACTTTGCTGGGGGAACATTAAATAGACATCAGAGATGCTGTAGGCACATCTGGAGTGGCAGGAAGCTGGGTGCACGGAGCTGTAGATCTGTGGGATAATTAGATGAGGGTCAGGACTTTAGTGTGTGTGTGTATTTATGTGTGTGTGTCTGTCTGCGTTGGAAGCTCACAGTAAAAAGTAATGGAAGCAAAAACGTAATGAAGTTTAGCCTTTAAACACTGTATATTTTAAACAGTTTCTTTTATCCAGTCATGTGCAGGATCAGTGTCAGATTTGAGTTAAATTTACTTAAAGGCTTCACCCAGAGTTTGCCCTGAAGTTACAGGAACAGAAACAGACCAGTTTCACATGCGTATCGGAAAGTTATTGTCTCACTGAGGCAGTCTAATAAAGTTACAGTCAGTCACGTGTTGATGTCATTTTTGCAATTTTTTTTTGTTGTTAAGAAAAGTGCAGTTTTATTCATATTATTATCAGTATTGTTATATGGTATTGTGCTATTAACTGCTTCTTAGATGTAAGCTCTCTACAGATGCAACAAGGAAAATGCTGTGCTTGATTTACTTTAACCAGGTTTCCCAGGAGGTCAGAGGCTTACAACATATGCCTTTACAAATGATGTTTATATGACCCACCCACCCAGTGTGCCTGCTAAAATAAATCAAGCCCAGCGTTCAACTGATTTTTGCTCCTTGCTGCTCCTATAGACTCGATGCAAACGCAAAGATGCTAGAGGTGACTAATAAAGTACATAACTGAAACATATATTTTAGAATGTATGAGTGAGATTTCCCCCAATTAATATCAGTATGAGCCA
Organism: Sciaenops ocellatus; assembly: GCA_033000465.1. NCBI lineage: Eukaryota > Metazoa > Chordata > Actinopteri > Sciaenidae > Sciaenops > Sciaenops ocellatus. Next base: position 21,368,637 of record CP136880.1, on the reverse strand, counting down.
TTTTTTTAAAATATGGGTCTACTAATGACAAAATAATCTGTATTTTGATATGGTGTTGCCTCCATAATTATACATATTTCAAGTTGGAACTGAAGGTTGAGGTAGGAAATAATGAAGACTTCAAAGGTGTTTATTCAGTTGAAAAACCTTCTGCATATAATCCAGTGCTGTTCCAAATTTTGGAATGAATTGAAAAATTAATGTCATAGGAGAAACTCTTTTAGTCTTTGGTTAGTCTTTAGCATCCAGTTTGTGTGTTGTCTCAGTATTTTGTAAAGAGCTAAAACACTTCCAACCAATTTATTCTCCCTCTTCTTGTTTTTTAAATTCTTCTTCATACATTGCTCATACAGAGATACTCTGCTACTCTCTTTTTTTTTCCCTCAAGACATTGCAGACTGTGTACGTGAACCTATCCACCCTTCCTTTGCTGGAGGTGGGAGGTGGAGGCCAGAGCTGGCGCTGGTGTCGCTGCTCTGTGTTCTTTGTGGCTGTGGAGGAGGAGGAGGGACAGGATTCAGAGTCCTGCGGTGGGAGGTTTAGTGCACTGAGTGGGCAGCAGCTCCAGCATCTGCTCCCTCTTAGCGGCAACCACACTGGGTGTTATTGTTCCCGACAGAGATGAAAAAAAAAAAAAAAACGGGTGGAGGGTGGGGGTTAGGTGGAGGATGACATAGGAGGGGAGAGAAGGGGAGAGGTAGCAAAGCTCGGAACACAGGGTTAGAAAAGTTGAACGTAAAGACGGAGAAAAGAAGTAGAGTTTTAGTGGGTGAAAAAAGAAGACAGAGAGTGAAGAAGAGTGTGAAGTCAGATGTCATATAGAGGGAGGGCAGGGAGACCCGTGTAGGGGGGAAGCCTCATAAAAGCATCATTAGGGAGTAGGCTGTACCTCCAGGCATGCTCGCCCAATGACTCACACCTACAGCTTGTTAGGGCTTCCACTCACCAGAGAGGAGGCCGAGTTCAAGGCCACGAGCGGGGGTTGTGTGTCAGAACACATGGTGAGAAATGGATAAATAAAACAACAAAGCTTTGCATGTCTGACTCTGACACTTTGGTTTCAAAGAAAGGGAAAACCACTTCCAAAAATAAAACACACAGTGTTAAAGGACAACAAGCACTGTTCTCCAAACCAAATCACATTTTTAATATTAACACGGATAATATGCGTATAAAACTGGGGACCACTGTGATACTGCATATTGTGCTCATAAAACACTGATATAAGTTTGTTATTATTATGTTTTTAATTATGTTTTTAAGGCAGTTATGCATAGTTTATCTTGTGACAATGCAAATACTATTGCTGAATAACAGGACTTTATATGTGTATCATTATTTATGAACATTAATCAAAGAGGTATGATTAATGTTGGCTGGAACCTTAATGCTTGGTCCTTAAGACAGAGCACAAAGCAAATCTTAGATGTAGTGCGACTGCATATAACTGCATTGCAAAGCTGTGAGCGGATGCAAACAGTCAAGAATTTGCTTGGGGTGAACTGAGGTGAATATGTATGCACGCAAAATGTTTGAACTTGAGCAAAAGAATGTGAGCTTATTCCAGGGCTTTATATCCCCAAATCATGAAAATAAAGAAGAAAAGAAAAGAAGGAAATAACTGAAAGAACTGGAATTTGTGAGTTTTTAGATCAGTCAGAGTCTGAGCTGAACACAAACACAGTCCACACACACTGTTTGGTGCATGCGTATGTTGCTAACAAGCTATAGCTAAGTTTGGAGCTTATAAACATGCACTGCAAAAACACTCCAGCAGTCAATTTCACATCTGAAAATCAGTATGTGCATTGTCTGAATAAACCTAATGAAATAATCTTTAAGGATTTGTATGTCTTTACATTGGAAACAATAGTTTTACAAAAAAAATGGTTGGTTCATAAATAGGCAGTTTAACCATGTTATCTAAACCTTTTATTTGGAAGGGAAAACAAAACTGAAATTTAGAAATTATCGTGCAAACTCAAAACACCCATATGGGTTTGAAAGCATCTAGTTAGCTAGTGTACAGAAATTTCAACAGCAAGTAGTTTTACAATGCCACGAAAAATGACAATGGTCCTTTCAGGTATGCTCTTTATCATTTTCACTTCCAAATACTACAAGACATGGACAAACTGGGGATTTGTTTACAATCCCTCTTATCATAATGTTCACACTAATGACCTTTCTTATAAACTGTGACTTGTGGTTTGGCCCTGATTTAAGCTGCACAGTAAAAGCTCAAGCCAACAGGAAAGATGATCAAAACAGATAAAAATAAGATCCTGATCATCTGTCCACATGAGGACATTACTGTAGAGACCATGTTCTACCCAGTGTTGATGAGGTTATACAGGGTGCATGCCATTTGGCTGAACTCTGAAAATAACCATGTAATACACACTCTCATTCGCCACTTGTATAGTTGTGTTTGTCCTCAAGAGATTTCTCGCACATATCTGAAATGTTGGTAATATGTTACTATGCACGAGCATGTGGAATGTGGGAATGGTTTTGGCTCCGGTAATTTGCTGACAGCTCTCTATGTCCACAGCTCTCCTGATGGACATCAAATTATAAAGATGTTACCTGCACCACTGAGGAATACGAACTAGACTTTAGCTTACACCTGTAAGGTCAGCAGTTCACTTGTGGCTTGGCCTTGGAAATGTGTGACTGGCACTCATGAATGTAGTTGTTCAGCATACAGTATGTGTGTATCTTGGCTAAATATGCCAAATTTAAAGCACCTGAAGAGGTTTTCGAACCATAAGCAGTCATGTGTAGATTCTTTTATGGAATTACATAAATGATTCCAGTAGTGTTAAGGCACTTTTAAATACTACCACAGTGGAGATTTTTCAAATTAAAATAATGTGGTTTTAAGTTTTACTTGTTATCAACAAACTTATAACTTTTTATAAATTGTTTTAGCATCTTTCAGCTCATTATTTTGGTTTTACTGCCCAAAACTGTTTTGGTCCGCAATCACCACTTATCTACCTTATCAACGTTTCCAACAGCAGCAGCAGCAGGCAACTTCACTTACACAGTACCGGACAGAACATTAAGTATGAATTGCTTTATCAAAATTGTTTAACACTGCCGTCTTTGTGGCAAACCATTCAACACCCATCATTCTAACTCTGCATGGAAACACCTGACTAGCGCTACCACTAACGATTATTTTCGTTAAAATATAGCTGTGGAATCCCACTTAGAAAAATCAGGAAGAAGAGCCCAGACAAAAACACAAAGTGTCGTAAAGTAAATCAATCACTTAGTTGATCTATTTATCTGTCAATGTATCTCAAGTAATCTAATTTTGAGGCCTCCGTTATCCATAAAATGTATTACATTCATCTGTGATGACAAATTCACTGCACATTAAAAGAAGATCACAATCTCATGGTTTAAGCCTGCTTTGATCCTGACTCTAATCATGTCTGTCTTGTTCAGACAGGTTCAGTACTTTGGCAGCTCAGCTCAGTTTTACTTATGAAGTACATATTTATTCCACATCTATGCGGAGGCCGCAAGGGCTGGTTCTGTACGTACCAAATGCTGGCCCTTTGCAGAGCTCCTTCCAAGCCTATATTGGTCTCTCACGTCAACCTGAGTCTTTAATCCTGGATAATAAGATTTCCTTACCCTTCAAATCTTGTCAAATCCCACTCGAGTCAAGGCCTACTCAACCAACGTGGACATGTTACAATGGAAGGAGACTTACCATAAATCCGAGCGTCCTGGCATGAGCCTCTTCTTTCCGCTGAAATATGGTTCAAAATCTTGGGTCTTGAGTCTGTGGGCGTAGTCTATATAGCCAGATACTTCCTGTCCAAGAGTATTATGATCCCTTATGAAAATGACTGACTGTAAAAAAAGAGAGAAAAAGAAGGAAACCCTCTGTGTAAATAATCATGGCCATCAAGCCTCTCCTGAGTAAAAGCCAGAAAGGCCAATGTCACTTGTTAAAAGTGAACAGATAGAGGGGATCTGTTACAAATCCTCCCACTTTGAAATGCAAAGGCTCATGTTATACTTTGAATCAGGTCCAAATCAGAAACGACTCCAACTAATGTGATGGCCTGAGCTCACCGAGGAGGGCTGTCACCAGAGTATCCTGCTCAGATAAGTGCGTGGGACTTACTTACTTACAGTAACTAGAGTCTCAGTTTTGTTCCAACACACCTACAGTCCAGGCAAAAATGAAGCCTGAAATGACATGAAATGTGGAACCCTGAACTTAAACTTAAAACTGTAAGTTGTATGAATAGTAAAGGGGGAAAAGTCAAGTAAATGCAAAAAAGGGCCTTTAAAAGGTCCCTAAAAGAGTGATAAAAACAACCTTCCACATTCAAAGGATTTATAGTATGGTTATAGATGCATCTAATTTTAGGGCATCCTTTTGACAGTTTAAGCCTAAATGTAACCAGATCATCTAGATTCAGATTACTTAAACTAAAACATAGCTGCTGCTTCCACATGTTACATATACCAGTAATCCTACTAGTGCTCTTCTGTATACAACATATTTTGCATGTCTGTATATTCTGGAAAAGCGGTCCCACTTAGTTGTTTGTTTTAATTTCTTTTGTTTTCATTTAAGGGTTGTTGTTTTTTGCTACATTTTTTGATACTTGATTTGGGGCTCAATCATATTGGGGGATTTTTCCTAAAGAAAACTGGTTTGTCTTGACTAGAGTCATTCAGAAAGCTGTAAAACATGATGTTTATTTCAATTTTCACTAGTTTTTAGTTCAATAAGTATGATACTTTTGTGTCTTTCTTTTTTCATGGACACCATTTCCCATGAGCTTACTACCCATTCATTACCTGTTTGACAAACCAACTAACTCCTCAGTTTAGGTAACAATAGCACACGGAAATGGCAAACCAGTGCACTGATGTAGAGGTCTTTAGATTAGTCATTTTTATGCTGTAAATGCTATGAAGTACCATAGGATCTCTCTCTGTCCTCTCATCTCTATCTCTTCTATCGCTGTCTAATAAAAATGGATGGCGACATGTTGGCTCGCTATAATCAAAACACTGATTTCTGATTACAACTCAATGAGTAAGAACAAAAAAGGCTCAGATTCTTCAACACAAACAAAACACATAAATCTAAAGAGAGTTTTCCGGCTGCTCATCAAAGACCAGGTCTTTGAAGTGAGCTCACACCAGACATAACCTGGAAAAAAAAGGATGACAAATAGTTTTGTCACCAGATTCAGACAAAGCAAATGAAAGGCAAGTTGTCCAAATCCCCTCAGGTGACAACAAAACATGAAATGATCTTTTCATGTCGATTTGATGGTTTAGATAACACATGATGACAATGGATGGGAAGAACTCCAAACAGGACATACTCAGGTGTGAAGAGGTTGTTTTGTCTGCCAAAGATAAAAAGCTTTTCTTTCTTTCTTTTCTACCTCGTCTTGAGAAAAGGACTCTTTCTGTGTCTGACTTGTTTTGTTTACTCTGAGCATGAATGAGTCCCACTTGTCGGCCTACAGTAACACAGGATTCAGTAAGTGGATCCAAGCGGAATACCTCAGCTAGTGATATCACATTTGTATAACTGTCAGGACACGGGCCATCTGCGGATCCCTTTACTAAAAAGGCGTGAGATAACTAGCGCTCCAGAGCTCAGAAGAAAAGAGGGCTCCTTTCTCTCTGCCTCTCAAACGTTTAAAACAGATGCTATCAGGTTCACAGCTGGCTGGAGGCCTCAGCCAGATACCCTATCTACTGGCTTCTGTCCTCCTGCAGCCAGCCTTGAAAAGACATCATCAGGTGGACCCAGTAGAGGCAAAAGAGCGAGTAACATTTGGGTAGTGGCGATAAAAATCTATTCGTCTATTGAGGATACGCAAATCAGTAAAGTCTGTTAAACAAACAAGAACAACGTCTTAATTTGATACAGTCTTTGGTCCTGGGCTGTTTTCAGATTTCATAATTGTATCATTTCTAACTGGAAACCAGTTATATAAAGATAAAAGAATAGGCTCCAGATTGGCTGTTCTGCAAGGTTCTTTACTGCCAATCTGATTATCCCTGTACATATGGGCCATGAAAACCATGTAAAATAAAAAAAATCTGATCATATTTCTGTATTAAATGCTTAAGGCTTTTTTTAAATTATTTTTTTAATCATTTATAGAAGTCAGGATATTCAACAGTATCCATTAAGAAAAATTAAAAAGGTCAAAATTAGAACTAAATCATAAAGATCATCTGCATGTGTATGTAACATCATAGGGATAATATAAATGTATTTATTAAAATGTAGGTCTTATCAGTTAGGATAGCAAACGATAAACTCAAACAAGTATGGACTCAGATCTGGGAATACAGCAACACTGCTAAAACGTCAGATGGGGCAATAAAATAACAGACAAGAATGTTCCATGTGTAATCCATGAAATTAAATGTAGAAGTCATAAAAATCCAGTACTGTCATAATGTCCAGCTCAATGATTGGCAACATTGCACATAATGCTCTATTATACCCAAAGACATTCAACACATAGCTACCATAGTATACATTGGAAAGCAAATTCTCTGTTGGACAACAAATTGCCTAACCCTTGTACTATTTTATCATAAATGATAACTCAATGGCCAGCAGACCTATAAAAGTTAGTCAAGCTGCATTAAGTTGAGCTGTAGATAAATTCAGGGTAGAAAATACAAAAAAACGTAAACACATAAAAAGTTGAATTTTTTAGTGAAATGAAAATGATAAGCCTTATTTATGCCTAACACAGCACAGAGTAATGGAGACGGCCTTAATAAAAGTACATCATGACATTTTCCTTTACTAACAAAAGGCAAGCCAAAGTTCATTTCACTCTCATGTGGGAACGTGGGGAGAAAACGATCGAGTCAGACTCGCTTATTTGCTGCAAACAACCAATGTGAATTTTCTGCCTCAGTGTTGGAGGGAACCGGGGGACCTCCACCTTACACCATGGAAAACAAGTGGAGGGCTTACGTCACCTGCCAGCAATTACTAAGAACAGGTGCTGTGACCTCACAGGGCAGCGAGTGAGGGGCCCCGCTTTATGGCAAACATCAGTCTGGTTAGTGCCTGAGAAGTTGAGCACTGCACAGGTCCCAGGTAGAGATTCTGGCTCCTTTTCAGTTCGTCACAGTTGAAATTTCAGCTGGTTAGAAGAAAAACACCAGTGACCTTAAGATGAAGGTAAAGAACAGTAAACCAGGAGTTTCCTTTAAATCCATTATCCGTGCAGTTAATAAAAACAACAAAGCATCTCAAATCCTCATGGGTACCCCACCCTTAAAAAAACCCACTATGGACATGTGTATGTGCTCATAAATAAACTGTGAAACTTGAACAGTGTTAACAATTGTAATTATTGTGGTCAGTGAAAAATGCAGAGGGATCCCCTGCCTCCTGACAATAAGTAAAACCTACACAGATGTGAATTACTCCACAGACCTTTGGCTAATCTTTCAAAGCCCCACGGCTGAAAGAGAGGGATTTACAAATTCAAGTCAAACAGGAGCTGACAGCAGGCTGACACGTACTGTGCCCCTCCTTTGTGCTTTGACAATGTCCTACAGGTGGGGACACAATGGCTGGACCACCTGACATCCTGTGGCAAGAGGAGTGTATGAGGAGTATATGTCTGAATGCGTGTGATTGTAAGTGTTTGTTTGTGTGACATGACACAGAAAGAGCAGGAAAAGAAAAGCTAAAAGACACCAGGGCTGGGTACTAAACCTATCAGCACAGTATAGGTGAAAATAAAATGTAGAATCAAAAGCTGGGAACAAATGTCTGGTCAGATTTACACTTATTTATTGATACAATAGTTCCTGATTAAAATTTTAGTTATTTGTAGTTTTAGTTTCTTTAGAAAAACAGATTTGGAGTGTTGCACCTTTCTAGTCTTCCAAGCACTCAAAGGCACTTTTACACTACATATCTCATTCACCCATTCACACACATTCACACACTGATGGCATTGGCTGTCATGCGAGGTGCCAACTGCTCATCAGTTTTTTTGGAGCTAACCACTCATACACATTCACACACTGATTCCGCGGCCTTCGGGAGCAATTTGGGGTTCAGTATCTTGGCCAAGGACACTTAGACACGCAGACTGGAGGGAATCCAACCGCCGATCATCTGATTAGAGGACGTCAGCAATCCTCACGTTTGGCATTTTGCGCAATAAATGATCATTTTGTCCCATTTGTTGTTTACCTTTCTGCCAGTTGTCCAATCAAATGAATTGAGGAGTTGTTTCAGTATTTTATGACATAAATGAACATGCAATCGGTCTACAAATAAAACCTCACTGCTACATCTGTTGTAATACAAATGCCAATGTTTATGTTTAATACCACACGTCTCCTCACAAATAAAAAAATAAAATAAAATAAAAAAAACTATTACAGAATAGATTGAATTACACAAAGCTGGTTTGACTCAGTTATATGTGTGTTTGTCACCAGGTCAGTGAGACTAACCTGTGCACAACACTGACTGCTTTTAGTTTAACTACCCTACCCCACCCCATGCACACACACACACACACACACCACCAACCACACACACACACACCACCAACCTGCCTGCCGGCCCGCGTGGCCCCCTCCCCACCCCATTCTCCGGCCCACCTCTGCCCACACCAAGCCCCCACCCCCAACCCACCCACTCCCTGGGAACAATCCTGCAGTGTCAGGGAGCTGTGCAGGTGTCTTGCGGTGTCAGCTGCCATACTGTTTATTATTGGTGGGCTGCGCTTCAGGAGGAATCCCGGGCCATCACTAACAACTGTGTAAATTTGTTGGGGTAAGGAAAACATGGCCTGTACTACAGGAATGTTTTTAGGTGGGAGTCCTTTTTCTGGCAGGCTTTACCCTTGTCCCCTCTCTGGATATCCCTTGAGGAGTGTGAGTGTGTTGTTTATTCAGATCCCCATTAGCCACTGTAACAACAACAGCAGCTACTCTTCCTGGGGTCCACATAATGTATTTATAATACTCTAATGACAAAAAAACAACAAAAACATGATACATACCATCTGACATCTCGAAGACCAACCATGCTAATGACAAACAACATAAAAATTCAGAACTGAAACTGAAAAAGATAATGAATTTCAAGTAACTATTGCTAAATAATTTATTGTTCTCTATATCATATTAAAACATCTCTACATGGGGGAAATAAAAAATGACCCTCAGATGATGCCTCATAAAATAATGTCTGTCCGAAGAGTTTCAATTAATTTAGGAGATGACATTCCCAATAAAACAAAGTAAGGAGTAAGGCACCTTGTTTTTGACTTTTGATGTTATTCTTTGTTATTTGTTGGACTATAATACATGTTCTAATTATGATAAGACTGATGCAAGATAACTGAACTTACCAACTTCAATTTCCATACTTTAGTTAAGATTCTTCCTCTGACTGGCTCTGAACATAGATTGCTACGTCATAGTCAGTATTTAGTTTCTTAGACTACAAATATTTAAATTATTTATTCTGAACTCCTTTTTTAGGGTATTGTATGATTCCCTAATATCCTCAGTTGTTCTGCTTTGATGCATGCTAAGTGTGAATGTGTGTTTTCCAGAGAGTTTGGGGAGGGGCTCAAGAGTCAGACAAGTATTACTTATTTGAGCTGGAAGTGACTTCACACAGCTGGCGTGTGTAATAGATGCAATGGTAGAAATCATACGTGCTGAGGTGTGTTGCATCTTTTGGAATCTATCCAAATTACACATCCCGCAGGATATGTGATCCAAAGAGTTTACAGACAATGAGCCAGGTCATCACAATCACTAACCTACCTGTGCCAGTGCTGTCACTTCACAAAGCATGAGGAATTAAAGATGTAATCCAGCCATTGTGCATTATTATCTGAGAAATGCTTCTGATCTTCATCGTATCTCAAGCGGATGCAGAAAAACTAGTCCACACATTTGTTACTTCTAGGCTGGACTATTGTAACTCTTTGTTATCAGGCTGCTCCAATAAGTCTCTTAGGACTTTGCAGCTAATTCAGAATGCTGCTGCACGTGTTCTGACAGGAACCAAGATCAGAGATCACATCTCTCCCATTTTGCCCTTTTTGCATTGGCTACCTGTTAAATCTAGAATAGAATTTAAAATTCTTCTCCTTACATACAAAGCTCTTCATGGTCAGGCACCATCATATCTAAAAGAGCTCATAGTACCTTACTACCCCTCTAGAACACTGCACTCTCAGAATGCTGGGTTCTTTGTGGTTCCTATAGTTTCCAAAAGTAGACTGGGAGCCAGAGCTTTCAGCTACCAAGCTCCTCTTCTTAGGAACAAACTACCATTTTGGGTTTGGGAGGCAGACACGGTCAACACTTTCAAGAGTGGACTTAAGACATTCCTTTTTGATAGAGCTTATAGTTAGGGCTGGCTCAGGTCATCCCTTAGTTATGCTGCTATAGGACTAGACTGCTGGGGGACACCCTAGTCAGGCACGGTACTGGTTGAAGATGCAGTCACATCTCCCTTTACTGAAAACTCTACTCAAACCTTCCCCCCGCCCATCACCATCTGTAAACATACATGTCTCATTAATGCATGTTAATGCATGTTACTAACTAAACTTCTTCCCCGGAGTTTCTGTGCTCTCTCGTCCAGCAGGTTCTCATGGATCGTGGCTGCTGCTGTGGTCCTGCACGACGTCCACTACATATATTATTACTGTCATTATTGTTACCAAATCTCTGTGTACTCTGTATACTGTAATCATTTTATCATTCATTGTAATTCATTGTCATTTTATCATTCATTGTAATTGTACAATATGTTTCTGTTGATTTGTTCTGTACATGTGACATCTATTGCACGTCTGTCCATCCTGGGAGAGGGATCCCTCCTCTGTGGCTCTTCCTGAGGTTTCTTCCACCTTTTTTCCCTGTTAAAAGGGTTTTTTTGTGGGCAAGTTTTTCCTAACTCGAACCGAGGGTCTAAGGACAGAGGGTGTCACTCCCTGTACAGAGGCAAAATGTGTTTTGTGAATTTGGGCTATACAAACAAAATTTGATTTGATTTGATTTGATCTTTTGACTTTAAATGCAAAAGAACTGCTGATCACTTTTGTACATTAAGTCCATAATAACACACCAATAAAATTGCAATTAATATAGGAGGTAATGCAAGTTGTCAGCCACATTCAAAACACACACAAGCCGAGGTATGTACCACAATGAGAAAAGCAGAGTAGTATACTTGTTGCTTCAAAACAAAAAAAATGATTGCACAATCAAGTTACCAACGAGAGTGTAACTCACAAACACACCACAGAAGTTAACGCTGAGAGAAATATCCTTTGAGGGTAACATCATGCTGGAATATGGACTTGATGTGCCACAATATCTGCAGCATTTCACCTTGATTGAGAAGTTCAAGGGACAGTTCAACAGAAACACATTGGCACTTAAATTTCTATTTATATATAAAGAGGTGATGATGACTGACCTTTATAGGTGTTGGTAGATGTCGTTTTTCCCCAAACCACATGAGTTGTTTCCCCCTGCATTCAGTCTTTAGGTAAAGCTAAGTTAGCCACCTCCTTGTTCCAGCAAGTTGTCTCACGCACAGCGATGTCATATCGATCGAGTGTTTCCCACAAAATTGAACTATTCTTTGAAATATGCAATCAGCATGCATCAATTTAACAAAGTATATTGATTTGTCACATTAAATAGCATGATGAATTTAGTTCATGTCAGAGCTTTTTGGACACCATTAACGGGCTGAACGGATACCACACACAAACACACCTATTGTACGCAAAAGTGTTGGAGTGTGCCTTTTAGTTACAAGAGCAGGGTTGTGAGTTGTTTGTACAGTCCTATGAGTCACCGTAATCTGTTTAGGCACCCTTTAACATACCCTCTCATCACAACCCTCCACATGGGCCGCTGATAGACTGCAGCCACCCTTCCCAGACTTCTCTACACTCTCTCCTGGCAAATCTGCTGCTTTTCCATCCACTAAAAGGTCTAAATCCAAGTTTAATTTTAAAACAAGTCTATATCTGTGAAAATAAATAAAGACTAGGGACTTTGATTATTTCCATCCTTTCATTTCAGCTTTACCCCACAGATTCGGTGGTCACTATGACTTCAAATATTTGAGTGTTTGCAATGCAAACACAGTATTTTAAACCTTGTCATTTCTGTGCCATCACGTTACCGAGATACCTCACCATTGTGTTGAAGAAAAGAATATCAAAAGCTTTTTGTTGTGATTGTCATAACAGGCCTTATTGTGTGTGCATGCAATAAGGATGGAAATAATCAAAAGACATTTCTTTTCCTTTCGTTTATAATTACAGGGTGTGTCACTAGACAGATGTCTTGGCACCGGATACAAAAATGCACAAGTTAACTGTTCAAAAGGACTTCTTGCCCTACACTGTGGTTTAATGTTATATCTGTATTCTCTTAAAGCCCTGCACAAAGACTGGCCAGGCCACACAAAACGGTGCAAAAAAAACAAAACATTTTCTTTATTTTGTGCAATGAATTATTACATTGAAGGATTTTCTCCTTTTGTTTAATTATTTTTCCTTTGCTGCTCACCTCTGTTCAGTCCTCAATATATGATTGTTTTCTGTTTGCGTTAGTTAATGATTGACAACATAAATAAATTATTATATTTCGATTGGCTTTAAGTTGTTTGACTTCTTCCTTTAGACCAGATTTGTAATAGTGTGTGCGAATGTGTGTGGTTTTGCATGTATAAAGTTATAGGCTGTATAACTGCATGCACAGTTTTTTTTGGTGTTCATTTGTTGTCATTTTATGTCCTTGAAGACCACATGGATTTCCTCAATTTGGGAAATTCTGGGAAGTTGACGTATGCAAAGAACAGGAAGCCAAGTAGCAATTAGAGAATATGTGACCTAAGGCCTGCATTAGGTAATAATGCAACATACAGTACACTGTATGTAAATTTTGGTGATGCATGGCAAATAAGGATACTAGGATATGAGGATGTTTGGTTGTTGTTTAGACGTTGGTTTAGCAAAAAGGCAGATTTGTGCATTTGTTTATCCCAAGTGCTCTCCATCTGCATCCATAAACAGACTGCATGGGTGTTTGTGCAAGAGACGGAATAAATAAATCCAGAAGCAGGTGTCCTCCTATTGGGCTTTCTAAACACCCAATGGTGGACAGCTACGCCCAGTGAGGTTAGCCATGAGGGCAGAACAACTGTGGCCAGATACCAAAGGGGAAGCGGCTCGGTCAATCAGTAAGGAAGGCAAAGCAGCTAGCTCAACCCTCGGCTGCGTTGGCCTCTGTCTTTTTGGAGAACTCACCAGTAAAGCCATCACCACAAAATAAGTGGCTTGAACCCACACACTTCAAATTACAGGGCACAAGGAATCAGAAAATGCTATCCTTCTTTTCGCAATTGGTGTTTTAGAAATTCTATTAAAACCTCCTTAGTTTGGCCCATGATGCAGTTTTGCTGTTTTTCTCCGACTGCATCGGTTCACGGTGTGAATTGTGTTTTGTTTGGAGAATTTTCATTGAATTTTCATGTCCTCACAAAAGATGCATTGCAACAACAGGCCATCATACTGTAGAGTAGACATGGCTGCATGAAAACATTGTAGTTTGACAGAAAAAGCAGCATGGTTTCTGATTTGGAAGTTATGGTTGTCTTTGGAAGACATGTTGGAAGTGCCTATTAAGCTCTAGAGCTCACAGGGAAAGAGTAACATAGTCACACTATGCTCTTACTGTAGTAGTGCCAAAGCAACTTTCTGCTGCAGCATAAAGCAGTGATGGGAACATGAAAAGATGACCTGGACCAGTTTCCTAAAACCAACACTTCAAGTAGCTTAACAGCAAAGCAATCTTTGCACAACCAATTTAAGGAGTCTGAACAAAATTGAAATAGTCGTTTGCATAATTATTATTTCTACTTTCCAGGGTTACTATAGTAAAGTATGTGGTGAAATGCAGACTTGTGGACCATCTGCTGTGCAGCTGAACGAGTGAATCTTTTAAAAAGTCACTTTTTTTCTAGAACTGTTTGCTTTTACTAACAAACCAACTGACTTACAATGTCCAAAACTTACTTCTAATTTAACAGACTTAAAACAGTGAACAGTAAATTAATAAAATCACTCTAAAGTATATAACCTGTTAAAGAAGAGACTTAAATGTTTGAAAACTTGAAAAGGCAGGTGGCAGATATTTTCCTCGTCCTCACAACTGCAGCTGATAAAGGCCTTCCACCATATGGAGAATAAGCTGTCAGACTGACAGGTGGCATCACTTACAGTGCCTGGTGCAGAGCCCTGTAACAGAAAAGGGGTAAAGTTTCTGCTCCCTGGAAGAGAAAGAAATCCTGCCCCTACAGTAAATTAGTCGCATGCCTGAATTCAGCGAGGAATTACGGGTTGAGAATAGCAGGCGGGTCTGGCACATGTGGTCAAAACACAAATCAGTCAAACGCCATCTCAGCTACGGATTTCAGACACCAAAGTGACCAAGCAAGGCATATCTTTTCCCTCCCCTGCACTCCTACAATCATTTTCCACATTCCACTGGCTTTTAAATTACCAGTGGGAAGAAGAATAAAGTTTAGCCTAAAATATATCTGAAAGGAGTGCAACAGAGCTGCTTGTCCACTGGTGAGTTTGGGAAAGCTTGTCCTAAAAAAAAAAAAAAAAAAAGGGATTATGGTGTCATTAACGTTGTGTGCACTTTAATCTGTTCTGTCGCATTTCCTGTCCTGTTTAGAGATGTCTTTTATTTTAATGCGCAAGTCTGAGTGCTGGCTGCAGCAGCTGTCCACATGTATGGGCTCTTTATCTATTACATTAGTGCATTATAATGCAGAATCTGCAAAACAGCATATTGCATGAAAAAAATCTTTACTTCCTCTAAACCAGGAGCTGCCACCTCAGGGGAAACCTGGATATCTGAATACTGCAAAAAAAGCTCTGTTTATCTATATAAATATTTACTTAATTAGTATTTATATTATAATTAATATAATTTATTGGACCTTAATTTGCTTCTGCATATGGTATGGATGTCCTTACAGTGCAGATGGAAGGCCCAAACCTACAATAACACATGAAAAATAACATTAATGGGGGATAGCTTTTTATATAATCTTGAACTGCAGCACCATGGCTCACTGGATGTAATAAACATCTGTAAACTGAATTAATAAATAGTTTATATAAAATGACAACATGGAAAGGCCTGTTTCATATTATATATTGAATGATACTCAACAAATAAAAGGTACTTACTCATATTTCACTATTTTTCTCCTTTTATTTAGAAGTCTGAGGTTTGTTTGGAGCACTCTGCGATACTTTTGTGGCTCTGATCTGTGAACTCTCTCTGTATTGTTTGACGTGATTCTTGCGTAGGTGGTAAAAGAGGTTAGTGGTGTTTGAGTATGTTGTGGGGACCGGTCTGTGGTATAATTTTGCAAAGTACAGTTTTCTGGTCTGTGAAGGGCTTTTCATACACAAAACATGCCCAAGTAACTCCTCTTTAAGGTATGAGCTATGAGGAATCCTTCTCCTGTTCAAAATGACCCTGTTCTGTGTCACATTCACTCTCCTCCTTGTTTGTATGTGTTGCCTTCATAGATGTGTGATAGACAGTTTATCATCTATCATCACATGATATACAGTATATTGTCATATCACACATCCTGGAACCGTGACCAAGTGGCAGTCTCCATGGCTGTAAAGTGAAGCAGACGTGCCAAAAACCGCAGTTCCGCAAACAGCCACTTGAGGCTGGCTACGGAACAAGTCACGCTCCATAAGCCGCCATGTTAAAATGTCCAACTTCACAGCAGAAATAAACATGTTTACAGCCTGGTACAAAAACGGTTTTGGACTCTGTAGCTAATTTCTCCATTCATGACAACTGTACTGAGATGTTTTTTTTTTTTTTTTTTAAACTCACCTTTTCAAATGATATTGAGGCTTAAAGTTATGCATATTAACAGTGTGACCTCTTTGATTGGCAGGTGACTGATGTTACAGGTGGCTTGTTTGAGCACCCAGGCATCATTCAGGTTCTGGACGTGATGATCCATGTCTTTGCCCATGTTTATTACCCAGGAGGCGGCAGAGGTGGGACTGCCAAGATGGTGGTGGCCAGAGCCACCACACTTTGAGCTCCAAAACAGCTCTTCAGAAACCTATGGGTGATGTCATGGATACAATGTCCATGTTTTATACTGTCTATGATCTTTAACTTCCTGCTATGTTATTTTCCTCCATTTTCAAGTCAGTTCATGCCTTGACTCTGAGACCACCTTTTATTTAAACAGACTTCAGTATTCTACAAACCAAAGCCATTTTGCAAACGTAGGTCTTTTCTGTACTCTGGGAAAAACCTCAAAAATTCTTCTTCTGCACTTTTGTCGCTGTACGGTACCTCTACTGTAACTCCTTCACCCTAATCAATGTTAGCAAATAGGTGAATTCTACTGCTACAGACCAGGGAAATCAAAATCTGTTGTGCTTAATTACTTTTTCTAAGTGATCTCAGATGACGGGACAAACGGGAGTGAGCATATGAAAAATGTATTTGCTTGACTAAAATGAGCAGTTATTCATCTTTAAAAGTACAATATATGAACACATAACTAAACACTAAAGTGCTTACACACATAGATCTGCTTGTGCAGGTGTGTGAAACTGGTAACAGTTTGGATGATTTGTAAAGCAAGCATTTATTAAGATGTGAGAGCCTGAGAATTTGTTCGTGAATGCCTGACATAAAAGTCTTGAGGTTTTCGTGTCTGTTTTTCAGTGGGGAGCTGCTTAGAATCTAAGCTACTGTGTTTTCTTGGGAGAACAAAGGCGAGACCTTGGGGTAACCATAGCTGTGTTGAGGATTTTATTTCTCATACATCTGTGTGAAAATGGGGTATGCAAACAATGTTACCATCTGTGGTAGATGCCATATCATCTGTGACAACTGATTCAACACTGTGGAAGAACGTGGTTGTTTTTACTGAAACTGATATGCTACAAAATGAACACAATAAAGTTAAGACTGTCAATCATCACTTAACTGGGTTGTCTGGAAAAATAATTTCCAACAGAGGTCTAGTTTTTTTAATATCTATGTAAAATAGAATATCAAAAGAGCAGTTTAAGGATTTACTTTTAACTGTGGTTGACCTGAGGATAAAACTTTACACATGGACTGTTTTTATTTTCATTGAGTCCTTTATACATTTGTCCTGCATCTACTGTAGGATCTGGTAGTAGCTCTTTAAACATCTTACCAAATCCACAATCCCTTTCCCTAACCTTAATCAGCTAACCTACGCCTATCATGTGCAACATGGGATGTGAAGCCAAGTCCAGTCATTAATATGCCAATACATTCCCTTCATTGCTCCCGATGACTTTGACGTTAGGATGCCACGGTCCCTAGACTGAAAAAAGAAGTTGCCCCTTAATGTAGCATTTCCCCTAATTAGACATATACAAATGTATGTTGGAGGAGACAGGATAGCTTTCAGTCTTCTTGGGGATCTTCTGGGGGAGGAAAGTGCAGCAAATGTTCAGCAATCATGTACTGGATCCCATAAAACATTACAAACTAGTAACATACTGTATTACTACTAATTTCCATAGCATAAAGGTTTTGTGGTGAGTATATAAGATGTCCAATGTAAATATCTTAAAATGGAATGATATAAAACTGTATCGAGCAGCAACGCTGGAACATCGATGTCCAAGCAAAACGTTTTTCCAGAAATGTAATACTTTTTTAAATTATTATTTTCATTATTATTTTAGGACTTCCTGGATTGCCGGTTTATTTTAAATCTTTGCAGCTGTGATTGGATTTTCTTTGTGCAATGCACTGAGGGACAATAGTGTCAAAAATCAAGTGGATTTAGTATGCATGTAGACATGAGTATAGGAATAATATGTAACATAATATTCATAATATTTAACATATTTATATATTGGAGCTATATGTAACATTATATGCATGTTACTTTTCAGTGAGAACACTACTTACTCAAAATCAGGTTTGAATTAGTATGTAGTATGGGATAGGTCACAGCTACAGTATACATTTGCTGTGGAGCTTCAATGGCTGCATCTGTACAACTGATTTAACCCAGAGATGACATGATGTTAAACTGCATATCACAAACATCCTGCAAGTCATTCGACTGGAAACAGAAACAAATTCATCCTGGTAGGTCTGAATACTTGTCATTGTCACCTTGGAGACAAATCATTATAATGTGGTTCAAATTATCGTACGGAGTTACCCACAGTGCAGCTATGCAAAAATTACACAGTACCCTTAGTTCTAAAGTGGGCACGAACAAGTCTGCCACAAACAACTTTATTTTTGAGTGCACTCCCTTCCTGTTATTTGAGGCGGATGTTTTAACAGATTTTTGAGTGGAGGCAAATACATGTTACATTGGTCAGCTGCATCTGCAGCTCAACAGATACAGCAGTGCAACGAGCTCACAAAGTTACAACTTTAGGCACAGATGTTGGCTACAGAAACCACATGACGATGATCCGGCAGTCGTAAACACATACCAATCTTTCACTCCGACACTTACTGGAATTTAAAGAGTAACTAGCACCTTCCATAGGGATGACTATAATCTACAGCTCGCAGAATTTAACTCTTTTCATTGTGAGCGCTGTATGCGACAGGCCAACATGAGCTCACTAAATTTGAAATGTCATTAGGAAAGTCTTTGTTAGCAACTGTCATGGTACAATAGACAACAATTCCAAAAATAAGACACTCGTAACACACATTAGCATGAATCAGTGGTCTTAAAGGCTACATATGAGTAATAAATTCCTGCAGAGTGGAGAAGAAGCAGCTCTGCATTTGACTGCAGTATACTGATGTACACCTGAAACTAGATTTTTACATCATCTAGTATAAGAGCAGCTACTCTGTTACGCTAAACAGATAAAATAATACACATTAGCTGTTGCATTAGTGATCCATTCGATGACAGCTTCAAATACACCCTAATAACATTTTCTAAAACTATACAGATGCTACACCTGTCCAATATCCCTTTCCTGGTCTTACAACCATTCTGTAACTTAAATCCACTCCAGCATCATAAATTAAAAGCAAAGACCTCACTAATGTAAAACAAACATGCATGTTTCTTTGATCTGTTGCACTGAAACCGCTCAGAGGCCTTGCCAAGTTTGCCAGTTTGTCTAAACCTGTCAGGCAATGTCAACTACAAGTTTGTAACCTCTTACGTCATTATGGAGGCGGTGTGAAAAAAAAAAAAAAGGTTGTCAAAGTGGGGTTTATATAAGAAATGTTTAATATCTCTACTCTGATGTGCTCGGAAGCCAACACAGGTGTAAACCGTCACTTCAGCTCAGGTGTGGAAATCAGAAGGCGGCAGAGAAAAAAAACAAAACAAGGATGTTGAGAGGGAGTTGTCTGAATTACCTCTGTGAAAACACACCAGAAAGCCCCTGAGACATTATTATTTTCCTTCCTTCTTTGTCTTGGATAAGGTTTGGTTGAGGTTTTGTCAGATGAAGTGAGAGTAAGAGGTTTAGTGTCTTTATTTCCCACGTTTTTTACTGACTACATGTCTGTGTTGGGATCCAAAAGTAGTGAAGATATTCACTTGTAAAAGGGCTGCCTCTAATGTATATGTATAATCTAACACCGCACTGATCTTGTGATTCTGAAATACTCGAGGGTTATTATAGATATATGGCTTTATGATTAACAAAACTCTGTGTTTATTTCTGCCGCCCTTTGTACCCTTTTGTCCGAATGCTGCTGGTGCAGGATGTTGAAAGGCCACATTACTCCATGACCAACCACATAAAGCTGTAAAAATGACTGAATCTCAAAGTCATTTCCTCAACATCTTGCATCCTCAGATGCAGGAAGCCACATACTAAATGCTTATAAAGGTTCATCTTGATACTGTTTACCACAATCCAAACACCATGCTTTAATTCAATATGACGTGTGAGGCTACAATACTGTGGGAAATCTAATATCTGAAGAAAAAGAAAAAAAAAGAAAGCACATGACAATTTCTTCAGGTCGACAGTGAGAGTCAGCAGTAACAAGGGCTGTGGTTCAGTAGAACTGGACTTTCTAAACTGGGAGAAAAACAGAAAACTGCAAAAGATCTAAATACTAATATGTCAAAGGACACCGTGGAACATTTTTTGCTTAGGTTAAAAATCTTTCAATGGTAAATAAGATCATTGGTCCACAACAGTTCTGTTTTTTGAGCTTTACCAGGATTTGCTGAACATTTAAATGAAGTGTTTGCATTCCACAAAGTCTCATTGACAGGTGTGTATGATCGAAAACTCTTCAGTGAGAACAATGAGAAGTATTCATTACAAGTATTTGTTTAAAATGTTTGGTCTGTTTTTTTTTTTGTTTTTTTTAAACTTTATTTCCAGTTTTAATCATCTCTCAGCAATGAAGTCCCCGCAGTAGAGTTTACATTGATATAAATCATATTTCATGGCAAAACCTTTATTTATACAGTATTTTAAGGGAATGTATACAGAATAAAGTAGTATTTAATTTAGAGACTTTTAATTGTACAGTAAAAAAAAAAAAAAAAAAAAATTAATGACAGTCTATTTTATATGCCATTCACATGGTATTTATATGTCATTTGGCAAAACAGTGTTTCTTTTGATGGAAAAAAACTTGTACTTAAAATATTGAATAAAATGCTAACCTTAAACATGAAATCAACACTACTAATATCCTTTCACTGTAATGTAAGAAAAAGTTATACTGGGTTTATTACAGAAAAATTCTGGCAAACACAGCTGCCAGTTTATTCCGGTCACTTTGGATTTGCAAGTAAAAGACGAAACAACATTTTACATCATGTAAGATAGATAATTTAGATTTAGATGTGGATTTGAGTTAGGTATGTCATTAAAAATCTGATAAGCATGTAAAAAATTCCATAATCCATAAACCTCATCTAAAAACAAAGATACTGATACTGTACTATATGCACTGTGTTTGCACGAATATGCCAAAAGTTTACTGTGAATTAAAACAAAATCCTGTAACTAATTACATTAAAAAATTCAGGCATTTTAAGTCTTCAAAAATCAAAATCAAAAATGATATATAGTAGTGTAAGAATTGGTTTAACTATTAGATAAAAAATGATAAGAAACCCGCAACATTCTGTGCAAAGGTCCCTTCCCTGACAACATGGATCTAACAAAATAAAATATTGTGCGACTTTAGTATGATTATGAATCCACTTCTGAAGAAAGACGTCTTCACTCCAGTACATGCAGTCTCCCTACATGAACTCCTCTTACTCCTCGTTCCCACTTTTCATGTTTTAGCCTAAACTGTCAATCCTTTGACAAGAAACAGACTTCAAAGTCTTTGGGTGGGGCACAGTTTCCTCCTAAAATGTTTGGAGATTAGTCTGATCTTTGCAAGTCTACCAAAACGTAATTTGGAGACATAAAACAATTACCTTCCTGTTCAAAGCAAACATGCCATGCATTATTACAGAACGTCTTCTGAGACATTTCAACGTTTTACGTCTCCAGGATCTCCATTTGAAATGTTAACATTTGTGGTGTGTGTCTGTCACAGCAGGCCTCTCTTTGAGGGTTTGAAATGAACAAGCACTTTTCTAATTGTCAGCTCTTGCTCCCAGTGCACATTAATCTGGGCAACGCAGCCAAGGATTAGCTCCAAACAGAGGGGAAGTCCCTGCCTGTTGATCTCACATGGACCACAAATACACACACACACATACAGAGACACCAACAACTAAATGTGCCTATGCCTGTGTACAAGAGAGTACAAACACACGTTCACATACACACACGCACACACACGCACGCACACACACACACACACACACACACACACACACACACACACACACACACACACAATATTGATTCCAGTCCATGAGTTAATGAGAACCAGCTTTTCTAACCACTCACTGCATGTGACATGATGAAGTTCCACTGTATTAAGTCTGTTAACATTTAAGAATATAACAGAGTCAAGCCAGGAACCACCGGAGTGCTGAAGGCAGCAGGGTGGCCTCATGGTTACAGCAACCACCTTGTAACTAAAAAGGTCACAGGCGTGATCCCTCCAATGGCCCATATGTCCATCAAATTAAATTGAAGCCAAACCCTTTCATTCACTGTAACAGGCTCTAAATGTCAGCTGAACGCCAAATGTGCAAATAATATGCTTCAGGACTGGGCTACGGCCTTCAGAATACAAATGAAGCTTTAAAATGTGTTGGTCAGCACTTCTGTTCTTCACTTAAGTTGATATGAAATGATTGTTAGCTAGCTTTACACATTATTGCATGCATTCTGCATGGTCGGGTCGGGTTTTGGGCCTGAACTTTAAAGTTTACTACTTGACATTAAAGCTGCTACATTCAATATTTTTAGTGGATCACACACTCACTTGGATGTGAAAGGGGTTGCCTGTAGTGATGAACCAGCAAATAATTATCACCTGACTCTGTAGTTTCCCTCAGCTCTATGGGACTTTATAGCATCTATCAACTCATTGATTTGGTATGCAGACCCGTGCCTTTACTGCTTGGTTTACTTTCACTGATTTCATCAGCATCGGTTTCGGCAGCAGCAGGTAGCCGTTTTCTGGGAAGTAGCTCAAAAAACCCACAGCCAGCACACAAAAAGCAGGCAAAAAAAGTTACTGACTAGTTGGTGAACATAGTGGAACATTAAATCTTCTGGAAATGTAGCTTGAAACAGTAAAAATCAATATATGATATAAAAGTTAAGCATCTCATTTAGAATCCACAAAATCTGAGTGAAACTAAATGTTCATAACTGTTCATAACTCAAAACCTTCAAAAAGCAGAACCACTCCTGTAAACTAATGCTTGGTTATATCAACGGTATGTTCACTAGTTATTTAATGTTTTATGATGGATGGGGTAACTTAAAGCAGCAAGAATGTGAACAGTGCGTTCACGCCTGTGCGTAGCTCTGTGTGTACTGTGTGTTTTGATGTTAAAATATTGACTTTGGGCTTAGTATGTTGTACAGATCAGAAAGTTTAGTTCATTGTCAGGCTCTGGTGAGAATGAAATTAAGCTCGGTTAGGCTGGGTTTGACTACACTAATCCTTTTGCTTGTTAAGGCATAAACAGGATTGAAGCTGATGCATAGTTAGAGCAAATATGTAGAAGACAAGAACACAAATTAAGGCTGCATGAAAAAACTGAAAGTGTTGCAGTTGGTGTCTCTAGATGCTAACTAGAGGTAGGCATTAGGCGAACTCTTACTTTATAATGTGGCATAAACAGATTCACAAAGCGCATAGCTCATAAGCCACGACTTTGTTTGAGATGTTTTTTATTATTTTTATTTTTGCAGTTGTAGATATCCCACATCAGACGTAAATTTAGGAGACAGGCTGAAACTATTGCTTCTCAGTTCGTGGGAATAGGACTGTTGGAGCTCTGAGCTATGATTTAGGATGATTACACAGGTGTATTTCACATGAAAATGCACCAAGGAAGGTTGATTGAGACTAAAGTATCTGCACTTTGCTCTCTGCCCCTCTTTATAAAAGATCAGTATATTTTGTCTGGTTTGAAAGCCATAAGAAGGCTTTTCACCACTACACTCATTAATATAAAAAAAAATACAACCACAAATAGAAACTTTGTTTTTTGAGCTTTTGCAGCTGTATAAAGAATTATGTGCCTATGAACTGAAACTAGCACACACATACATAACCGCTTTAATAGCCCTGCTCTCAGCATAATGATGAGTTGTTCCATGATTACTGTTTACCCTGCTTAAAATAACTTATTAAACAGGTGCAGCGTTATCAGAGCCTTATATTTGTGGAGACATTCCCAGGCAGACAAAGCCACAGGTGTAAGGCTTTGAAAGGGAAAGTGTACATAGCACAATCAGTTCTTAAGACAGACAAATGACTGCTGGGGCATGGGCTGGGCACAGCTTAAGCAAAATGTTTGCACGAAATTCAATTACTTTTGTTCATGGAGTCAGTACTGAAATTGTTTGTTAAAGGTAGATTCCTACAGAGCATTATTAAGTTGACTATGAAAGCAATGCACAAGGTGATTAACTGTGTAGCAGCACTGGAGGGACTGGGTCTGTTTTTTTATGGCTCACATACAGCAACATTTGTAAACTTCAAATAGGAAGATTTGCAGACAAGCCTTGTAATTAAGTCTTATTTCTATTTGAAGAAGCAAATGAGGTGACAGTATGACTTGCTAAAGACATTAATATGCTACTATAGCACCACTTTCTGTCAGAGGGACGGTGGAGAAAGCTCAGTTCCCCAATTATATCTACATCCATCTAAAAAAAATGTGGTAAGATTTTATTGGTGGCTAAATGCAGATAATAATTTAGGTGGTCAAACACTAACAAATGAAAGACCTGCAAGAGATTGATATTCCGTTTGGTAATTAAAGGTTGAAGGACAGAAATAAACACAGCAGAAGAAGGTTATGATTAGGCCTTTGAAGATGCAGATAGGCTTCGGGATAAAGAAAACTATGTTTAGAAAACTGCATGTGGTAATATAAGAAATATGCCTATAGAGAGCTTGAATACTGTACTTCAAAGTATAGACCTCTACACAATTTGAGTGACTGAGCTGCACACACAGTTCTCCCAAATGCTGTAATTGTTTAAGGATGTTCAGATTATACCTCAGCATGGCAGATGCACAGAGGGTTCAAAACAAAGAATTCAAATGCAGCCAGCAAGTCCTCCAAAACTAAATGATAAGATGCGCTGTTTTTGATTGCCATCTAAAATGACCCACATTAGCGTTTTCTGATCAAAACCATTGCAAATTGCTGTTACAAAAATGATCTACCATCTCTGTATGGTTAGGTTTAGGGGGGGGAAAAAACTTCACATCATGATCATGGTTTGGGTTACAAAAAGTACTTCGGTAATGGTTAAGAAATCATGAATGTGGTTAAAAGAAGACCGTATTGGTAAAGTATAGGAAAAGAACCCTGTCAAAAAAGATTTGGCAGGAGACTGAATACGAACAGTGGTTTTCCACATCACTTTGACCCATCCATCCACCCTGGGTTCCTCCCCAAGAGGTTTTGTGGTCTATAACGATGTTACGCTACTTCCGCCTTTGCTTCTGACAGACCCCAATCATAATTTACAGCACCACTAGTGGGACTTGTTAGGTAAGCATAAAGATTCATTCAGAGGTCATTTAGCATGGTAATCTAATGCTGCTGTTTTTCTCACTGTAACACATTAATTATTTATTTATGCATTTTACACTTTGCTGTTGTGCTAACTTTTGATGGAAATTGGTTTTACTTTTTGTCATTTAGATTTCCTGAGGCCTGAATCTTCATTAGAGATACACCAGCATTGGTTGTTTATTATATTTTTGATTATGTCTTTTAATAGTGATGGTCTTGTTGCAGTAAAAAAGGCAGAAGTAGTGTAATAGTGCTTTAAAGGCATAAAATGTCAGAACGGCAGTGTCCATTTGCTGTTGCGTTGCAGCAATATATATATATATATATATATATATATATATATATATATATATATATATATATATATATATGTGTGTGTGTGTGTGTGTGTGTGTGTGTATGTATATATATATATATATATATATATATATATATATATATATATATATATATATATATATATATATATACACACACACACACACACACACACACCAAGAGATACGTTTATGTCAATGGCCTGTCCCTTTAAAACAATGTTAAGCCACAGAGTAACATCAATAAGTTAACAAGGCAAACGTGTTCTGGTAGTGAAGCCACAATACCCCAAAGCCTCTGTTTCAGCTAATCTGAAAGTATGCTGAGTGTCCTTATGTGGGGAACAATGAGGGTGTGTGGTGGGAAGAGGAGGAAATCTTACACATACCAAG
Organism: Sciaenops ocellatus; assembly: GCA_033000465.1. Lineage (NCBI taxonomy): Eukaryota > Metazoa > Chordata > Actinopteri > Sciaenidae > Sciaenops > Sciaenops ocellatus. The sequence goes on along the minus strand of CP136880.1, from coordinate 21,342,630 downwards.
GAGGCCGTGCAAAATTAACTGAAGAGTGTTTTTAAGAGTGGGAGGGAACCCAAAATAAATCTTGAAAGACCTGACTATCATGCTCCTTGTCTGACTCTTATCCAAGTTTAGCCACGCACACAACAAGAGGTTAATTCTTTTGACCTGAGACAAACTCTTTCCACATTATTAGGCATTTCTGCCGTTGACAGAAGCTTTCAAAGCCTGTTCGTTTGAGACCAAACATGTCAGAGAAAGTACCAAGAATGCCAACCATCTCAATGAGGCAGCAGCCTCCTGTTTGGTGGTCGAGATGAGTGAACTGTTCACTGGACTGTGAGTAACAATCAGAGGCGATAGCTCAGTTTCTCTTAACTTTTAACTCTGGAGTTACAATCCTCCCAAACATAATGCCACAAATCTAACACTAAACATACAATATATATCCAGAATTGGCATTAACTCTATACTCTAATACAATACTCAAAAACTTATGCTACAGCTAAGTGCATATCGAGTATATTCAGTGTTTCTAATGGATAAAATCTGATTTCTGAAATTTGTTTCTTCATTTTTCTTTCATTTTTGTGTCATATATTACTTCCAAAAGTCAAAGTTAGATTCGGAACTAAAGGGATTTAGTAGCTAAATGGACTTGGATTGGCAGAAAGTCCATTTCAAGTTGCACAATTTCCAAAACTTTATTTTTACTGTGTTTAGATATGAACTGAGCTTATTGAATTTGAGCTATAAATTGAGCTATGGTTGAAATTGCACAACTTGACATTGCAGTTTTAGTTAAATTTCAAGTAGTGAAAGTATTTATCTATCTATCTATCTTAGCCTCTTAGCCATAAGCTCTTATCTATGACAGTTATTTGCTTTCATAACCAACACATGGTGTGAGTTCAAACATTCAAACAAGTGGTGACTAAAAATTATGGATGCATTTTGTTTTAAATATCTTTGATATTTGGTTTGTGCTTCTAAAATGTATATGCAACCAAACAATTCCAGTTTTTTTGGCAAACCCCTCCTATCTATGTGAAGTTATTTTAGACAAATTTGAATTATCCAGCTGTGGAAATACCAATATAATGCAACAGCATTTAAACAAACAAAGAAAAAAAATCTGTATCCAGTAAACTTCACCTCAACTTCTTGTCCATTCACTTACATTCATTCTTGAAATCATAGTCATCTGCAGTCAGACACTGGAAGCTGCCCAAGAACAGACCAGTCTTCTACCCCTGGACACTGGGATTAAGCAGCTTGCTCATGGGCACCTTGGTACTAATTAAAAGGTGCCGTCTACCATTGCCCATTCACTTCCCCAGCATAGATCTTTTTCAGCTTTATGCAGGGTTTAAAACTGCTGATCTCCTGGTCACAAGTGCACAGCTAACCTTTAGGCTACTGTTGTAGTTATTCCTCAGCACCTTTTTATGTAAGGGTCTGTGTTTATTTAGGGAAGCGGTTATTAGTTGTGTTTACTCTGGGCGAAGGTTAAAACGTTACATGCCTGAGTGAACTCACTCTTAACACAGGCTTAAGTTCCAGCGAAAACATTTCCGTAACATTGTCAGGCTCTCAGAACTTAAACCAATCAGTGTTTAGAAATTCAGATGACTTGTTTATCTTATGAATGGTAAACACCGAGGTGAAAGCTGTAAATCTAAACATTCAATGCACATGAAACCCAACAGCTGAAGCTTTAGAACAGGGTCGCAAATGTTCACAAATATGTTTCAATTTAAATAGGAGGGTAGTTTCAAACCATAATCACAATCCTTACGTTTCAAGAAAGGTACAAAAGGTAGTTTTATGTTTGTTTGCGTTGCCTTCATGCCTTCATGCCAATGCCAATTTCCTGCCTGCATTCGTGCCATGCAGAAGAACGCAAAGCGGTGGCCAGATGCTGCAAAATATTGCTGTAACCCAACAAATTAAACGTTAGAGCATAACATGAAAAGACGTTTTTTGTGTTGTCACACACAATACCTTGTCATATCACGAAGCCCTGTGTGTATGCGGGTCTGCTGAATGGAAAAAGACATCACAAAGACATTCAGGAATGATTACACGTGAAACTCTTCCAAATTTGTGTGACAAATTGCAACAAACAGCAGTCATAAATAAACGAAGCTTGGCCAAGTGTGTTGAGCTGGCACAGCTAATGTTCGGTCATAATGGGGTCAAGTGCCACAGAGCTCTTTACCAAACAACTCACACCTGTGTACCTTAAAAGATGGCTGCACTGCAGTGACGGCAACACTGTGACACAAAACAGAGCACCTCCACTCCTTGTAATTTGAAAGTTAATTTACAAACCATTATCGTAAATGTCTCTTTGCGAGCTCTTTCTTTAGTATCAGTTTATGATCCGTCAGTTGGCCCTGAGGGAGAAGGAAAAAGAGGTGGGCTGAACTTGCCCTGTGTGGGTTAAGTGGCAGCTCAATGTGTCATGGGAAAGAAAACATGCCCCCTGTGGCTGGCCTGTTTAAGGTATCCTTTCAAAGGTTATCGTCTCTCTTTAATGCCAACATCACAGGCTGGCCTGGCCCCAAGCTAGTCGCAAACAGGAAGTCTCTCCTAATCCTGGTCTTCCCTAATGACGCAGAGGAATTCTCAATATTCCCATTGTCTTCCTGGCTGCACTTCCTTTAAGTCTTCAACTGTGTTGTTTGGCTCGGATTCTTTTCAAGAACTATAGACTGGGACAATTAGGATTTCTTGAATCCATATTCATTGTGAACGGCTATGACTCAGAAGCTTTGAACTCTGTTCAGCTGAAATAACAATAAATTCATCAAATTTTGCCACTTTGTTCCCATTTTTGTTTTGGGGCAGCGCTGTGCATTTTCCTTGGATTTTCCTCTAGAAAAGTTTTTTTTTTTTCTGTGGACATAAGGCTCTTTTTTCAGCTGTTCAGCCATTGTGGCTTTACCTGCTTATGCTAAGTCACCAATTCTTCTGTTATTTCCAAACAAACCGCTATTGCTGTCACGAAAACATCATTTCCAGTACATGAACAATACACGATCAGCAGCTAGTGTGGATTGCCATTGTCTTAAATCAGTCAGTCTCAGTCATTATTGATAGAACCGTAACTTTATGAGAACTTAAGTCCATGCAGAAGTGTTGTGCCACTGCTTGGTGTGCTCTGAATGCTGATGCACAGATTAAATCCGAGCCTGTCATGGGTATAGTCCAGTCCAGCTCAGCTCCTATCAGCATTATTCCAAAGCACTCAGGCATGACATCTGCCAAGAGGCCTGCTGCAGGGTTTGGCCTCATCACCAGGAACACATCCAAGTCAAATACTGTTGCCCTCGCACATTGTGGGGCAGCACCCAGTCACAGCTCCTCTTTAACCAGGAGGTGATGTTTATGACAGTGCTCGGAAAATGAATGGCACTGTTTCCATATGGGGGGGGGGGGGGGGACGTGGGAGGTACAACATACCACACACACTCATGCATTAGGATGTGGTGGCGAGGAGGGGAAGGTGGGGTCAAGGCTGTTGGTTTGTTCTTTTTCTACATCACAACTTGACCAGTGTGTTATCGGCAGCAGAGATACGTCCGACACTGTGCTTCAAAAAAGTAGGATCAAAGTGGATGACATAAGCCAGCAGAGCCTTCAGAGGAATAAGATAAATGTACAGAGCGGATTCTTTATCAAAGGCTCGCCTGTTTTAAGATCCTGATTAAAGCTTGCAGAGCTCCCCCTCCCCCCTTCCCAGTGGAAATAGGTGTTCAAACATGATTCTGTTTTAGTTGGCCTGCAGCTCTGCTGAGAAGCTCCCCCTTTGGGCTTGCCATGAGACTCCTGCAATCGCCGGCTGTCACACTGCAGCACAAGGAATTCACAGTGTTTTTACTGTGTTTTTAAACCATGAAATGCACTTCAGTTCAGCCCTGCAAGAGGAAAAGAATAATAGAGACTGTGATTTTGTTTGATCTCTGTTTTCTGTGGCTCTAAAATAACTAAAAAGGGGGCTTGTAGTTTAAGACAACTCTAACACTGTCCAAAGCAATAAGAGCCATGCTACATGACTGGTAGTGCAAACATGTTTATCTTTTTTACCCTTTTCCTGGTCTCTGCTGGCTGATATCACACTGTTTTCTGCTAAGGCACGATGAGTAGATTTGGTTTTGTTTTTTTTGTCATAGGGGATAAGATAAATTAGGGATGTATCCAGATTATAACCAGCCCTCTTTGGTGATATCAGCTGAGCCAGATGGTGGCTGGAAATGCGTACTGTAGCTGATAAAAAAAAGTCAAGCTAGAAGTACTGTAAGAGCACACGACTGAAAAAGGCTGAGAGGGAAGGATGGAAACTTAATACCAACCCTCAGCTAAATACTGGGCAATTCTGGCTGTGGTTTGGAGGTTTATCTACTGTACCAGCCACTTTGGTAGGTAACTAAAGAAAACAGTTAAAGCAGCAGGTGAGTTCTGGCCAGCCACTGCGGTAACTGTGGCCAAATGTTCGTTTGGATACGTGTGTGTGTGTGATTTGGAGTGAAGACAAAAAATGTGCTGTAGTAAGCCCCTGTAATAAACAGTATTATTTAGTCATTGGTGAGACCTGTGGTTTCTGTGCTGGACTTTTTCAGACTCAAAGGCAGTGGATTTTCTGATGATAAGTGTGAGTTTCTTTAGGCAGATGTTCTTATTTCATTTGTTCAGCCTAAGTACTCATGCTAATGTTCAAATCTTCCTCTATTTATTCCAACCAAACCGATGTTACTGCAACCGGAAAACGCAGCACTTCCTGTTTGAGGTTTCTTCCCAGGAAGGATCTTTCTCATGTTTAGAACAACATGTAAACAAAATGTAAAAGGCCATGTGTTATTGACAGAGCATACCAAATAATGGGAGTGCAACGTGGAGAGAAGTTAGGCTGCAACACAGAAACAGAAAAAGTGTTACCCAACTGGTACTGGCAAGTCTGAGATGCGAACCCAAACTTTTCTATTTGATCCAATGCACTTTCTTATTTCCTTCCCTTTTTGACACTGTATATCTGCTTTCACCACATGACATGCAAGAAAGCAAACAACTAATATGGCTAAAGAAAAGAGACATTTTTTAATGAATTATATTTGAAAATAACCAACCAGGCCATTCTGGTAGCCTGTTACTTTACTGTTTTCAATAAAGCCTGAAAAACAAGAAAATAACCAAACCAGGGCTGAACGAAAAGCAACAAAATGGTGTGGGTAACAGAAATCTAAGTCAACATCAAAACATTTGAATGTTTATAAACAGCTCAGAAAATGTACAATGCTGTTCCCGGAAAATATTGCACTTTCTAGCACAGAGGACTTACTGTAGGTAAACTGAAGAATCACCGGGGCAAAAAAGAAAATTCCTAAAATGCTAAAATTTTACGTATTTAAGGAAAACTGCACCTCAATATGAGATTAGCTGACTATTCAGTCATATATAGCCATCCTGAAACATTCAAAAAACAAGTCTTCAGAGCTCACTATCTGACATAAGATAAATAGGTTACATATTGCCTTTCTGACAAATATGGGCGTGCAGATTTTCACTCTTGTTTGCCTTCCAACAAAGTTCATACAAGCAAATATGCGATATACTGTATAGAAGTGTCAGATAAATTCTCAACATAATGCATAGGGTTCAATTCATTTTACACAAAGCTGCACACAATAACTGTTTGTCCTTTCTTATTTTACTACAACTTTGGGTTAGGCCATATGTAACTCATGTGTGTGACTTTTAGTTCATTTTATTCTTCCTCTCTTCATTAATAAAACAAAGCTGTCGTCTGCATTATTTCTTATTGTCGATGTTTTTGTATTTGCTCTATTCTAAGAGCCCATTTTGACCCTAATTTTGGTGTCCTCAATATTTAACGTGTGTAAGTGTAACCCCGTAGGTAGAGTAATTGGATAATATACATAAATAAGTTAACTTGATGATAGCAGACCCCAAAATTGAATATACTTTGTTTAATAGCAGGTAGCTCCAAATGGAATCCTTTGTATTTGTTAATAGACTCAAACCATCTGCATTTCTCTCTGGCAAGAACCTCATACATGTGTTAATATGCATTACAATGACATGAAAATATGCTGAGAATTTGGCCTGTCTAGATTTTAGGAGCTTGAAAGTTAAACCATGAGCTCAAATCTTTGGCATTTCAGTGGGACTGCGTGTAGGAAACAGAGAGACACACTGACATTGACCTAGTGAGAAACTGTCCATCAATAGCAGCTGGTCTCTCGGGATACAAATCAAAAACACAAACTCCTGGACTTGCTCTTAGATGGCAGGAAGGGATGAGACTGTTATTGGGCTGAAGACAAGGTGAGAAGGTACAGCGACTGAAGCCTGAACGCCTCTGGAAGACATGCACACCGCTCTAAGTAGGAGAGATGCCGTCCAGTGTTTACTCAGGTGGAATAATACACAGCCAAAGCAGTCCAGTGTGTAGTGATAAAACAAAGAAGATTCTGAAGAATGTGCTCCATATGTTGCTCAGAGCGGAGAAGCATTAGCTGAATTCCCAGATTGGGTATCAATGTTTTGACCATAAATGGATTCCTTCATCACTCATGGGGCTACCTTGTTAGCAAAAAATGATTACCTAGTGAACCTTGGTAGTGCTTAAAGAATATAGCATAGCTAAGTGCATAGGGGCTTGCACAATAAGGCCAAAGTTCTCACACTTGAGGAGAAAGGAAACCACAGAGGGCTTTTCACAGGCTGATAACTGGAGCTGCAGAATGGCTTTAAGGACGAGGCTGGACAGCAAGTTTGATACATTCCTGTAAACTGGAAACCCATATTACTAATATATTAATATTAGTGTATTAATGTGAACTGGCTACACTGCATGTCACCTCGTGGAATCGTCATCTTTAATATGTTGTGGACCTTTCCTGCATTACTTGAAGTTTAGATTTAATTTCAACCCACTGAGGACTAGGATGATCTGTGATCATCTTTTAGATTATATATATTCTTTACTTTAAAATGGATACAGTAGTTACAAATTGCTTAAAAGATCAAGATCTTTCACACACAAACACACACACTGCACCTGTAGCCTGTGTCAAATCTCACAAGTTGAGCTCAGACTTTGAGCAACCCTTGGCTTCCCTCCCCGACAGAAGGCCAGGAAGAAGATGTGTCCTGACACAAACTGGAACGGTCTAATCACTGTTTTGGAGGGAAATCCAAAAAGATGATGTAAGAAAGATGGGACGTGGAAGAAATGTAAACAAAGGCTGCAATGTATGAAACCATATCTTTTATTATTTTAGAATGTGGGGCTATAACTGATTTTGAAGAATTAGTAGACCGAGGGCAATTACGTTAAGATGTTTTTTGTGTATTTTCCCCCATTACAGTTGATTTAAAAGGCGTTTAAGTGACTATATTTCACAGTATAGCAGGTTTATTATAGGACCTGCAACACAAAGTGTTGATTTCGAGCCTAAGAAGCCTAAAAAACACTGCCTGCACATGTCAGGTGCACATTCCCCCAGGGACAAGCCAGAAACCTTTAGGTAGTATTTAACACAGATGTTCAATCCTCCCTAACATATAACAACCACATGTACCCTGTGTCTTCCTAATACATGGATGGGAGTTGGAGTAAAACTATGATAAGGCTCATGAATCCATGAAAAGTGCAAATGAAAGGAATGCAAAAGATAATATGGCTGCAAATAGTGATTTAATACAGCAATGGATGATTTCTACTCAACAGTATTAAATGTTATACAGGGATGTGTTCTTGATGTGTCAAAGGAAAATATTAAGGCCAAACACATTTTACAAGCCTTCTGTTGGATTCAAGTATTTAAAATGACTAAACCTGTGTTATCAGTCTTACTTAGAGACAAGATCTGTCTAATTAGACTGAAATGGCTTCGTGTGTCAAACTTTCCTTATGAATATTCTTAAATTAAATCCTGTATGTTTACCATATAAAAGTAACAAATCAAGAAATCAAAACCAAATACAAACTCTCCTCAACATAATAAGTCAGTGAATAGTTGGTGAAATGATGAGGTGTCATAGATAATGAATATCACAGCAAGCAAGCTTACCTTTGACGTACTGCTAATACTACTGACCAGCAACGATTTCATGTTGTGTGATGCACCTTCTAAAAAGCTTTCCCATGATTTGCTAACTTTCATATCTTTTTTCTAACAAGTCCTGTATAAGTTCTCTGATGAGTTCTTTGATTGTAGGACTTACATCACATAGGACACACTTTTAAAATAACTTGCAGGATGCCTTTTTGAAGGGCTTCCTTAGATAATAGTCATTAAGGCTACCTGTGCAACACAGACATTGAAATTAATTGGAACAGATAGCTGTCCTTCCACTGTAGGAACTTAATGGAACTTAATGATACATAATGTAACGTAACGCAACTGTGGTTCTTTGTTGGCAGCAATGCTTGGTCAAGAATTTAAAACATTGCATCACAACAAGCACAACTACAGTGGTAACCACCATTTGACTGCATCGACTAGAATAACCAACACGTGTAGAGCAATGGCAGGAGTCTGAGTCAGGCGTTAGAGAACAATTTTTCTTCTTGGGATGTAAAACTTTAAAAATACACTGGAAAATCTATTTTAATCAATGTTTCTTCAAAACCTTGGTTATGGGAAACCAAAGGTTACAGGTTTTTAAGATGTTGCAATGGAAAAGGACTACAAGGATGTGACTTCCTGTCCATAAACAGTCTTTGTTTCCTGTGATTTAAGCAATATTAGTAAAGTACAACAGACCTTAATACCAGATAAAGTAATCTCTAATCGTCAGTGTCCAAATACATCTTCAACTGTGTCCAAAATGAGAGCTCTTACAGACAGTGACAAAGAGCAATTGTAGTTGATCCAGACTCCCAGATGGCCTTTGCTTAATGCAAGACTTCCTTTGATACCAAGTAGGCAGCTTAATACAATTCCCCATCTTCCCAGTGGCAAAGCAAGCTGGTGGATGTTTTGATGGTGATGGTCCACAGCTTAAATGTGTTCCCAATGTAAAAATCAACTATATGCATTGAGTAAAAGAAAAAAAAGGACCCAAGAGAATAGATTAAGTGTATCCGTTTTCATTTGCTCTGAAAATGGTCCAGGGGCCACATTTTTGGGGCGATGTCTCTGGACAATAGCAGCTGTTCACAGGAGGGAGGGGTGCAGAAGAAATCATTACAGTGGGGCTCATCCAGGCTTTCAGTGGCAAAACAGTGAGGCGAGTAGTGCCACTTGCATTATGTGATAGGTTTGATATATTATGTGATGTTTGATTTCATGGGTAAACAAACCTTTCATCCGCCCTGAAACAGCTTCCAAAAGGCCCACGGCATGTTCTCATTGGATTTGGCTTTTGTAACTTCACCAACTAATTATGCTTTCATTCAAGAAAATATTGCATGTCAAAGCTCTGCTATTGATAGCAGCTGCATCTCACAGAGGAAACCCTCTCTAAATAAATTAAATATAATTCAGATTAATCTCAATCCATTATTATTTTTCTTGCCATTTATTAAGAGCTCCAAAAGACAATTGTATATAATATGAGGGCGGTTTAATCTTTCTTTTCCTCATTCCTTTCCAAATCCCTCAGTGGCAGATATGGTGTATTGAGAGACAGGGCACAGCTGCCATGTTGGCTGTGTGGACTAACATAACACATAATGCTTTGGCTATCCATTTTCTTTTTATAGACTAAGACAACAGCCATGAAATCCATATCTTGTAATCAGCCAAAAGTAATATTTCATAATTAAATGTTATGGTTTTTCTTAAGATCTGCAACTGTGAGAAAGTGCAGAACAAGTATTGCAGTTCAAAGCTCTGAAGACGTGGTCACATGAAACAAGAGCCAAAATAACAGAACAACAGTTAGTTTTATGTCATTTGGAGTATATATGTAGGTATTTTTTGTGTCTGTAGCAGGTGAAATCAAGTCTTAGGACCAAAAAAGAAAATAGATGCTGATCAGGTGATTCTCAAATATCACAATGGTTGCTTCTCCAGACAAAAAGTCCTTTTTGTCCACTTGATAGATGGTTGCAAACTGTTGGGGCCTTATCCCCACCTCTCCACAACTCTGTGACACCATTCAAGTCAAGGTCATATGATAGCCCTGCAGGACTCTTTCCTTTCTAAAGGCTGTCCACCATGGTCCTGCTGCTTTGAAATCAAACTTGCCATTGTTATTTTTACTGCCCATGGCAAGGACAAAGGGACTGGGCAGCAGGGACACACACACAGCTTGTAATGCAATAGGGCTGGGAATTCCTCTTTAATTTCAATGCTATACTTGATCTCTGGGCTGCATGACTGACCACCTTATTATCTATAGCGACAGGAGCTTATCAATACAGAACTCGCTGGGTCCACAGACCAAAGACAAACACTTCCTTTATGCAGGATGTCCCCTCTGGGCATGAGACACGCAGCGCAGGCCAACCAGCTAAATTCCACAACTGAAAGGGTGGGAGACTGAAAATCATTTCTAGACAGTCAAATTAGTCAAACAAAATAGTAAAAAGAAATTATCAGGAAAATATTCACTTCTTCTAGAGAGCTTTCTTAATTTTAAAAATGCAGCATTTGTACTGACAAAATGACAGCAAGTTAACTATTGGCTGTCACCAATCAAAACTACTAAGTATCTCTAAGTATACCATGCATATGTGAACGCAACAAGTAAAAACTGCACACAAACTGAATCAGATGCTTGAACAGTGCAGAGAATTCAGCAAGTTTGGAAAGAACATCATATAAAGACACAGTCTTCTTCAGTGTAAAATTAGTACATGAGTTGTCAAATCTTTTTGTCACCTCGAATGATATTTACTTGCATGAAATGATAGAAGTTAAGTCAAGAACAGTTTACTACTATGCAATTTATGGGAACATTCTCAAATCTGTCAAAAATTAAATTTACTCTTTCTGAGAAAATACTGAAATGCTTTCATGCCTTATGCGCAAGCTTTCTTGATGTAACTGGGATTACTGGTCCTACCCTCCTGCTGACAAAGCCTATATGTTTTTAACATAGTTTTTATTTTTGTTGTTGAGTTTTGATGATTGTTAACATACATTTTCAGCATTTTAAGCTAATGTAAAGTTTCTAACATCATATATGACACATGGATGAGTCCATTCTGAGACAACTGTTCAACGCTTCTTTCTTTCTCTCCTGACAGGTTGAATGCGACCCCCTTCAGTTTGTTCTTTACTGCTGACACAACAAACTGACTTCTGTGATAGCCCTGCTGCTTGGGAATGAGCAAACATACTCACTAGTCATGGCAAGGCACTTTGCCAGGTGCATTGTTTTAATGAAGCTGCCTCTTGTTACTGAGTGACTGATTGCTTTACTGATAAAATAAGAAACATATTTATGAGCTTCTTAAAGGGCAGTGAATATTTACCATCAGGGTTCATTGTGTTCTTTAGACATTTGAAAAATCATTTGTATCTAAATAAAAGTGATTCAACAATGTTTGATGAAGGTGGAATATATCATGATCATCAATCATCACATCTGTCATGTAATTTCTTTGGGGTTGCACTCTGAAAAATCACATTTTATTCAAGAAATTGCATATATTAAATCTTATATAGTTCAGAATTTTGTTAAAGGAATGTGGTTTGGTGATAGGACACATTCAAATATGATTAAATTGATTAATTAAATAATCAAAAAAATAAAGATTTGGCCATGGCCTTTACTCTACTTTAGATTGTACTTTAAAATGACATCTATTGGGTCCATGATGCACATGTTTCAGACAAATTATTATCAAGCCCATTAAATTCAAACATGGAGTAAACCTAGATGTTATTACCCCCAATTTTCCATTGCATTGCAGAGCATGACCACAAAGTCTGTAACAAGTTGTATAGAAACTATAATTTTCTACAGAGAATATGATGTCATCATAGCAGCACCCATCAAGGCCATGCAAGAATTTTAAACTATACTATTTTCTGAATTACTGTACTTTAAAGAAAAGTTTTTAAAAATTGGCACATGTATCCCATGATAATTGGTCATCTGTATTGTAATGTAGATCTGATCTATCTATTTTATTTATTTATTTCTGTAGTCTATGCCATAGGCACAATCTGTGTGTGCATATCACTACTGGCTGATGAATAATAACAAATAACCTAGTTTCAAGTAAATTAGTCTCACTGCTTCATGAAAAACTGCCTTTATCTGTTCATTAGCTTAAGATTACTTTTGGATGTTGCAGTTTCACATTGATACCATCAGAGCCTCTCAACAAACTGCTGAAAACAAACAGGGAGCAGGGTGGTGGCAGCACACCTTCAGTTTCAGATGTGAACCTCTTAACAATGGACACCCTCAGGCATCCTATGCAGGTGTGACCTGGATTTGATAAAAAACTTAACTTCTTACCCAGTGCAAATAAAGCCAAAGCTGCCCAGGTGCAGCTTTTGTTTGTGTGTGACTTTTGGCAGTGAAGCAGCTTTCGCAACAGGGCCAGAGAAGTAAAAGCACAATGAAAGCAAGGCACTGAAAGCTTTACAAGTTCAGCTGATCAGTAAGATAGTGGAGGGCTCCTTCTATAGACTAGTGCTTATAGGAAAACTATTAAAATGTATCAGAATCACTATTTTGAATTTTATATTTTCTTGCCTGTAGGGAAGGAAACCGGGAGAAGATGAGCTCTGTTTATCAAGAGTCAAGTTTCCTATCAGAAGATTAGGTTTTATCTTTTGAGCTTTGATGATTCCTAGTTATACCTCCACATTTTCAGCATTTTAAGCTATTGTAAAGTCACATTATATATGACATAGGAGTCTATTCAGAGGCGGCTGTTCAATACTTCTTTGGAGATGTGATTTTTTTATAATTTTTTTCTTGGTCACAAAGTTGACAAGCTGAATGCACCACCCTTTGGTTTGTCTGCTATCAGTCTTTTTGCTATGTGGGCCTGGACTGAAGAGACAGCATAGCCTAACAAGTGTATTAACTGACAGGTGTAATTTCAACCTGACTTGAAAGGCTGAGCATGACATGAAAGGAGGACAAAAGAGTGACCTCTCTGATGAATGAGACTGAAGATGACAATGAATATGTCATCTATATAAAGGATAGCCAATAACTCAGCTTTAAGTGATTTCTTTTCCACGTCCATTGTGCACCTGAAATGGATGATTTTCTGTGTCCTAACAGTTCTTCACAATGATGATGAAAGCCTTTATGATAAATTAAGTAGCTGATACTTGAGACAGTGTCAATACACACTGGTTGAGGACAGTAAAATGTAACAAATCAAAAAGGTCAAATAAAACGGTTAGCCAATTTGTGTTTGATTTTAAATGAGTTAAATCCTACTCATGCTATGATATCTTAAAGAAAGGCTGGCTGACACCTTTTTTTAGCTGGCGGGTCATATAAAGTATACACAACAGAATGACTTAAATGCATAAAATAACAATAATGTGCAAACAAAAAAAAATTCTGGAAAGAGTGAAAAACATGTGTAGGAGAAGGATTGCTTTGCATTAGAGTGCAGTAAGAACGAGCAGATATGAGGACCTGGAATGTGTTAGCGGGACTGATCCTCAGGTTTGAGGAGCATGGCAGATCGGCGCTTGAGTCATGTGTTTCAAAAGCCTCTCAGAAAGCCCACTCTGAACAGTATGAAAGATACCTTATGACACTGGGTGGTCTTATTATTGAACCTTATCAAAGATTAACGTGGGTAATTTGAAACTTTCATGAAGAGGATTTTAGGTGCAACAAAGAGCAGAGGGAGGAAATCCAAACCACATCCAACTTCTTCATACTGCATAATTGTTAGCGATTTTTAGCAGATGTCAGTAAGAAAATACAGACTGAACATATGTATAAATACCACATGGATCAATGAATACCAGCAAATATTAAAAAATATACCGACAGTACAATATGAATGTAAAGTATATATAAAACAAGGTACAACACATGTTTTACAGTATGTCCACACATGTGCAAATGTTGTCTGGAATACATCTGTCTAATGTAAATATACCAATGAGGTCAAGCCTTGTCAAACTGTATAAAGATTACCTGTTACTTAAACAGTTTCAAAGACCAGAGGTATTAAGCGCACAAATGTGGGTTCAATTTTAAACAGAGCAGTGCTCAAAGGAAAATAAACATCTTCCTGATCAGATTTTTCAGCAAAGGAAGCTTTGAAAAATAAGAAGAGGTGGGAAAATATAATGTCAGCAAAACAACGTTGGTGATACACAACATGATATTTTGCTTGTTTTTATTCTGGCTCTCCTTTCTGTATACAGGAAGAGATATTTTAAATTGCTTAAGTTTTCACTGGAGATTTCTTTGAGAAGAAAAAGCTGTAGTTATCACCCTGCAAAGTTATGAAGGGCCGAAAGCAAGAAGTGGGGGTTTATTGCTTGGTACTGTTTACACAGTGAACATCCAGTGGGAAAACTTCTGGTGTTACTACCTCTACTCCCCTCCATGCACTTCATGTGATCGCATAATTGCAAAGCCCACAGGGGCAGGTAAGAAGAGGTCAAACAAAAGTCCTTTTTTGTACTCTGGCATCTCATAAGTGAAACATTTGAAATCTATCAACACTAACACTCCCTGCAGAACAATGCTACATGAACAAGTACAATCCCCAAAATAGTACACAAAAAGGTTAATTAAGCATGTAGGCTTTGTCCATGAATCAACAACACCTCACTGTAGGGCTCACTTAATTGGCCAAACCACCTCAATGAAGGAGCATCAGTTCTACTCCAAGGTTCCACCAGATGTCTGAGCTCCTCTCTTACATCATCTTGTAAAGAATATGATTTTGGCTGCTTGCATTCGTCATCTAATTGTTCCAGTTTATTACCATATTACCACATAAGGTTAGAGCATAGATAGATTGCGAGCATAGGCAAATTGCGAGTTAAGTGCCAAAACCAATACGCCTTTTGATCCCGTGCTCCAGCTTACACTCACTCTTGAACAAGACCTAAAGATAATTTAACTCGTTCACTTAGGGCAGCAACTCGCTCCCAAACCAAAGAAGGCATTTTATGACCATTTTCTGGCCGAGCACTTCAGACTTAGGGAGGTTTGGACTTTCATTCCACCTGCTTCACACTCTGATGCAAGCTGTCCCAATGTCCACTGGAGGTCACGGTCTGATGAAACCAACTAGACTCTACTCTATCAGCTGCACCTGGAGATTCTGTCTGTGAAAATCACGAACATAATCTGCAAAGAGGCCCTTTGCAGAGCTTGACTGCGACTGCTCAGTTGTGGAGAATATGGATACAGCTCTTACTGCAGATAAACAAAGAGCGGATATGCTGGTAATGGCCCTGCGACCCTGTTTTCTCACTGTAACTCCCATTAGAAACTCCTTCAAGACTTCTCCTATAGTCCACAAAGCAAATGCAATCAGTCAAATTCCCCATCTTCCAGGCAACATTAAAGAGACGTGGCAACTAAGACAGCCCAACAGCATCCAGAGCCAAATCTCATACATCCCTGCCACTTCACAACTGCAAGGCTTTTAGATAACTTCAGTAAACTCTCTGCCAGAGAGATGGGCAAGGTAGTCCTTATCGCTCAGCACTCAGCCAGGGAACTACTTGGCAACTCTGGAACATAGTGTGTGTAGACATGAGCCCAAAATATATCCGGTTGATACCATGCTACCATGAGCACCAACGTACACTGCTTTTTTCATTTAGCTAAATGATTTATATTTACAATTTCAAGAACAATATATGTTAATAAAGTAAATCAAACACTTAAATCAGTAATAGCAGTATTTATGTCTTATGTTACTGAGCTTATAAAGAATAACTCAGTTACCATAACATTTTCATTTTTAAGCCATTATGACATTCAGGCTGATATTTATAGCAACACTAAACACACATTTTATGTTGTGAAAATTCAAAGTGTTGTTGTGCATGGTTAAAGGACCAGTGTGTAGGATTTAGTGACACCTATTGGTGTAATTGTGTATTTGCTGTTTGCAACCCCAGTGCCTCATCATCTCCTTCCTAGCATGAAGTAGAAACTACAGTGGCTGCAAAACACATGGAAAAAAGACGGAAAAGGCCCTATCAAGAGCCAGTGTTTCCTTGGTCCATTCTGGGCTACTGTAGAAACATGGCAGGTCAACATGGGGGTCATCTATAGATATAAGTGGTTCATTCCAACGTAACAAAAACATAAGAATTATTATGTTCAGGGGATACAAAAAAAAAAAAACATATTCCATTTTTGCCTTATTCTGTAAACAAAGCCCCCTAAACCCTGCATATTGGACCTTTTAATAAATAGCAATAGTTGGAATACTGAGTCATAAATGTTTCTTAGATTGGTATTATCCTTTCAGGCTTGTATCCCAGCTCCTCACAACTTTCCCTTTAATGGTTCAATCTGAAAAGCACACTACAAAGGTAGTTTGAGTTTGATTAATAGTGTTTTATGGATACGAGCGGGGCGAGCAGCTCACTCTCATGTCATTGGGGGAGATACAGGGAGGCGTTTCCAGTCAACTTGACACAGTATGGATTTTGTTCCCATCCTAATGGAATTGCAGAAATATTTGAGGGGAATCCCATTACGTAGCAATTGGAGTGCTGTAATAATGTACTCACAGTCATTTTCCCACTGCGGTTGGCCTCTTCTCGCTCTGCCAGGGCTTTCAGGAAGTTATCTTTGAGTTCTTTTCCTGCACTTGCCAGTGTCCTGGAAAAGACAACACTCAAACGGTTTGAAATGTTTCTCTTAACCTGAAAAAAAAGAGTCACATGAAGCCTTAAAGGTTCTTTATGAAAGCTTTTCACCCTTGAACATACTGTAGCTTCAAGGTGCTCTACACTATCTCTGCTCTAACATTAAAAATAAACTAATATTACTATTTTTTAATGTACTTTGACGCTATAGAGGAAAGATATTGTTCCTAACACCTTTGCATGTGTCATGCAAAGAAGTCATGACTTCCATGACTTTTTGTAAGCACATGGACAGAGCTTAATTAAAATGTATTAATAAATTAATAAAAAATAATCACATTACATTTTTCACATATATGTTTAATTAATTAGTGAATATGCAAGATCAGACAAGAGTATGACACATAACCAAAGTCATGCAGTAGGCTCAAGCCAGCATTTAATACGTCAGCGCAGAGCGCCTCACCAGAGCTGCCAAGCTCCCATGACACTCCCAAATACTCCAAATACCATTTCTTAACAGAAATGACCATGAATATTGTTGATAAGTCAATGTTTGTACCCTGAAAGAAATCTGAAAACTACAAAAATGTTGGAATGTCATGGCTGCTTTTGCTAATT
Organism: Sciaenops ocellatus; assembly: GCA_033000465.1. Lineage (NCBI taxonomy): Eukaryota > Metazoa > Chordata > Actinopteri > Sciaenidae > Sciaenops > Sciaenops ocellatus. The sequence goes on along the minus strand of CP136880.1, from coordinate 21,325,273 downwards.
TCAGTATGCAGAGAATTATTAATCATATTAGAGTTTAATGACTTTTTATGACACCGTGGCAGCTTTTTACACTTTGGCTGGCCTGTTTCCATGGAAACATGGTTCTGGCGCACACTAATGTATCCACACCTGAAACAACATTGGCACTAATATTTGAACAGTTAACACTGCAGTACGAGCAACAGAACTCTGGCATGCATCCAGAATTGACTGTGCAAAACATTCATCAGATCCGCACTGAGTTAACATCCTAAAGGCAGTAAACAGGTCATTGGTAGCCTCTCAGTTGTGGTTAAGAATACAGAAGAAGAAAGGCAGGGGAAAAAATGTAGAAAGGACATACATTAAATCAAAGATACAGTGCAGTGGAAAACACACAGAAAACCACTGTTTTTATTGACTTCAGCTGTCTGATCTACATTGAATATTTGATATTTTTTTATGCTTGTGCCATGTCCATGCATTTACACTTTTTTTCTCTTCAAATATTTTAACCAGAACCCAGGGCTGAACTATATTAACAATGACTTTATTATAATTTAAATCACCAAGATTTTGACCTTTTTTCTCACAAGTCCAGAGTTGCCCTTTTACACATCCAGCACACAACAGTGGACTGGGTGGCACCTGGGTAGAGTGTGCAAGAGGAGGAGGACACGGCCGTAAAGAAACATGGTTTTGCATCGATATCAATTTGAATGTATCTGCAATATCAACAAAAGAGTAGAAAGCATTATACAGGCAAGCAGAAAAGAATATGAAGCAGCTACACTCAGTGCACCGTCATCAAGACCCCCACTAACTTGCTGTGAATTCTCTGGACAACACCTGCTCTATTCAAAAGTGGGCTTAATTAGACATTACACCAACTTTTTACTGCGGGGCTACCTAAAACTATGGATGTGGGTTCAACTGAGGTAGAGGAAGTGAGAATTAATGAGCAGTGCCTTGCTCAAGAACACTTTGACTAACAAACCAGTAGTGCTGGGTATCATTGGCAATTATTCGATGTTGTGCTGAAGTTCTTTGTTTCAGTACCAAAATAATACTCATTTTGATACCTTACTTTCAAAACCATACAACTTCATATAAATAAAATAGAATTTGCAAATGTTGTTAATCAGGAATATCATATCAAAGAAAAAGTGAAGATCATGAATCCGGTCAGTTTTTGAGACTTGCTGTGTGGACACATTTGCTCTGTAACAAAACAGTATTGAGGTTCAATGCTTAGCCTTTCACGGAAGTTGTAAGAGGAAGTAATAATCCCAAACTTCGTAGCAAACGCCTGTGAATTTGAACCAGCAATCCCCTAGTTATGAATTTGCTTCTTTCATCTTTATGTTACTGCTGAATATTCAGAACTGCTGAATCCAGTTGTGTCTGCTTCACCGGCCAAAGAGAAGACAGGTTCAGTTATATTCTACATTAATGGCTCCTCAAATCCACTTTCCATTCCCAAAGCACTTTAAAAAGCCTCAACAGCCACAACAAGCACGGGCAAATGCCAAAGCCAATTTCTGCTCTTAGCCTAGCTTAACATTACAGTAAAAGAGAACAGGATCTGAATGTTTAAATTTACTAGAATTTGGAAAAGGATTGTAATTTATACTAGTAGTTTGGCCCGTGCCCCATAATGAAAGTCTTAGAGGAATCACACAGTGGTAAAAGTGCACAGACAGCACATATTTGGAGGCTGGAACCTCACTCCATCTTATGAGTGAGTGAAGGATTGCTGCTGGGTCATGGGGGCCGAGGCCCCAAAGTAAACACAGGTGTTGAGGAGGCAAGTGACTGGGGTTACCCCATCCAGTAGCTAAAGCAACACACACAGTCACGGAGAGTGAATAATACTTCAGCAAAACATATGGACCGCTGCAAGTTTGAGTTTCCCGTCAATTAACAAATTTCTTATCAAGCCTCATTTAGGAGGGATAACAAGAATTTCACTATTAAATGACGGTTATTAGTGGCTAATGACTAGGTATTAAGCTAACTGTGATCAAGCCATGTGTTTTAAGTGTCTTGTTTTTGGATTGTGGTCAAGGCAGGTGGGCCCTGGAATTAGTAAGAAGCGAGGAAGGGATGTGAACAGTCATCATCTGGCTTGTTGAAAAAAGGACATTTGTCCTACAGATGAAATCACTTTTACAAATTATATGTGCTGTTGTGCCAGTTAAAAGTGGGAAACACTACAAAACAATATAAATCTAAAGCTCCATGAGTGTCAGCGTATCTGCTTTTTGGATACTTACTTGCTTTCTTTGCTCTGGTTTTCAAGATCTAGAAGTGCCAGACTGGCTCCGTTCAAATAAATGAGTGGGCTCAAGTTGGTCTAAATGTGGCCTTATGGAGGAAGTTAGTCATACAAAATATGAGACTTAAAAAGCAGAGGACGCAATTCACGCCAAATCTCAACTGTAACAATGTTTCTCTTTTAAACCATGATCATTTCTTTTAAAAAAGCTTGCAAACAAACTATTTTTTCTCACTTTGGAATAACAAGTTGTTAGATTCTTTCATATGAAAAGTGACAAATTACCCCTCGGAACTGAATCACTTAAAAATACTATTAAATAATATAATACTATAAAAATACTATAAAACGTATTACTAAAGCATTAAAATAGCAACCCTAAAGCAAGAGTAATAGCTATTAAAATGGCATGAAAATGTCACACAATCAAAAACTAAATTAATAATTCATCAGTGTGCCTCTTGGTTGTCGAGAAACTCCTGTTCACTGTGTTAGAAATAGAGTTTATGTTACGCTTTGTCCACCTCAGTTGGGGGTGACCAGCTGTTATTGCACAGCAAAAATCCTCCAAGTGTGTTTACACATGTATAAACATAGCATGACAGTGAAATGTACTCTGCCATACCAAAACCCAGGGGCCTTCTTCCTGGACTGTGAGCCTCCTAAACTGATGTTTTAAACTATTTATTCTCAGTGAAATCTACATTATCTGGAGGATAGAGGCTGATCAAACAGGTACATGATGTACTAAAGTCACGGGAAAATCTTGTTATTGTGCCCGAAACAAGTAACTTAATTTTATTTAAATTTTTTTTCAATTTAAAAAATTGTCAGTTGGGGAAAAATGTTCTTTCATGCATAACTATCAAGGTGGAGGGTAAAGTGTAGCATAGCAGGTTCAAAGTTTTCTTTTATTAATTAATTGACTGAACCAAATGCAGTTTCTGAATGACTGCCCATTTCTTTGAAATTTGAAACTGGACGGAGACACACACACACACACGCACGCACACACACAGACACACATGCTCATATATCGGCAATAGCTGGTTATTGGGCTGGTGGACTAAGAATTTTAACATATTGTCCAACCCTTTTCTTAGTTTCACTGTTTTACAGGTGCTTGCTGTTCATGTATTTACTGACTATATTCACATCTGTCACCTTTGAATTTGTGTTAACCTAAAGACCTTAAGAGTCATTGACCTACAACAATGAGTCATCTCTTTTCTTCGACTCAAGCACAATTTCGTTATCTGTTTGCACAGCTTAAAGGAGGAACTATACTTACTGCTTGGAATGGTTAAGAAATTCAATATAGCGTAGCACATTGCCCAGAGCCCCACCTTTTGTGCAATTTCATCACCCTTGCCAAACAAATTTGATCTGTATCAGCTTGTGTCCTCTTTCACACGTGCAAAAAACTACAACAGCAAATAATTCTCAGCATAATTAATGGCGTCTCATTAAAAAGTTCTTTGAGGAATGGGGGCTAGCATTCCTTCTTAATTTGTAGCATTCGTTTTACAAATAAATATTCAGCAACTGGACAAATGGTGTTTTCTGAGAGATTTTCATTTCACGACGGGTAACAGATGTCATGCTTTGAAATAATTTCTTCTTTTATTCTCGAGACATATTAGCAGATTAAAGCTTTCATTAGCTCGCAGCTTTTGACGCTATGGCAGATGGGAACTTTCAATAATACAGTGATTTCTTAAGAAACAACACATACTGTACCAGAATATTTTTCCTCAGAGTGCTTGGGAAAATGAATCTTATGGAAAATATTATTTTGGGCTGGTGGACGTCAAGGGAAATTCCACACAGCATGACAATTTACTTTATTTTGGGCTTTTTCTAAAATCCTCTGTCACCTCTGATTACAATGAGCTGAATGTATCAGTTACACATGTGCTATGTATGATATTCCACCTGAGCTTTTTTGGGGGTTGGGGAAGTTGCACATTGTGCATTGCCTGCCTGAGTAGTGCATGTTTTTGAATTTGCATCAAAGGGATTATTGTCATCTTTTTCATACTGAGTTTTTTATTGAAGCGAAATTGGATGTATTCCGTTGTAGGGAACATGCAGTACAACTCCTGGATGCTGTTGTCCAAACAGAAAGAGAAGATTCATGTTTTGAAGTGAAATCTGATTTGTGGATTTGGATAGAGGTACAATAAACTTCAAAGTAAGTCTCAAAATGAGAGAACAAGCTCTCATCTCTGAATGTCTGTCTGTCTTGCACATGTTAACAGTGTGGTTTCTTTCTCATCAGTTTATTAGCTTACAATGTAATGCAAATCAACACACATGAAATCATTTAAAATATTTTTCTGATGATGAACTGGCTGATCTGTCCAGGGTGCACTGCGCCTCTTGCCCAATGTCAGCTGGGTTTGGCTCCAGCCCCTCGCAACCCTGATAAGGATTATGGAAAATGAATGAATGAAATAAATGAGTTGGAACTCAGCTTCATCGACCAAAACTACTTAGTTATGCTTACCCTCCAAACTCAATTAAAACAAGGTGGCAATAATTAAAGTACATACTGGAGAGCTTGTTCTACAGATTTTGCTTAAGGGGGAGGCTTGCAGGCCACTTCATCATGCATATCCTCCATCTACAGCATTTAGAAGTACAAAGGAGAAGATGACAGTTCAGCCACGGTGGCCTGATGGGAAGAGCTATATGATGTGGAAACCACTTCCTCCCCTACATCATGGGCACTAGGCTATAGCATACTGTGTGTCAGTAAAAGCAAGGTGGTTTCTATCACATATGCAGCATGTGAGAGGTAAATTATTTTACCTCTATGTTGAAAATATCCAGAGGGTGAGACAGTCACTGGGTAAAGAAAAGGAAATGACTACAAGACCAGCTGGATCTAAAGATGACATGTTGGCCAGAATCAAAATTTTAATACATTCCTAAGTGTATGTATCATTTAGGCTTCCCTTAGACCTTGCCGCAAATTGTAAGAGAAGTGGAATGTTAGTCGGGTTATAACAAATAGTGTTTCGACCACATTTTAATGGATCATAACGCAAAAACATTGTTGATCAAAATCCAATCCGCTCTTTACGGAACTCTTTTTTGCAGGAGTTTACATTTAGGTAGGAGCTATATGTTTTTAGCATATCCTAACTGTTGTGGTCACTGGTTAGAATGACAAATATCACAGCAGACTATATTTGCTGTAATAATAATTAATTCCAAGAGTAACTTGATAGCAGGCCAAAATCAAACATGACTGTTTTGTATACACAAAGGAGAATGCTCATTTTGCCAAAATATAAAAGGAGATGGGTTTCCGAAAGGTTCAGCCTTAATTTAGAAAACAGATGTCAAGCTGACCAAAGTCCTTGTTTTTTGGTGATTCAACTAACTTATAAAAATGAATAAATGGAACTTTTAAACCACAACTTTTCTGCTTTTTATGTGTACCTGTAAGCCAATTTGTCACATTGTTAATTTAACACTGTAAAATATTGTGAAATAACATTTATTTAAAGTATGACGTGAAATAGTCTCACTTTAGAAAAGTCAGCAAGAATGTTGCACACACTTCATATTATTGTTGAACTAACATTAATATGAATATTACTGAATTAGAACGTTGATACTAGTTATTCATATCTACCCTTGCAAGTCGCTTGGGAAATCTGTGTTTTCCATGAAGTAATGTAAGAAGAGTCAGCAGATTTAAAGGTTAAGAATTTAAGTTAGTGGCATAAATCCAATTTACACTTTTTATTGACATGCAATATGTAATATGCAGATAACTTATCTTCAAGAAGGAGAAATGCATGTTGTAGATGCACAGAGCTGACATTGTAATGAGAATGCTACTGGATCCACCAGACCACATTTAAGAATCTTTAGAAAAATCTTACTGAGTGAGATGTGGTTGAAAGGTCCAGAGACAGCTAGTGAGTAGACCTTGAGTTAGGATTATTTTGTCAAAATAAGTCATAATATTTTTTGGGTGGGGGCAGATGTTTCATTAGTCAGGTCATAAATATGATATATGGAATGACTTTGAAAATGGGGAAACATCCAGGTCAAACGACAGCTTGTTATTTATTATCTGCTGTACCAGCTGGTCCTAAACTGTGTGTATGTTGATCTATGTGCTGCGCGGTGGGATGTGGTGGCAAACTTAAGCCTGGCAGGGTATGTGTCTCTGGACAGAGCTTGCAGGGGAGAGCTCCAAAGTTACACACCCATCCAAAATCACAAAGTGCAAGGAAGGCAATTGGCTTGACAGCACATGTAATAGAGACGGCAAAACCTCGTCGCCTGAGGGCCCTCGCCAGAGTAGCAGTCGTGGAGAGTGGCGGGGGTTTGGCTGGCTAAAAATGAGCCTAGGATCAGCTTTGTGAGGCTTCTCATGTCAGTCACATCCACAATCTTATTTTCGCTAAGCATCTGGAGGTTGGATCCGCAGTGAAATGTATTCACTGTGCGTGTTCGTGGCACTGGTTTTACTTGGCACAGCGAGTGATAGCTCACTTTTAATATAGAGTAGAGAGTTAGAGAGTAGAGAATTCTTGAGGCAGACTGTAAAAACGCAGCAGCACAATGGACAATGAGCATGGCTGTGGTTTGGACTGTGGGGAGATCGCGGGGAGCCTGATGGAAACCTCGCAGGGCTGCCGTGAGCACGCGAGGTCAGGACATATGCTGACATGGACTTCTGGGCTCGAGCCAGAGCCGGAGAGAGAGGGAACTGAGGCCTCACGTCTGCTCAGCAGTGCTCCCCTGCTCCTCTTGTTTGTCTCTGACTTTATATCAAATGTTATTCTTGTGTGAGATAAAACGCAACACCATCAAGACTTCTAATATCTGTGTATTTAATTTGCATTGAACAGAGCACAATTTCCAACATCTGGCAGGTTGAGAAGTTCAAGTGGTTTAGAATATCTAATAAAAGAACAAAACATTTATGTTCTGCTAAAGTCGTGAAGTACTGATATGAGCTTAAGTGAGCCAGCCTACAACCCAAAACTGTTAACTTGCTACTGGAACACACAAATGTTAACAAGATGTTCATTTTTTTAACGTATGATACCCACTAGTCAGATGCAAATCATTTCTGGCTGTTACCAGATGAATTTAGGTCCTGCTTTAAACATTTTTAAAAAATAAAAGTCAGTTTGATGGCTAAAAATCAAAGATTAATAATCAAAAACTATTCCTTGCCAGATAAACTACATATCTGATAGTTAGATAAGAGGATAGAGGACTGATAAGTACTTCACCAACTTGAAATTGGATCTAAAATTTCAACCAGCTATCAGAACTCAACCGTGTTCTTTTGTAATTACTTGTTGATTCTGACTACCCACTCAGCTTCCCCCTAACCAAACAACCACACAACTGACTAAGCGTCCCATTCATCCAAGTTTCCTTTTTCAATCACGTATTGAATTTCACTTATGTCTGATGAGAGCACCAGGTCTTTTGTTTGGTCTTTTTGTGATGTGCTGGCAAAGCACCCCCTTTCACAGCCAAGCTGTCAGGAGGAGCGTGTTGTCCTTAAAAATGAGACAGGGCAACAACAGGCCAACATCTGATTAGCATTCACGGCACTATCTCCACTCCCTTGGTATTTTATTACCACAGGTGCAGGGGCATTCATTGATCAGATGCACGCTACAGGCGAGGTTAGCCCTTAATTGAAAACAGCTCTATTTATACACCTGCAGGCACTAAAGATCTCCAAGAGAGCACAGGGAGGTTGAAAAGGAGAGAAAGGAAGGGAAAAAAACACAGAGCAATGACAGAACAGTGAAAAAAGACATGCCTTGGGAGACATAGGTTACGGCCTACAGGGAAGGCAAAAGGCATTCCCAAAACAGCATGGCATGAGTGGATAAATATGCAGGTGCAAAAGTCTTTAGGGAAGTCTTTGAAACAAAGATTAGCATTTGTTAAATAAAGGCACAAATGAATGCAAATCCAAACATCACTCTTTTTTAACTTGGGCGGACTTTTGTTAGTTTGTTTACCGTACAGCTGCTCCGCAACACTGTACTGATTGTGCTCCGCCATTTTGCAGGTGGTACATCGCATCCTGTGGCTCGTGTTTACACAATGTGACCACAACAGGAGGTCAGGGGGTCAGTTTGGTTGAAGTCCAATCAGAAAAACCACAGAGGAAAGAGCAATCTGCATATAGAGAGAGAGGGGTACACAGCTCGAACTTGTGACTTGTGACGGAAACATCCTGGGTAGTTTTTTTTTTTTTTTTTGTCTTTTCAAGGTCTTTTGCAAGATGTCAAATGTCCAAGTGTGGGAAAGCAATGAAAACTGTTAATTTGTTCAAACCTAATATACAAAAAAAAAAAAAATGTCGGGTTATAGTCGCCTACAGGTGGTTGGCATTGAAGCAATAATCCAAACAACAGCTAAAATTCTTTACCCACACTTCACTCTCAGGTCACACAATGGCAAGAGTGTGAGAAAATCTCAAAGGTAGCAGATGTATCAGATTATTTAAGGGTTAGATTTAATTAGAAAAAATTACATTCATTTGCTAAGAGCTATCATTTAGCTAGAATAGGATCACGTTCAATATTAAGTGTTTTCCTTTTAAAACAACATAACCCCGCTGCTTAATTACCTTGGAGAGGATTCAAAAACCACTAGCTGAGGTCCGGCCAGCTCAGAACAACAGACTGTAAAACTGCTGTGAGTGATGTTTCTCCCAGCAATGTCCAATTATTAACGGAGCAATTTCATCTGTCTACTGCAGAGCGCTGATGAAAGACAAGGTACTCTGTAATTGATAATGGCAAGAATTACATAGCGGAGTGAGCCAGAAGGGGCTATTTTGAGACTATTATGCATTTGAACCAAATATTTCATTTAGTCTTTCTTTAGTTTCTTGTGCAGGTGCTTTAGTTTTCAAACCAGAAACCATTCAAATGACCTGGGCAGCCAGAAAGCAACAAGTGTTTTAAAACTGGCAAAATATCTCTTCTCATTGTTTCAAAGTGATGTTTTTGGGGGGTTTTTTGTATACGGTTCCTGTCAAATTCAATATGAAGAAGGCCAAAGGGAAACAACTCTTTTGCACTTGTGGTGTTGACACTTATTAAACACATGTTCCTAGTTAAGACAAAGTTACATTGGTTTTATACTCCTAAACTGAATGTGGCTTTGTAATGGTTGTGGTGAGATTTTAAAGGAACGTTCTGCTCCATCTGTGTGTATATATATATATATATATATATATATATATATATATATATATATATATATAAATAAATTAAAGGAGCAGTATGTGGGATTTAATAACATCTAGCAGCATAGTTGCAGATTGTGAACCCCTTTCCAAGTGAAGAAAGAGAAAGTACAGTGAACCCTGACATGGGAGAAAAACATGTAACACCCTTAATAAAGCCAGTGTTTGGTTTGTCCCTTCTGGGCTTATGTGGAAACATAGCTGTCCAACATGGCAGACACCATGTAAGAGGACCCACAGCATCTGTTGATATAAAAGGCTCATTCTATGGTAACAAAAACATGACAATTGTTATTATTATTATCAGGTGATAATACACTGATGAAAACACAGTTATGAATATTATATTCCATTTTTGCCATATTCTGCTAATAGAGGCGCCTAAATCTTAAATATTAAACTCATGCATGCCTCAAAGGTGGCTCTGAGAGTAGAACTGCAATTGATTAACTGCTAATCAATCATAAATTCACTTATCAAGCAAAAATTCCAAACATTTTCCATTTCTTACTTCTCAACTGAGAGGATTTGCTTTTCTTTATCGTGGGTGATAGTTAACTATCATATCTGTGAGTTTTTCAAGTGACAAATAGATTAGATTCCAATAGTGACCCAGAGTCACAGAAAAACCTTAAAACACAGACATCATCAAAACTTGTATAGAAACTACTTTATTCTAACATTTAACAACAAAAGCCAACATTTCCTTTTGTAAAATATCCGATCCAAAGCAGCAAGAGAAAAACAGATCATCTACTTTGCTGTGACTTTGGGTTTTAACTCTTCTGAATCCAAACTGACTGTCTTCCACACAAAAACAAGCTACAACCTTTTCAGAGACAACTTTCAAACCTACACAGGGCGAGTATTTGATACTCAGAAGACAGATTTTCCATGGACTACTCCTTTAAAAATCAATCTGACTGGATGTTGTCAATGTGGAGTTTCTGTTCCTGTATTCCTTACAAGCATATTTTAGGATCACAGCCTTTGAAGTAGTCCCTACATGGATGTAGTTCTTGGAGACGGAACAGACTACTGTGTATATAACATCCCAATGTTCCCGTACAACATTTCCCTGGATCCTGTTGGGACAAGATGAAAGGCTTTGTGGCCTAATATCACTGTAACTGCAGGTGTGGAGGCTCCCATTTCACCAGTGTCACTGATGTTCACAGACGTTTAGAGGAGGGGGGTTGAGAGGGGGGGGACAGCGGCGAGACATCTGCACGTTTGGATAAGCATCTAAGAGTTCAATCAAATTCAACACCTAGCAGGTAAATGTTTGGATCCAAAACCCAGAGTGTGTGTGTGGGGTTTTCTTTTTGTGTGTGTGCGTGTGTGGTGAATGGCTTATTTGGAGTCTGTTCTGGCTTGTCATCAAAGGAGATACCACAACCACATGGCTTTATCAAGAATGAGAACAATATCTGTGTGATCACTTTCCTCAGGAGGGGCAGTTTATAGAGGACTCCAGTTTGTAGTTTTGTCATCCAGCTTGTTTATGTTAACCATTTTTATTTGACTTAAGACAGATGGGCAGGCCTTGTTCAAATAAAAGCTGTGTTCATGTAGGACATGGACTTGATGAATTACTCCCATTTATCCAGTCTTTTGTAAAATGCAATTATAAAGGATTATATGAGCTGCTCAAACCGCTACCGCACCGGATACAACTATAAAAGATTCAGACTTTATGACCTGTCATGCTTTGATTAGCAGAGCAGAACTTCTGCCAAAAATGCATTTTACATTTTCCTCTACATGCTGCTGCTGCTTGCAGACAGATGGAAACCCCGTCACTGTGTTGTTTGGGGTCACAAAGGTGCTGACGATCAAATACTGTGGGACTTATCAGGTCATTAATTAGTCAATGATTAGTCAATGAATCAATTAAAAGAGAATGAATCAGCAGCTTTTCTGATTTTCAATTAATCATAGACTAAAGTCTGCGTGTGTTCAGTTCAAACTCAAAACTAACCACAAACTTTCCATACAAGTGGACACTTTTTGCTAAAGTTGAACATATTCAGCTCGCACCGCCATTTGCGCCACCTTGAATTTGCATCTAATTGCGTCCTTCCAGTGACTTTGTATGCAATTGCATTCTTATCCATTTTAATGAGGCGCTGATGCCGAGGGCCCTCGGGTAATAAAATCACCAGGTTGTTCAACCAAACTGTTGAACCTGGCTCAACTTTTGTAGCAACGCAGTGCATTATCATTCGGTAAAGCACTGCATTGCACACGCAAACATGCATGCTAATGCACAATCCTGGTAGAGTACTTAAAAACAAAATGGCATAATTCTACTTTTTACCCTGCAATTGTTAAAATGACGTGATAACTCTACCGGTGCATGAAGCAACAAGCCAACTCAGCTGCCTGGGGAAAACATAGCACTGTTCCTTTCCTGTGTGAGTACACAGTACTATTTACTGTACATAGCCTAACAATAACCCAATGCTTCAGCCCCCACGGGGCAGGTTTCTCTTACCCCCCTTACACAGAGAGGTCAGAGGTCAGAATCAGCTACGGCAGCAGTCTTGGAGCTGCTAGGCGGTGTTTTGCTCAACAACAGTCTAACAGGGGATCAAAGTCCAGCACATACAGAGTGGCCTTTCCCTCTCACTATGCACCCCATGTCTGGGGAACTTTTTTTTTTTTTTGACATCTTGCAAATTTGAAAGAAATCACACAAAACACCTTGATAGTTGAGAAAAAAATCATTCAATTTAAAGTTTAAAAACATTTCAAGGCCACAATTTTTTGTCATATATCCTTTGGAAAAAAGTCTGAGATAGAAGCACTGGTTTGGAAACTGATGCACAGGGAACCTTCCAGCTTCCACCAAGCAAACAAATCTTAAAGAAAGGATTGAGGATCACTCATCTAAAATATTATTCTTTCACACTGAATGAGAAGCCAATACAATGAACCACAGAACACTAACATATAGAGGCAGAGACAGGGAAGTAACTTTTCTTCTCCAAGCCACATTGACTGATTCCAAAATCCACTGACCACATTCAGACTATAAAACAGCTCAATTTAATTTTCAGAGTCTAACAGAGCCTCCTGACATTCCAGCATCTGACTGGTGGCTGGTGTGAATTTGTCTCTCGTATTAGTCATGCAGAGGACATCATAGTGAGCATGGTGGGTTGGTGAGAATTTACATTAACTCACATTGGTTGGCTCCTGCTGTAGAAAGTGTTGCTCTTCACAGCCTCTGGAGCCTGTGCAGCTGCTTTCTTCTCCTCAAATTCCTCCCTGCTCAGGACCGTGCCCTTGTGGCCGTGCTCCACCAGCTTACGGGCCAACTCCCTGTTCTGCAAGAGAAAAGAAAAGGAGAGGAGTCAGTCAAGGAGACGGGGACATGGCCTGCAGGCAGGGCTGAAGATTGTCAAATGTTGTCAGTCTTGAAGTTTGGCGTGAAAAGCTGTGAACGCTGGGATTTATTTTTTCACCGCTCTTCTTGGAGAGGACTTTCGGAGTGCAACTACTGTTTTTATTATTATTAAAATGTCAGAAAGGAGGGAAAATACCTATCTCAATTTCCCTGAGCTCAAGGTTACTGTTGTGGAGAAATTGCTAAAAGTCAAAGGCACCAGGTCAGGAGGGAAGAAAGCGTTCAGGAGCCTCTGATGTCTTATGCTGTAATATTTACTGAAGCTTGATCAAGGAGAATCAAAGACATTTTCACATACAATCGGGCATATGAGTTGGTCTCTATTCTGCCCAACTCATGCTGGTGGTCAGACTTTAAATCCTTACAGATGACGCCACAAATTCTTTACGCCCAAAATAGTCAAAGGGGATGCATTTACCCATGTTAGTGTTCACCTTCAACACATTCTAGTCTGGAGACACTGTTGTCTGTTCATGTTAATGGAACATCAACAGTTAGCTATCTATTATGTCTAGGAGGCCAACACTGAGTTTCTTTGACCCTGGTCACCAGGCAACTCTGAGATAGGCTGGCACCTGCACTCCTCCCGCACTCCAAACAGCGGCCTTACATGCCAAAGAGAGAGCGTCTTCTCTGATCTGGCTTAGTGCCATCACCGTCTATGATCCCAAGGCTCATGCGCAGCCCTGTGTACCCAAAGGATAGAAAATTCCATAACAGTTACGTTCTTTTGCTTGTAATGTCTGCCAAACAGTCCAAAAACGTAAAGATATTCAGTTTATTTTGATATAAAACAGAAAACAGCAGCATATCCTCACATTTTGGAAGCTGGAACCAGAGAATATTTAGCATTTGACGTTGAAGGTTTAAATGATTACTTTAAATGTCTATGATTACTTTAAATGATTACTTTCTATCCACTAAATGATAAATCAGTGGCTATTTTAGATTAAGCATATATCCAGTTTCTGCAACATCCTGGATTTGGGTCCAGATCAGTACCGCTGAGAACTGACAAATGAAATTTGAAATTTTGTCAGCCAGTAAGATATAGGATTAACTCACCCCTTTGGCCTTTAGTTTAAAATTGTTATTTCACTCCCTTCCCCAAAATATGGAAGTGATAGCCAGCTCTGCAACACCACAAGCCTCGGATCCAGTTTTGTTTTGTGAGTTTAGCAGGACTTCATGCCTCCGTACAGATCCATTCATTTTCTAAGTGCGTGTGTGTGTGTGTGCGAGTATACATATGTCAGTGCTACTGCAGGGATTGTTAGCTACATTATTCCAATCACCGTTTGCAGACCCGCCATCATTAAAGCTAAGCCATAAAGTCATCATCTGAAAACCAAATATTGCTGTCAAATCCTGCGGCTTGTCAGATCAAAGCTTCGGCCACATGTCCTCCTACCCAAAATCCCAGCAGCCGGGCCTGCGTCCGCACCCGAGAGGAAAAGTTATATTTTCCTTCAACTTTGATGTGGCTCACCAGAAATGAGTCTCAGACATTTGCCGGTCCTAAAATTGGCCTGAAAATCATTGTCTTTGTTTTCAAGGCTCATTGAATAATTCTATTTGAATGAACTGCTTCTTACGGTCGACACACCAGGACCTGGACCTGGCAAAACCATACCGGCTTTGTAATAAAACCTCTTAAACTACTGTGGATTTTCTGAGTGTATAGTCATAGTTTGTGACAAGTCCTAAATAGAATCATGGAGGGAAAAAAAAATTGGTTTATAATTAGCTGATTTATCAGAACTTTTAGGCCCCTTATCAGCATGACTGCACGGGTCAGATAACCTGTGCTGACTGCATTGTGTCACAACACAGGGATGATTGAGTTTGATAGTGATTGACTGCAACTGATTATCAGGTCAGATATGAGTTGTTCTCTTCTCTGTGTGGACACAGGTGTTCAAACAAAGTGGCCACTGCAGCAGCTATGTGTATGGTTAGCAAGTGTGCCACCTGCTGGGAAAAAGCACAATTTCCCATTTCTGATGAGCAGGTTCAATGTCTTTACTGATGCTATGGATCACCCTTTTCTTAATAAATTAATGCTCTTAAGGACAAAATGAGACCAAAATTTTTGGTCACAATGCAACACATTTCGAGCATTTCCAAAAGTGATATTTAATATTTTTGAATTTTTGTGACTACAGAATATAAATAATGTCAAAGCTTTTTCAGTACTTCTGTCCTGTGGGTCCCATAAATTTGGGATTTTAATCCTACAGTGGGCCTAATTAAGACTCCTGTTGAACTAGTTTTCAGAACAACAGTATAAATAACACCAATACTGCTTTTACTGCTTTCTCAGACTGACTTATAGAAATATGAATTAATATACTTTGTCACATGAACCAAACTCTAAATGATTGGTGGTACCTGCTTGATAAGCTCATAGTTTAAACCTCCATTACCAAACCTATGTGTGACTGCCACCTAGCGTACGACCATAGAAACTACACCAACAAAACTTCCCCATGGCAAACCCAGCATTTGTGCAAATCCACACACACACACACACACACACACACTACTTTATTCAACAAAAGGTAAGGTGTGCTCATAAAAACGAGAAAACGAGAAGCAACGTCAATATTAAACAAAACGTTGCGTGCTTTAAAAATTTAAGCCAAAGTAGCCACTAAATATAAAGAAAACCACACGCCAGATTCCATTCAAAATTCTCGGAAGTGTAATATCTTCCTCTCAGGCAAGCTAGGTATACATTATAAAACGTCCATTAAATCCATTTAACAATCTCAAGCATGCACCTTTCGATACAGCAAATACTTAGCTTAGTAAACGGCAAATATATTGATAAAAAGACAAAGTCTAAAATAGGGACTCTTGTGCCACAAACTTCTCGCACCATACCATCAGCTAGCTGCTGCTGTCTTGAAAGCAATGTATCTGAACCAATGTATTGTTAATATTTAATAGGTTGAAGGGGTTAGTGTATGCCGAATAGAATAATAAGTCTCGGTGATATTGAAAAGTCGAAAGTCATGTTGTAATAACGAGTACTGTTGCAGGTATGCAAAGATAACCTTTAAGTAGCAGCTTAGTGAATTCGGTTCTGACGTCGTTTACAAAACAGAAGGAACCAGCGTCACGCAGGGAGAGATGTCTGAAGTTACAGCACGCAGAGGACTAAGGTCGAAAGTTTGTACCACAGTGACTCACTTTTAAATTATATGAATCCATTGACGTCGAGATAATCTTAATAGACTTTAAACTGTGTTACAGACTTGTGGAAATGAGTGGCTGTGCTGTATCCATCTTCACGCGCTCTGTCTGTGTTGTAAAACGCTGCTATGGCAACCGCCATGCCTGTGATTCATTGAGTTTGACGGCACATCACAGGAAGCGGAAGTTTCTAAAGATTCTGATAGCCTTTATTTTTTCTAGAAAAATCCTGCATCTATCCCAGGCAGCTCTTCTCAAATATTGCAGCCACTGCAGGTTTACCCTGTGTGCTGCTGACAGAATGCAGAGAGCTATTTAAGTGACATTAAAAGGCAACATCTTTATAATTTGCATTGCATTGGGCTCCAGTGCAGCAAAAAGTGATATTATATTATGGTTGTTAAAGGTAAAGATGAATGGAAGTGTGAGCTGTAAAGTGCGATAAAATTACATGTCACTTTGTGCAGCTGTGGCTGCTTCTTGTTACTTGGTGGAGCACTGTGCTCATGCTGTGGTCGGTTTTCTCTCTTTATTTGGTTCAGCTTAAATCAATGGCAAGTTCATCTTAGATCAGTGAAAATGAATGAGGGCTTCCACTCTAGGCTCTAGGCCCAACTTCTTGAGACAAAGCCTTCGTGGTCTGTGACGAACCCAGGGAGCTACGGATCTTGAGCTTATGTGATAAACAAATGTGATATATGATAAACATGGTAAATCATTGAAATCAACACATTTATATTAAAAGTAACTATAATGTCCGTATGCCTGAAAAACTTCACTGAACTTAATTTATACTTCATATTGGGCCTAATGTCTGAGGTGATAAAGTTATCCAGCCCCATGATGTCAGTCCCTAGATCCTGGCAAATTTTTATAATTTGGCAACTTTGCAGACTGTAAAATACAGAATAAAATGTTCATTGGGAATGTTCTCAGCTCCATTTACAGAAATGCTGTGACTCTTGGCTGTCATTATCATCTTTTATTATCATTTTGTTTAAATTTTCTCATCCAGCATGACTTTTAATGGCTCTGCAATGACGTCCACGGAAAGTGAGGTAATGATTAACCATGTTATGAATATGCTCTCGTGCAACAGCCGTGTAACAGACAGACAAATCAGACAAAAGGAAACGGATGGCAGGCAGGGTTGGTGGGTAGGGGAGTAGAGATGAGGGAATCTGCTCCCTCATGATCAACTTTAAAGAAAGACTGTCACGCAAACTTCATCCCATTTCTCAGGCCACCGAGTGTTTTCTTACCTAGACATAAAGACCCACTTAATTATTTAAGGCCATTATGAATAATAAACACAAAACTTCTGTTGTTCTTATTTTGTGTTGAACAATCTTTCTGATGGCAATAACTCTTTCTCTCTTTTCTCTTATGACTCCAGTTACTTGATTTTCTGCTGAATGTTTATCAAAGGATCTTGGTGCAGGATTATTGTCAACAGGATTAGATAACATTTGGCACAATCATAACTTTTATACAGTACTTCTGCATATTCTCTTTTTCATAGTTATGCTGTTTTTTGTCTTAATCATAGGGACAATGAGCAGTAAACAAAACAATGCATACTTGAAAATTATCTTCATCTACTATAGACATTTAGCCCATTTGTTACTGCAAATACCAGCTCGAATATATAGTACGTAGATAATGAAATGGCTGTATTCTATTAAGCTTCAACAAAATACAAATACTTTAATGCACACATTTTGAAATAACATTTGGATAAATAAATAACATATTGTTTTTGTTACAAGTGAAAAACTGAATTCATAAGCAAACAATATAATAATAAAACACACCAATGGTCAATTCAAAACACTCAGGGGTTTTGCCAGTACACCCATATTTGGTCTTATGACAAGTGGCAAATGATTTATCACAAAACTAAAAATAGAAATAAACACACTATAGGAAACATGTCTGTTTGCTGCCTGTCCTATTGCACAATTAGTTATGATGTCTTTAAAGCATCTGACACAAGGGCAATTCAGTGTGTCATAAAAATCATAAATAAAAATATTGATTTTCAGCAGAGTATACCATATCCCCATTTGTATCACTGAGGAGCTGATGATTGGTACCTCACTAATTTGGGTCCACGGCATCTGCCTTGCCATTTCTCATAATTTCCTCAGAGACATTAATGGGAAAGATTCAAATTTCTTTTGCCTTATGGACCTTGCACTGTTTTTAAAAATTAAGTTTGTGCTAAAGTCACATACCTCAGATCAAAATCCTTTGAGTATAGCATATTTGTAATTACAAATTCAGTATACATGTTCTCCTCTGAGATGATGGAATATTATTGTCTACCTTCGACTTCTGTTTTTCTTTCAGTTCATCAATCCAGATTATAATTCCATCTGAATACCATAAAAGTGATGTAAATCTGCCGCTTATATCTAATTAGCTTCTGTGTTGCTTCTGAGTGGATCATTACATAACAACATAACACAGTCAGTGATAAAACATTAATCTGGCTGGTTTCTGTCAAACGCAGAATCTAAATATACAATTTTAGATTATTTAGATAGAAGAATGTGTGACCGGGTGAATGCAGGTTCCCCAGGAAAGAAGAAAAACATTTGTAATGTTGCTGTGATTCTAAGATGTATAACCTCCCAGGAAGTGATTACTGCTCTCTTGATTCAAGGCAGGGGAAGAGTTACTCTTACTCTTCTTTTACCTTCTTTCAGCATAAGGATGTTCTTGAACAAGCAAATCACACCATTGCAGTGTTAGTGGAGTTGCTCAGAGGAAGGACGGCTGATCAACAGATGCTAAATGTGTAAGAACATTTAAAAGAGCAGTGTGTAGGATAAAGTGGCATCTAGAGTTGCAGATTGCAATCACCTCACCTCATCCTTTACTTCCTAGTGTGAAAAAAAAAACTATAGAAGCCATGAAATGCATCCCTATATAGAGCCAGTGTTTGGTTTGTCCATTCTGAGCTACTGTTGAAACATTGCAGTGTTTGTTGATATAAAAGGCTCATTCTAAAGTAACAAAAACATAATGATTCTTATTTCCAGGTGATTATATCCTGATGAAAGCATTAAATTTCTGCCCCATTCTGGAAATAGAACGCCATAATATGACACAGTGGGCCTTTAATTATGTGACTGTAAAGCTATGATAATGCCAAAAATAAACACACATTCTCAGACAAACAGGGCTGAATAAATTAAAATATAATTTGTGTACACTTATTCCACAGCTGTACAATTCTTCAAATGTTCATAAAGTCTATATAGTCTTACAATGCTCATATAGTCTATTTGTGGGGAGTTTCTGGTATTGTTCTGATGTACTTTATGTATATATGTGGTTATAGTGAGCACCATGAAGGATTTTCAGTCAGACAGTCTGTTATCACTTTTCAGTACTTCCAGTAGTAGTTTTCAGTAGTAGTGCATTATGACTGAAATCTACAGTATGTCAGATTTTTTAACAAATGTGTCTCCAATATTAGCTGATGAAAAAGGCAAAATGAAACAGTCAAAATTGATGCAGCAGAGGCCTAGTATGGGTTCTGACCTGTTAATGAGGCTAAATGTTGAATCATTTGTGTCAGTGAAGAAGGAATCTCACTCAGGCTCACATCTAAAAGAAGATGGAGAATGTTGGTCAATAATTTTGGTGCTCAGGTCTGTTTTAGACCAAAGTAAAAACTGTCATGAACTCAGAGGATTTGGAGAACATCAGCCAACACAGTCCTGTCAGCACACAGGCAAACACACACGCACGCACACACACACGCACCTGTCTTTCATTAGTCGGCCACTGTGCTCCTGGACTCTGTGTTACCGATTTCTCTTCTTTGGGATTCAATGAGACATATGGAACACAAAGCAAATATCAAAAGAAGGTTGTCTCTTCAGACTCTTCCAACATATAAATACACCAGCCATATACAACATAATACATATGGGTATCCACTGATATATTTGTTTTTTAATAGTCATATTACTTAAAAACTCTCCGTCATACATAAGTTTTTATATAAAAAAAAATCTGGTACAAAAAATATTTCTTTGGGATGTGTATGAGGACCACACAACATGACAACATGATGACAACACAGAAGATCATTAAAAAACAAACAGCATCAAGATATCTACAGTTTATAACGTTATAAGGGCCCCAGATCACGTAGCTTTTCACTTTGCTTGATAACACTTGTCCATAGTGTGTGTGTGTGTGTGTGTGTGTGTGTGTGTGTGTGTGTGTGTGTGAGTATTTCCACTGTATTAACCTGTGTTATTACGCTTCCCTGATATAATGTTTGTATTCTGCTGTAATCTTTATCAGCAAGATTTTGTTTTCAACCTATTTGTTCAGTTTCGGGGTATCTCAACGACTCTTAACAAATTTTATTAAAATAAAATGTATTAAAATTTGTAATGAATTAAAATTTGCTGGAAAGTGAATGTATTGTTTAAGAAACAATACATTTATTTTTGTTGCGGATCTAGAAATTCTATAAAAGAAATTTTAGTCTCGCAAGAATTTGAATTATTTTGGCAGGTATGGGTCAAGATGCAGTTTAACAATTTTAACTTACATTTTCTGCAATAACACATCCAGATAATAATGCAGCCTCGATGGATGTTAGTGCACTAACGAGAGGTCTGCATATACTCAAATTTGAGACTCAAACCTGTGCTATACCTGCATCTTTAGGATCTCAACCAAATCATAATGACTACACTGCCAAATTTGAAAGCCACAGCTATATTTTTGCTTTACTTCTTTCATTACTGGCAGTTGGCTCACTAGGTTAATGCAGCACAGTGCATAGACTCTTGCCTCTTTCCCTTTGACCAACGGGCATTGCATATTTACTTGCAACAAATGACACACATGGGAGCAGATTATGAGCACAGTCAGACAGAGAAAGACAGAAACATAGTAATAAATTACATTTGTAAATGACCAGACCCAAATCCAGTCCAAGCATGCGGCTTTACTCAACAATATGGCCTGAACCTGACACTTACTTTACTGCAGCCATTGGGTTTGGGGAAGGTAGCAAAACTCCAGATGCTTGTCAATCTTAACCACATCTGTTAATTCCTTTGTGTTACACTGTGTAATAAAAGGTTTAAAAATCTAAGCACCACCCCTTTTCACTCTGTGCTCCAGTTTGAGCAAGCTTGGTCCCTTTGAACCTCAGTCACCTCTTCCCTTTTCAGTACTCATATACTATGTGGTAGGCTCTATATTGAAAAGAAAACCAAATTTTGACGATGGCTGACAGATGTTGCCGAGCGTAGTGCAGGAGCAACATTGACTAATAGTCTTGCCATCCTGAAGACTGTGTTGTTTTGCCATGTTCATAAAAGTTAACAATGTATATATAATCTTCCACCACATACTGTAGTCTTTGCTGTTGGCTTCTTGAAGTCATATTACCTGATGCCCAGAAACTAATCCAATACACACTGCGGCACCTGAATAAACAGAGCTTGCATCGTCATGTTTCTTTTTCTCAAGCTTGCCCGACCTAGCAACAGTAATTGAGGGGGGCTGGACATTGGTTTGGTGAATACTGTGTAAAGATGAAAAAAAAAAAAAAAATTCATCTCAGCTGTCAAAATACATTGTGACATTATGTACTGGAACATTTTCCCATAAGTTAATGTACAGGTTCTGACAGTGGAATATAATCAAAGTTTTTTGATTTCTTTGAATGCTCTTGCAAAATGTACCCCAAGCTCAAGTAATTCAAACAAATAAATTGAAGACAGCAATTAACTTATAGTTCAAGCTCTTGGAGAAGATAAGCCTTCTTCACCAGACATGTCCTTATATTCCTGAATGGCCATTCCACGGCTGTTTGCCATCTGATACACCTACAACTTCAACCTTCCCCCCAAAAAAGTGACCGCTCTTTCTCGGTATCTTTATCCCTGCGGTGACGGCGGTGCACACTCCTCCTGGGTGGAATGCCTTGAGGTCATGACTCTGGATTTTTTAGGAGACAGCCGGTTGCTAAAATGATAGTTTTGATGGACAGTTTTCGCCTTGATCCCTCACAGCTGTCCAGGAAGAGGGGGAAGTCTCCAGAGTTCCAGTCTATGTTTTCATTTTGATTGTCACAAATCTGGTTTTAGGAAAGGTGACAATTGGTTGGTGTACAGGTTTAGTCAGGAGACTTTCTAAGCCAGGTTTGAGAGATTTTCATGTCTCAAAGATGACTAAAAACACATACCTCAGGACAAATTTATCATTTAACCAACACTGAGAGCACACACATTTGTGATATTTTTCATTGTTTAAAACTGAAATCCATAACCTATTTTTTTTAACTGTCTCATATTTTGTCACCTGCATGGTGGAATGTGTCTTTCTGGCTGAATCACTGTAACTGTGTGTAAATTCTTAATTTAACTTTTCAGACTGCACTTTGAGGTACATTTCTTTTGCTATGTAACAAATTAAAATTCATTAAGTTGGCTCAAACCAGAGCTGTGGAGCATGACATAACTCTGAACTCTGAAAAATATGTTTAATTATAAAAATCCACTCTTATTCTGTTGTCAGAATTGATTATTTGGTTCTGTCTTAGCTACTAGTTGATTATGATGAGGAAAATAAAATTGTGATACAAAGACACAATTGTTGTCTCCTGCTTATGGTAAAAAGGATATCCATTATTATTTAACACTACTTGAAAAAATAATAAATAAATTAATAAATCTGAGGTGAAAAGCAGTCCCCTGCAATCCTATGAAATTCTTATTAGCAAACGAAAAGAAAATACATACTCCTTCCTCTCCTTTAGTCTACACAAACTAATAATTTTTGTACAGCAAGATAGAACAGCATGGATGACATTTTCATCTTTGATGTATACTTAAAAAAATATTGCATGTCTCACTCAAATATGCAGCGAGTTATGGATTTCAGTTGTAACAGCATCTGATTGTAAAGTAATTGTAAAGGAGTTTTTTTTTAAAGCTGGGGTACCGCCACAGTTCACCATGTAGACAAATGAAAACATAAAACAGGACAGAGCATCATCAACTCAAGTGGAACGACACAACTGTGATCATAGCTTCAGCAAAGAAAAGCTCAATAATTTAACGTGGCAGCCCTTTGAGGTTTTTCACACACTTCATAGATACCCGGAATGCTTTGAATGTCATAAATAAGCGTTGTCAGTTTTTTGAGCACATCCATCGCTATATATGTCCACCATCTATGAACCTTGTATCCTTGTCACCTAACCCAAACCCTCTGACATCTATCCAAACCGGTACTTGGGCCAGTACTTGACCTGAGTACGTCTCGGGGCTGTTCCTGCATTGACGTTAACCTTCGCCAGAGGAGGTTTGGGTGGTGGTGGCGGCGCGGCTTTCCTCCTCTCTTTGCTTCTGTCTGTGATGGTGAAGCCCTGCTCGATCTTGTTGTACAGGCTGACCCTGGGCAAGAAGTGGGTGGAGACATGTTGGGATTTGACCCGTGGGCTGGAGCCCATTTTAGCTTTTCCCCTCTTATTGAGGGCGACGAACCACTCGCGACCAGTCCTGTGGTTCCTGTGGATTACTGAGGCGTAAGTGTTGTAGCTGTTCTCCTGGAAACGTTCCCTGAACTTACAGTCATCTGTGAACCATTCCTACAAGAGAGGGGAAATATGAGTTATTAACAGGTGTTACGTCTTGCCTTTTTTCTTGGCTTATATGTAATTGAACTTGAACTGTAGTTCACTGGTTTAGATCAGTCAGTGAGACTATTTTTGATTAATGTTTTATTAACTAACCTTTAAATCTGAGTTCATGATAGTGGATCTGTCCAAATGTAAACAAGGCTCAGCTGCAGAACATGCTACCATGTAACCTAACCCTGTGTTTCTCTTAACTGCTGCTGAGATAATTGCCTTGAAATTGTGGAAAGAAAAAGAAATGGCTTATATTCCTTTACAAAAAAGCTCCCACCAACAAGCTGACCTTAGCCAGAAACTTTTTGTGATCTTCTAGATAAAGTGTCCTCACTGTGAGAAGTGTTTCCATCCATCTATTTCCTGTAACCGCTTATCCTTATCAGGGTCACGGGGGGCTGGAGCCTATCCCAGCTGGCATTAGGCGAGAGATGGGGTACACCCTGGACAAGTCGGCAGTTAATCACAGGGCTGTCACATACAGACAAACAACCATTCACACTCACACCTATTGGTAATTTTAGAGTCACCAATTAACCTATTAACTGCATGTCTTTGGACTGTGGGAGGAAGCCAGAGTAACCGGAGAGAACCCACGCTGACAAACTGGGCTTGCTGTGAGGTGACAGCGTTAGCCACTGCAACACTGTGCAGTCCTGTGCGCCCTTGTGTGTTGTTTTTTACATGCAAAATACAGGTGAGGCAAGTGTGTGTCTAAATCACATGTCAAGTGTGATTTAGACACACACTTTATACCTACTACTCCTATGTAATGACAAAAACTGAAGGGAAAACATATCCATAAATTCTTGAATTTCAAATGATACAGAGCAAGATCATTTGTATAACACCATGATTACAGAACAGAAAACAGAATTCAGAGTTATTTGAGCCTGTAATTACACACTGCACAGGCCCGTTACTGTTATAGTATCGTCTGATTGTGATCTGATTGAGTAAGCTGCTGTAAGACAGCTCCGGAATAACAGAGGATTGCACTTTCATCTTGGCGGCAGGTTTCAGAGTCACGTAAATGACCTTCCTTATCACAGAGATGCTTTGACTGACAGCAGCAGAGGTTCCTTTGTACTGGGACACCCATTATGGCTTGTGCATCAACTTCATCTATGTACGTCTAAATTAAGACCCAGATATGTGACATATTCAATAGATCATTATATTTTCGCTACATATCACTTAAACAATGCCGTGAAAACGAATAAGCATATTTGATGCATCTACATTATGGTTTTAGATGTGGGTTGAGCAACAGCTTTCATCCAAACCTCTACTTGTTGCTGTAATTTACTGAGAAATCTCAAAGATCTCAAACAGGGGGATGATGTGTGAGGCTGTTACAGCTCTGGCTTCTCATTGGCGTGGGCAATGCAGATGATCCCAGCTGTAAGCTAGCTATATAGGTTGCTTATACATAAATGTATCAGCAATAACAGTCTGAGGTATTTCCACTACTGGTCCAACCTGCCTTCATAAATTGGCTTGTAGACAATAACCAATATAATGCCAAAAGCTTTCCAGGTGGAACTCTAAATTTATGTTCCACAAGTAGACTTAAACTGTAATTAGAGTGTATTTGACTGAAAATATTTGTCATAAACGTATCCATCTGAAATAATCTAGAATGTTCGGGGCAATGTACTATTAAATATGATTATTAAAATGTAAAGATAACATTGCATTCTCCTACACCACATCATGGAGATACAGATGAATATCTGTATCTCCATGTTGAATGTTCCCATTTTGTACCTAAAAATATCTTGGGTGGGAAACTCTTACATGTACCCTGGGATGCCTGCTTTTTTTGCTGCATTATGACTTCCTTGTATAACCTCCTGCCATTCTGAAATAAAACAAACTGTTCTGCTTTGCTGAAGAGTGAAGCATAGCAGAAAATGATGCCATTACAGCGTTCGGTAAACATGCCAGTCACAAGAGAGCATGCCGCGAAAGAGCAGTACAAACGCTTAAGTTATTCAAAGTGGCCGACTGTTCCTTTTGGCTGTTGTCTTTAAGAATGATTAGAAAACTGTACAGACCTCCCGAGTCACTGCTATGGATGGATTGCAATCATTTAACAGAACGCTACATTTGAGCAACATACCAGCTCTGGTACCCAGTCAGAGAATTACACATTTGGAAACAAATCCACTGGAGCATGTATGAATATACTCGCAAATATAGGCATGTATGCCCACATGCACACACACACACACACACACATACACACAAGCATGCATACAAGGAAGGAGCTTTGGCTCCTGCTGTGTTTCATAGGATTTAATGGCTGCAGCCAGATTCCAGAGATCTTATTGTTAAAATCATAATACTTGTACAGCTGTTTAACCTGGCTCTTGCCCTGCTGGATTGGTCACACTCTTTTAAAAGGACCTTTCCCATGATCCTCGGAGGTTAGCTGTATCAAGGGCAGAGGTGGAAATTTATTGATTTTTTTTTTCCTCTACCCAAATAATATGTGTTCACAAATGTGTCCTTGTTGGATAGATGGATAGAGCATTTTATTAATTCCACTTCCTGGCTACAAGAGTCTACAGCTTTGCTTTGAGCCAAATGCTGTCATGTGAGTATGCTAACATGCTAATATTTGGGAGTTAATGTTTACCATTCTCACAGTGTTAGTTGAGTGTGTTAGCGTTCTCAGATTTGCTAATAAATACAGCTGAAGCTGATTGGAAAGTATTGAACACATTAACACCAAAGTTAATGCAGTCCATCCAATAGCTGTGGAGATATTTTACTCAAAACCAAAGATGTCAACCTGCTGGTGACACTAAAGGAAAACTGTCATTAAGATGCAACATTTGGGAACCATGTCTGTACCAACGTGTGCAGATCCATCACAAAGATGGTGACATTTTACTGCATAAGTGGAAACTTTGACCTGCTGGTGGCATTAGATAGTCAGGAGATAATTAAAGTCAGTATCCTCATCCTCAGACCATGAATGTCTGTATCACATTTCATGACAATCTATCAAATACATCATACACCAAAGCTTTATCATAACTCTGCTCTTATTTACACTAACTTAACTGCACTTCTGTTGCACTGGCTGGGAAAGGGAACATGTAATGATCTGACATAATAAAAGGATCTGTAGTGGGAGAAGATGAATGCATCATAATTGCAAAAGAAAGAAAATACAAATAATAATACATAATAATAATACAAACAAATAACAGAAATAAAAGTTTGTTCAGGTAGTTTCACCACTGAAATCTTCAAGGCTATATCAGTATTTTCTGTAGCTACACAGTGTCATGTATCTGACTTTCTCTTCTCAGTCTTTCTCACCATGTCACTGTTTGTTCAACAAATGCAGGGGACCCTTTCACCTTTCAGAAGATTATGTTTGTGGTGTCTTGCTGAGCAGGTCATGTAGAGAAATGTGCATCTGTCTCCTCACTCATTATTCAGCCAATAAATTACCACTGTGAAAACATCTAATATTAAATATGACAGACAATGCAACAAGATAAGGTTCAGGGTGTCACCTGACACCCAGACGTGAGGCCCAGGCCTGTCTGTGGCCCCCGAGGTTTACATCCGCCCCAAATCATCAAGGCGGTTAAATAGCACAGTGCAGCTGTAGCCACAGATTGGAGTTTTAGTTATACAAATATTTCTCTGAGGCAGAGCTGCTCCGGAGGCAAGAAAAAGCCCCAACTGCAATGGTTGGTGCCAGAGAACCAGTCTCTCGGAGTGCAAAGTATCGAGTAAGTAGTAGAGCTGTACTGCAAAATTATCAAATTTAAATGTACTGCACATAAAACTTAAAACTAAATGATGAATATAAAAAGGTTGCCAAGTGCCAAGGCACAAACAACATACATTTTTTGACAATGTATTTTAACTTGCAGACTATATTTCAAGCTTTTAACCAGTCTTCCTCAGCAAGTAGAGTTATGGACCAAAGATGGAATTGCAGTTGAAAATTCCACAAAAATCTTCCTCAAAAGTCTTTTTAGTCAACACTTACTTGCATTTACTGTAATGGGTCATATCATGAAGAATGTGTCCTGAAGATAACGCTGGTGGAAAGGTTAAAATGAAATGTGCTCATCTGGTGGGGACCATGCATGTGCTCAGTAACTTTAAGACCATTAGAATTTGATTTCCTGTTTACAAGTGCACATTTTGCCCTAATGAAGAGGGAAAAGGTCAATCGGTCATCATAATATTATAATTCATCCTCTGGGGAACATGAATATTAGCAGCAAAAATAATTTATTCCATACTGTAGGCTAAAATATCAATTTTGATCTGATAGTGTTACTAGAACAAAGGTCAGTGTTGACTAAAATCATTAAGAATCATTTCACATATGAGGACCATGAGCATCCATGCTAAATTTTATTGTAATGGGGTCATTAGATGTCAGAAATTCTTGGCCTGGATCAAAGGTTTTAGTAACCTGCGTGATTGACACTGACATGAAGAATCACATCACTTTCCATCAATTATGACAACTGTATGCATAATTTTGGAAGGCAGGCTTCCTAACAAACTACGTTAGAGAGCTAAAACTGACTCTTGAAGGTCAACTATGTTACAGCGGTGTTGTGTGCAATTTTTTTTATGATACATAGACGGTAACAGATTGGAAATGTCAAATTCATCCCAAAGTAGCTTTAATTAGCGAATACAGAGACTTATATGTAACTTACCACACTGACAGGACTGGAGTGCAGTTTTTGGGACAATGTTACTCAACCAGAAAAAGGCCATTTAGGCCTCGCGCATTGACACTGAACTCAGCCAATGAGATTATTTCTGCCTCTAAAGCAACTCTGACACTGAGAATCATGGCAACCCCAAATCAAAGATAATTCTACAGAAAACAAGGTAGACTGCCCTTCATCTGTGAGGCGGAATCCTCCACCCTGACATGCCCTAGAGCAAGGCAGCTCCAGATGAATCTGTAACTAAACGTGCTCTGTGATCATGAGAATAAATAATGGAATTCTGTCCTTGACTGAGGGGCTCATTCTTATTTTAATAATACAGCTTCCTGGATCCCTCCTGCCCATTGATTGTGGAACCTGTGAACAGCTTTAAGGACAGGACTCCAGCCTGATTGTGTTGACTGAAGGAGTCGTGCAGACACAACAAACCCAGCCACAAACAACAGACGATTGACCTTTGAGTTGGTGCAGGAGCAGAAGTGAAAAGTTGGACTTTTATTTGGGACATTTTGATGGGAGATGAGACCAGATTGGAGACATGCTGGACCACCAAAAAGAAAATCCCACTAAATTAGACCATGGCTGTGCATGACAGTCTTCCAGCAGAACAAAGGCGGTGATCAGGTTTTAGTTTGAGGCAATAACCAACAGTGAACTGTTTTGCTTTGTCGCATTGTTTTCTGCTATTATCCATGTGTGCCCAGTTTCGGTTTATATTTAAATCTTGTTTGGGATGTGCTTTGACCCCGGGAAAGTTTGTAATTTTCCTGTGCACTTACATAAGCTGCAGTGACAACTGAATATTTATCTGCTGGTGGACAACTTACAGTCACAGTAGGGGATTTCAAGCTGTGCAAGCTGTGGCTGAGAATGCACTTTGAGGAAAGACGCCACATTACTCCCTGGTGACAGAGTTTCATGAAACAATACTGGGAGCTGAGGGGGCATAAATCGCCATGGCTCAGCATTCACACCCACAGCAGCTCACAGGCTCTCCGGCTCTCCAATTCTTGCCTGCGTGGCTGATTGTTTACTCAACATATTGATCTTAACTTTGTGGCTCACTCCTCTGTATATTATCAGCCATCCCAGACAGGACTTAATCTGCTCTTCCTATTAACACATGCTAATAGGGAGCCGCTTCTATCTATACGCCTGCCAAGGCTCCCACAGATGACTCGTAAGTGTGTCTGGCTGCTGGCTGGCCGGCCGGCCTGCTTACAGCAGCGGGGCCAAGCTGCTGTGGGCAGATTTGGGCTTACGATGTGTTTGGGGGGATTTGAAAGTCTTTGAAACTGTGGCTAAAAATTACAGCAGTATGCCATGACATGCTGATGTCAGATTTTAGGATTTTGTTATGCGGCACAGATGCAAAGCTGCACGATCTAATAAATAAAACAAATATAACTACACTAGGCAAGGTTTTGATGGGGAAATACGGCTGAGTCCAAAAGAAGAAGGCAGAAAAGAAGGCTCCAGCAGAGAGGGGCACTAGTAGTAAATGAGATGCAGATTCACAGTATTTGGCCAAATTACATTCTGGTGCAAGGTATGGACACTGGCAGGAAGTCTGCTCAAGACACAAGATGTGAACAACATGAAACTTTGAAATTCATTATCAATATTGGGGGGAAAAAACAAAATAATCGAAGCATGAGATGCAGCTAAAAGCTCCGAAAACCTAAAAATAAGTTTCAATATGCTACAAACAAGGTGATTGTCAGATTGTTCATTCCACCCACACCTTCCTGACATCAGAATTGGAGGGCTATAAACTCTTTAGCCTCTTTTGGCTCATTGTTTTTGTTTTACTGATATCTTACCTTAGCCATTAAAGGCAATATGATGCTCTTTTTTTCTGGTTCATACTTTACTTGCTAAACAATGGTTCAAGTGGAGCTTGTGGTATGGAAAGACTAGTATGTAAATCTTTGGGCTTAAGGGAAGGTAGCCTGAGTCCCAGTGAAGTCATGAGACATTGGTATTAAAGTCCAAGTCCTTTTTTGATCATCAAATTTGAGTCCATACCTCTGATATATGTCAGATTTCTGTGCCTCCAAATAGCCAAAGAATCTATTAGTGCAGCTAATTGATGAGTAATTAACATTTTAAGAGCCATTTCAGCTGTATGATTGAACAACAAGATTGCACTCAACATGTGTTATATACAAAGTGTCACTCCAAAAGAACATGTCGTATCCCTGCACACTCAGCAGTGTGTATGTACTGAGTGTTTTTAAGAGTGCAGGGTAATAAACAGAAGCAGTTAAAGAAGTTTGCAGGGATACTTACAGTGGCGTGGAGCCGTCCTCTTTTATTCATGGCCAGGAATCTGTTACTGTAGACCCCTTTGATGCCAATGACCCCCTGAGAAACCGCAAAGAGCTCCAGGACACCTAGGCGGACACACAACATGCTCTGATGAATGATGGATGACGTAAGTGTATTTTTGCTCCTCTTGTCATTTTCTGTAACTCGTCACTCGTCCACAGTCAAAGTAAAAGTAAAAGAGTGGAGGTGATAAGCTCGGCTGTCGTGTCTGCTCAGGTATCCAGACTGCACCTTTAGTTTTATCTTGATCTTACAGTATGTTCATTTAGATAACTAGCATCTGGCTAAGTACAAATTAATGGGTCAGTGATTTATATCTTCATCTTCTTGTAGGCTCATGGCAACATCCTCCAATGTTAAAAAGTTGAACATGGCACTTTCCTACAGTTTTAATTGTATATTTCACCATTGTTTTTGGTTGTCATGTTTTATCACTGATGCATCAAATAAAGGCTTTACAAACCAAACTCATGCAAGTGCAACAAAACACTACAGCAATAATGAGAGAGCTGAGGGACACTGTCACTATTACCTTTTGGCTGAAAACAAAAAAGATACCAGCATCATACAAGGGCTTGGCTGTTAATGCTGTC
This sequence comes from Sciaenops ocellatus, assembly GCA_033000465.1. NCBI lineage: Eukaryota > Metazoa > Chordata > Actinopteri > Sciaenidae > Sciaenops > Sciaenops ocellatus. The sequence goes on along the minus strand of CP136880.1, from coordinate 21,293,822 downwards.
TCCAAGCACAGATTCATCAGTGGTTAACTTGACACTGCTTGTGGGTCTAACAGTAGTGGTCTGAGGCACGGTCACCCCCTGTGGGTCACTAGGTTGAACCACAGACTGTTGGCTCAGTATGATGTAGAAGAATAACAAGTGAATCACCCTCCGTCAGTAAACTGACAGTGTGCTAAACCCCAGATGCCTCAGAAAGACTGTTCAGTGGCTAGAAGTGGTGGAGAAAATGTGGTTTTGGAGATGGAGTGGTGTACAAAATATCTGGCATTTGTGTGTGTGTTATATTCAACTAAAATCATAATCTTCCACAGCCTTAACCCAGTTGCCTAACCTGAAAAATAGACCTTTTTTCACTCAAGACTTCATAGTAGGAAAAGCACAGGTGTTACTTATAACACTGATGATGACTTTGTTCTATTCAAGCATCATGACAGTGGGACAGTGAGCCAGTATGCACAATGACGAGACCCTGAAAACACACAGCTAAACAGAATTCAGCCATCATTCATTTTGTTTACGCTTTTCCGGTTGCAACACGTTAAAATGGCTCCTGTTAAAAGAGGCCTTTTACTAAATCATCGTTCAGCATTGTTGACAAACGGGATGAACATTTTGCTGGGCATCAGTAATTGTTCTTCCTATTCTTAACCTTTTTTTTAATCTATATGAGTGTAATGCCTGCTCTGCACTGGCATTCTGACTCTCGGGTGAGTTAGGGTCCCAGGAAATACAACAGTGGGTTGTGCCATTTTGGGTTCTTTTGGAACACTGAGCCATTGTGAGGCACTAAAACTGTCCAATGAAACCCGGACTGATGAAAATCATTAGTCAGTTAGTTCTTCTTCCATGCAGGACAACAATACACTGGCTCAAATGAAAAACTCGTCCAAGAATGAAGGAAAAGTCAAAATAAGATGAAACTGATTGAGTGTTATTCCAGCTTAATGTTGTCAGTGTAGGTATTCTGTGAAGCAGTGATATGAAAGCAATGTGATGGTAAAAGAATCCTCATATTACAAATCTAAGACGCCCAGTCTGCTGCTCATCTTCAGCCCTGTCATGCAGTGTTCAAAACCACATGGCTGCCGTGTTGAAATCCATGTAACCTGACAACTCTTCTAAAAGGGACCATGAAATGGAGGCACAAGTGCGCTTTCACAGTGAGCCTCGGCTGTTTCGTCAGCAGATGAGCGATGAAGGTGCAGGAAAAAAGGAAAATATGATTTACACAGGACATACAGGACGTCATTTGAAAACGTTGGTATTTTACATTGTGTTCTAATTTTTTCTTAAATATTTCCAAACTCATGTTAACAGGGCTAATTTGCCTTGGTCTGGATACAGATGAAAACTAGTGTGTGAGTTTATTTGAGTTCAGAGGTCATGTTTTAAAATGGAGAGAAATGAGGCTCAATTTGAGATATCCTGATATATTCTGTTGTCTGCCTTATTTCAACCTTAAAACCGAGGCATTTGGAAATTTTATACAAGAGGAAATGATCTCACTCCACTGACATTTTTCAATATCTTTCTTATTTGCAAGTTAGATTTGAATCTCCCCCGCTCTCTACTGGAGGTAATCTGATAAAATGGACCCATAAATCTTATCGCAGATGCCTAAATTCATATTTTAAAAGGTATTTGTTTATGTAGTGTATCAGCTTCAGAGAAATACTTCTGTTTTTTTACGACATCTGCACTGCAAAGTAGCTCAATCGGTAAAAAATCTTATTTCCCTTTAAAGTGAAAAGTTTTAGGCATTTTCACAGAGCACAACACTGCACTTCTACATCAACTTATTTCACCATTTGTGGCCTATTTTATTCCAAACAAGTCAAATCATTGAGCAGTTTGAAGATTCAATCATAGACAATAATAACAACAGTCTAATTTAAAATTGGATTTTTCTTTTTTTTTCTTTTCTTTTTTTTTTTTTTTTTTGCAGTGTATGCAGTAGAGTTTTTGTGATGACAATCGTGCTGATTGAGAATCCAACACATCCTGGTGTCTCACTGCCGCACCTGTTACTTCCACAAATAGTCTACCTGCCAACATCCCGGAGAGACACAAACAAGGCTCGTCAACCAGATGGCCGCTGCATGCTCAGATATTTCACAGGGTCACGCAGCCTAAGTTTAGGTGCGCGGTTCTTACTACTTCTTCCTGCATAAATCATTATTGTCATACGTTCCAGGGATGACATTACAAAATACAATAAAGACACAGCTGCAAACAGAATGGAATCAATTAGAGCAAATGTGGCAATAGAGATCCAAGTGCGCATTGTCAACTGGACGCACTGGATTCATCTGCGCGTCAGTCGTTTATAATTTAGTAGTTAAGCTGCTCCTTGCACCGTAGAACTGGACTGATTGACTTACTCAGCTGGTTGGGTTCATGGCTGCCGTTCACTCTGCCGTCGGGGTGAATCTGGAGATGGAAGCCGATGCCAACCCTGCAGTACAGTCTGCAAGTTCTGCGTCCCGAACTGATCTCCTCCTCCAAAAGTTGACGTTCCAAAGAGAGGTGCTGTGCTCCGCCGGCGGCGCAAATCAAATGAGCGACGGTCAGAAGGTAAAGAGGAACATTCATTCTTCCAAAAAGGAGACACTCACTAGGCCACTTCTAGCATTTTGGTGTCGCTCCAGAGGTCTGGGCACCAGAAACCGTGCGCACACGCGTGCAGCGCTCCTGGGCATTACCCTGGCTGAAGTAGCTGAAGTTGTTCTGCTGGCACGGGGATATTTATAACGCCAATGATCTCACTACTCGATGCATGCCTGAGCTCTAAAGGACGCTCTTTCATCCAGATTTTGTCGTCGAGATGCCACTCCTGCTCAGCACCGATCCACAGCAGCGGGGCGTGAGGGGAACGCGACTGACACCGCACATTTTCCAAGGAATCGTCCGCGCCAGGACGCACTATGCGCGGCATTTTACGCACAGGGAGACATCGTTTTTAATTGATCGAGGACGCGATAAATTCATTCACGAAAAGACGTGAACAAACGAATCTTCGAACGGCGCCTCTTTCCATATAAGAAGACTTGAACCGAAATAATGAAACGTTAAACGCGAGAGGGAGGACGGTGGGGTATAGACAGCAGAGATCATCAGGTGGTGAAGAAGGGCTTTAACACTGGCTAACCGGGAGACTCAGGCAGCCGTATTTATAGGCTTTAGTCCACCTTATCATCTGATACGTCCACATGCTTACAGGAGACGCGTCTGTCAAGCTGATTAATGTATTCTGAGCTGAGTACAGTGGCAGATGAGACACTGTAATTATACATTGTGGATTACTGCAAAATAATCATAGAAAGAATACACAGAGCATTTATACGAACACAGAAATCTTTTCTCATAAGATTCTACATCCTTTTACCTGATGTGTTATATCCTCTCTAAACTATCTAAATCAGAGTGGCAGTTTTTTGTGGTGGGTGTCACGGGAACAGTTATGTGACCTGTAAAGGGGTCCCTGACCAAAACAATGTATCCCCCAGATAAGAATTTCAACCTTATAAATAAGCAGTAACACAAAGATCTAATTTGAAGTCAGGTGGCAGATAAACTGATTAGTCCAGTCATCTCCACAGACTCACATGTGAACCCCAACTCTGGCTTTTATGAAAGCAAACAGAAAATATACACAAAAAAATGAAAAGGTGTAGATGTATCACTCACAGTAGCTGAGTGGAGCGTGACAGAAGAATTACAGAGACATTCTGCTTTTAAAATATCATTGACTATCCTGGTTCAAAGTGCTGCAAAAAGTAAATAGATCATTTTTTAAATCTAGCAGCAAGACATGCCACAGGTATGATTCTTCCTAACTTCTCTTGTGGCCATATGTGCATTGGAAGAGTTATTGGGCAGCCAGGTTTACCTCACAAAGCCATTGGACATGGTGTATGGAGCTGAAAAAGTAGGCGCAATTTGAGTTTTTCACACCGTTGTCTCCTGTCTGAGAATTTCTTTGATCGGAGACTGTCTGAAAGTGTGCCCCCTCTTCTCAGTTTTAATGATTCATCACTTGTCAACCTTCTTTATGACAGCTTATACTCAGTATAAACTCTTTTGCCTTTAGTCCGACAACATGATGAACAAACAAGTTCTGTTTAAAGCATAGTGAATACTAAACATAAAGAGGACATTTTGGAAGATGCACACTTAATGTGTCTAATTCATACTGATGAAACCTCAATTTGACTTTGGTTAAGCTTTGGAATACATAAGAACTGTGGTCCCCTTCACTTAGAGTCACATTTGGAAGAATCCTATTTCAGTTTTGAGAAATATGAACTTGTCCTTCAACATACATAGAGGTTTTTCTCTGTAAAACAGAAAAAATCTAGAATTTCTCAGATTGAAAGCAGCTACACCTTATTTTTCTGTTTACTGCTGAATGTCCACCAATGATCTCATTTATTGATGTTTTAAAGACGAATTAATTTACAAGCAACCTGATCCTACTGGGACTCCTATTGAAGGGAGTTGTGTTAGTAATGTCAACTGATGATGTTAAAAAACAGCCAATGGTGCTTAATCAGAGTTCGTAAGTCACACAAAATAAAATAACATCATCATCACAACTCAAAAGTTCGTTTTACAGACTTTTTTTTTTACCAACCACCAACCAAAGCTAAAATACAACAGCTATAACATCCATCTGATGCTGTATAGTTTAAATCTTGGTTACTGTAGCACATGTTCAGTGCTAAGCTTATTAATTTTCTATCTTCACATGCATTCATTGTAATCCTGTCCCTCATTGTTTTCGGGGGCCCGGCTATGTTTGAATTTGATTACCTCGCGCCCGGCGGTGGATTACGGCCTGTATAGGGGCCTAATTGTCTCTGGCATACAGAGCCGAGGCCGGGCCCACATTACCTTTTATGTAAACAGCGGGGCAGTGTTTAGTCCCACTGTTCTAATGGCCAGTCATTCCTGTGAGGCCATTCCAGTAACAGTGAGGTAATCCTCCTGAGTCGTATAAACACGGATGATCCTGATTGATTCTCCCGCCCGATTGATCCCAGCTTTTAGCAGCTTTTTAGTCTAAGCAAACAGCAGACAGCAGGTTCTGTTGCGGCCCTGAAACGTCTGAGCCCAGAGATGGTGATCAATCTGAGGGTTGAGGGCACTGCTTGGGAGCATTGGACCAACCAAGGCCCCAATCATCAACATAATGACAATAATCCTCTGATGTCCAGTGGGGTTTAAATAGTGTAGTGCATATTCATCACTGCAGAAAAAGTCCTTTGTACTGTATGTTTAATACTAGGGCACTTTTCTTGAGTTAAACCACAGTAGTATTATGATTATTAATGTTTTAGTTTTGGAGAATGTGTTCTGGTTCAAAGTTGCACTTTATCACATAGGACTCTTGTATAAAGGCTAATCTAACTCTCAAGACTGCAGTTGTCAAAGCTGTGAAAGCTATAGATTCATGTGATAAAGGCTGAAAGAAAATACTGGTCAGAAGACAAAAACGATCAAAATATGAAAGAAAAGCCAACAGTGGTCAAAAAAGTTTCACTGAAATAGAAGTGTCCATTTGAATGACCAGTGTGTAGGAATTATTGGTCTATTGGTATGATGCAGAGTGGATGCAAGATACAGGATGGGTGAGTGAGTGAGCACAGGGACCAGCTAGTTCAAGGGCCAGGTGAGCATAACCAGTTGATGGCCCTTTTATGTTGCCCATTGCATGCTGAAGTTGGTCAGGACAGCATCCCAGAAAGTTCAAAGGGGGTGACAGCCTGACATACCTGTGTGTTTATTATGATTATGTATTAGTCATGTGTTGGCCTGTAAGAACCTGCAGTGAAGACCATCTCTGGCCAAAAACAAACATGTTTGTGTTCAAGTGACAAGGCCCTCTATTGGACATAGAAGTTAAGACTCCTGGGTTCTTTTAACCACGATCACACTTATTCCCAAAGCTTAAAGGTGGGGTTGGTCATAGTGGAGCAAGATAGCTGATTGCTGAGACTCATTCCCAAGACATCAAATAACAACATAAATGTGGAGCAAGCCACACAACACATGGTGCTCCCAGGTCATCAAATACAAAGGCTTTGGATTGGTGACTCGAAGATATTTGATTGTTGAGTCTCATTTTGTTGTTTGTTCCCCACTTACACTGGTATTAGATGACTTGGGAATAAGCAAAAAAAATGATGATGTCTTGGCCTTCCAGCATAGGTCTTGTTGATTAGTTTGAGAAGTCCAAGTACATTTAAAACTATTATAACTTTTTTGAATTGGGTATTTGCAACCCTAGTACCAGACAGAACATTCATATTTGACGTTTCTGTGTTGGTATACCAAATACACTTTGGTTATGGTATGGCTAGTGTTAGGTACCTAAAATACAAGGGTGGGGGAAGATTGAGGTTATAGTTCAAAACAAAGCAAACAGTAATTGTTGGTCTAGAACTGCTCATGAACAAGAAAGTCATGTAGATGTACTGGAATTGTAAATCATGTGCTTCACAGTCGTTGAATGTGGAGTATTACCTCGGCTTCTTTCTTTCTTCTTTCTTTAAAAAGATAGTCTGAATCAGTCTTCCGTGTACCTTGGTTTTGTCCCATTTTTGGTCAGCTAAATGACTAAATGTAAATGTAAATGTAATCTTTCAGAGGCTTCTCCACTCTAACAACAAAAATGAGATAAAAGCTATTTTGACACAAAATAATAAGTAGCAAATAGTCCTCTAAAACTCATCTTTGACAGTGTGCAGGTTTTCCAGTTTCATAGTTGCACTGATGTGGACAAATGTATTAATTCCAGCATTTGCTTGTCCTGCACGTATGGCTCAGAATTAATGAGCTGTGCCTCTGATTGTTGTATATTATTTTGCTCTGTGAGCCCTTTCATGGGAGTCGAATCACCCGAGCACACTTTGTATTTGTGTGTACATATTCTGTGGCCACATAATATTTTAAGGTGGTTCGTCTGACTTTTCTGTGGTAGCTTGACTAAGTCCTTTGCTATGGCTAAAGAGGTCAGCCAAGTTCCCTTCATATTAATTAACCCTCTTCATATATGATTTACAGTGTTTATACTAAAGGTTTGTACAAGAATGAAGCCATGCTCTGCAGTGTGAAGAGGTCATTTTCATCTACACACAAACAAATCACTGCCAGCTGATGGTATTGACTTTCAATACTGTCACTGAATCCACAAACACATCATCATCGTCGTCAGCGCCGTCAGCGCTTCCCACCATCAGCAGTCCTTCTGGAGTTTTGCCAACGTGTCGTCAGTAGCATCCAACATCTGCCGCTGGCGATGTTGTTTCCACTCCGCAGCTGACCTCTTTGAGTTTCAACAGATCCCCATTTCCCTAAACCTTCCTTCTTTCAAAGTTCAAGGCCCGCTTTGAAAGACAGCTCTGAGAAATGAGAGGAGGGAGAAAAGGGAGAAGAGAGAGTCGCAAAGGGAAATAAGGAAAGCCTGAGCTCCGCAGCCTGGTGTTTTAACTAAACTTCAGACTAAGGTGATCAACACAGCACACTCACAGTAATTAGCAGGACAGGGACGCCTCTGCTTGTTTGTTGGTGTTTTTTCGTTTTTTTTCAGTTTGGTGTCTCTTGGCGGAGCCACAAAGCACCTGTTTACTTGTTACACACACCACCTGTCAGCATGGAGAGGAAGGGAGTGTGTGTGTGTGTGTGTGTGTGTGTGTGTGTGTATGTCTGTGTCAGGTTTAATCCATTGTTAATAAGCATTGCTGTGTATGGAGAACCTTGAAAGAAAATGTACCTGCACCTCTGCGTCCGAGAACCATAATTGTTTCTTTTACAAAGTCACCATGAGTTAATTTGGAGGTATAAATAAAAAGAAGATATTCAACAAGTGAAGGTGATGATGCCAAGCTGTGTGTCTGTGTGTATCAGGAAATACACATAGACAAAATAAATCACAGGAATCTGTTTTGGGGACATCTGCTGCTGGTCGCAAAGCCCGAATTGTATGAATACAAAAAAACAAAAAAAAAAAAACAGACTTATTTTGAGGTTCCACAATGGTACCTTTTTGAGATAATCTAATGGGTATTAAAAAGATATAAAGATACATTTTAAGTGGGACCAACTTTTTAAAGCATCAATGTAAAAGAGTTAGCAGGATTTATTAGCATAAACAGAAAATATTCATAACTATTTTTTCATGTGTATAATTATCTGCAAATAAGAATTGCTGTATTTTTGTTACCTTAGAATGAGCACGTTTTATCTACAGGGGGAGTGGGTCCTCTTTTACAGAGTCTACCATGTTGAACCATGTTTCTACAGTAGCCCACAAAGGACAAACCAAACACTGGCTCTAGACAGGGCCTTAAAAGTTTGTTGGGGTGGTATTCAGTTGGTTGCAATCTGCAATTTCACCGCAAGATGCCACTAAATCCTACATATTGGATCCTTTAAAAAAAAAAAAAGATTTGTGAGACATTTGTGTATACTTCAAAACAAAGCAGCTTCTACGAAGAATTAGTAATACATATCTACTTGTACATGTGTAGCAAATAGAGATAATGGCAGCGTCTCCTCAAAAAACTGCTGTGAGAAAAACTCTGTGCGCTTGCCAGAGAACTTACTTTCTGGACAGTTACTGAGTGAAGTGGAAGCACTTGTCATATTTTCTATTATGTAAAGTTACAAAGATGTTGCTTCCCAATTCCAGCGTCAGAAAGGTGTGGGCAGAGAAGTTTTCAGAACCTGTTCAGCCACCTGATAAGCACTTGGTGTAAAGCACACTAATGCCTTTAGTTTTGCTTTCACTGAGATTATGCCAGCACAAAAATCCAAGACTGATCTAATTTGAAGCCTAAAAATTACTGCTATACATGCAGTTTGAGTTGACTTTTCTGTTGATATATACTAAGGTGAGCAGCTTGAAGTGCTTTTTTAAGTTTGTTTGTTGGGAGTCCCCAACTCTCTTACTCTAGCCATCTAGCAGATTGTCTTATGTACTACCTAGTCTTAAAGGCCCATAGATTTTTTTTATCATAAAGCAGGTCTAAATACTATATAAACACTATGAAAATGTTGTCCAATTCAATAAATGTTCAATCCACGCATTAATAAAAGCTGCACAGAAACTTAGCTTATCAACAAACCTTTAGGACTTCTGTAAGGTTGTGATGTCACAACTATACAGTCACCACTCTTGGCCATGTCCCCAACATAGCCTACTATTTATTACTTGTGGTTGGTCTGGTGATACGTCACTCAGAAAGCTAATCAGAAGACAGGAATTATTAATATTAGTGAGACAAAACCCCACACAAAACACTGCTCTTGCTAGCTTTAAATAAGAAGCATGAGATGTTAACATGGTTTTTGACACTTCAGACCACAAATCTATCTTCTTAACAACATCAAAATTTAAAAAACACCAGGTAGATGTCAAATATGTGACCTTTCCAGCCTTCTGTTTGTTTCTGACCACAGCCTGCTCCCGGTTTAGCCTGACTGCCACTTTTAGTTTGCCCTCACTGACTGATTACCTGCTGCTGAATTCTGCTTTAAACTCTTACCAGTAAACAACCGATTGCCTTCAACTTCTCTGCCTCTGCATCCTGCTGTTTAGTCCACATCCCTGTGTTCTAAGCAGTTCAGTTTTACTGAAACCAGAGACACACCAGCAGTATTCATCCTGGACCAGGCTCTGATTCCTGCAGAGCCCGGGTCCAATCCCTGAGGCTGAGGTGGAGAAGCGTGCTGGTTGGATTTCAGGTGATGAAATGTTCCCTGTGGTGGCTTTATTGGAGGTCTTCAGCTCCTGGTGAAAACAGCTGAGAACAGCTGATCGCAATCCGAAACTTGGAGCTCATCCAACAGAAAGGAATGGAGCTTGTTCCTGATAGTATGTTTGTGTGGTTCTGCTGGAATTTGTGACATCAGTGCTGGACAATAACTGAAATACTTGAAATACTATTATTTACCAGTTAAGATATACGCATGAAAAAAAACATAAATTATTAGTTGATTGTACTGATTATACTGCAGGAGAGGTTTGAGAAGTTTCTATGAAAGTTTGGAAGATTCAATCATTTGACATTTGAGTGTCAAAAAAGTAACACTTTTCTAAATAGATGTCAAGATGCATAGCTGTTAATCAGAAATGATGGTGAGAATACAAATGTACATTTCAGTGCCATGTCACGGAGTGATCCTGCTTTCCTGATGACACACAGGTTTTAAGGAGGTGAGATGTAGACACACACAAACATGTATTTATTGAAGAGTTGAGTGCATTGCATGCTGCAGCAGAGCATGCAGCTAGAAACAAGATTGTGTCTCAACACCTGGCTGCAGTCTCTGAGCCAACTAATTTCCAGACTATTCCGTATGCCTAAAAAATGTTTTTGGAGGAATTAGTTTTCCAAACTGGAGCCAAAGTACACCAGGAGTTCTACAAGAACATCTTTGTCATTTAGATCTGTTTCTGCTTCTCCTGAAATCCACTTTTGTAACAGATCTACAGGTTTACAAAGACTCTTCTTCTCTTTGTTTCACTCTGTTCGAGTCATGATGGTACATCCATTTTTACTCGAAGAAAATCCCCTCTGAAGATATTTACACATCAGACTTAGATCTTTTTCCTTTAAGTGGTCCCTGGGTGGCCATGGGATGGAGGAGAGATGATAAATCTGGTCTGTTTTTCCTCACAGGAAACAGCCGAACTGAACAACACTGATCTTCACTAATCCATTATCCACCTCTGCATCTGGCCCACCCTTGGGTCGCCATACATCTTCATTTGAACCTTTTACTGGGCCTGATTACACACTTGAACTCCCAAGCATGTTTGCAACACACATTCACAAAAAAGACCCCTAACCCAGACATTAACATGTCCTTATGCATCAGTTTCTTCTTCTTTTATTCTGGTGAATTCATGACAATTTTAACAAAGTAATCAATAACAAAATAATTTGTTAGCAGCAAGTGTGAGCAGACTATGGTCTATCATATAAATATGAACTCTACAACTATCACAATTAGCATTAGGATTCATATTTATTACTGTCAAATATGAATAAAAATGGACATATGTTTGTTTTCTGCCAACTCCCAACTAATCCAAAATTGGGAAAAGACTTGCAGCGTGGGTGGAGCTGGCCTGATGCTAGATGAAGCACCAAACAAAAGACATGTTGCTATGCAATGTTATTAAAAAAAATCCTCGACCATTTATTTTTATGGGGGTAAGATTGTGGTCCTCTCTGTATCTGCATGGGTTCTCTCCTGGTAATCCTGCTTCCTTGCACAGTCCAAAGACATGCAGGTTTATAGGTTAATTGTTGACTCTGAATGGTTGTTTGTCTCTATGTATTAGCCTTGTGATGAACTGGCGACTTGTTTTGGTGTACCCTGCCTCTTGACTAATGCCTGCTGGGATTGGTTCCAGACCCTTCCGACCCTGATAAGGATAAGTGGTTACAGAAGTTTGTGGTCACTACCACAATGCATAAAGTTTGTTTTGCTCATAATACTTCTGTGCTTTCACTTACTACATAACATTTTGAAGGCAGGACTTAACTTGCTGCTTAAGTAAATTATCTGAATATGTCTTCCACCTCTGAGTGTCACAAAATTTGAAATGGCATGTGCTCTCAGCAGTGTCAAAAAGAAAAAAAAAATAAGATCAGTTCCGTCTAGTTTTACCATGCATTTCCTTTGCGGTCTTTGAGGAGATGGTTCTGTGTGTGTGTGTGTGTGTGTGTGTGTGTGTGTGTGTGTGTGTTGTTGTGAGCTTAAAGTGGACGGCTGCCTGGTTGTAAATAAGTAAGTTGTCCTCTGCTGTTTTAGCTGTTGGTCCGGAAACACGGGCACACGACAGGCCAACTCTCAACATGAGCCCTGCCTTGCACTCCGGTCATTACTGTGACTGAAAAAGTTGGGTTGACTTTCATGACATGAAGACGAGGGTCCGGGGAGGAGAGGGGTGGGGGGGTGGGACAACATGCCTATGAGGCCTCCAAGAAAATTGTATGCTATGGCTGTTATGGAGATGTACTTCAAAAGCAGCAGTGGAATGTGTAACAAAGTAATACGACCATATTTAGAGTCATCAGTTCCTGCTGTGTGAAACACAGTCACTACATCATGGATGTCAAACGGCAGTCGACCTGCTGTAAATACAGAAAGAGTACTCGAGACTGAGATAGACAACATTTCCTTTACAAAATCATTCAAGGCACAAAACTGAAATGTATGTACAAATTCAGAAAAATATATTTATATACACATATAAACACTGAAATATTTTTTCTTTAAAATATTGTGTATATGATTTTGTAAATAATGTTTCAAAATGCAGCTTAATTGTACTAACATTAATTCTGTTTGATTCAGTTCAATTCAATTTTATTTGTATAGTGCCAAATCATAATATCATCTCATGACACTACCATATAGAGCAGGTCTAGACCTCTTTATAATTATAGAGACCCCACACTTCCCACCATAAGCAAGCATTTGGCAACACTGGCAAGGAAAACTTCCTTTAAGAGGCAGAAATGTTGCAGCTCATTGGTGGGCAGCTACTGTATCTGCATCGAAAATTTTGCAGAATTATGAAAACATTCGTGGCTTACATCACATCATCAGTTATAACTCGTTTAAAGGTGCAGTTACTGTTTATTTTTGGTCAGATGAGCATTGATTTTTTTTAAAGTGGGGTTTAAATTATTTGTTATCATTACAAAAAATTAAACACTTCAAAGTCAGGCGTTAGTGTCTTGGATTGTGCTCATGTCTAACTAAAATTTACATCTGTGAAGCTGTTTTTGTTAAATTTGTTGCTATGTATAAATGTGTGAGGTATGTTATCCCATTTATAAATTGAATAATTAAAGGTACAGTGTGTAGAATTTAGTTGCATTTAGTGGTCCAATCACTGCATTGTAATCTCCTCACATCACCCTCACCTTCCTAATGTAAAGGAGAAACAACACTTTAAGGACCCTGTTTAGAGTCAGTATTTAGTTTGTCTGTTCTGGACTACTGTATAAATAAGGTGTTTCAACATGGCGGCCTCCATGAAAGGGGACCCTCTCCCACTGTAGATATAAAAGGATATTTTTTAAGTAACAAACATAAAAAGATTCTTATTTTCAGGTGATTATACTTGCATCAAAACATAGTTATGAATATTATATTCCATGTTTGCCTTATTCTGAAAATAGAGGCCCCAAATACACTGTACCTTTAAAAAAAGCTTCCTAAATGTGCTATAAATGCCATGGCGTATTCATTTAATTAATCACTGATTCTTAAGAAAAAGAAATAGCATTTTTATTCTATTAAAAATAAAAACATTTAAAATGAATACAAAAGAATATATAAACCTGCATAAATTCTCCCCCCAAAAGGGGTAAAAAGTAGAGGTCCATGCAGTGCGATATACACTTTGTTGAAATGTTACAGAAATGTGCTGATTCAAATTTTTAAGTATGTAGTATGAGATGCTGTTGAATTGTATTGTGACATAGACCTACTGACAAGTTTCGTATTTTTACAAGAGAGAGAGAGAGAGAGAGAGAGAGGGAGGCAACAAAACACTCAAATGAATTTGGCAACAGAACTTGAATGACACTAAATGTTATATACGATGGCTGATACTGAAAACAGGAAAGTACACAGGGTAAGAGCTAAGATTTAAAAGCAGATCAAGAAAAATGGCTAAATGATCACAGGTTCACTAACATGGACTACATCGGTTCATTAACTGAGCAGTACAAATGTATACTTTTGGTATTCAGTTTTTCATTGAACCGTACTTAATCAGTTCTATGTCCACGCCCTCCTGTATCAGGCAGTAAGGGGTTTGAGGCCAGGAAACAGGTGTAACCTAAATATCTATCCTCCGGAGTCTTCGCCATCTTCACGATGTGAAGAATCTAAGAGCCATATGTGCCCCGAAGACAGGTAGAGTCCCAGAGGGAGAGACACTTGGACATAGGCATGTGGAGGCACAGGGATCATCTCAGAGTGGACATGATGTGTAAATTTGTCCCTGTCAGCGGACCTGTAGATTGAGTGCATTGTGGGTCAGAAATAGTGCAAGTGCACAGAGGACGATGCTGTTTGTATATATTTAGACCTTCAAAACATAATGACGTGACAGCGATATCCTAATCAGACAGCAGCAGGGGGAGCTGGTCTTGTGTAAACCTCGGATTAATGATTTTAAAAGAGATTGTGTTGTGAGCGTAAGTGTGTGTGTGAGCAGGGCTGCTGGCCAGGACACTGTGAAATTGATACTTTTGATCTGAACTTTTCTTTCACTGCCTTGTTAGCTCACTGAAACCCTCTGTGTGCACATGGCAGCTTTGTTTGGAGCCTACTCCAATAAGATGATGCTTGCATTGGCACTTTGAGTGTTAAAAACATGCTAAACTTTGAGGGTTATTGGCAGGGCATAGTAGATACCTAGGGGAGAGGTTTTGACTTATAGTTCAGCATTAATTAGATGTGTTGTATGTGATTGAGAGCGACATTTGCTGTGAGCAGAGGTTTTGCAAGAGGTCTTACTAGCAAGATATCTTTGTAGTTAAGTGTCATCTCCGTAGCTGTGTAGTCAATACTGTTGAGGTAACCCTGTTTGCTTGATATTCCATCCCATTCCAACCAATGCAACAGTATGTTTCGAGCGACACACAGTGCTGGTCGCATTATGTTTTCTATTAGCGACATACCGAGGGAATGTTCTTAAATAATGTATCCGGCAAGTCAGAGAATGCTGATACTGTACGTCTCAGAAGAATGTCCCTTTGTTTTTCATGACAATGTCCAATCTTGCAATGCAATATCCTCTTGTTGTGACTGCAGCATTATCAGACTTTGTCATAGTTAAGTGTTGGCTCCGGCAGTGCTTGGTTAAGCTTAATCTTGGTTAAGCAATGTGTTAATTAACATTTAACCAAAACCACAGAGTCTGGATGGAAACCCCCTAACTGCGGTGTCCCAGTCCTGATTATGTTTGTCACCACACCATACTGTAATTAAGAAAACAATTTTGTAATACATAACTGGCACAGGATCGTTTTCGAGGAGGCAAGGGTCATTTACGTGCAAGTGTGTGTGCACGCCTCCTAGGAAGTAATTGTTATAATAGGATTGTTATTGTTGATATAATAAAAAATGTTTTCGATATCTACATATATATATACTGTATATATCCTGTAACCCTGTAACACTGTATTAAACATGGACGTAGTATGCATGACGTCACCCACACGTTTCTGAAGAGCCGTTGTGGTGGTTCAGGCGGTCCTGCCTCCACCAGCTCCCCACTAATCCATAAATGGGCAAAGACGTAGAACCTGGGTAGAGCTGAAGTGAACAAGCCACCTGTTACAGCACCCACCTGTCAATCAAATCAGCCACACTTTTCATTTTGCATAACGTTAAGCCTTAATATAATATGAACAGGTGAGTTATATAGAAATTCAGACTCAGTACACTTGTCATGAATGGGAAAATTTGCCATAGAAACCAACACTGTTTTTTGTACCAGGCTGTAAATATGTTTATTTCTGCTCTGAAATTGGTTTATAGAGATTGACTCGTTCTGTAGCCTCAAGTGGCTGTTCGAGGAACTGCAGTTTTTTTTGCACTTCTGCGTTAACTACTTCTTTGGTCTTTATGATGCCTCTGGTATGTACTATGGATGGTTGACAAGCGCCAAATAGCACGATGGTCTACAACACAGCAGATTAGTGTTGCACTTAACTAGAGTTTGAATTTCTTTCTCAAACTACCTTTGTCATTACTCGCACAACATCTTCGCTTTATCTGTGAAATAATGAAATGTATGTTTGCACGAAGGACACTGGTTTCTCACCATGCAATGCAAGTAGGACATGGAGCTACTAAGAACTAAGCGGAACTAAAATGGCTCCTGGAACATCTTGAAGTACTAAATCAAACATCTCTCTCTCTCTCTCTCTCTCTCTCTCTCTCTCTCTCTCTCTTTGCTAAGTTTTACATCTGCTCAGTTTGAATTGATTGCTCTTCTCTGGCACACGTCTTGTATCATTTCCTGCCTTGTATATACTTAATTTTACTACCGGTATATATATTAATAGTCTATAGTGCGTATTCTGGACACAGCTCAGGTATCAAAGTTGGTGTAACAATTCTTGAGCCGGTTCTGTACCCAAAAAAGGTCACTGGTTTGAATCCAACAACCACCGTGCATCCTGTCAGAGTGTAGTTTCGAAAGGACTGAATCCATCTGAGAATCATTTTTCTACCTGCTTGCTCACTTCCCTGCTCTCTTGTGTCTTGTGACGCGTCAGCTAAATGCCTGAAATGTAAAAATGTAGTGTGACCGGGGCGGAGGGCCAAATGGAAGTGCCAGCTTAGCAGAGATATAAACTGTCCCACGCCGCTCTGTGCTGAGTGATGCAGTGACAAATGTGTCAGGGGGGAGTTGGGGCACAAAAGGGACGATGACACCAGCAGCAAAGCATGAGGGCACTAAATATCACTGGAGTGTGCGTATGTGTATGTGTGTGTGCCTAAGTGTGTGTGTGTGTGGGGGGGTGTGTTAGCGATGCTTACCTCTCTGGTTGATCACATGCCTCAGTGGTGAGATTGACCTGTTTGGATTGCTGACATGGGAGGTGTGTGTTGATGTGAGATGAGGTGTAACATGCAGACATGTGCACTGGTGCTGTAATTTATCATCATGTGAGCGTCACCGTGCTGTGCTGTATTCCCCCCTCTCAACCTCAACCTCTTTATGTGGTTTTTATCTCCTGCAAGCATGTCTTACTGTTTTTCCTGTGTGACACAGATCAGATTTAAAGGCTCAGTTCATACAGATTCCAAAAAGCACACATTTTAGCCCCTTATTACGAGTGGTATCTAGATATCTAGGTTGTTTTAGTTTTTTTTCCCACTATAAGCTCCAATTTAAGGGTATTATTGTAGTGATATCCTCAATGTTCCACAACATATAAACACAAACGTCACTTATATATATATATATATATATATATATATATATATATATATATATATATATATATATATATATATATATATATATATATATATATATATATATATGTTTGTGTTGTGTCCATGAGTTTTATTTATTCCAAATTATGTTTCTAAGAATCTTTTTCGGTTGTCTGATTGACATGATGACTAAATACTACCCTACACTACCCAGGAGCCTCAGCTGCCTTTGTGAATGGCATCACAGCTTCTGAATTCAGCCAAAATTCTCACAATTATACAAAGTGGGATTCTTAATTTCTGTTCGCTGTTTAATAGAAGCAGAATGTTAAGCTTGGTGACTGGATGACATCACAGTCAGCTGACTGACCAGAACACACTTGATCTTCTTTTGTCTGGATGATTCAACCTGGTGAGTTTCATGCCCATCCAAGCGCTTAGGTGCTCAAACTGTCAGTGACCTAACATGTCTATATCCAAAATAAATTCCACTTTGCTGTTCCATACTATGGAGGTGAATGACATGTCATCTCTTGCTGTTGACAATAAGTTCTAAGGTTTACCCTGAGCAACAGGGTCATTTATTGGGGAAAAAAAGAAAACCTTGTTGTTAAGCTTTTCCAAAGTATTAACTGAATGTTTTAATTCTTTTCAGGTATCATATAACTTCTATGACTTAAATCAAAACTATCGGCACGGTGAGAAGGATAGAATAAGTTTGAAATTTGGCCTTGTAAGTTTACTTCAAACACATCCAGTGAATTGTGAATGTATTGACATTTTCATTTTCATTTTCGTGTGAGGATCATTTTATGGATTGTGAATTCTTCAGAATGATATCAAAATGAAAGATCAAAGTTCGCTCTTTGGCTTGTAAATAATATGTTCACAAAACAATTCCAACTCAAGGTCCACTTGAGTGGAAGGAGTAACTGATGAATATAATGTGATATGACTCAAAGCTCTTATGTAGAACTTTAGTTGGGCTTGTTTTGTCAAACACAAACATCAAAAATGAAAGTGAACTGTGTCTGCAAACTGAGTGAGCACAGCTTTAAACCTTTCAAAGCCTTGACAGCTGAAATCAGCCAAGAAACCGCGACTGTGACCTTTGACCGCTTGCTTGCCTTTTGGTAGGTCTGATGATTGTCCACTTTGAGAAAGAGCTTGGCTGACATTATTCAGAACCAATTGCACAATGCATTCTAGACAGCATTTCTGCTGATTCATAAAAATTTTAATGAACATTTATATTTCTGTGTCTGTGGGGCATGACGGTGAGTTCAAATTTACTTTATCATCATTTATGATGGTTCTAAGTAGTTTGTATCAAAATATACCCTAGCAATTTATTATAGAAAATGTGTATATTTCTATATTAATATCAGTGTTTTATCTGATTTCTTGTTTAAAATAAATAATGTGAGTCTGTATTTTTGGGGATTAAAGTGAGTGAATGATTTCGAATTTGCTCAAATCTTTAGTTTCTATTACAAAGCTGAAAATGCATAAATGATTGTGCAGTAATGATGAGTGTAGTGTGTGATTTTTTTTTTTTTTTTTTTTTTTTTTTTTAATGAAGAATGGAAACATGTATGTCTGCATTTGGATTGTTTTTATTTATAATTAATATATTGGATTACTTTTCCTTTGAGGATTATAAAATATGAATATTTAAATTCACATCAACAAAATGAATGTGATTAGCCATATGCTGATTTTAATGACGAAGTAGCTTGTATAAAAATATACCCCTGTTATATTTGAATACATTGTATTTTTAGGCCTTAGTGTTCATATTTATTATATCATGTACAGCCTTTTTTTTAATTATTATTATTAAACTGTAAAATCTCTCCCACCAACTATAACACGATCTCGTCCAGTGTAGTTTACATATCGACCACTTGGTGGCGCTGTTGAACTATTTTCCACATTTCATTGCTTTCTGTCCTGAAACGTTCTCCAGCCGACAGCATTGATTCTCATTTCTTTCTTTAATCATTAAATTACAGGATATTCACGGCAGTAGGCTAAACTGTGATTATTGGTCCACAGACGTTCCCACACTTTTATAATTCTGTGTTGTTTAAAGAACAAAACAAAACAAACAAACAAACAAAAAAACTCTAGATCTGTTTTTCAGTTTGTTGCCTGTCTCATGACTTGAGCTGAAAGCTTTTACAAATGAAGGTCACACATTGCTAGTCGATCGTTGATATTTATGTTTATATTTATATTTATCACAGCTTCTATACAGGTCAGACATATCGCTGGTTAGAGGGATTTATGACGCATTTCTATAAAGTGGAAAGACTAAACTGTACTGAATAATTATTTTCCGAGAAACTTGAGTTAGAATTTGTATGACCACTGCGCTCTTACGCAAAGTGAATGTAATTTTAGGAAAGAAAATGAACCAAAATATCAATTGTAAATACCGGCCTGCTACGTGTCTTTTATTCTGTGAATGAAACCATTAATAACGTTCCACTTCTTTTTGCCACAGAAACTGAAGAATTAATCATTCTCTCGTCATTTTAACTCTTTTATTCCGAAAAAACAGGCATGCGTGATTTATTTTAAACATGAAGCTGTATGAAACATGACATTTGATTATTTTTCTTCTTAATACTATATTTCAAGCGACCTCTCTGGGAAAAGTTCATAGTTTTGGGTTTAACGTGGTCGACGTTTAATAATGATTAGAATAATGATAACTATAAACGCGACATCCGGTGTTCGTGCTTTTATTCTCAATGGGAAATTAACCTAACAGGAAACATTAACTATATAAAGCATAAATTCACGTTTAATATTGTTTTTAATTGTATTTGCTTTTATTGGGACTGTATATACAATGTGGATATTGAATTTAAGATTTATAGGTTGGTTCAACATGAAATGTAATTTAACATAAAAACATCAAATATAAATTTAAGGTAAAAATGATAATATCTGGGCTTCATACACATTTTATATGAATAAAAATATAATGTTGATCTTGTTTTATGAATGCAAAATTAAGAACAATTGCATCAATAATCAAGAAATCATATTTTGGTTGCCGTTTTAAAAAAGAAGAGAAAATCCAGGAAGGCCACAGTTGAAAATAAAGCTATTTTATTGTCAATGCATTCAACATGATTAGATAAACTATCAAGTAGTAAATTTCCGCAAAAGGAAGAAACACTGAAACTATTCCCCACTGACACAAAATATTACACTTTGTATTTCAAATAAAACAAATTATTTACATCGTAATGTATAGACTGCATCTTAAATCAATATTATTTAATATTACATGCACTCTGAAATATAGTCTGACATAATATCGCCAATTTGTGTCCGTATTCATCATAGACATGAAAAAACTTGCTTGGTTGTAAACCATGACGTGACTACATTTGTATTTCTTCTCTATATTTGCATTTATATGATATAAAATACAACTTACTGTACATTTACACATATTTAAATCTTCCCTTATTCTCAAACTTTTAAGTGCTTCATAAATAGATTCATTTTTAAGTCGAAACGCATTTGCATACACCCAAAACATGACATTTTGTACAGGGGAGCAAAAGTAAACAGACCAAAAAGGAATTAGAAGATAATAGTCCAAAGTGAAAACAAGTGCAAGGGGTTTTTGTGTATTTTTAAGTGGCCTATCTCCAGTCCGACTGCTTAAATCCAAGCAGGGTCATACTTCCTCCTTGTTAAAAAAAAAGTCCCTCCCTTTTTAGTCTGTAAAAGTCAGTTATGGGAGGTCATGTGACGTGACAGGTGATGCCGCTCCCGGAAGGACTCATTGCAAATGGGGCACTTGAGTTTCTCTTCACGCCGCCGCTTGACCAGAGGCTCCATGGCGTATTCCTTTTTGTGGTGGGATCGCATGTGGTAAACCAAGTCCGAGGTCATGCGGAAGGAGGCGTTACACTTGGCACACCAGTTCTGGGCCGGCAGACACAGAGAGGTGAAGGATGGTGGCAGGAGGGTGAGTGCAGAGGGCATCTGAAGCTGAATAGGCCCGGAATTCTTGGGCCAGAAGGCGGTGGCATAGACAAAGGGGTTCTGCTTGGCCATGCCGCCCGGCACAGGGCAGTTGGCACCCAGCTCTGCACCCTGTAATTTGGCAGCAAGGTGGTCAGCTTGGTAGAGTCTGCTGGAGGAGATGGTGTCACCCACCGCTGGGTGGCAGTCCAGCAGCTTGGGCGGCATCACCAGAGGTGAGATCTGGGAGAAAGAGGAGCGAGACGGCTGGCTAAAGGCACTCTTCCTCTCCCCGCCACTGCCGCCTTGCTGGCTGACAGAGGTGAAAGCGCTGCCCATTGGTGAAGTTTGGGGTGGCTGGGTCTCTGACAGCACCTGCCTGATGTTGAGGTGTTTCTCTGATGGATTGCTGCTGGGACGACCACCGTCTTTGTTTTCAGAGTTGGAGCTCTGGAGGTTTTTGTTGCCGCTGTGGTGTTTGAGGTTCTGGGTTGACTTCTTGACCTCGGTGAAGGCGCTGCGCTTGCCCTCACTAAGCTGTGTGGAGCCCTGCGGGGAGAAGGACCTGTGGTTTTCCTCCAAGCCGTACGCTCCTCTGTAGTTCTGTGCAGACGTTGCAAGCTCATCTTTAGACTTGGATTGTGGAAGGCCGGTCCCTCTGCACTCCCTGTCTTCTATTTCTGAGAACTTCCTCTTCCCCGAGCTCTCGCTGCAGATCTCAGCCTCCTTGTCACTCGGCGGGCTGGTGCGGTTGTTCTCTAGATCCCTGGCCAGGTTATGAAAGTCTGTGGAGGGTTTGTTGCTGTCCTGAGGGCTGCTGAAGCCCTCAGAGCGGCCCAGCTTTGGGCTGGTCCTGGTTGGGGTTGTGTTTGGTCGCTCAGTGCTGCTCTCTTTGCTAGGTTCCTCATCAGCTCCCGTGATGCTCTGCAATCTTTTGGTGCAACGGAACCGAAGGTGCGCCAAGAATGGGAACTCAAACTGGAACCGCTGGCTGCAGTCTGGGCATGAGTGGTGAGACGAACCTGTGGAGAAGAGGGACGGACATTAGTTCTGACAAAAAGAGACTATTCTAAAGTTGTCCTACTTGAGTGTGGTGTCTTATAATAATGCATTAATTGTGTCAATTTGTCCTTGGAACACGATTATACTTGTCCAACCATTACATGAAGACGTTACATCCCAAATTTACAAATGATTCCAGGGTGAGAATGCACTGACCATGAAGTAAAATAAATACCCTATAGAACAAATGACATTATTTTGGTGGTTGAAACATAGACTCAACATGGGCTACAACACATGTCAGGATACAATTTCAGTGGACTTACCTTTGCTCTTGGCAGGAGCTCTGTTGGAGCTGAGCAGCAGCAGGTCGATGAGGTCTTTGCCGTACCAGACCAGCAGCTCCTCGTCTTTCTCGATCCGGCGGAGCGAGCGGTAGAAGAGCTGGCCGTTCTTCACATAGGCCTCCAGGTTCTGTTCCTCTTTGTCCCGGGCGGATTGGACGAGCCGCAGCCACATCAGGCCCTCTGAGGTGCTGTTGGCTGCTGAGGTGTCCACCTGTACATCACGTACACACATTGAGTTATTACTTCAGTGCACAACTCAAATTCACTTTCAGGCAAATATCGTACCTCACAATCTTATTTTTCTTAATTAAGGAAAATGTAAATACTGCAAATAAGAACATATAATGCCATCCAACATCTTCAGACCAAATATTTATTTCTATAAACAAATCTTAAAACATCTTAAAAGAAGGCAGTATGACACATCTCATTATTTCACTATTATTGACTGTTAGAAGCAATTTTAAAATTTTTCATGGCAGAAAAATGATCTGAAATGGATGAGTAGATTCTTCTCTTCTTGTAGAAATAACAAACAATGATTCTCATGACTAAATAACGGATTAAATGACTTCTTTAGCAGGGATTTTTGTTGTTGGCAATTAAGATCTACCAACATGACATTGGTGTAGCATTGCTGTTCATGCATGAGAACATTTTTTTATTATTATTTCAGCTTCTTGCACCAGTGTTGCTCTGCAAATTATGTAAAAAAAAAAAAATCTGTAATAATATATGTATTATATTTGGAGCTGCTCAGCTAAAAAAAAAGGGGGGGATTTTCAAAGACCTGTTAGGTGCTAACTGGTAGGATTGGTATTTGGAAATTTAAATATTAAAATAATAGGGAAATTTTAAATAGATAAAAAAATACTGAAGTTTGTATTAAAAGAGTTAAAATAAATAAATAAACCAACTCACCCTGAAGATGTAGGGTGCTGTGCGTTTGTCGGTGGATTTCAGAGCTATGAAGGCGATGCTGTCATACAGCGACGTGTGGCTCAACACACAAGGCCCAAAAATGGCGTTTTCTGGGATGTCACACGTCGTGTAGACGCTTGTAAAAATGTCTGTCAGACACTGCTGGACCGCTTTGGCGTCGCCATCCCACACCAACTTCTGAGAGCTGGACTCCTCCATTTCACACTGCAGAGACGGGGGAAGGCAAGAAACATCAGAGATGTGGTAGGAAAGCCGGGTAACAAGAAAAACAACCCAAACAGCAATTCAGTCATATTCACATATTTGATGATAAAAAAAATTATCAGCCGGAAAAAAAGCTTAAACATGTGTAGTGGGTTTACCCTCCAATGTCCCTGCTGATAGGAAATAAATCTCTTCCTAGACAGATTGGCTAAACCAGCTGTCAAGGGCGTCATTTGGGGCCCATTTCTTTTTTCTATCCTTTTTTTTTTTTTTTTTTTTTTTTTTTGGCCAGGCTTTTCTAATTAATTCAAACCCGGTAATAAGTTCATGACGGCATCACCTCCAGCATCTTGATGATATGGTTTATAAATATTGTCAAATATAAAAATAACAAATAAAAAAACAAAATATTAATTCAAATCACTATTATTATTGTTATTATTATTATTGGTGTTATTATTATTATTATTATTATTATTATTATTATTATTATTATCTCTGTTTCACATTTTTAAGAAAATATTATAACCTTTATTGAGATTATTTTAGATGAACGTGTGATTATGACAATTTGCCTGTCTGTCTTCTTTTTTAGTATTAACATTAATTTTTAATTAATATTAATATTCATTTTATTAATAATATCTTGTTTGTGCTGCTGTAAATTGATTGGCAAAATAAAAAATATTACTAAAGTGACTTGTAAAGCATCTGTGATCCTCAAAAGCGATTTATACCTGCTATACCGCGTTTTATGGTTTTATTATGTTATATATTCTATAAATGTAATATTCCTTTAATATGAAGAGTTTACAGGTTTGCTGTGACATGTTTATTTGTCGTCAGAGCAGGTTCTATCTTCCTGATAAAAAAAAGGAAAATTTCAAAGGAGCTGGTGGATTGTCCGTGCATGTCCAATGAAGAGAGCATGTCCAATGGGTTTCAAGTGGACTGTCAAAGTCAGTGATTTCATGTCAGCCAACCTTTCTCTCCTTTCTACAAGCGGCAGCGTATGCCGCCTCATTACCATAATCCACCACGTTCCCCTCTGAGACTGTAATTAAAGCAGCACGACCAGTTAATTATTTCTTTTCTCCCTTTTCTAACCTCTGAATGTGTGTGTTTAGACGGCTGCGGCTCTTTCACTCCCTCCTCTCCTCCCTCTGTAGTTAAATAGGCGACAGCAGAAAGCGTGCGCGGAAACCTGCACCTGATACACACTTGTTCGGCCGTAAATTAGACTCACCGGACACTCGAATATCATGAAAAATAATAGAATTAAAAAAAAGGCTTTCAGCACCGACAGAAAGCTCTGCTCTGAGCGCGAAATAGAAGTAGGCCTACTACTTAAAAATAGTCTAAAAGCTGAAATAATCAGATTCTAGTCTGTACCGTGGATTGGATTATTGCTGCATCAAATATTTTTCACACTGAACATTACAAAATAATAATTCATAACTCTTTACTGTTGCTTTTTATGGCCTATGGCACGTGTATTGTGTGGCCATTGCGCGATTCATTTTGATGTTTAAACCTCACCACGAACCACTTGAACAACTTTCACCGTGACACAGCTTGTGCAATAAAAAGTAACCTATACATTATAAAAATATATTGAAATAAAGAAATCCACAGTTGGACTAAAAGTTTTTGGACCAAAAGCGCAAAATAGAGAACCAACCGGTATGTGCGCATCTAAGCGATCCAATTCAGAATTAAATAGACCGATATTAATAACTGCACTCATAAGAATGATAACTGTACAGATGAGCTATGTCTGCCTTCTATAAGCCCAGAATATCGGCTGTTTTATGGCTCCACGCGCAGAGAAAGCGAGGCTCTCTGGTTTTGCTTCTGAGTTGTTTTTTCCTGATTCGTTAAACAAAAAGAGGAAAATATGAATAAATTAGGTTTTAATAAAAGTCTGTTTTTAATCACGCTTATTTCGATCATTTTAAAGCATCCTAAGAGGTCCACTAACAACAGAAACGTCCTCTGTAGAACATTACATTTTGCGCACGGTGAAATGGAGAGCCTTTCCAAAGTGGCTCTTAACGCTGCGCTGCGAGCAGAAAAGATTTTGTTTCCGGTGCTATACAGAACCCTTTTATGTTCAGATGAACAGAAACAGTCAGCTCACAAAATATTCAGTGAATGTATTTGGCACTGGTCAAGCTCAAATAAGGGGGGGAAAGATAAAGAGCGAAATGTTTGCACATCCATAAACTGGAGGAAAGCAGCCGCCCTCATATTCAAACCCACTGCGGGTGGGGTGGGGTAGGGGGTGAGCAGAGATGGAGGAGGGTGGGGGGTGGGGGGGTGGGGGTGTTTAACCCATCTGCTAAAGCCGTGCCAGGCTCAAAACTGTCCTAAATCATGGCTGTGACTGAATTGCGGGTTTTGTCCGCGGCACATCTGCGTTTCGTGTTTTTTTTTTCTTTTCTTTCTGCGCCTCTTTCAGCGCCTGCAGGACGTGTGGCTGCATGTGCCGCGCAAAAACAAACCAAGGAATCGTCCCCCTGTCCTCCTCTAAAAACTATCCAAACCACACACAGCCTTTGCATTTCACAAACCTACCTTTCCAGTCGATGAGGAGGAACAATAATCCACAAATGAATTGCGAGCGATGCTGCGAATCAAAACCCGTTTGCACCCCCCGGGAGGGAAAAAAAGCCCCAAAAACAAGCAGGGGGATGCGGTGGCGGTGATGGAGGTGATGGAGATGGTGATGCGCTCCCGGTCTGGTCCGTAGTGTCAGTACATTTCCCCCCCGGTGTGGTGAAAGTGACAGTGCCGCTGCTGCTGCTGCTGCTGCTGCTGCAGATACTCGCCGACACTGGAAGTGACCGGGTGGGGTAGAGAGAGCTGGACGGATAAAGGGAGACAGAAAGAGAGAGAGAGAGCGAGAGAGAGAGAGAGAGGGAGAGAGAGAGGCGTGCAGATGGGGCCCGATGATCTGGCTGACTGGCACACCGACACACACTTTTTGTTTGCGGCACATAATCTACCCAATGAGGCGTGTCACTCTCCGTCTCCTCCCTTTAACTCTTCACTGGCCGACTGTCATTTGATGCGATTTATGGATGAGTAGACCCCCCCCACCCCCCCTCACACACACACACACACACACACACACACACAGAGCGACACACACACACACTCACACAGACACTCATTATTATTGTAATTCTAATGACAATAGTTGGTGGTTGTATTAGAATAAAGTGGTATTTAAGGAGTCCGATGTTTGCAATTTTAAGTGAAATTTCAGCTGGATGATAGTCAAAATACATTTTCCCCAGTTTATTATTATTGTTATGTTTATCATCACAATAAAGTGACAATCAAGATGTATTTACATGTAGGTTAATGAACTTTGTGGCTTTAACGCGCCTCTGAAGTGCTTCTTGGGGCATGAAGCACAGGAGCACCGGGAGCCCTCTCCGCCGCCACCCCGCAGTCCAGAGCGGCTCTGCATCGGGATAGTCTCGCCGCGGACCGCTCGCTGCAGCTTCTGTCTGTACTGTGTTCAGGCTCATTTAGGGGGCGCCAGTGTATAATTTGCATTGAGTGAGTGAGCTGCTATTTTGATGGAAATGAGAGGAAAGCTTCGGGTCAGGTGGAGCACTGATGTTGGTACTTTTTAACTTGTCCTTGGGAGAAGGCATTTATGCACACTGAAATGTGTTTAAAATACAGTCCTGTTAGGGCTAACATGAGTGACTTAACTTTATGCTTAATTACATTTATGTTGAGCTTGTCTTTTTTAACGTTCATGCAATAGTTTTGTAAATTACAAATTCCTTTAAAATACTATAAAGAGTAAGAATGACCAGATGTTATCAGGTGTTCACAAAAATAGATGATGTTAAACTGGAATAAGAGGCTCTCTTCAAGCTCTCTAATATATATCATAACTGACCACAAATGTCGTTTGAGTCAAGAAACAATAAGACGACTTTTTAAAACCAAAGATTTATAGGCCTAGATTTTCTGGCCTTATAGGCCTGCATCCATTCTTTATTGGCAATTGGCAAATAACTAGAATACCAGGACTTAAAATAAAATCAATGACATCATCAACATCTCCAATATCAAATTGTCTTTAATGTATAACCATTAATGTAGTGTTTACCTCCCTGTATTAGAGCAGAGTGTAAAATGAACTGAAAACCAAAAAAAAAAAAAAAAAAAAAAAAAAAAACAGAGAATAAATGACTTCCAGACAATTTTTATCAATTATTATATTCAACGAAACACATTTATTAACTTGACCGAGTGGACTCAATATGTCAAGTGTGTTGGATAGAGGCACAAAAAAGACAATGTTGTTATTTTCTCTAAAAAAAAAAAAAAAAAATATTGGATAAATTACTGGATAAATGCATTTTGTAGAGATAATTGTTCATTTGATATAAAACTTGTGATGGTGTAATAGGTGACCTGAGAGGTCAAAGGTCACAGTCAACTACAGAAGAGTAACCCCTAGAATGTGGATGCTGACAGTGACCTGCACCTCAGAGGGCTGAGGGCCAAACTGCTGCGCTTCAAATTACACTGCTGGTCTGTTTTTACTTGATCGTGGCTGTAAGTCACTTCGCAGCAGTAGATGACAATGAAGTCATTAAAAGTCATAAAGTGATGCAGCCCCAAGAAACATGGAGTGAAATCGGTTGGGAGGCTCACAGGTCATCAAACAAATCCTCCTCACTTCCTTCTGCTCAAGATAAAAGCTGAATGGTGAAGCCTGGCAACAATTGATGATACTCAAATGTAATTTCACAATCAAATGCTTCTACCTTAAAGACAAAAATCAGGATAAAATATTTTTCAAAATGTCTCAGTTATATTTGGGCTCATGGCCAAATAGTTGAAGAGGTGTTCTTGTTTTGACAATTTATTGAATTTCTTTTTCTTGTCTGCTTCTTCTGTGTTGCCTTTAATGTGAAAGTCCATCCTCAGACAGAGAAACCCCCACACTGTATGGTTGCAAAAGAAGGAAAAAAGGAAAGAAGAAAGAAAGAAAGAAAGAAAGAAAGAAAGAAAGACAATTTGCATGTCATAGGTAAATTTGAGGTGACAGATCAGTTGAACCATCCTGTCATAGTCACAATAAAAACCCATGAATGGTAAAATACACTTGTCACAGCTTGCTGAGAGCTGCTGGCCTTGCACTGCTTGTGTGAAATTGTACACACTTACTTTTTATCTGGTTCAATGAAAAAATTGTCATTGTTAAGAAATGCATTTGTGTAGATCAAGGAAGCGTAATATTGACTTCTGAATCTTTTTTGCCAGTGAAAAATGTATACAGAATATTTTTAGTTTTTAAATTTCAAGGCATTTTCTTGATTATATATATTGAAAGAACTCTAGAAGCCTCATTTTACCAGAAAGCAATATTCATGTTATGTGAAACACGAAACAGTGTGCAGTAGGAATACATTTTTCATTTAGAAAAAAATTGCAGTACAAAAATACAGTAAAATCAGCTTTTAGGCAGTTCATTTGATCACTGCTCTATTGTGAGACATTTGTTTGATTGTCATTGTAATAGTGATTTTTTATTTCAGTGTAGTTTCTGCACCGAAATCTTGAGGGAGAAGAAAAGCTGTGCAGTTTCAACAAACAAGTTCAAATATCTCTCTCGCAAGAAATGTAAGGGAAGGAGAGGATAGTTGTGTGTGAGAGTGTATTCACAAAGAGGGAGTGTGCGATGTTGCTGGGAGGGTTTGTATGTGTGTGTGTGTGTGTGTGTGTGTGTGTGTGTGTGTGTGTGTTTTCAAAGATAGAAATTCACAGTTGCGGGTGAGTGTGTCTGTGAATCATCTGGATAATTTGACAGCTGTATTGTTTCCTGAACACCACTCCCTTCGGCCCACATTCACATTTTAGATCGATTCCAGGCAGAGACTGTGAAGTCAATACTCTCATGTTTCATTACCAAGGAGTTGAATTTGTTTCAGATAAAGATGGGAAACAGAGAGGCTGAAGTTTTTAGGTATGAAACAAAAGAAGTAGAAATGCTTTTCCCATCAGTGATCATTGTGATGATTAGGATTAAATATGAAGAGCTTACAAAAAGAGATGCTGTACTGCACTATAGTCTTAGCAGTCCTTAGCATTGATCTTAGCTAGATGCTAATGGCAGCATGCCAATTGTTACCATTTGAATGTTAGCATGTTAATGTAAGCCTACAAGTTCCAAATGACTTATTGTTATTAGGTGGATATTTAGTATGGAGCCTAGTGTTTAGCAATTTACACGCTAACATTTAGAAAAAGACATAACCATGTTAAAGGACCAGTGTGTAGGATTTAAGTGGCATCTAGAAGTGTATTTGCAACCACCTCGGTTCTCCCTCCGATCCCTAGCATGAAGGAGAAACTGCGGTGGCCATGAATCGCCCGGTCTAGGGCCACTATTGGGTTTATCCATTCTGCAACAGTGTAGAAACATTGTGGTGCTACATGGCGGATTTGCCAAGAATATGGTGACGAGTGTGATTGAGGTCAACACAGATATAAAGTATTCCTGAGAATTAGCCTACGTTAATAGTCATTCATTTACTTAACGATTTACGTCCAGTGTTAACGTTCAGTGCAAAAGGTAAGGGTGCAGATTTTTGGTTCAAATGTTTAAGTTGCCTAACTCTAACTGCACCTTAACTATAAAGCAGTTATTTGCTGTAATTATAATGTATTATGTAAACATCAGAATTACATGTAAAAAAAAAAACAACAGCGTTGTCATTGAATGTAAATTGTCTATTGTTATAAAATGTATCCATGACACTGTCAAACTAACTATATTGAGTTTTGTATTTTGATTTGCTCATATTGCATTTTCCTTTGAGAAAAGTGACTACATGTTCACAGCTTGTCTTATCTTGCAGCTGTGACCTGTTACAAGGGTCATCCGTACATAACTGTTATTTTACTGAGCTTCCTCATAAGGTTTCTTTGTCTCTAGTCATGAGAACTTCCTTTGAGGAGTTTTTGTTGATAACCTTCGTGGCTAAGATAAGGGTCATATTCCTCATTATAAGACTTCCGAGGCAGGATCTGTATAAACGTGTGACACTGTCTTTCACTCCAGATGTATGAGCTATACATGGTGTTGTAAGACAAATTAAAGATGTAACATCTCTGTTGTTTCAATTGTAAATTATTGTATTATATCCATTTACATAATGAAAGTTAACGGCTCTGAGTGACTGGTACCCCTGAAAATGACCAGCAGGAACAATGGAAAGACCAACTGGGATCATTAGCATGAAGTTTAAAAACACTGGCATTGTGACCTTTTCCTGTGTTAACCAACTGGATTTCCTATCAGGTCAACAGTATTACCTGTTAACACTTTATGAGGAAAGCAGGTTGATGCCCACACCATGATTAATTCACAGTCATCGTGCAAAGTCTTGTGGAAATGAGCCATCAATTATAGAGAGAGTTTCTGACAGGATCATATTTTTATCATAGATCAACAGGCATTCTTGAATATTTCCACACAAAAACCCGAACAACTTCTAAACTAAACTTTATCTTTTATCTTCTCCTTGTGGTGCAATGATATTGATAAGTTAATTCCCCTCCGTTTCATTTAACATATCACGAGAATGACAACAAAAGCTTTTACAAATGGATTTCAGCAGACAGACACTGGCAGTGCTGTGTCCCAGACGTACTGTCATCGCATCTCATCAAATATTAGGCATGTTTTGTGCTTCTGGAAAAAAAAAAAATCAGCTCATGAGACTAATGCATTGATCTTCGATGGGTAAACACATCACAGGAAATACACATATTATTCACCCAGACGTCAAAGTCCTCAGCAGTGGCCATGTTGACAGTTATTGTTTCCAACAAAGCTTTTTAATACATTTCTCCTCTTTGATATGTGGAGTGGAATATGTCTTTTTAATGGTCCAACACACCCATATGCACACTGTACACCCATACACACACATAAATAAAATAAAAGGAACATAGGACACTTTGTTCCTTTATGAAACAGAAAACTTTTCCATCTTCCTGACCTTCTGTCACTGAGGTGCCTTTTAGCTGTAGGCAATAAACCCTCAGGTGAACCAGTGCCTTGCAGCTCCCACTGTCAATGTGTGTATCTGAATACGTGTAAAGCAATAGAGAACATTCATATATTGTTGATATTGTTATTAATATACTATCTTCAGTTAGGGACACTTGTAATGTAGACATGCCACTTGTTCCAGTTAACTTTAACTGAAATCTCTATTTGATATCTATGTTAACATTTGGTGTTAATATTTTCATTTAGCCTCTTTGGATGGTTGGAGTAAGGGGGTGTAGGGTACGGTGTGGAGTACAAATAAGGTGTTTGTTTACACATTATGACATAACAACTTGTCTTGTCTTGTATATGTTATGGGCTGATGGTCTATATCAGTGTTTTGGTATCTGAAATAATGTGTGGGAAATGTGGGAGATGCAGAAAAGGAGGGAAAAAAGGAAAATATAAAGGGTATGGCCTTGCAAGAAAATCACATAAATCATCATCAACTATATTAAATCAATTTCTGTTGTGTTAGATCTTTTATAATTCTCACTGTCTGCTCATAATGTTGTTGCAAAAGGAATTTAAGCTTATCTAATTGGTTGCTCCACATTAATGAATTGCCAGATCTTGTCTGAAATCATTCCTTATTTGCCACCTGGTGGATTTAACATATATTTATGTTCCATTTAATTTGAGTTTCTAAGTTTTTAATCATAACATTTGTGCACCATATTGCCTTCAGAAATTCTCACAAAGAGGAGAAAAATGTGGTGTCCATAGCATGTTCTCTTCTTTTTCCCAATACCGTGCCTTGCCTTTGATAAATGAAAGTGTGAGACAGCTCAGTATCCTGAGTGGGCATGCTCTTGTGTGCACAGCCATAGCCTCATCCATATAACCGTGCTGAGTGCTTCATACTCAGCATGACTATAACACCAGGGCCAGAGTGTTCATGTGAAGAGCCTCCACTGAATAATGTAGCCAGAAGATGCTTTTTTCAACTTGTGCTGTGTTGTGGAAATTAAATATGAAGTTGTTGTGAAGTTATGAAGTTGGTGGTTATTAATGAAATCTGACTTGAGCCGTTGTTTTCTTTTTGCATTTAACTGTTTTGACATTTGATATCACTTATTTTTTTTAGTTTGTACTGATATAATTTGAGTTTTAAAGAAGTTACTATTCAATTTTATGTCACATGTTTAACGTCACATGTTTAATGTCTGTCTTTCACTATCTCGGGACCATGTTAGAAATATGTGGAAATCAAAACAACAAACAGTTTCAATTCTCAATCACAAAATCTCAATTTAATGCTACACCCTCTAGATTGAACCATTCCCACACAAAGATCAGAAAATATAATTTCAGTATCGCAGGGTGATTTTGAAGATATTCTGCACCACAAAACTGAAATATCATTGTGGTTGACCCACTCACAGCTCACAATCTTTACTGGTTTTACTTTTTATTACAGTGTGTAGTGAAGAAGTAATCAAGGGAGTGATTTTGCCTCCAGCCCCTGTATCTTCTGATTGTCCATTAGTGACATCACTATTGTTTCATCGACAAGAAGACCCTGGCGTTGAGTAGAGGTATGTAAACACAGTCCAGACGCATTGAAGGAGAGTTACAGAGGAAAAGCTGACATGATGATGGACAAGCAGCAACACTGAGACAGGACTGTGAATGAGAGAATCAGCGTAGACCTTCCAGTCTCTTTCCAATGGAGGGCAGAAGAGGAGAGGGAAGAGACAGGCAGCGACTCTGAGCAAAGAGGAAGCGTGAGATGTTTGTGTGCGAGTGTCAAAGAAAGACAGAGAGACACACGCAAGGACACAATTCCTGTGATAGTGGAAGAGGATGTGTAAGCTGCTCATGTGAGACAGAGGAGGAAGCAGCAGTATGAAAATGAGGTTTTGTCTCATTTAATCACAAGTTTTTCTAAATAAATCTCAGTACTGCTACTCACTGTCTGTGATATAACACAAGAGTGACTCAACCTTCAGCCAGTTCAGGATCGTTCTTAAATTAGCTCTTTGAATCCTCCGCAGTCATACAGGAAGTGATGTGTTATTTTGACACATATATGGAATGCACAATAACTGGATGATTAAGTAAAAGACAGAAAAAAATACACAAGTGAAAAACACAAAATAAAATGCAATAACAAGCTTTTTTTTTTTTTTGGCCTTTTTTAGCTTTATTTGACAGAGACAGCCTGAAGAGTGACAGGAATGTGGGGAGAGAGAGATGGGGAATGACATGCAGGAAAGAGCCACAGGTCGGATTTGAACCCTGGGCCGCTGCGGCAAGGACTGAGCATTCGTACATGAGGCGGATGCTCTACCAACTGAGCTAAAACACACCCCAATAAAAAGCATTTTAAAGAAGTATGAGGTTGATGATATACTTATATGGAAACAAATAAAAAGACAACACTGAATATATCATTCTAAAAAGTAATGTATGTGTATCCAAAGCCTGATATATCTTATTCCTCTGTGCCACAGAGCTCCAATGTTGTCCAAAAACTATTAAAAACACATCAATGAGCAGCACTGTTGCTCCTTCATTACAACGAACACACACACACACACACACACACACACACACACACACACACACACACACACACACTGTAGTTGATTTTGACTCAATCCCACTTACACAGTCCTGCTGCCAGAGATACCCACCAGAGCACCATTGTATTAATGGTGCTGAAAATAATTCCCAAGAAACGCACTATTTAGTACTGCTTGAATAATGTTTCCAAAAAACTACAATGCCCAGGTATTTTAGGGAATGAGGCTTTTTTTTTTTTTTTTTTTTTTTTTTGAAAATCGAATTGTGAGGTGTTATTACAGATTTATGTCTTCAGTGTGAACCAGTGGGCTTGGAGCTGAGAGCCACAGACAGGGTAGAGAAAAGTAGAAATGGACTAACATAGATTTGTTGAGAAAAGAAAGATATAGAAGAACATAGACGCCAGTCCTTTAACAAATTATGCATGTTGGCTGAATTAATTGAAGAAATAATCTATAAAATTACTTTCTTCCCAGACAATAATGTCATAAGAGTTGAGTTTGTTGTTACAATAAATCAATTTAGTTCTGATGTAAAGCATTTAAAAGCTCATTTGTGCTATAGAGGTGCAGAATACAAACAAGATTAATGCATGAAGATGGACTTCCGCGCTGGCATTAATCCCCACATTTAGCTTTGAATTAACCAGGCGATTTAATCCCCACACTGCACGTTAAATTAACTTGTTTTTCCTGTCCGCATAGACATCAAATGGATCTGGACGAAAAATGAAGGAGAACGAGAGAAAACACAGAGGGGATCTGAAAAGGAAAAAAAAAAAACTGGGAAGGAATGAATTAATAATGAGCCACTTTTATACCGGATCCAGCGATTATACAAATGGGGGAAACGGCCAAAAAATATTCTGTATGGCATATGGCACTTCAGCTGCCATATGTGCCAGTTTTCACAAAAATTGGCAATGACGTTCATGATGGTCAGTAGTAACTGCCAAAAACACAGCAAGGCCTGAACAGAGGGAGAGAGAGAGACAGAGAGAGACAGAGAGAGAGAGAGGGATGGAGAGAGAGAGGGTGAGGGGAGGGGGGGAGTAATGCTTCAATAGCTTTGTTGGCTGGCTTGGACTCTTCTCTCCATAGCTTCTGGTCCTCTAACTACAAAGAGAAAGAGACAGAGAGAGAGAGAGAGAGAGAGAGAGAGAGAGAGAGAGAGAAGACAGAAGAAGGGGAAAAAAGAGAAACTAAGGCTGTGTTCAGATCGAGGAACATTTTCTACCTCTGTTCGGTTTGCTTGGTCGAGTGTGAACAGTGCCACTCACTCCCATAGCCTCCAAGCTTCTGAGTGGGCGGGCTGGTGGACGTGTTTGATTGACAGTTGAGCCGACAGAGGCAGCGAGCCACAATTGTCCCTTTTTAACCAAATTGGGTGCTAAGGAGCCACAAAAGATAAAAAACATCAAGAACTCCAATTCACTTTTGCACATTTCCATCTGTTTCACCACATCTGGAGAACAGTGAAAATAAGTCTGATAATGGTTGATAGATGTTGATCCAATTTGTGAAGACGATAACCCGAGGCTGAGACTCAGAGAGAGAACACTGGAGCATTTCCTCCGGAAATATCGGTACCAGTGAGCTGATTGGGCGTGATTTCCTAGCCATTTCTATTTGGCGTAAAAACAGCACATGCCAGCTTGAAATCACGTCTTTGTGCAGGCGCTAAATCAAATATCACATGCATGGACAGCATTGTAAACAATACAGACTAATAAAGACATAAAAAAGGGGACTGTATCTTTCACACTCATAAGGTGTAAAAAGATTAAAGTTTATCACAGCGTCTTCTGATAAGAGATCCAACATCTTACCTGACAAACTGAGCACATGCTGTAGAGGCAAAGTTTGGTTTTGACCAGTTTCAGCAGGTAAGTCCAGGAAGTTCCATTATGGGATTTCAGGATGTTGGCAAAGGACGTAGATTTAAATGCTGGTTCCATAGGCCAAAACACAGATAAGGCTCCTGAGTTCTTAAAATGGTTCTTGGGCCAAGAACACATTTTGTCAGCACTGACATTGACGTATAAAAAACACATCTTGACATTTGCAAAAAAAAATTCCAACTATTAAATATGCTTCAGCTACCTAACTAACTAGCTACCAATAAGTGTTTGTTTGGTAACCCATTTTCTAAACCATGGTGCAACACGAGACGTTTCTTCATGCATGTAGATAAGAGAGAAGCATTAGCTGGAAAGCTGTTGATCAGTGACCATCTTACCTTGTGGAACAGGTTACTAAAACTCTTATAGGTCTCTAAATGACTTTGTTCTCAAGCTTTGGTTAAGGAATCAAACACACAAATGTAACGTCAGTTAACTCTTCCCAGAAAATACAGTGGAGTTGTGATGGCTTTCTAAGGGCGTTTTCACACTCAGGCTGTCAGAAACCGAGGCTGTTCACCCTGAGAATTTGGTCCAATTGTTTAAGTGTGAAATCTGCTGTCACACCTGGGTGGAGTCCAGGAGAATGGACTTGGGTCCATCACAGTTTTCACAGATACTTGAATCTATACGCAGGATCTTCAAATGTTTGAGAAGGTGAACACTTGCTGCATTATCTATGCTCTGAAAACATACAGAATAATGCATGTTTCTTTGTTTATTTTAAGCTGCTCCCTGATGCATATAAATATTCCAGAATATAAATGACTTTTGACCATTTTGTGTTGTAATATTTTCCTCACTACACCACATCCCATTCCTGGCTGCCATGTATGGAATGGTTGGCTTTCATGTTCGGTGCAGACTTTGGGTCTGTCACATAGCTCACTCAAAGTGAGCCTTAGATCACCGTTTTGACCACCCAAAACAGATTCTTTTGGACCACACCTATGACTCACTCTGTATTGAATCTTTTGCCAGACTGATTTGGGGTGTTTGTGCGCTCTCCCCCATGCCTCTCAGTTTTTATCCTGTTCTGCTCTATGAACTGGTACAGTGTGTAATCACTGTTTCTGCTTCTCATAGCAGGTTTTACATTGTTTTCCACAATTTCATTCAGTTTTATCAGCTATAGTGTCTCTGTGCCATCTGTGTGCAGATACTGCGACCCTGCTTCGCCCTTATTCCACTAGAGATAGACTTAGTGGGCAAAGCCAAAATGAGATCTTATTTAAATACAGTAACACCGATTGTCCGGTCTCAGCTCAACTCATACAAAAGGCGGGAGCACTTACCATGTAGTAAGTCTAAAATTAGACTAAACTTAAAGACTAAAAGTCTTTTGTCTTGTGTGAGTGCGAGCGAGGGATGAATCCACTAGCGATAGCCACAGAGGGCTATGCCTATACTCATGGAATCTGGAGTTATGGTATGTAACTATCACTTGCATCTCAACAGCCAGTGTTAAAATCCAACACTTGACCGTCCAATGACTTCATGATTCACGCAGTCAGACTGAGCCCCAACAAATACAGGAGGTTGCTACTATGATCAACCTTATAAGATTGGAAGCACAAAGTGATGATTTTTTCAAAGCGGCTGATGTGAGGTGGATTGGAAACTTGACACAAATTCACAGAAGCTTTAAAAACGACCTGGCCAGTGGCAACCTCTTTCTCTTTGTCTCTGCTGATTCGGTAATCAAACGCGACTCTCGTACAGCTCCAGTTTGCAGTGACCGTGAAGCACGCAAACACGGCGCTGACCTCGCTTCCTTTTGATGACTTTCTGTCATGTAAATCCTATTTGTTTGTAGCTTTTCAGCTCAATTCCCAGGAGCTGAGACCAACCTGGCGTCTGCTCCATCGGCCATTATTTTGGGACGTTTTCAAAGGGACGATGACACATTTTCTGTGTGCATCATAAAGACAGTCCAACAACTGAACACGACCTTGTAATTTGCATCCCTCTTTTAAAATGTTTTAATTCTTGATGTTCTCTGTCCTGAATGAATGAACACAGTCAAACAAAGGCCACATAGGCCAACTTTCCCTTCTGTGGCGTCTGTGATTCCCCAAAAAAAAAAAAAACATTTCCATCAGCTCGGACATGGAGGGGGGTTGTGTGTCCCAGAAGAGTGAAGAGGAGCGAGCAGGGGGGCCTTTCCAAACCTGTGCCACCCCTGCCACCTCTACCCCAGGCAAACTGCCAGAGCAGCTCAGGGCTCAGAGCTGCGCTGAGCCACCATGGCAAGGCTTAATGTTCCAGGTTCCTCTGCCCTCAGGGCATCCTCCCATACACAACCCAACAAACAAAAAAAGAGAGAGCGCCACGTCTGCCTCTGTCTGGGCAGGGCAATGTCCTCCAAACTCTTCAAATGCTCTACTTGGCTTTGCTCGCCTTGTTTCACATAACTGGGATAATTCAAACAGACTGAATTCCCCAGTTTGAAAAGTTTGTTAATATATCACAAATTTGATCCTCGCAAGATGTGATGTGAGTGTAACTTCATAATGACATAGTGAAGTGTTCTCATAGGTAAACTTTTATCTTATGTTGCAACAACAACAACAACAACAACACATCTGGTTCTCACTTTTAATTCTTCTTGTATTCTCATAAGGTTTTACAAATGGTTTCTTCGGGTGTCCAGTGACTGTAATAATGACAGAATGAGTCAAAACTGTTATTTGGTAATTCAACAATCAAATAAAAAATCTGGTACAGTTTTTCTTCTATTTTCTGGTGCAAACAGCTGTTTGTGATTACCGAGCTGTGAAAATAATTTTTTGGGGGGAGTAAAATCAGAAATATGAATTGAAATTCTGAAAGTTATCCTCTGGCCTTTGATTGTCGTGGTCCTCTGGTTGTCGTATTCAAAAATACTGAGAAAAAACATGGATTGTGTAAGCTGTTTGATGAGGAAACGGTGGAAAGTGAGCCCATATAATTTTATATTATGATAAAATCTGAAATATTCTGGTGTAGAGATAATAAAAAATAAAAGAATGTTTTGATTTGGACTGACTTTATTATCAAAATTGTTAGAAATCGACCTCTCCACAAAAATATTTTCCATGCACTGTTTCGCAGTGCTGAAGCCTCATGGGGCCAGGACTCATGTTTGTTTTACCCTGTGCACATGCATCACATAGTTTGTAGGATAATGCATGAATTGCATGAGGTCTCCACATCATTCTCATCCTGTGTGAATACAGCTCACGTCACCAATTTTAATGTTGAACCTCTGTTTGAAAAATGCTGGAGAGGGGAGGGTTGGGGGCTGTTTTGATGTAGCAGAGAACAAAAAAAAAAAGAAAAACATGTGAGATGAAGATGACAAATGATGTGGAATGCCTTGAGGAGAGGCTGTCAGCAACACAACACCAGCAACCCCCCCCCCAAACAAATCCCCATTTACACCCCTCCAAACCTGTGGTGACCTAGGACGACTGCACACAGGGCCGCCGCACAAAACAGCAAATCAAAGCCAGGAGCAGCAAGCACACAGCCGGGTCCCGATGGAGCAGGGCAGCGAGCAGATCAGGTTGTATGTGTGTGTGTGTGTGTTGCTTTAAAAGCAAACAGTGGGACACAGCTGCTGAGTGGAAGGCAGGGTGTGTTTGCGGGTGTGTGGCCCCTCTCAGACTCCCTGAGCAGGGAGAGCTCTGCGTTCCATAAGTGCGTCAAAGTTTCATCTCAAAGAGACAAAAACACACAGAGACAAAAAAGAGAATGAGAATTCAGGGGCGTTGAGGGTTAGCTGACAGATTAAAAAAAAAAATGAATAAAAACAAAAAACTGAAAACCCATGCAGACGCTCCAAAGACAGTTCAGGGTGGGAATGTTTTTTAGGGAATCTGTCCGGTGAGAACTATTCAAAAGGCGGATTCAAAAAGTTTCTGAGCGCTAACGAACTGTTATGACAGTGACATGAAAGATGCCTCAATGAAGAGGACCTCCATCATGGACGCTGATGAGCAGCAAGTGCAAAAAAATCGCCATTGAAAACGCACGTGGCAACAGAGATATGTAGCACAGATGTAGCTGTGGTTGAAGTGACACATTTTTGTCACATTGCTGATTTTGGCTGCAACCCTAACAGGAACCCATGGAGGAATTCATGCAATTTGGGGGGAAAAAAAAGTCATATTTGACTGTTTTCAAGCTGCTGAAAAGTTAACAGAAACTGACCGACGACAAATTAAAAGACTATGAATTTTCAGTTGTTTTAATTCATATGGCAGACTTGGATAATATGGGATTACTCACACCACATTTGCACTAAAACACTAATTTTTAACATAATGCAAATTTAAAAAGCTGTAAAAAAGAAAAAAAGCAGCTGTAAAAATTCTGACATAAGTAATGACTTTTAGTTTTCTTCCTGAGCCTTTTAATTTGAAGCCTAAGTGCTGAAAATATGTTTTATCACACAATAAAAGGCATTTTATTGCTATATTTGAGCATAATATTTTATATATAAGTATTTTTCCAAGTCTTATATTTAATTTTATAACTATGGAGCATTTAAAGTAGCATCTAAACCGTAGGGGGAGAGCCAGAATAAAGACCAGTCTCACTCCTTTCTTACAAATTGTTTTAGTGCCATATGGTTTGCAAGATTTGAGTGGTGGCATTAACGAAAGAGAAAATAAATCCCTCTGGACTTCCAGTGCCTCACAGGGAGCTAAAAAGGGGGGCACCATCCTGGGACATACCGGCAGTCAACAGGGATCCTTTAACTTATGACCCTTGTTGACATGGATAACCATGTCTGACCATAATCACTTTGAAGCCCCCCTCTCCTTCAAGACGTTTAAGCTGAAGGAAGGATCCCACCCTTAACAAGTGACCCCTGGTTTTAACGAAGCACTGCATCGCCCTGGGCACCTTATTCCCTGGACTTACTCAGGGGTCATGCACCCGGGGTACATCGACCTCATTCTTGTCACGTCAGGGCTAAGCAGACGGCGTTGTCCTCCGCACTTTCTGCACGGGGGAGATTTCACAGCAGATTTACCTCATAACCACCATCATCCTCCCCTCTGCTCTCTAGGGAATCCTCTAATTCCCACTGTGATCTCCTTTGTCTTTGTTGTTGCACGTCTGAGCCTGGCACGCACCCCGAGCCACCAGTCCTCGTTTGTCTTATGTGGTTTTGGGAAACGGGGCGGGGAGCGTGAGGCTTACTGGAGCAAAGAATGTGCAACGTGTTACCAGGACGCCTGCCAGGAGAGAGGATGGACCCTGCTCCGAGTTTTAATTGGTCTCATATTCTTGGCCTCAAGCATGCAGGGATTGAAAGAGAGTGTGCGAAAAAAGAAGAAAAAAAGGCATCAGAGTGTGGAAGTGGATGTGACACAACTCATTTCAAATCCTGATGGTTTTAAGAGAAATTTGGTGGGCATAAAGAGTTCGGAATTAAACCCAAACAGATTATCAGATAAAACAATTACACAGTGCTGACAAATGTTAAAATCAGACCGGAAGCCGTCATTCAATGCTGGGTAAAAAAAATAAAAAATCCTGCAGAGTAGTTGTTACCCCGACACAAAAGACTTCCTAATTTCATGTGCAAATTAAGCAATCTGCTGTAATTGCAGCGGGGATGAATGAGTCCCTGGTTATTTAACTCCAGAGTTTAGAAAACCAAAGCGGCACTCAGGTGTATGCACTCAAACTGCCTGAGGAAGTTGGAGCAAAAGACTTTGGGCACTGTGAAGCCAAGTATGTGACCCATTGAAATGTTTGGCCTCGGCTTGAGTCTAAGCTTCTAACTGAGCGTCTCACACACACACACACGTACACACACCTCCCCAACCCCCTTGTATTTGAGTGGCGTTTGGTGTTAAGCTAACATGACTTGAGGCTCAGGCACTGCAGCTCAACGTCCGGCTAAATATTGCTGAGATTGGCCCGAGTTTACTGGTATCGTAACTGCGCCCATTTAATGCGGCAGCCTCGGACCACACATCTTCAGCGCTCATTACTGTCACAGCCCCTTAATATTAGATTAGTGACCCTTAAATTAGAGGATGACCAGAGAAGGAGGCTGGAGTGATTGCCAGGAGGGATGTGCAGGGGTATTTGCCCACCATCCATCCAAACCTCTTATGTTCGCTTTGGGAAAACGGACGCCGTGGCCTGGACTCATGTCATCCTATGTGGCCGGTAATCGCATTAAAAGTTCACACAGTAGTCCGAGATGAAAAAACTGTGCTGTGCTGTGGCTGTCCTCAAAGGCATCCCATGTGAAGGAAGACGGTGTACATTACAGGGACATGACTCCAGGCTTAAATTGAGCTTGTTAGCTGATGGTCCTATACTCAGAATGATGTAAAGACACTGGGGGGACTTTAACAGGAAATACAGATGCCCGCTGAACTGAAAATTTCTCTGACAGCATCAAACTTTGTTCAAATGACTTTTGAACTACTTGAATTAATGAAAATTTTCTATTAAAATGTATGTAGTTTTAATCAGCTTGTTTTTTGTTTTGTTTTTTGCCTTTTTCAAGCTTTTTTATTTTGACAGAGACAGCTGAAGAGTGACAGGAATGTGGGAAGAGAGAGAGAGATGGGGAACAACATGCAGCAATGGGCCGCTGCAGAGCCTTTGTACACGGGGTGGATGCTCCACCAACTGAGCTAATCGACGCCCCAATCAGCTTCGTTTTTAGACTAAGCAACATACTTGCTATTAGACCAGGAGTAGCAGCTCTGTGATTACCTTTGATAAATGGTTAGCATAAAATAGTTGTGAACAACTTCTTGTGATAGTTGATATCAAATTTGGAGGAAATGTCAGAAAAGTAACGTGAAAAATATCTTTATTCACTTTATTTCCATAGACAGAGCCAGGAGACGATTAGTCTAGCTCAACACAATGACTGTAAGCAGCTACCCTGAAAACCTGTTTTGGTTTACTCTCTGAGCAGCTTCATACCCCACATGGGGCATTTCAGAAGCGTTTTGCCTGCCAGGCTTTGTTAACTTGCTCAGATCTTTTTCCTTGGTTTATGTGCTTCTACCGTAAGTGAGTAGCCTATGTAGCTAAATACTTTATTTGTTTTTTGTGTGAAAATTGACCAAATTCTCTCTATGCCTTTTCAGTGTCCGACTTCCAGCCAGCTCAATCTGCTCTGTGCTGCATGACGCGTCTGGTCACATCATCCGTCAAAAATAGAACGGCCACATGATCTTTGCGAAGCAGAAGTTTTTTTTTCTGAGTTGGAGTTCAGATCGATGAGGGGTAGGCTGTGCTAACTTGGTTCCATCTAAAGTCCCCAGAGAATCTTTATATTATTTCCTTTATTGTTGGTTCACACAGTAAAGTATTTCCCCTTCATTCAGCAGTCAAAACAGACAACGAGAAACTAATTACAGTACTTTGTCACATGTGACAATTCACATTACAGGGTTAGGGTTCCTGTAATTCAAATGGATGTGATTTTGGTGACCTCTAACCTTCTGTATAACACCACTGTCCAGGCAAAATTTTGACTACCACCAGTTTTGGTCACAGGGAAGGTGAATTCCAAGAAAATGTTAAATATTTTGGATATTAGGGGTCCCCAGAGGAGTAACTATAATGTTGTGACCAGCTAGCTATTTTTCTATTTTATTAATCATTAGGTCAAAATAACACATATCATAGATTCAAAATAATTGGATGAAACAGATCTAAAACAGCTAGAACATTATATAAATGAGTCCAACAAACTGTGAAACCTGATTCTGTGTGGTCTCCTGTAGATAATGAGAACCTGAGATGAAGAGAGCAGTAACAGTTTCATGCCACTGCAGCTCAAATAAAATAAAACTTCCTGAAGGAAAACAAGCAACACGATTCCCATAATGCCACCGCCTCCCAAGATTCTGGGTGAGTGACAGTACTGTTTGTCATGGTGTTTTCTGTTTGTTTTTCTGCTTTCTAGGTTACAAGAGTTGATACTGGGTGAACCTCTGTGTTCTCTGTTCTCCAAACATTAAGTTTCCTAAACAACGGCTGAATTCACTTCTGTGGTCAGGCCAGACATGATTATTCATGAATGCTCTGATACTTGTACAATAACATGTGTTTTCTCTCACTCGGGCTTGGCGAGGAGGGAATGTGCTGAGGTTATTGATTACACTTCTGAGAACTGCAGGGAGCAGAGATTCACTTGTGTCTCCGCCAGTTTGCCTTAGCTCATATGAGTAGTGACTCTCCTAATCAACACTGTCAGTTTGTCACAGCAGGGGAATTTTCTGTCAAATTTGGCCCAATGTTATACTCAGTTCTTGGCTTGGTCTTTTACTTT
Organism: Sciaenops ocellatus; assembly: GCA_033000465.1. Classification (NCBI taxonomy): domain Eukaryota; kingdom Metazoa; phylum Chordata; class Actinopteri; family Sciaenidae; genus Sciaenops; species Sciaenops ocellatus. The sequence goes on along the minus strand of CP136880.1, from coordinate 21,249,516 downwards.
TGAGCCTCAGGAAATGAAATAAATGCACAAACAAATATTTGCTTTCAAACCTGTACGTTTCTGGCACATTAATCAATTAGACACATCTGTTGCATCGCTTCTTGATTCATGTGTAAGCAGATATTTGTTTTAAAAAAAAAGATGTATTATTGATTGTCAGTGGGCAACCATGCTTACAGCTTTGTGAGGCTACTCAGGCACAACACTGCTTTGAGCTACGAATGCTAACATGCTCACATTGACAATGCTAACATGCTGATGATAGGCAGGTATAACATTTACCCTATTCACCATCTCAGTTCAGTGTGTTAGCATGCTAATATTTGCTAATTAGTACCAAACACAAAGTTAAGCTGAGGGTGACGGAATGTCATGTTGCAAATATGCTATTTGGTCATCAACCAAAGGATCATTTACAACTTGTGAACTTGTGTATACAAGTGGCTTGAACTGATCAGATGGGCCAACTTGCGTGTATCCTGAGCTTTATGAATCTGTTTAATAAAAAACAGAGATGATTAATGGAGGGAAATAACAGAAAGCAGAGGAGAGAGTTTCTGGTGAGTCCTGAGTTACAAAGACTCACACAAACACTGTTAGTTGATACATGGGCATGCCTTTGATGCAAATAACCACAAATGGTTCAGTGGTTAAATTACACAAATGATGCTTTGCATTCTATCTGAACACATGTTGAAAGCGCAGGGGAAAAAAAGAAAATTGCAAATTCTAAAAACTTTGGGACAATTGAGCAAACTCCATCTGCTGAGGAAGACAATCGAAAGCTCGTTTGTTTCCATCAGAAGACTCTTTATTGATTCTCTGTGGTAGTTTTCTTGTTATTAAAAAATACAAATTTGAGAACAGCGTCCGTCCTCTGAAAATGATTCTGTTTGATTTGAACTTGAAGAGGGACGTCTTCTAGTTCAATTAATCATAATCCAGCTTCAGAATTTAACATTCATGCAATACAGCATGATACAAATTCATAATAAAACTTTAAATATACTTATACTGCAGTAATTTCAGTTCTCAATTTGACAAAAGACACTGTGTGACATTGTGTGTTGTGTGTTTTAGTCATGCCAGCTTTTTGATCTTGGTGCCAGTCATCATATCAGCATCTACTGAGCACTAGGCAGAACATCCTCTCCATCTCAGCTTCATTTGTAACTCTGCACAAAGTTCAGGATGTTTTTCATTTCAGTTTTGTGTCTTCTCCAGCTATCACTCAGGGTCAGGCGGAGGCCTGCTGGCCCTCAAGCCAACGCTGCTAATATTTGGTGACACTGCGCCAACTCCCTCCGCTGTCTCCAGTCTGCACTCTGGAAACCTGAACAGGAAAAGGCGGCGAGAAAGCAAAATTGATGGGGACTTGGCAGTCGGCTGGCTACGAGGGCGAAGCACGGTTCTGAAAATGGCAGCTGTCAAGAGATGTGACGCTGAGGCGGAGCAGGCGAGGTCCAACCCCCCTCCACCCACTACGCCCTGGTCTGTCTGAGGACTTTGTCACATGCGTTAAATACTCCTGGTCTTCAGAGTAAATGCGGACCGGCAAGCTTGTCAAGTTGAGTGAGGAGGTATGTCTGTGCGTGAACTCAAGTGTGACTGTTTAGGTAAATCCAGCGCTGAAAACAGGCAAGATTTCTTCATTGATTCAGCCAAAAGCCAAGGGAACAATTATACAAATATATAATCACATTTAACATCTTGCACCTAAATGATTGGAGATTACAAATATGTAACAGTAAAATGAACACTGACTTGACAAGAGTTGAACTTTTGAAAGAAAAACATGTGAAAACAGCAAAAATGCCCAAAAATATTGAAAGGTTAATGAATCCTTTTTAAAAAGAATCCCAGGATTTGTAACAAAATCAAAACACATGTTCCCTGTTGACAGAACTGTTTTATCACAAGGTCCATTTAGTGGCTCTGTTCATCAGCAGATGGAGTCTGAATTTCCATTTTTCTGAGCACTTTCAGGGTTTCTTATTTATGTTGGCCTAATAGCTAGCTAGTTCTAATATCACTTGAAATACAAAACATCAACAGATAAAAACGGAAATGTGAATGTATGACACGTGTACTACACTAGATCAGAAACAATAATATAAGCAAAAGAAAATAAAAAGGGCTAGAGAACATCTTAATAATAACAAACATAGTGATAAAAAATAGTACATGTAGCAGATTTGTTTGTTATCCAAGTAAGTGTAGTCAGTCACAAGAATAAAGTTCAGGAAACTCCTGGATCAGCACCAAAAACTTGGTCCTTGGCAAATCGTCTAACATTCAGTCAAATTTAACAAAAATCTGTTATTCTCATTCTCCTGCTGCCAAACAAACAAATTGGACTGAAAATATAATCTCTTTGCAAAGAGGAAAAATGGATGATAATCTTTCAATTCTAATTTAGCAACAATGCAAGAGGATCATGGTTGTCAGATACAATATGGCCTGAAAACTAAGATGAAAAACAGCAAAAAAAAACAGAGTGGTGAAGACAATTCACTACCCACAGAGTTAAAACCGAACAGTACTGTTGCTAAAAGATTAGGGATGATCAAAAGGCCTACAGTGTATCCATACTTCAGCCATGCATGTGATCCATGCGTTAAACCAATGTTAAAGTTTAATGACAACCATTCATACTGCATGTTGCGTTGCTATACATTCCTTGAAGCACCTGTCCCCGTGTGAGGTCATGTGAAGTCAAAACCTCTCCCAAGCCACGAGAAAACAACAATGTGCCAGCAAGTTTTCTTCTAACGCTGGAAAAGTGCAAAGACTCCCATGACAGGCTGGAAAAAACATCGGCAAGATGAACTGTGAACACAGCAATTGTTCTTCGCTGTCTTGCTCCAAGCGCCTGGAGCAGTTTGAACCAGGGCTGGTGGAACAAGGGGGGAGAGGATTGTGGGTTGCACTGGAGGTGACGAGGCTGGATGGATTATTTGCTGCCAACTTAAGTGACAGCAAGGCTCATAGACTTCCTTCTTCTTTAAAAAAGTGTTTCTTCCCCCCGAGGGACAGCGTCCTGTGGGACAATTATTAAGCTGTGAAGAGATGGTCCTCACCAATCAGCCACCGTCAGTGTTCAGCAGGCTGACATGTGAAGCAACAGCTAATCGAAAGCCTCGTCCTCTTTGGTTTCACATCAGTGGCTGCACTCTTTCTGTTCGTTCTCTTTGTCTTTCTTTGTTCCACTCACTGTTTCTCTGCTTCTTATGTACCCATTCAGTCAAACACACAAGTGACCCTAACCCTAATTTTTCCATTGACTACTTACATAGCAGAACTTAACCCTAAACAACACATTTCCAAGATGAACCTTCAAATCAATTGTAGTTTTGAATCCAAACTGAAAGAGGCAGTCACAAAATCCTAAAACAGCGCTGACATAATGAATCTGCACAGGGACTATTATGCTCAGATTTAAAACTTTCAGCATTGATTGCCCAGCCTGTGCTCGCCTTTGTAACAAAAAAATTTGGACCAAAAAATTTGAAGATCCTGCCAATTTTGGCGTGAGAAGGGTTGTAAGTCTCACAGGGTTGGTGCAAACTGTTTGCCAATAAAGGTTGATAAATGTTGTATATTACTTAATGTCCCCATAACTCATTTTCCTGTGACCTCATTCTACTGAGTAAAATGTGGTGTTTCTCATCTTTGAAGAAGCAAAGTCTAGGAATACACACCAATATGCAGACGGACACACAGTCATCATCTACGTAGTTGGGACGTGTATGAACTATTCAGGATCCTGAAAATAGAGGGAATAGGGGAAGTTCAGGACCCCCAGAGTTAAGAAACAAATTCTGCATGAGTGTATTTTGTGTTTGTTTTCCCACCGCTTCTCACGTTTGTGACGATTAGGCCCCGTACTGTAGGAGGAAGTGCAACTATTATCATCAATGACTCTTGACATTGGGTCATCTGTCTATCCAGTGTCTGTGTTTTCCTTTTTTTAAGCTCTTTCTTCATCTTTTTTTATGTTTCAGCTGTCTGTGCATAAAACTGGAACTTTCACATTTGACCAGCCAGGAATGTTCAGCACGCCTAATTCTTCTTATTCATGCCTCAATAAACATACTAATTTGATCACAATTACTTCATTTGGAGCACAAACGGGGTAACTTTCCTGAGTTCCTCTGCTTTAGATGACAAACAGAGCTTGTGTATGATGCAGCACAAGACAAGTGCCTGAAGAAACGTAAGGAGAGCATGTGTTAGCACGTACAACACGTGCAATATCCTCAACCATTGTACCAATATTCTTACCACTGAAAGTAAAAGCAATCTCTTCCGCTTCAACTTTTAGTCCTAACAGACCAACAAGCCACTGAGATGCTTATAACTTCACACTCTTATAAATGAGGATGTTTTTTCTAAGTGACCCAAAGGTTAATGATGATTATTATGAATAAAAGAAATTGTACTTAACACAAAAAATGTGTATTTAAGCGAAAAAATAGACCCTTTTCAGGCACTTTACACTGCAAGAGCAGCTGGAGTTCTTACCTTTTCAGAGTATTTCTGCTCTCCATACACTGGAAGTGGTGCCAGAAATAAACACTCTGATTAATGTGCCAAAATTAATCTCTAATCTGTTTCTTGGTATATATCCTAATTAGAGTTTTTAAGAAATGCCAAAATGTAATCATTCATTAATACATTTTTACCATAGAGAACTTGTCCACTCAACACTCAACAGCTCTCAACAAAAGCTAATTCAGTCACACTTTTATGGAGCAAATGATTAACTAATTTTGACAAAAAAGGCCCTTAACAGTACATGAATGACATAGTTGTGAGTTTGTCTTACAGTTAGTCACGTATTGCCTCATGAATGCTACTTCCAAAAATAAGTCATACTTATGGTGTAAAGAAATGAGGCAATACATTGCCCTCTGGATATGTTTTCTACAACCTGTGTTGAGCAGACGAGTTTGATTTCAGAGGGTGTCTTGTACCTGGAATTTCACAGGATCAGCTTTGCAATAATAAGTAGTGTGTCAATCAACAGTCCTACGTTGTGAAATGTCCTTGAGCAAGACTCTGAATTCCCACTTTACACACTCATGCAGAGTCTTAACAAAATACTCCTCCAAAAATGTAGTAAACGTAACGCAGTGATGAAAGTGACTTTTCCAGAGACGAACATGCCTCAGGATGCTGCGCTGACCTGATCTCTGCACAAGCAGCCCTTCAGCCTGAAAGACATTTCATCAGAGTGGAAGAAAAGAAAAACAACAAAAAAGGTGGTGAGAGCGAAACACTGCTGACACTCATCTGCAGTGCTCTGGACAGGAAGGTGAGCAAACAATCACCAGGAGCAGGTGCCTTTTGATGGACAAAGCTGTCAGTGCGAAGGAAGGCTGCATGTCAGCCAAGTAAATAAAGCTTGGGGGGGGGAGACGACCAAGATGGATGCAAATTGATGGTTTTGTTTTTACAGAATAGCGGCAGTGTCTGAACTGGAAGGGAAGAAGCAGGTAAAAATGTAGTCATACATACTCAAACTGTTATAAAACATATTTTTTCTTTACATTTTGACACGACAAGATTTTGTAAAAGAAAAAACACTGTACTTCTTTCAACCCAATATATTGAAGATACTAAAAGAACCCCCTATCCAAACTCAAGACTGCAACACCAAACTCACAAAGTCTTTTTGTTTATTCAGATGCTTGAAATATCTGATTACTTTGTCCCCCTGATGATTATTCCAGGATGGCGCCAAAGTGTCAACCATCTAACACTGTGACAGGAACCAGGATAGCATTTGTGTTGTGTGAGTGACTATGAAATCTGTCTGACGTGTTTGGTCAGTCTCTGACCATGAGTCTTCAGTTATGGACTTTGGAAACATTTTGTGGAAATCTGTTACCCAACTGTTGTGACTTTATGACTCCGCTGTGGAAATAACTCATGTCAAGTGTCAACTCATGTCAAGTATATAAATGGTTCAGCTCCTGCCACAACAGTCAATCCAATACATATTTTTAATTCATTGTTTACTTTTTCCTTCTAGAATTATATGAAAATGAAAATTATGGGGAATATTCTATGGGGAATCATATTCCGCAAGATTTTTTCCAGGACAGAATTTTTCTGTGTATATATGAATACAAATATAAGTGAGATGACATATATGCTACCTTTTCTCCCTTATTTCCTTTCATTTTCATCTTTTTTAACCCAAACAAAAATTTGACTGTTGTCTGACTCTGTCATATTTTATTTTTATTGATATTTGTTGTGTAGTCAGAATGCCAGAAAAGTTTTTTTCTTTGTTATTTGATTATTGTTACATTTGATTGTCTGCTAAATGGGAACAGATGATTACAAATATGGGTAGATATTACATATAGGCCTGTTTTGAGATCTCAATGCATAAAAAAGATCAGTAAGATTTTTAAAAAGTTTTTCAGTTTGGACAACTGATATATATTTTTTTAATTTTTCATTAAAAGTTTCAAAGGAAATAAAAAAAAATAGAAGTCTTTAGCCAAATTAGCCTTGGCTCTACTCAGGCAAGGCAGTGCTTTGAGCTGAATGCTAATATCAGCATGCCAACATTCAATGACAACGCTAGCATGCAACATTTCCATGACCTAGTTTAGCATGTTAGCATGCTAACATTTATGTAGTATAGCTGAGGCTTATTGAGATCACAAAAGTGTTCTGCAGTTCATCCAGCCGGGAACAGCAATATCTTTACCAAAATTTGTTCAAAGGATCAGTGTGTAGAATTTAGTGGCATCTTATGGTAGTTGCTAATTGCAACCCCCTCACCTGAACATCTCCTTCCTAGCCTGAAGGACAAACTTTAGTGGCGACAAATATGTGAAAGGCCTTATCACCTTATCAAGAGCCAGTGTTTAGTTTGTCTGTTTGTCTGGGCTACACACATGGCAGACCCCATGGAAGAGGACCTCTGTAGATATACAAGGCTCATTCTAAGGGAATAAAAACTAAATGATTCTGGTGTATACACTAAAGAAAATATGTTTTATATTCCACTTCTGTCATATTCTGTAAATAGTTCCCTCTAAATTTTAAACACTGTACCTTTAAAGGTACAGTGTGCCTTTAAAGGTACAGTGTGTAAGATTTGGGGCCTCTATTTTCAGAATAAGGCAAACATGGAATATAATATTCAGAACTATGTTTTGATGCATGTATAATCATCTGAAAATAAGAATCTTTTTTACTGTTTGTTACTTAAAAAATATCCTTTTATATCTACAGTGGGAGAGGGTCCCCTTTCATGGAGGCCGCCATCTTGAAACACCTTATTTATACAGTAGTCCAGAACAGACAAACTAAATACTGACTCTAAACAGGGTCCTTAAAGTGTTGTTTCTCCTTTACATTAGGAAGGTGAGGGTGATGTGAGGAGATTACAATGCAGTGATTGGACCAGTAAATGCAACTAAATTCTACACACTGTACCTTTAAATTCATCCAACACTTGCCTTGACATTTAACTTAAAACCACCAATGTTAACCTTACAATGGAACTCGATGAAAAGTCAAGGAACTGCCAAAGTCAGTAGGACTGATTATTTAGGGACCATCAATGTCTGTATGAATTTTCATGGCAGATGATTTAAAAGATGCTGAGATGTTTTGTTCTTCTTTGTCAAACCGTCGGACAGACTTCTGGTAGTAGTAGTAATGCAGTACTCTTATCAGACAGCAACATAAAGATGGTCTGATTTTAAAGATAATAAACAACAATGCAAAACATCCTATCTCATGTTCAGTCTTAGACTGTCTCAACCAGAGAGTTTAATAGAATCTTACACTGCCCCATCCCCACTGCTGAACATCAGGGAACCACTCAATGTTCCTGCTGTGACATTAATCGGTTCAGTCTAATGTTTCCCGAAATTAATCCATACGCCCTCACACAGGCTTTCACTTCCTCCCATGATACTCCACGCCAAAGAAATCTCTGACATCTCAACAGCACAGTGAAAGAAGCTGAAAGGGTAATTCTGAAACGACTTCATCACCTGTTTTTCCCTTATCCAGCCCTCCCCACTGCCCCGTCTGAGAGTGTATTTATCCCGATTTCCCTCTAATCCAATTAAACATGGGAGCAGAGGTGCTGTCACTGCCAAACATGTTTCTGCAGGAGCCAACTGAAAAAAAGCCTCGAGACAGATTAAGGCAAAGAAGATCCTTAATTTGTTAATCACTGAACTCTGCTGTCACTGATAGGGGGAACGAGCATGTCTTCATACACTGGCCCTGATATGAATGGGGAGTCAAGCGTGAAACACAAAGGGGGAATCAAGAACAATTACCGGGAGACGATGGGGGGGGTGAAACGTGGATTCATTTCATTATCTGGACGACGCCTTGCTGCCTGTCCTCTAAATGCTAACGTCTGCCTCAGAGGAGCACGGAGTCAGTGCAGATGTGTGCTTTAACTGAGTGCATGCAGGGATGTAGTCGAGGGTAAACCTAGAGGCGGTCAGTTCAAACATACATGGTCATCTATGTAAAAAAAAAAATACTATAAAAACAGCCTTGAAAGAACCTTTTGCAATTCAGGTTCAGCAAGTGCATCTTAAAATCTGCATAAAGGGAATTCAGAGATTTATTTAAAATCACATTACATTGAAAGTTTGAAAGTTTGAGTTCAAGGTTTTTTGGGTGGACCTTAAATCATGGTTTGATGACAGACTGAAGCCATACATACATAATTTTTACTTGGATTGTTTGAACATATTATAACCCTGTAGTTAGGTGCTTCCAACATGGTGACGTGTCTGATCTGTACCAACAGAAACGGATTAAGCTTACATGGAGCAGTTGATGAACAAAAGATGGTCACTGTGTGCATTATAACCACTCACATTACTCAGGCAGATGTAGGTGCTGTCTAACTCCCAAAAACGCTACACTCATTACACACACACACACACACACACACACTTTTGGCTTTTGTGCGTTTTGACTCTTGGCCTCAAGTCATGATTGATAGATGCTGTTTACTTGTGGGCAAGGTACTCAATTTCAACTTAAGATGCCATTAGTGACAAACAATGCTTTCTCAAAGGAGGAAAAACAAGCTAAAATAACAGTTATTAAGGTAATTATGAGTTATAGATGCTATTAGGGCTCGATGGATCTTTATTATTGTGGCTAATATTTCTTTGGTAGGTTTTTTTGAGGTGCCTTGATATTCTGACGCCTCTCCAATTATCAATAACGAGTTTTTTCTCTCTTGATGAAGAATCATCAACACACAGGAGTTCTGAACTTCAAGGACCGTCAGAGGACAAAGCTGTACAATCAGTAACAGTAAAGAAACATTTACTGTACACTAAACCACAGTGTGTCACAGAGCATAGGAAACTGATTCAGTAATGTTCTCAGTTGGTTGAAACCTTTGATCATTTTTCATCAGTTCTTACAACAAAGAAAACATCTACTGTATTATCACTGTTATTAAGTATTTGAAATGTACTAGAAAGAAGCCTTAGCAGTTTTTGCCCTCTGTCAGTTAGAGTGGATCACCTCCTCTTGGCTCTCTCTCTCTCTCCCTCTGTGTGTCTGTTTCCTTTTTCCATGAAGTAGTCTGTTCTCTTCCAGTTTTCCATGGCTGGCTCCATATTCTTTATTCTGTATGGTTTATAATCTATTCAGTTTTTATCATCCTTTTTGTCCATACTGGAATTTACAATATTGGTATATTCTGTGACATCATTTGCACACCATATTAAAATTAAAACATGTTTAGTTTGATCTCTATAGCTAATTTTTCCATTCATTACAACTGTACAGGCAAAAGCTAAACTCACAGTTCTATGCCAGCCTAGCTTAGCTCTACACTGGGGGCAGGTGGAAACAGTTAGCCTCTGTCAAAACTAAACATGTATTTTAGCAAGTCTTAAATTCACTTATATACATGTTCGATTTTTGTAGATAAAAAGATGGCCACCAATTTACTAAATCACCTGGATTTTGTTCAGACTTCAAGAAGACAAAGAAGATGAAATTCTCCATCTTGTCATTGGGCCTAGCTGTGTCTAATGTGCAAGCTAACTGACTGACACGAAAACCATATGTAAATCAGATAGCTTTTAAGTTATTGGAAAGCACTTAAGAGATAGCAGTTTCCCCCTGAATCCAGTCTTTGTGCTAAGCAAGGCTAAATACATCCGCTGTTGGATACACAGAAGAGTTAGTTTCAGGAGGTACAGGTACATTTGTTTTTCAATTTTTGGTTTCTGTGAGAAAGAACAGGCGTACTGTCTACATTTATGATCGACCTTATGGTGAACCATTTTGTTTTATCTCATAGTACAATTTAAGTTATTGAGTTATTCATTCCGTGATTCATAATTGTTCAGGATGAAGGCAATTTTTCTAAAGCTCTAAAGATACATTAACGGGAATTTGAAAGAAAAAAGGTTTAGTGGTGTTCCCTATGATCCATTATGTTTTAGGGTAGACTGCCAGAAATGTGGCTAGGTTTATTAACTATTAAAAATATTTGTTTGTTTTTGCACTTTTGCATTTTGTCATGGGTTTACCTCTTGATTAGCTTCAGCACTTCACTGCTTCCATAAATTACTGTTTTGTTTTAACTGTCACTTTCGATTACTCTTCTAGCTTAAAAGCCCCATGACAAATTCATGCACTATAACTATTTTCTCAAGCCACTGGATTCTCATAAACATGTACGTTTGCCAAATAATGGGAAATACATGCTTGTTGTTTTTTCTTTTGTTTTTTTGTTTTTTTGTTCTCTTTGTTTTTATGGAGCCCTGCACAGGATACACCAAGTTAGGTAGCATATACGGAAACCAAATGGCGTGCAAAAGAATTAACATTCTAATTAAAATCTAATTAGACTTTGATTTGCCAGATAATTATACTCGTGTGTCGCTGTTCTCTGGACTATTCAGATTTGATGAGGTGTGTTAGTGGTAATTACCTCGCTGATATGGAGTTGTGTGACAGTGCAGTTTTAACACTGAGGCAAAACAAAAGAAAATAGATTTAGTTCCTTTGTATAATCCGTGTTCTTTTAGAAGCTGTGATCCACGTAATCGGTTCTCTAAGGTGACAGTACTTCCTGAGGAAATAGCAAAATAAGAGCTTAAAACAATCAGGATTTAAACAAAGTGCAGTTTTAGAGGCAAATATGGAAATGTATTTTTTGTGTCAACATTAGCTATAGACAGTTTTCAGTATTCAGTGTCTACAGTTTTAGGTTTTCATGACTACTGTGCAAGTACGATACTCACAGCACGTAACAGTCCTCAGGCCATTTTTCTGCAGTGAATCTCTCCAATTAAATATAAACAAGTCAAACATTTGCCTAAAAATAAAACATATCTTTATGGTAATATTTAGATTATATATATATGTATATATATATATATATATATATATATATATATATATATATATATATATATATATATATATATATATAACCTTTAAAGTGCTCCAGCTAGGTGCACAGTGTAAAATGAACTGGAAACTCATTCGAACAGAAAATTGATAATAAACTTTAATGTTGGAATATCACATTCCCAGAATCATCTTGAGATCATCTTTGGCACACATGTATCTACTGTATTTTAGGAGCAGTAAAGTGCAGGAGGAGACCAAGTTCACTCTCTAAGCAGACAACCAGACCAGTATGGACTCGAGTGACATGAATTTACTGACTTGACAAAATTAAAAAAGAAACTTGCAGCTTGACTTTAACATTTTATCTAATGATTGGTAACTTGGACTTGGGCCTTTTGACTGTGAATGTTTAAATGATGTTATGAAACTAAGTGTAGTGGAAATCTTGATTTTTCTTACTATAAAACAGCACTTGAATCCATCTGATAACAAACGTGTGTTGTGTGAGCAGGAGTGAAAACTGGCGGTGCGGATGAGCATAATGACTGCAACATACAAACCATTCTGCTGAAATATAACAGTTGCTTGTTGTATCACAGGAATAAAACACCAAAGAACACTTCTGTGAATTTACTAAATTAAAAATCCCATTTAATATGATGAAATACAAATTGACTTGCACTGGCTCAAAAGACAAAATGTAGGACTTGGCATAATTAAAGTCAAAGCGAATTATAAATAGGCATTGATTTAGTCAACAATTACAGTCAATATCTCCAAATGAATATGGACTAACAATCTTTATTTTACTGCTGGATTTAACTTCTGGTGCCAGCTGTTGCATCATGGCATATGTTGTAAAACCAGTACACTAATACACCTACATGTATAACAGAAATTGCAATAAATATATAAAAGCCTTTAACCTCACCTTTATTGAGAACATATGTTGCAGCAGATACAGGTAAAACAGGTAGAGCTCAACAGCAGCTGTGCTGTTTTCACTTTGGGTGCCTGTCAGTGTTTTTACCTAATTCCATAGCCTGAAGTCATATCCTCTACCTACCACATACACCTTGTTTAAACAAGATATGAGACAAGACCAAGTGTGAATTTCCTGTATGCTCCTGTATGGAAAATACCACTTTAAGGTATCATTAGTCTTTATTGTAACTTGACGTAGTAGTGAGACACAAAGGAGTTACGAAACGTAATTACTCATCTAGAGTCAATAGATACAACTGTGAGAACATTTGACAAAATGAGGGAGGCTTCAGTTCCATGTGTAAAGCTCTGTGGCACATCGCCACTTTTAGAGGTTCAGCTACCTGTGTAGATCAACAAGTAGAGACATGCGCTAAGTCTGCCAGGTTTGGAGATTTAAATTCCACAATGAGACATCCATGCTGAAGATGGAGGCACCTGCAGTTTGTGTTATTGTGCCTGGAATAAAAAAGCAAATTTAATTGAATGCCTCACACTCACTCTTGGGTTCCTATATATCAGATCTGTGATGCTCAATGCTTTCAAAGAGTTATTTCTAATTGAAATTGTACATCAAGACACAACTGATCAACTGCTCCGAATCACTGCAGGGAATAGTAAACTGCAGGTAACCATATCCACGATACACTAACTTATGCTGATACCAGATAGCCTTAATGAATTGTTCAACAGTTTTACTGTGTCCTGATGTCTGTTATTAAAGAAGCACAAAGTTATTCTTGGGTACATATGAAGGTCGTCACACTTTTTGTACATTATAAAAATTGAAAAAGAAAAACACAAACTTCATAAGAAAAGAAATGCGAAGAGGCCAACAAAAACAGATCACACTAAAAAAATAGATTTGTAAGAATTACTACACTTCAGGCTTTGTCCTTATCCAACATCTTCTCTTAAAACAGATTTTTGATTTCAAAGGCCTTACATCTGCAGCCTCTTCCTGTTCTCGCTTTGCCAACAGACTTTTCTGTTTCCTCTAGAGTGACTGTTTCCTCTGTATTGGGAAAAGAGCTTTGGATGCCTGTTTGCCATGTGTGTTCATTCTATTTCAAATAGTGTCTGAAGCCAAGCTGATATCAATGGTTCAATGAGAGGCTTTCAACTTGGATGTCAAAAGAATATTTGGGGAAACTGTGAAATAATGTGAAAAAGAGAAGCTGCCTGCCTAAGCAACTTGTGTGGTTCCAGTGAATTTAATCAGTTAGAATATGTTGAAAAATGGGAAATGGAAATCACCTTTTCGTAGGAAATGTTAGTGTGCAGGCCAAAAGTTAACAGGAACCTTGAGATTTTAAGTGCAACACAAATGCAATTTTTGTTTCCTACAGGAGCGAAAGTTGCCACAGGCACAACACATTTTTAAACAAAATTTCTAGAAATACAATAATTCTTTTATCAAGATTTGTTAGGTATGTAACATTGGAACCAAAGCCTTGGCCTTGAATGTATGGAATATCAGCCATAAGTATTGCCTAATAGTTTATCATGATAGCAATAGTTGATGTGTTTATGATATCAATAATAATATACAATGACTGAGTAAGCATGCTACAGCAAACATATTTGGACATTTATGCATGGGCCCATAGTGAATCAAACCCATAACCCCTGAAGAGATAGTGCCTTGCTATTTAACTACACAGACACACTCTAAATGTGTACAGTCTGAACAAAACAAAACAAAACAATAAAGCGTAGCTTTAACCTGTGTGAATATTGTTAACATTATTAAATTAGGTAGCCTTGAACAAAAGATGGTGCAGATGTTGTTGGGTGTGTGCACTGGGACCTCCAGCTCTGCAGAAGTTTAACAGCTGGTTTCATCTCAGACATGCGCACTGGATTGGAAACGGATGAGGCCTTTAAGTGCTATCGGACAGATTGTATTGGTACTTGAGCAAACCATTTGTCAACGCTATGTCGCCACTTTGGTTAGACGTTTAGGTGCATGCGAGAGACTGATTCAAACAGAGAACATGTGAGCTATGTAGTGGAAAACTTTGGGGCAGCGGGATGGCCAAGTGGGTTGCTGCATTTGGAAAAACATTTCTTGCATTTAGGTACCTGTTTATACCACTTAATTATTTATTTATGTAATGTATGAATAATCCTAACGTTAAATGCAAATAAAAAACAAAACATAACCCACCGAAGTGATATGACTCCTCGTTTTAGGATCATTAAAAGTACAGTAAAAAAGTGACGCCTGCGGCAGTCAGAAGTACGAGCTTCCGAGGAGCCTTGAAGGCAGCCCAACTTTTCTCCGAGTGTGTGAGTTAGCACGGTGAAGTTTACAGTTAGCGGTGTGTTTAGGTTATATCTTCTAATTAGAGTCGGTGTGAGTACAGGAACCAGATAGGTTTTATTGAGGATGTGAGTGAGCGAACAGTGAGTCAACAAGATGAAGAAACTACACAGCTGGTGACGTCTGCGCGGTGATTTCCTTTATTTCGCAGGTCAATCGGTAAACTTAGTTGTTGTGGAGGAACTTTGACATGTAGCTAGTTGCTCACTGAGGGATGTTCATCTGCCTCTGCGCGCTGAGAAACTCTCTTAAGGCTATTTTACTGTTGTTTTTTTAACACGCGACTTCACTCTTGACTTACTTTGGGGGCTTTTGTGTCAAAAAATGTTGGAAAAGTTGTCACGTTATTTCCCCGCGGAGGGTGAACTTTTCCACGGGAAGAGTCGGTGGACTTCGGCAGCGGTTGCTGTGATCCTCCTGGGGTTGTTTTCATCGTCTTGCTGGGCAGAAGAGGCATCCTGTCACGGCGCTTACGACCTCTACTTTGTTTTGGACAGGTAAGTAAGACAAAAAAGACAGTTTGCCAGCCTTTGTTTCAGACCGCTGCCCGCTCTTATCGGAGCTAACCATGGCAGTAATGATACTGCTGCGCTCAACAAGTCTTGAAATTGAGTTATTTTTCTTATAAACTGTTGGAGGGAGAAGAAAGAGGATGTGGAGGGGGCGCATGGGCACGGGTTGCACTGTTTTCTGTGTCTTGTTTGGACATTTCCGCGACCTCACACTGCAACTTTAAAATTTGCCAAAAGTATGTGGAGAGTCCTCTCCATATATGGCAAGCGTGTGGACAGAGGTGACTACATACTGACCATTATGCTCTTAGTAAAGGAACATCAGGTGTTACCAATGATTTTAATTAAGGTTCAGTTCCATTTATTGCAGCAGAGCCTTTCCAGTGAGTCAACATGCACCACAGCAGCACCCTGACTCTGTTTGACCTGAATTGAACTGAACCTTAATTAGTATCATCACATGTGTGGTAATACCTACTATTTCATGTCAAAATGGCTGCTGCTGTGAAAAAGTTCATAGTTTTGACAAGGCCTGTTTCAACATGACAGCATCCAAGTGCACAAAGCCAGGTCCACGAAGTAATGTTTTCCCAGTTTGGTGTGGAACTTAAGTGGACCCCAAACCCATCCAACACCTTTGGAGCTATACCTTATCACCAAACAGCAGCCTTGGTGGACCTCGCTGATGCTCTCTTTGGCTGAATAGGAGCTAATCAAATCCCTGCAGCCAGGTTCTGCAATCGGGCGGAAAGCCTGAAACCAGAAGATCCATAGTTGACCCTCTCTGTGTCGCAGATTCCAGTGTAAGATCTCTTGCACGTGTTGGATGGGGTTAAGACTGAGTCCCTGTACCTCCTTAAGAGGTTGCACTGAAGCAAGGCAGCTGGGAGCTACTACTTGCTTCAGTGGAATGACATGTTTCATTGAAAAGACCAAACTGAATTTGCATGCTCAGCCCATTTATTACAAGGTACTGTACACTTTACTACTGACTGGCTCCAAGTTTTGGTTTAATTTATTAATGTATTTGCAAAAATATACACAATACAAAGAGGATGGATGCAACGCAGTAATGTTTATGTACATACAAAAAGAAACAATAAAACAATAAAAACAATGAATTCTGTAAAACAGCATGATAGAGTATAAAACGGTAAAGGATCAACTTATTTACATAATGGATTCACCACTGAGGTATAGGTCTTTGAAGTCTTTGAAGAAAAGTTGTTATGCTCAGTGGTTACATGGGCGGAAGATAATACTATGACAAACCTGAAAGAACCATACACGTCTCATCATAGCCACACTTGCCTTAACCGAGTAGTATTATACACGTGGTTAGTCAAGCCTTAACCATGCTGTCTTTGAGCAACATATCATATAGTGTCAAAAGGTTCATCTATATGTTGTCTTACTCACATGAGACATGCTGCTAATGAGGGAGAGGGACCATGAAAAAGGAAGCATGGAGATTTGTCATCGCTTCCTCTCTCACGATAACAAGAGGAGATGGAAATAGCCAATAGCCTATAGGATCAACTAGCAGGAATTTTACCATATCACCTTAACATGTGACTCTTTGAGTCCTTTAACGTTACCAAAAAGAAAACATCTTCAAAATGTCCTTGAATGTTGTGTGCTAATCATAGAAGCAAGCAAGAATGTACCACTTCCTGTGTCTTTTATGCACTCAGAGTGCTGCCTCAGACATTAAACATGCAGATACCACAGCCAGATTCAGTCAGTTCAGCAAAACTTTGTAGCGTTGCAGTAGCGGCATGCAAAAAGGCCTCCAATATATTATGAGAGTTTACAGCTTTGACAGCAACTGTTTTTAATCCTGTCCTCCCCCGGCTTGGAAACGTGCCATCACTCAGGGCCGTAGAATTGAAACACTGCTCCCCTGACCTGTTTTCAAACTACCCCACCCTCGCCTAAATTGCAAAATTACAGGATGATGACTGAGATTATTGGCACAAGTTTGACAAAGTGCATAGGCCTTAGTTTGCTCTGCATTTTTCAGTTTGTAGGTTTGGGGTCTGTTTGGTTTACATATGCATTTGTGAAATAAAAAAATAATCACTGCAGATTAGGTGGTTCTGAGTGTCAGTTGCATGTCTCTTTGCCAAAAGTTCACATGGTCCCTGAAGATAAAATACTCCACTAAAGGATTTCCGGATTGGACTGATAAGACTAAGTTCCTAACATCAGCAGTTTGTGCTGCAATATTTGTTTTAACAGTAATCAGCAACATTTCTGTACAAAGAAATGTCCATTTTGGTGATGGTCTGAGGCCAGTTCATGTAAAGCTTTTTATTTTCTAAGCTTACTTGAACACTCTGGCAGCTCTTTCAAAGGAAATACCCTGTCCAGTGATGCTTTCACTATGCCTTTTATTGAGGAAGCCAAGCTCCCCCTTTTTTAGGACACACATTCACACCTGGAAGCTGACCAGTAAAACTCCAGTCTCATGTGCTGGTCACTGAGCTGCAGTTGAGAGCTAAAGGGCCTTGCTCAAGAGCACCTCAGTGGTGGTAATGAGGAAGGGGCAAGCGCTGCTCTTCCTGTCAGTCCTAATCTCAATGACGACCATCTGTTCACAATAACCTCTTTTATCTTAGAATATGTAATGTAATATCAAAACAGCAATATGCATTTTCTGCAAATTAGGTAGAATATTTGTAATCAACAGGTAAACATCTGGCTACTTGGCGTTAGCAGTGATAGCCATTGAGCAACAGAGTGAGATCCTAGTGGGATGGAGTGTTATGGAAATGTGGAAGTTGAAACGGCAGAATGCCTCTACTGATCACTACCTACATCAACACAATGCAGACATGTTCTCGAGCAGTAAAATTTAATTGTGGCACATTCTATATGTAACCACAGTTAACCACGGGTAATTACCTGCTGATACTCGGGTGTTGTTGTCAAAGTGCAATGGAACTTTCCTTTCCACTCACAGTCGTGTCTTCTCAGCTGTGTGACCTTGTCTTTGGACAGCAGGGAGGAGAGAGAGGTGGCATGAAAGATGAGCCTCCTAATGGTCAAACTCTTCTGTTTTATGTTCTCCGCACATACATTGAATTGTAATTATTAGTTTAATGACCTCTCTGTCGTTACATCAAGGGCACATTTTACACACTGTGTTCATTGTGGTCAGATTGACTTATCGAGGGGTGAGAAGGGCCAAGGGCTACAGGTTGACACCCACCTAACATTGGTTTGTCCTTGGTTACTGGGAGAAATTTATGTATAGTTTTCGACAATTACTGAGTCTTAATTAGTTTTAATGAGACAAGACAGTGGAAGAAGTCGTTGGTGCTGTTACTAAAATAAAAATGGCAATACCTCAAAGGAAAACCTGATATTTTCAGGCATATACAAACTGAAGAATGGAAAGAAAGAAGGATTAAAGGAAGAACACATGGAAGGACTGAAGAAAAGAAGAGAAATACATAAAATAGGACAAGAAAGAGTTGTTAAGATGTGAGTGAAAAAGAAAAGAATTAAAGAAGAAGAGCAGGAATGAAACATAGTCTGATAACCCCAAAAACTATGAACCCACGAATACATTCTATGGAATTGTGCTAAATCCTTTCTTTAATGGTCTTTTCTCCTTGACCTATTTTGGGAAGTCCTAGATTGGATTTAGTACATTATGTATATGGCTGTTTGTGTTTTTTCATGTTACACATTTCCTGATCATCTCCGTTTCTTGTTCATGGCACCTGTCAGTATAGGTAACATTTGTTCTTTTTAATTTGAAGAGTTGTTTATTGTTCTTTTTAAAGAGCTTGGCTGGATCGGGTATCTAGTGTTGGCCTATAAGCCCATTGAGAGCATGCATGTGTTACTGAGTTGTACAGATGAACTTGAATCAACTCAAAACTGTATGAGAAGTACACTTCTTAGTCACTTTCAGCGCTGCCTAACCACTTCCTGTTCATCAGATGTGCTTTGATTTTCTTGATTTTCTGTTAAATACATTTTAACTCTACTAGCCAACCCAATTTGTAGAAAGCTCCTGTGAACATTTGAGGGTTGTAACAGCTGAAGTGGCTGCTATAGAACACAGACTTATCAGCACAATTATCCAGCATGTGGCTGGTGTTAATGGCCAACTATGGTTGTGGTACAAAGCACAAATACTGTACAGTATTTTACTCCCCAGCACACAATCTGCTGCCACTGACGAGCTGCAAACTGACTGTTGTTTTCTTCTTTCAGGTCTGGAAGTGTCGCTGATAATTGGATCGAGATTTACTCGTTTGTGAAGAACCTTACAGACAGATTTGTGAGGTCAGTACAAAGTCGTCAGTTACAGGGTTTCATTTCAGGGTTTCATAATGCTTATATCTTGAAATAAGAAAAAACATGAAGGTGAAATTAAGTTCCCCAGACCTGCAGCTATTACATGGAAGAACGATTTAACGACATCTAGCAACATGGAGCATTATCAAATACTGAAATAATAAAGCAACAAAAGTGGAATATAGGAGAAAAATGATCTTCCAAATAAAGATATTCACCATTTCTTAAACATGATGACAGGACTGGTGACAAAATACCTTTATTTTACATTATATTATTTACGTTTTATTAGATAAGTGTCTATAAATAAAGAACCTACAATGTCACTTGCAGCCAGTTACACAGATTTAAAGCACTTCCCACCTATTTTACAAACTATCAAAATTGCAAAATCAATGACATCCTTTTTGCACATAATTCATTAAAAAGATGAAACCAGAGAAACCGGCTTGAAACGTTCAGCTTGCATAACGTTTGAGTCAAACGGCGCCTGCCAGCACAGTACAGACGGTAGCGACCCAGCCAGAATGAAGTGGTTGGTTGAAGAAAATAGCAAAGGCACCAGGTGGGAGTGGGTGGCAGAGAGGAGCAGTCTTCTGGGCTGTGAGAATGGCCATTTGCACCGGGGGGGTCCGGCTCCACACTTATCCCCTGCTTCCACCACAGAACGGCTGACAGGCAGACAATGTACAGTAAAGCAAAAGAACACTGGAAGGCGACGAGGACAATCTGCTAAACAATGCTCGCTCACCAAGAGCTCTTCTGTTCCGCCATGTGGAGCAAACTGGACTACTTCATCAACCCCCCCACCCCCCCAGTCCCTCTAAAAGAAAAAAAAATCCCACCACCACCCTCTGATTTGTCCTTGGCATCACTGCTGCTTTATCTGTAGTCTTCCTTCGAAACAGAAAATATCTCAGCACTGCTCAAGAGGTAACATCTACACTCCACTGAATACCTAAAGTTCGCCGTTAAGTCAACACCCACGATTTATCATCCGTGACTTGAGCGTGGTTAGTTTTTAGTCCACATATGACTCTGAAACTTGCAGACAGGATGTGGATGTATATGGCTGCTACTGCTCCCTGCCAAATTTGGCCGTGTGGCTTAAAGATTGTGCTATGTTTGCGGGGGAGGATCGCGACTGGGCCATGTGTCATGTGGGTGAGAAATATCGGCACCTCTCCTTATGCTCCGAAGGCTTCGGATCTCTGAAGGAAACACTTGTGTGCTTAATTATCTGAAGTTTAACTTGGCCTGTGGGATGGCATCCGTGTGCTCTGTGTTTGTAACGGAGGTGGGAGGTAACTGAGTACATTCACACAAGTCCTGTCCTTCAGTACTTTAGTGCTTTATTTGATACATTACTTGAGTATTTCCATTTTAGGAGACTTATTCCTTTAGGGGGGACACAAAGCTCTAATGATTAAGCTGGAGATGTTCATACACTAACATTTACTTTTTAGGCTTGTGCAAATGTTATTTATGTTGTTGCAGGAGGTTTATCTCATTGCATTACCTTTTAATAACAACAGTGACTAAGAAAAGGGTCAGGACTCCCTTGAAAAAGAGGTTTTTAATCTCAATGGGACCATTCCTGGTTAAATAAAGGTTTAAATAAAAAAATAAAAAACATATAGATCATCGGTATAAATCATTAAGTAAGATTGTTTTTCAGGAACTTTCTACATGTCATCTTGAATTCTAAAGTTATCTAAATGAAATTTTATTGATACAAGAGCATTCACTCCTTATTAATTATGTCAAGTTAGTTGTTTTTATACAGCCCAAAAGGGTTTTCAGTATCCTCAGGAAACCTCAGGAGAAGTAAGAGAATTGCTTGGGTGGACAGATATCTTGTGAACTGAGTAGACTGAAATGACAAGAATAGAATTACAAAAAGGAGAAACAGGATGACAATATTAGTAGATAGATTGTAAACATGTAAGAAGAATAAACAGAAATATAATTCCACTTAGTTCTGGGTTACTTTTTGAGCACGGATTAAAATGTGTTGGTAGCACACAGTATTGGAAAATATCATGTACTAAAAGCTGGCACTGAGTGCTTGTTAAATGCTTCTTTAGATCATGATTTTGTTAATTAATGTCTGTATCTTAACTGGGCAAAGTTGTTGTGCAACAAATTAAAGACATGCATTTGAGAAGTTTGGCTTATGTTAAAAAAAAATGCTTATTGAATATTGAAAAAAGTTTCAGCAAAACTCAGGTATGCATCTCAATTTAGTGGACTGCCATTATTTGTTTAAATTGTCTATACTGTTTCTCGTATTGGAATATTTTTTCGTTGTGGTGTGTTCCTTTGGCGGTGTAGTTCTCAAGAACATTTTTACAGTGGGAGTTGGACATTTTACTCATCTCTGTGCTTATTTAGTTTTCACAAATTTCAGCAAAATTTTGGCTCAGAACCCAGCTGTGTTTGCAATAAAAAAATGTTGATATTCATAGGACAGTGCTGTAACACAGAGGAACACTGAACATAAGCAGTACGGGTTGTACAGAGAAAAGTCTGATGCCACACTGATGTGGTCATAGACACACCAGTGTTCACACCCTTTTAAAAGTCACAGGTACAATAAGTATATATTTGTGTAACAGGATGTGTGTGTGTTTGCATGTGTGTGTATATGTATGTGTGTGTGTGTGTTTGCGTGTGTTTATGTGTGACTCATCACCACAACATGTTTCCTGTCTGTGAAATAATTAATCACTTTCTTCAGTCCCACAGAAGCTGCTTTAAGTCACACACTAATATTAGTTGACATTAAAACAGCCCCTTCTGTTTGGTTAATTACTTATGCCTCTTTCATTCTCCTGAACTGAATTGAGCTCATGGAAAAGCTTTATATAAAACTGTCAGTCACACTGACTCGTGTACAGCTATTCTGAGCGTTTTACATATTGTGTGGGTGGTTGATAAGGAGGATCAAGGACATAAGTGATGATATTAAGGAGAACACCTGAACAAATATTACAGTATTGTAGTATATTGTCTAAGTTCAGTGCTTTTGAATTTTAAGGATGACAAAATGTAATATTTCTCATGTGTTTTTTGTTTTTCTCTTCAGCCCCAGAATGAGAGTCTCATTCATCGTTTTTTCAGCCAGAGCAAAAGTCCTGCTGCCCCTCACTGGAGACAGGTACTAAACTCACTGGAATAAATTCATGACACTGTTGTCATGAATTTTGTCTTTTTACATTTTGTTTTATATTTTATATGTTTTAACACACTTTTTGCTGTGATCCTTCAAATATAGTTGGTAAACATCTATAACAAAGATATGGTATGGCAGGATATTTTACAGTTTAACAATAAACCTCATTGTCCAAAATTACATAAGTGTATTGAAATAGTAATCCTCACTGGGGATCTAATAATAACAAATAACTTTCAAAAAAAAAAAAGAACATAATTAATTTTTATTGTAATAAAAAACAAAAACTTTTCATATCGTCACATATCAGACACCACATATACTGATATATCTGTGTTAATAGGCTAATATCTGCTGATTAAAATTGGCCTATGTCTGTTTTGCGGCAATACTGGATTTTTAAATGATTTTTGTGTCATTGTAATGAAGTAACTTAATTTGTCAGGTAGTTAAGTTGCAAGATTAGCCAAAACACACATCCCTTAACACATTAACAGCCTCAATTGATTTTAAATCAAATGTTCACAATACGTAATGATATTGCAAAATGAAATAATATGTGTTTTTTTTTTTTCCTTATTGGCCGGTCCTACCACTTAACTTGATCGTGATATAGACGTGTGTTAATTTGTGTGATGATGTGATGATTAATTATTTGCATTTAAACCCAGCAGGCAAAGACTCTGGCTGAAGTTAAAATGTGATAACCTTAAGTATCTTTGCTTTCACATCAAAGTGTATTGGTATATTTGTGTATCTCAGATTCCCGTCACTTACTTCTAGAACTACAAATGAATTGAGAAATAATAAAAAATAATATAATAAAATAACATAAAATAGAGAGACAGCAAAGATTGTTTCCTAACAAGTTGAAGCTCAGGGTAGAATGTATACGCAGTACTGACTATATAGGGGAATAAGGTTTTTTTTTGTCTCTTTGAGTTCTTTTTTGGGATTTTTCAAGAAAACAGAATATTGTAGTCAAGTAGTGCATGTGTGGAGCAAAATGTAAATCATTTTCTTAAGGATTTTTTTTCTTTTTAAGATATGAGATAGAAGAGGGTCTGAAACGCTTACGGGAAGTGAAACCTGCAGGTGAAACATATATGCATGAGGGAATAAAACAGGTGAGTTTACCCTCTCAAATAAATCAATTAACAGCTCAGTAACTTTTTACAAACATTTACATTATCGTGAAATTGAGATCTAATTAAATGTCATTCATCTCGAACCTGTAGGCCACGGATCAGATACAGAAACAAACAACCAAGTCCTCCAGCATCATCCTGGCTTTGACCGACGGCAAGCTTGAAGTTTACATTCATGAGCTCACAGTGAATCAGGTGAGATTCATATCATCAAACAGTTGTCTTGTGTGTGTGAGTGTCAACATGCTGATCACCTCACTTTACTTTTACATCAATTGAGATTCATTTTGAAACCTCAATAATTTTTTTAATTTTTTTTACTTTTATTCGTTTAATTAGTGATTGTAGACATTTGTTAAATGATATCTATCTATCTATCTATCTATCTATCTATCTATCTATCTATCTATCTATATATATATATATATATCATTTAACAAATGTAATTTGTTGCCTGTACATCCTGCAGTTTTTTTCTTTATTTATACTCAACCTGTTGCACATCATCTACACACTTGTTTGATTTGCAGGCTAATGAGGCGAGAAAATATGGCGCCCGTGTTTACTGTGTGGGTATCAAGGACTTTGACGAGCAGCAGGTAAGAAAGCTTTAGTCTTAATCTGCAGCAGTCAAACACTTGCGAGGTCTGTAAGTGAATGTGTGCTGAACGATTACATTTTATAACAGGAGGCACCATGTTGGAAGGTTGTCAAGAAAGGTAAACACATGTAATGTGAGTGTCATTACCTGTATGGAAAATCCATTTCTTAAAGTGATATTCCACCTGAAAATCTCAGCAGTATCAAAAATTTAACCCTTTCTATTTTGTAAGAGGGAACTGAAGCCATGGGCGGATTTAAATCACGATAGTTATATTTTATTTAAAGGTACAATGTGTAAGATTTGGGGCCTCTATTTTCAGAATAAGGCAAACATGGAATATAATATTCATAACTATGTTTTGATGCATGTATAATCACCTGAAAATAAGAATCTTTTCATGTTTGTTACTTAAAAATTATCCTTTTATATCTACAGTGGGAGAGGGTCCCCTCTCATGGAGGCCGCCATCTTGAAACACCTTATTTATACAGTAGTCCAGAACAGACAAACTAAATACTGACTCTAAACAGGGTCCTTAAAGTGTTGTTTCTCCTTTACATTAGGAAGGTGAGGGTGATGTGAGGAGATTACAATGCAGTGATTGGACCACTAAATGCAACTAAATTCTACACACTGTACCTTTAAATGACATGCAGGGGAAAAAAATGAATCAGTAAAAAACTCCTGCAGTATAATCCATTTTTCAGATGTTTTTATCTGCATTCTGTGTGCTCCAAATAGTCTTTTTTTTGCCAAAATAAGATAAAATATGCTGCTCTCAGTGGAGTTATGGAACTTCCAGGAAAGTGTGTCTCAGTTAAATATAAAAAATATTTCATTTTAGTTACTTTAGAATGACTTTTATATCTGCAGACACCACAGATCCTTTTGCATAGAGACCGACAAGCTAAACACTGGCTCTAGATAGCGCCTTTAGCGATTTGCGTTGTTAATGGCAACCGTGGTTTCTCCATTACACTAGGAATGAGATGGTGAGGCGAGAGGGTTGCAAACAGATATTACAGTGTTAGATGCAACTAAATCCTACACACTGATTCTCTTACCATTTAGCCACAGGGGCACTCCATGATTAGCGGTTGCAAATCTTCCACATTATAAAAAATGTATTTCAGCATATGACGTAATATTCTAAACTAAACATAAGATTTCATCAGTTATATAAAAACCAAAAATAAATAATAATTCTAGTTGTTGCTTGTGTTGGATATTGTTTATTTGTACTTGGACAGGCCAGCAGGTTTATGTTACCAGGAATCTGTTGAAAACTGAGCAGGGGAGTGTGACCGCAGTGAACATTTGTACTGTATACTGTTGAAGGCAGAAACTATGGGTTAAAGGCATAATTAACGCTGGCTGATAAATCAGTTATGGCACCATAACACTGTTCACACTGTTTAGAAATCAATAAATTTAATTGACCACATAAAATCTGACCACCACTTTATTTATTTATCTTCAGAGCAGATATTCTTCATACCAGAGTGAATGCTTATTTCACAAAATGAGCTGCATCAAAGTCACAATCTTTCCTTCTTATGTCGGTGATTTTTGCAGTTTTACTGTCTTTCTTCCAACATGGTGGCCTGTCCCTTGTAACCATTGGTAACCACACTGTGATGCGCTCTTATTAAGTCAAAAACAAAAGGCAATATTGCTCCCAGTTTGTGCTGCAATGATTTTTTTTTTTATGGTTGAGCAAAGTGTTTGCCACAGTCATGCCATCTGCTATGTCTCCTCCTGCCCATGATATGAAAGGAAAGACAGTGCTCAGTCATAAAGAGGAAAAGAGAAAAAGAAGAAAGCGGCATTAAATCAGCAGTACTTCTTGTTTACTTAAAACCTTCATGATACCAACAGCTGGCTGATATTGCGGACACCAAGGACCAAGTGTTTCCTGTCAAAGATGGCTTCCACGCACTCAAAGGCATTGTGAATTCTGTAAGTTTGTCTACTTTCTGTTGCTGTTTGTGTGTGTGTGCGCATGTGTTGTTGGATATTGAGTCGGTTGATGTATGAGGTAAATATGTGGATTTTACGCTAATTTTCTCTTTTTTACAACCAGACACTTATACACAACACTAGTTGTCATTTAATTTTTTTTTTACCCTTGGTTTAAAAAGATTTGAATGTGGTAACATAGTGCAGAGGGTTGGTAAATTTGGGAATCAGGTGGATAAATGGGCAAAGTTGTTTTTTGCCTTGGCTTCATTGAAGTTTGTCACAAGTTAAAGCAAAACATCATTGAACTTCCTGCTAAGCTGCATGGAAAATGTCTGTGGAAATAACTGCTCGTTGTTTTCCAGGTTTGTAGACAGAGAAGGAAAAGTCTTAGCCACTCTCTAGCAAATTAGACACTGTAATGGGAGCAGCTTGACAGTTAGTCACTGTCCATATGACATCCTCTTCATTGCTTTTATTGTGTTGAGTGACAAAACTCTTAGCACAGCAGCAGCACTTTAGTATAATTAATGCTTTTATTTTTTATTTTCTATGAGAAATTCAGAATAAAAGGCAGCGTAACACATCAAACCCATCTTGTCAGTGAAATGCTGTATTCAGTGAATAGCCGTCAGACTATAGTCCATTTAAGAGTGTTTATATGTTTCCCATGCAGCCTCCTCGTCCTCTGCCAGCCAATTAGTGATACTTTCCATTTGCTGTAGCTTTTAGCCTAAATGCTGTCAGCCAAGGCGGGGGTTTGTATGGCAACATTTTAAAATGAATCTAAGCCTGGAGCCCTGTGGAGCTCACTGACCTGAGCTGGGCTTACATCTGTGTTATAGCCAACAAGGCCAGCAGTGTTTAGGAAAAGAGAAGAACTAGACGGAGCTGTCAGACATGCAGCTGGAAGGACGCAAAAGCCAATGGGTGTGGCTTGTTTCTGTTGTGTGATGCAAAGTACAACAACTATAATTAATGATGTTGTTTTTAACATGACTGTCATGTAAAGAAGGGTCTAAAACTGTGGCTCTCAGTCTGTTTTGCGAGCAGACAGCCATTTTTAATCTCCTCATGTTTGTCTTAAATAATTTAAGCAAATTATCACTGTGATTAAAACATGAATGTATATATGACAAGTATATATTTTTTTAAAATTACAACAATTGCATGACCCCCAAATGTCATCTAGGGGACTTGCAAGTGAATCTACATGATGATCCTTAATGTATTTTCCAGGAAAAAAAAAAAAAAAATACAACGATTCATTCAACACAGGTTAAATAGCAATAATTTTGAAATATCTGTGTCTAGCACCTTGAAAAAGGAAAAAGTGACACACTAGGTCTGATCTAGAATATTGTCATCTCTAATGAGCATGCGAATCCAGCTTGTATTAATTAACATTAAAATGTGCTTGGATTTCATTATTGATAATTAGAAGAAAATATGCTTCTAATCGGTTTGTGCTGAGCAAAGAATTTCTTTTATCTAGGAAGAGTGCTCACACAGTCTTGTGTATGAGGTTTTCTGTCCCATTAAAGTAATGTATACATTTTTATACAACAACACTTTCCAAAATGCTTTAAAGCCTGCACAAGAATGTCCAGCACAAAGAAAATCATCCCCTCAGTCCTCAGAGGCACTGAGCACAGTGACGCTTCCAGCATCCTAATGAAACGCAGAGCATTCTTCTCTGATTAGTAATACTGGATTCCTGACTAGTTGGCCTCCCCACTCCTCTGTTGGATTTCAAGGATTTGAGATCATCTGTGCAGCCTTTTGCTGCAGGAACCACGCTGCCACTGTGACCAGCATGACAAAACTCACAGAAAGAGCTTGTGGTGTTTCTGCACCCTGTAAAGCCATTTTTTTCCTTTTCTTTTTTTTTCACTCCACTGAGCCTTTGTTGTCTGAGCTGCGGGTCTTTTGGGAAAACCCAAAATTGCAATGTAGCCACAACGTTATTGTTAACTTCCTTTTAGCTACTGAACACACTCAGCTGAGTTGGACTCAACCTGGACAGTATCGCTGACTTCAAGATTTTACAGGTTTTATCTTGTGACGCACTCCTGTTCAATAATGAATTACAGAAATGCACTCATCCTTTCCACCTAATTATTTCCACAAAATGACTAAAACAACCTCATCCTTTTAGAAACCCCACCACTTTCAACACTGGCTGAGATTTTTGGATGACTTTGGATATTTGGACGACTGCCTCCTTTTCCCCCTGCAGCCTGTAAATAATGTTTGTCACAAGATCCCAGAGAAATGAATAGCTGCTGTTTGAGTTCAGGCCTCTAATCTCAGTGTTCAAAGCTTATATTTTAATATCTCCAAAACACAGAGGATCTAGATTTTCCATCCCTAACAAATTACTTAATTTACTCACATTTCTTTAAAGAGTGCTATGTTTTGCGATATTTAAAAGTAAGTTTCTTCACTTAATGGGAAAACAATGTCAGTCCTCACTTCCCTCTATCATTTTAAGCAACCAATTTTGTTTTATTTTCTTTGTTTCCCTCCTTTTTTCTTGGGAACTGCCAAGGAAGTAATTAGACAGGGAAAATAGTGGCACAGAGGAACAGCAGCAGATCCTTTTCCTCCCAGCTGTCATCTACAACCCTCTCCCCTTTTAACGATTCCATATCAAACCATCATATTTAATAAGGCCGCTCTAAACAGTTTCCTCTTCCACTCCTCAGATTGAAGTTTCACCCAACATCAAATGAAAGGTTCAAGTGTCCTATATTGCAGTTAATATGCTTCTTTTTACAGACTGTGTACTGGGATTTGCATAGTTTGTCCTTTGTTGATTTATTGAATCATAGCGGATAGTGCGGCTCCATGACAGTGGGCTCACACAGGCCTCTTTATATGATAATGCAGGATCCCGGAGGTTTTTAATAGAACTGAGAAGTGTAATAGTCTTGCATAATTTTCCCATAAAGGCTGACACAGCTGCCGTTTCTCCCTCTCGTACTTCTTGCCGCTGATATTCGGCGCTCTCCTTTAGCCGCCAGGCCCTGATCAGGAGTGAGACATTTCTCAGGTGTTGCACCCTAATCTGTTTTCTAAACTTGACAGAGCTGATAACAGCCAGGACTTGATGTATTTATTCTTGGCCCTCAAGCAATAATGTACCCATTTCATTTTTTTCTCATCCCCCAGATATTAAAGCGGTCGTGCACAGAGATCTTGAGTGTGGAGCCCTCCAGTATCTGTGTGAATGGTGAGTGGATCCTCCTGCTGCAGTCAGCCCCTGGTGGTCTGCACAGAGAGTCTCTATCCCTCTTCTTACTGCTTGATTACTGAACGTATAATATCTTTATAAGAGGAAATATCTCAGTTTTAAGCAGTGTTTAGGTAGCAAGTCTGCTTAGAGAAAAAAAGTAGATGAATGTGGGCCATTGAAATCCATCTGACAGAATTTTGCCATCACAGGACACTTTAAAAATTTAAATTTAAATTTCAGACTTTGGTTGGTTCCCAATCTTTTTGGCTTGTGCGCCTTTTAAAGGTGTGATGTGTAAGATTTTAAGACGTTTTACATATTGATGTTATGTTTTAATTACTTTTATAGCTTGGTGAACAGATTGTATTGTAACTTAAAACGAGAACTTCTGCAACTCATTTTCCTGTAACAGCCTGAGGGTTGATTTTTATGTAAAGGACTCTGGACTGGAGTGGATGTGACATGATGATCTGATCATGATCTAGCTGGTAAATTGTCTGGCTTACTGTTTGGAGGGTTTTTTTTTTTGTTGGCTTGCTAACATAATCCATTATGCTAAATTATGTATTAAGACAAACAGTGTCTATTTTGCCAGCAATAAACAATGTTTAAGGTGTAAAATTGCTATCTACTACCCAAGAGTGATGCAAGGCAAGGGTGGCAAACTAGCTAACCTAAGCTAAGCTGGCTTGGCTGCAGGGCTTGGGTCTGGTATTGCTTCATGCATTTCCTGATGGTGATTTGCAAATGGAAATATCTAGAAAAATCTAGAAACATTAAAGTTAGGAATGCTATTCTAAATATGATTGTAATTTGTTTTCCAGCATTCAGGGTTCATTTCATTGTTAACTTTTGTGGTCGATGTCCAGGATGATGCTCACTATGGGGTCCTTGTATTTATAAAAAAATGTAATTTGATTTGACTTTGATATGACATTTCACATTAATAAAACTTTCCATAAAACTAGCAGTCTGTGAAAGCTCTATATAGTGGTAGCTTCCCCGGCAGTGGCTGGTAAAAGGGCATTCGAGTGCATAAGCTTTGAAATTTCAGATAAATGTAAGAAGAAACTCTAACTATATGCATGTTTCTCCTTCCAGTGTTAACTCCCATTTGTTTACATTCCACAGAATCCTTTGATATCGTCCTCAGAGGAAACGGCTTCACCATCGGCCGCAATCAAGATGTTGTCTGCAGCTTCATAGTGAACCAGCAAACCTTCAGTAAGTGGTGAAAATCACTAGTAGTGACACATTGCATGTTATCCTAAGCACAGCACTTGACTATGATCAGCTTCCGTTGGCTCAAACTCCATTCAGCATGGCTCAGATAATTTCTACTCCCTCTGAACAACAAAAAACAAAAACAAATGTGGAGTCGCATTACAATTCCTGTCTGGTCCTCCCTAATACGTGCTCTAAATCGATATCTCAACACATTAATTCAGTATTACGAATTAAAATTTGTGGGGTCGCTTTGACAATAAATAAATCATAAATCTCAGGCTAGGCCAGTGTTAATGAAAAGACAATAAAGCAAAGAAACAAAAACATTTTTTTAAAGATTTTTGTGTCTATTAATTCAGGCATATGGTCCACATTGCCACACATAAGTTACACAGATCCTTTAGTCATGATGAACTAATTAACTAACAAACATTCATTGCTACTAAATTCTACCTCTGCAGAAATTTCTGAATGGGATTCCCCATATTTCATAGTGTCCTAATCTTATGAATGGAGAGTACAGGTTTGCATGCACATCACAGCAAGCACTGTGTCCTTTGTCTATGAAGGTGTCATCACCATGCACCTTATCTTTGTAATGGTAAGGTAACTAAGGTAATGGTATGGTAAATCATTTCACAAAGTGCTGTCTCATTCCCAATATAGTATCTGGAGCCGTTACATCATTTATGATTACTACAGTGACTTATGACTTATCACATTTTTGTAAAAAAAAAAAAATTCTGTTTGACAAAATAACAAATCTCAACTCAAGGTCAATTACAAGCTTTTTTTTTGAAGCTTTCAACTACATGTCATGGTCAAAAGCTGAACCCTCACATTCGCAACTAATAATTAGTCATTTTAAATGGCAGCGCGAACATTAGCTTTTAGTCATTAGTTGCACCCACAGTGCACCACATATATCAGTGCAGGAATGTCACCAGAAATAAAACACACTACACAGACACAAATGAGGTTGTGATGTTGTGTTCTGGATCTAAGTGAGTGTCACGGCACTCTGAGGTGCCTTTAGGATACGCCACAAGATTTATCATATTGTTGTCATATGTGTTTTTAACATTTCACCATCTAAAAACAAAAAAAATGACATGTTACATTTTCTAACATATCAAAGCAGAAGAAAAAAATGTAATACATTTCAAAATCACCAAATTAAACCCTTTTTCAAGAGCTCAGCACTCAAAAAATGGTGATGGTCAGAGACAGCATTGACATGGTAAACAAAGCTCAAACAAGTGCTGATACATCTCATCCCTCAACCCAGTCTGAGTAGAGTCTGATTTTTGTTCAGATTCAGTCCTGTCAGCTAACGGCTTAACAGACAGGTTTTGGCTTCTTGTGGTAAACAGATATTATCGTTGCTTGATAGCCCATCCATCATTCCACATTAACCAACATGGTTGTGCTCTCTCTTTGCACATCAAGAGCAGCCTCACATATTTTTTTATTTTAATTCAGAAGGAATTGGAAGAAAAACATATTTAACATCTTGGCATATTTAATTGTATCCAGTCTTAATTCAATGAGTTCAATAAGTTCAATATTTATCTGTATATCTGGAAAGAAAATATACTATATAATATAGTATAGTCTAATATAATAGAGCCACTAACTTGCTGACTTGCAGTAACACACTCTCCACCCTCTGAATGTCGTACATGTTGATTTATATCAGGAACTGTGGGGATTCATAGTGTTTTACTGCATTTTATGTCCGTGGTATGGAGATACAATACGTCACGTCTCTTGCACAAATCTTAAAACTCAACACATCTTATCCAACTTACTGCGACATGAATTGATGGTGGGTGTTCAGAGGAAGGACGTGGCAAAACAAACTCTTGTCCCAACATATCTGTTATCTCATAGCAGCTCCCTATCTATATGATCTAAATACAACAGAAGAAAGGAGGGTATGTAGGTCACTGTGCTCCTTATTTTGAGCTTGCAGTCTGGTCTGTTGAGAAATCCTTTTTAAGGAAGCAAACGGGATTTGGCACAAAAAGCCAATCTTTTCAAGCTCTCATTTGGCCGTGGGATCTGTGGGATCGACGACTGCCAATGACAACACTTCCCTCCTTGACAAGTTATTTTTGATTTTCAACATTTCAACTCGACTAAAACACTTGAGCATATTTTTTTCCTTTTAAATAAGAACTTCATCCGAATGAGGAAGTGGCCATTAGCAGATGTCTTCCTGTTAGTCCTTTCTCAGTTTAGGCTGTCTCACATTCGCCCACTTGGGGCTATTTATTCCCTTATTGGCTTTTGCATGTGTTCAGCCCAGACCTTTTTAACAGTGGGGCACCTTATAATTATGGACAGGCATCATGGCAACTATGGAACACACACCACATATGTGGAACAGATGCTACAGTCTTCTCCATCACCAAACGAGCCCTGAGCAGACAAGCAGAAAAGAAATATCAATAATCTGAACGACCTCCATGGCTGAAGATGGTTTAGATCTCAGTCAACCAAACGCACACGTACACACACATACACCCACATACACACACAGACAGATCACAACTGATATTTAGTTTAAAAAGAAATTTATATGATCCTTCCCTTGTAAAACAAGGGGCCAAAGAGAGTTCACATGAGGATTGTTAGTTCATTGTACTAATGGACAGATGATCATGGAATATTGCTCATAATAACTTATGAAATGATGTGTAGGGTTAAATTAATATTTCAAAGTAAATAAGACCTTTTTTATTTGTTTTTTTAGCTTACAAAATGTTAAAAAATGAGCTAAATATTATTTTTTAAGTTTTAATGCTGCTGTTGTTTACATTTGGCCTTTTTCTGTTGCAAATTCTGACTGTTGTTCAAATGTTGCATAAGTTAATTTCTCATAAAAGCAAATCGCATCAACTGTCTGAAGGCAGACTCATGTACGGACAACTAAAATTTTACAGTAACAAGAGTACATGTGATCTGTTTTACTGAATGTGTCACACAGTCTGTGAAGTTTTGTATTGGAGTCATCCAATGAGTTAATTTGTCTTCTTTTCTGTTTTTACAGATCATAAGCCAAGTGCTGTGCGTAATGACTATCTGCTGTGTCCTGCACCGAAGCTCTATGAAGTTGGACAGTAAGTAGACTGTGGGATTTCTGTTGGAGGGTAGCGCTGGTTTAGCATATTCGTGTTGCATAAAATGCAAATATCAATAACGGATATTGGCCAATCACGTACTCTATTGCTGATATGGTGCAGGTTTCTTCATTTCCAGTTTTATTTTCTTAGTAGATTTTATTTATTCTGTTAATTGATTGAATTTACCATTAATTCAGTTGTGTTCTTTATATCAATTCTTCATTTTACACAGTAATGTGTTGCACAGTTTTGCCTGCATTGGTTTTAATGTGCCTGAGAAGAAGACATCATTAGTGTCCTGCTTTTCCATCCTGACATGATTTTGTTTTTGTCACGGAAATGGCAAGTAATGTTGGGATGACAACCAAAATAAAGGGTTTTATACAAAATACTATGTCAGCTGAAACAATTTAATAATTAAGAAGTAGTGTATCATACTTTATATAGTTGTGTGTAGAACCTCATTGAAACAAACAGCATTCTTTGTTTTTCCAAACTGATCACCACATATTATGCCAAGATAGACCAGTGATAGTGAAAGTAAGGTTTTGCTTGTTATGTAATCACACATAAAAATAGAAGTAGAGAAAAGTTGTATTTTCAAGCTAAATATCACAGTAAAGACCCTAATATCCCATATTTCATTTTTACCTGATAGTAAGCGTGCATAAACAACAGTTAAAATTGACACGTCTGGAAATATGTAAGGTATGCATGAAAAATATAGCAATATACTCGTGAAGTACGTTTTCCAAAATAACTGATATGTAGCTAACATGAGGGCAGTGTGTCTGTAGATGTATTTAAGTTGTGATCCTGGCATGTGGACAACAGGAAATGTGTGAAGTTTTAATGACAGGCATCTCTCTACGAACTCTTCTATAAATTGGACCATCTAAATAGATTGATTATGTTCTCCTACAAACCCTTATGTTGCCATAATATAGTGAAGTAAAGAAAGGGAGTGTTGTTTGTTGAGTGTTGCTGCATCTAGAGATGAAGAAGCTTATATCAGTAGAAATCGGCAGAGTGAATCATGTCATGTCTTCGCAAAACCACACACACAGATACTTCCTCTTGCTTACTTCAACTGTATTTTTCAATCTTCAGGCATTTGTTGTTTTTGTGCTGCTTTCCTGTGTTCGGTTTTGGAGTTGCATTTTTTATATAAAACATGCATATCTGTCTTATATTTAGATAAGACGTTTCAGTCCTTTTTGCTTCTCTAGGTTTTACATGCACAGTTTTTTTTGTGCAGATAAACAACTTCTAAATCTATAAATCATCTGTATGTTAAAACAGTAGATGAAGAGATGAAGAGTCTGGCATAGCATAAAGATGTAGTAAACACTGTCGACGGAAGCTGACAGAAAAACACTCCATACATACAACCCACAAAGATTTAAGTGAAAACAGTGTAAATATGCATATTTTTTCCTGGCTGGATAGCTATTGTTTGATTTTTAACGTCATCTCCTCTTATAATCCCAAACCCTAACAGATGATCGCTAAGGCATTCTAGATGGAACAACAGATTTTAATGTCCTCGATGACTCCAATCCAATCAAAAATGTATGATTATGAGTGCCGCTGGCTCCTGAAGGTCTTTCAGCTCTAAAACAGATTATGTATCATATGATGAAGGCGATGCTGTAACTACTCCAAATCAACTTGAACCTCACCTCAGATAATCCTCTCATATTAACGTCCAAACTGCTCATGATAACATGTTTTTCTGCCAGAAGCTGACAGACCGTGCTGAAGAGGAGTTTTTGAAAGGATGTAAAACAGTGAGACGTGCAGTCATGTTTTCAGTTCTAGTTTTTAATGCACAAATGAAAGAATGATTAACAACAAATACACTACACTATATTTACAAAGACACATACATGTACGTACACACAACATACACTCAAATCCCACACAGAAATGTGCTCTTCTGCACCTGTATGTCAAAGCAGCATATATGTATATACAGTCCACAGAAACATGCATTTGAACACAGTCTCTTTTGTCTGTACATTTATTTTTACTCTGAACTGAAAAGTCTATCACATTTACTTGTTGTCCCCGTTAGATAACATGCATTTTAAAAAAAATAATTTTTGCTGATATTTCTAACTTTGAGAATGCACATATTATAAGGATGAGCTTTAAGCAAGTCCATTAAAATGATCACAGAGTAAGTATTAAATATTAGTTAATATTATATTAATAATAAATATATTTTAAAAAATTCTAAAAAGATAATGGTATTATTGTTTGGCATTTTTATCTAGGGTGTACTTTGCACTGTTTTTCTCATTCCACCATGTTTTAACCACTTAACATCGCAATGTTTTTTTTAAAAATTTTGATCGACTTGCAAATTTCCTATTGTCTTATGACATACTATGCAAACATCCGTCACCTTTATTTATTTACTATTATTTTCCGTCACATTTGCAACCGAATGCAGATAACTGCTAGAAAAACTACATTTTATTTCCCAGCTGGCGTAATTTTCAATAATATAGAACATTCACACAATGCAGTGGGAGGGCAATTGATTTTCTTCACTTATCAGTGTGAAGAAAAAGCAACATTTTAAACACAAGTGGTCTTACAGTAGCAGCTACTGGAGGAATTCTCCTCCTTCTATCCAGATTTTCTCTCTTGAATAGAAATCTGAAGGACAAAGCAAACCCTGATATCTTTCAATCAACTCGCCAAGGATGCAGTAAAAAGATGAACTTGAGCGAGTACATCTGTAGAACCACAGGCCTACAGCGCCTGCTACGACCTGATAGGACCTGAGCTGATGCTGGTACTACGTGCCTGCCATTTGCAAAAGGCCTGCTTAATTAACTCTTGGCTGCCGATGGTGACCCATTAAGTAGTTAGCTGGTACGGGCGGTGAGTAAACACATCTGCTGGAGGGGCTTTAAAAGGATGTGCGACAGATGCAGCCATTCCCTTTTCCACGCTCCCCATTTAAATAATTCACCATGCACTGACAATCCCTGCACCCAGGACCACCTGCATGGAACGGCGGAGCCTGGAAACTTCCGTCTCCGTCCATCTGTCTGCTTCTGCTCCATCACCGCTCCCGGCACACAGGGCGCTCCGTTAACATGGCTCTACTCAGCCGAAGAAGAATCGCCTTTTCGTCCTCCTCCCCATTTCCCATTTTTAACCATGTTTTGTTACACATGAGGCCTCCTCCTCAGCGGATGCTACTTGGGTTGCCGTGGAACATATTTCAGATACAGCAGTCACCCGATTTGAGGTGCTCAGCTGCAGCTTCATGATCCATCGGGAACTCAGAGCAGGCAGCTCCACATCGAGCCTTGATGTCCAGGAATCACAGTGTCCTCAGTTGGTCATTGAGCTGTGTAGGAGCACTCATGGCGGAGGCATCATCTGTGCTGACAGCTGCGGCATCAAGCTTGAAACACTGGCATCTGCTGATGCCCTTCCTTCCCTCCCCAACCCGGTCCCTCCTCCCTCTGTATAGCCCCATTAGGAGACCCAGTACACCCTGCTGGGGCTCTGATTGAGAGGTTAAGTGGCTGTGCTCTTGCAGCAGCATGTCCTCACCTGGTGTTTTCACAATAACGGTGGAGGACAAAAAATAACTGAGGGGGGAGTCGACACCTGCTTTACAAAGCAGGTACAGTAGCTAATGCTAACGATCGTCAATAATTAAAACAGGCTGTCCCAGGGCTCACTCCATCTGCTCCAGTAGGGACGTGAAGATGTTTAAGACAGAACTGCCCTGTTGTTTGATTGTCTTCCATGTTGTGGCACAGACATGTCGGGTGTGCAATGATTTACTGTCACATGATGAAGCTGGAACTGGCTCTTTTTGTAATGTGTCATGTGGCACTGGAAAACAAAAATAAGCGATAAACTGAAAAATAAAATTCAGAAAATATTCAACTTTAACCATTCAACCATTGATCCTAAGTGACAAACATTCTTTAAGCCCAACACTTATAGCAGATCAACTGAAGAAATTATTTTCTTGCCTTCAAGCCTAAAAATAATTATTTGTTGATAAATACAATCTGACACTATGTGCATATTAATTATGATTATTTCAACCAAAGAGTGCTCTTTTTTGATTTCTGTATGACCTGAAAATGTATCAGCAATTGAGTTGTGTAATGTGTAATGCATAAAAAACATAATGCATTTTTTATCATCACAATTTTTACAGCAGTATCACATAATAATGTAACGTTAACAAAAGACTTGATGTTCACTGAGATTGATTACACAATTCAAGAAAGTAAGTCAGTGAATTGATACAGAAATTAATAAAATAAATGGCGAGCTTGATTGGTAAGAAAAATGTATGCCATGTATCAAAAT
This sequence comes from Sciaenops ocellatus, assembly GCA_033000465.1. Classification (NCBI taxonomy): domain Eukaryota; kingdom Metazoa; phylum Chordata; class Actinopteri; family Sciaenidae; genus Sciaenops; species Sciaenops ocellatus. The sequence continues at coordinate 21,211,157 of CP136880.1, read as the reverse complement.
ATTATGGGGGGAGAAAGTATAGATTTGTAGTTAAGGAATTGTATGGTACAACAAATTGGTATGGTCCTTCAAGTAACCAGCTGCTGTACCAGAAAATCATTTAATTTTAATCTTGTAGCATTAGTCAGTTTTGTGCTTGTCACTCTTTCCAAATGGTGGATGTCTCACTCTGGAACACAACTTCTCATCTGGTCCCTGGGCTTCATGAGGCGATCCCTCCTGTTGGTCGAGTTTCCTCCCCTCTGTCAGAACGTCTGCCGCACAAACTCGCACAGAGTGATGACTCCTGGATGTCAAGTGACAGGCCTTGCATATGCTCTGCCGTGAATTATTCACTCTCTTCAATTTTCACATCTTTAAGGGAAGTTTGAAAGCCATTAGCATCACCATTGTCAGCCACTCCAGCTGTATTGCATCATCAAAGGTTAGTGTCATTGCGGGCTTACTTTCTGACAGATTACAGCGAGCCTGGGGACAGAAGTTTTTCCAACATGGAGCCAGAGATCGGCAGCAGGAAGAAGCCTTCTGCTATTCAACTGGTGTCCCTGGGAGCCTGTGTCGCTTTCTACCCTAATTTTGATTGATCCCTCTGCTCCATGACAATCTGCCCTCTCATCTTCCATTTATTCAAACATAACAGTCGACCCAACAAGCAGCTGCAGCTCTTTCCTCAGTGTCACTCACTGGCTTTCACCATGGAAAAGTTAAATGACAGCGTTGTTTTAAATTATTCAGCTGATCCTTTTTAAAGTCACTCGCTTGTCTTTTTTTCATTCTTTTGAACGGATTTTGTCTCATTTATTTTGTGTTCTGCTCGAGTAACACTCAGTAATGGCAGTCACAAAAATCAAAAATGGAGAATTTAAAATAGTCAAAGATGATTTTATGTTAACTACCTAATTGACTAATATTTTCAGCACTAGTAATACACACAATAACCACTTTTATAGATGTTATCTACTAATCATCCTTTTGTTAATATTTCTGGTAATAAAAGGGTGAAAAAGAGAAGTGTATGACTTATGCCTCTGTGCTGGAACAGATTCTGCCTACTCAACAGTAACTCTGTAAATTAACAGTCAGTGTTTTCAGAAAGGAAGGAAAAAAAGGCCTCGCTGACTATGGTTAGGTTGTGGTGCATTAAGGATGTCTTGGGGGGCGTTCGTCAGTGTAACTCGCTTGGGAGCTTTCCTCCTTCACACGCCGGGGTCCACACCTCGAGCTTGATTAACAACCTGCCCACCATTATCACGGATTGAGGGTGTCAGCTAAATTAGCCTCTCCCCTCACCCATTCAGCACAAGCACTTAGTTAACATGCAAGGACCTGGAACGGCTTCGCTGAGCTGCAGAGGCGTGCAGCGCTTTAGTAATCCATATCGGACATAAAGGGATGTTTTCTGATAGAAGCAAACTGGTTCACACTCAAAATCAGGAGTTTTCAAATCTTTCAGAGTGCACATTAAACTTAAACCTTTATATTTGACTTGATCATCGTTACTTCACTTAAACTCAAGTCTCATACAGTTCATTATGCTACAACACTAATAACAATAACACATAATGCAACACTGAACAAAGCTTGATGCTAAACATCCGCTCTCTCATCAAAACCTTTTAACTACAGCAACACAGTCCCTATCATTACTCACTAACCTTGGCAGTTTTTATGACTCTACCCTTTGTTAATTGTTTTCTTCACTTTCTATCTGTTGTCTCGTGTATGCTGGTTGTACATTTGTCAGATCCTGATTTTTTTTTTTTTTTTGATGTTTGTTTTTTAATTTTGGGTTTTATATAATGCCTCAGGATCCCAGGCCAGAATTGTACTTTAACAGGCTTTTGCTTTGTGCAGCAGAGTGTTAGTACTCATAGAGTAATCTGCAATGTCATCTAAAAATCAAAACACTTAAATGTCTAACTTCAAAAAATATTCTGAATATTCATCCTCTAGCTGTCTGCTTTTATTGAACTTGAACTTTGTTTATTGTGTTTTAATAATGACCATCTAAACTGTCCCTTAAATAAAGATTAAGTGATGTAAATGGAAAAAAAAGATAAAAAGATGAGAGATCTCACTTAAATATGGATGATCAGCATCAGCATGTCGGACGAGAAAATTTAGAATAGAATAAACAAATAAAAAGGTTGAAAAATTATCATTGGAGGCATCAACAAGTTGAAGGAAGTGTCGAAGTACATCTGGTTTTAAAGTTCCTTGAATTGTATGTTAAATATTTAGCGTGGGTGAATTAGGAAAGGTGCAAAGGAGTCAGTTAAGAATATTTAGAATACACTGCATAGTAATGGACACATGGTCTGGTTGCTCATCTGTTCTGAACCACAGGAGAATTGGTGGCCCAAGGCACTGCCTCAGGCAAAATCCAAAGCAAAGCAAAGAGCTCTCTTGTTATTATTCTGCAGCACCAGTTTTTATGCAGGCCTCCCCTGTACGCTACCACACACTCACAGCTGGCCCCTCACACACACAATGCCACTCTACGTACTTCTTTCTCTCGCCCCTTTTTTGTCGGAGAGAGGATTTCAGGCGTTTCACTCGTTCCATATCCTGAATTCTCATTAAATCTGCAGTAATTGGATTGGGCGTAATGGACATATGGAAATTGCGGTGCCGTTCATCATTAGGGTTTTAATTGCGCCCATTTTGGCTTCGCATTTTTCCTTCTAAATAAGTCATAGGAGTTCACGAGCCTTGTTACCGCTAGTCAGGTTACTTCATGCACTCACACTGACAGATGTGATAATGAGAGGATTTCCTCCCTCTGAGTTTGACCATTTAGGTTGTGCCCATTGTGTTTTTTACTGAGCGCTTATGTGGACTCATTACTCATTTTAACACAGGATTTGCTTGTGAAATAAAACAATTTACCTCTTTGTTCTATCACTGGAAGTCATGAGGGATGTTGTGTAGAACCCCACCGATGATATCCTTTTGAGAAAATATTGATATCGATATTGAAAAAATGCCATTACATCATATGTTTTTATAGTTTAAAATAAAAGTCAAAATACATGAAAATGCAGCAGAGACAAACATTTTTGCACTAATTATATCTGCCAACATATACACCTCTACCAATAAGCTGATATTGGGAGACAGCAAATGTTGTTGTAAAGTGAGTTTGATGGTGAGTGAGGTTAATGTTAAGAGACCAGGAGAAGTTTTAAACAATGGTTTTCTCTCTGATGTCAGTTTAGTTCACTTTTATCAGATATGGTTATTGGTTACAATTTTTACTGTGACACTAATTAAACTCTTCTTTACAGGACTATGGATGTTCTCATCAGCCTAAACAATGGCAAGTCCTTCATCTCCAGCGCCTACACCATCACTGCCTCCACATGTGTGAGTCTGAATTACCTTCAGATATGAAACATAATAGGAACATCAGATATGATCCTGAACTCTGATCTTCTTTCCTGTACTTTCCACCATTACATGTTATATAACTGACTTGTACAAAAGCTCTCTTTAACTGACACCTCTCTTTCATAATCTGAGCCTGATTGCCTCAGTTCATGTTTTAGCCATTGTTGCTCACATTGCAGTTTGAGTATGTGATTGTCGCAACTTTTTTGTCCCAATTAGCAGAACTCCTTCTTCCTCCCTTGCATATTTATCATATGATGAGTCTGTTTTTCTCCACTAGTGACTTCAGTAGTGTTCAGTTTGTCACTGTAGTTTTTATTGTCATGCACATAAAATGGAAGCACTACAACCTTACTTAACCTTAATACTTCAGTTGAAAATAGCCAAATTGCTAATACAAGGTTAAAATCCCCTGCAATTAATTAGATGTTCACCTTAAATATAATGATAATGATGATAATAAAACCTTATAAAATAATAATTCTAATATATATATATATATATATATATTTTTTATCATTTACTTGTCTCTAAATGTATACATATTATATGTATATTATTTTTTGTAATATGTACCATTTTGGTTCTCGTTGATGACTTCCACATTAATTGTTTTATTGAAAGGTTGTCTTTGTATTCTAACAAACTTCTGTCCATTTTGTTTGCTACCCAGTACCAAAAGCAGTGATTTGATTGTCTCATTTCATCATCACCGAAATTCATTTTCAAACTGATTACTTTTTGCCATTTTCTCCTCTAGTCAGATGGTTTGGTGGTGGCGATAGTCTTCCTGGTGCTGCTGAGCCTCTTAGCTCTGGCCCTCATGTGGTGGTTCTGGCCTCTTTGCTGCACAGTGGTGAGTGTTGCTGCACTACTCATAACCAACTCTAAACATAAACAACTTTGGGCAACCAGAGCTAATGATTCATTCACTCTGGGTTTACACAGAAACAACAGCAGCAGGTTCTGTACTGGCACAACATGCCTGATAACTCATATGTTTCCTGTTTTGCCTACAATTAAAAGTAAAATAAATTACACTCATTGTTGCCTTCTCTAGATCGGATGACAGTAACAGGACTTTAAATGTTGAATTTTTCGAAGAGCAAAATCAAGCAGTGAGAGCACTAAATATAGGGTTACAGTTGCAAACATCCTGTTGCTGCAAATGCAGCAATGAAATTATAGTTAAGGAAGTGATCTAAAATGTGTGAAGTTTATGTCCGCTTAGAGTACTGTTTACAGCTGATTTTAACATGCGTCTTGGGTGATTGGATCACAAGTGGAGTGCAAGTCCAACTGTAAACTAAGACCGTAGTGAGACCAAATCAGGCAATGCAGACATTTTATTTATCTGATTCATTTTTCTGATTCACTGTCTGTGTCATTTGACTAGCTCTCTCTCTCTGCAGTCCACACCTCTGCATTCTAAACACACTACCCCCATTCAAATGAATAGTAAAATCAGTTTTTTAGCTTTTCGCTTTGGTCTTAATGGGACCTAATACCAAAACACATTGTTATCAGATCACTCATAGAGCTTGCAGAAGTCATCTGGGGTGTATTTGACCACATATATTGTTGTGTGTCTTGGGTCCCCGTTGAAGGACTGCCTACTAAACTGAAGGACGTATATACGAAACAGAGTGTCTGATATCTGTTCGGTTCACGGTTTGTTCTTACCTGCCAAGATAGGCAGCAGATGTTTGTGAACACATTGTCTGTTTCAACTGATTTCACCATTGATCTAGTAAATGCAATATCCTCTTATAAACTTGTGCAATTTTAGTTGTAAAGTGAAGACTGGCTGAATAAACTTTGTGAATTGGCGATGGCAAATTTTTAATCATTCATTCCTATCCAGTACCGGGGGCTACTCCGTGTCTCAAGTGAGTCTAACCTGCCAACATTTAGCAGCTAGGTGTTTTCACACAAGTTACACTAAATTTATGAAAGATGACAGTTTTTTATTGCTAAATTGGCAAATTTTACGAATACAGTGAGCAGTAATATAGGCCTCTTCTTTGTTGTCCCCAGACTCCCTTTAAAAAGGGAGTGAGTTGTTGAGTTATACACACTCAAACATAGCAGGTTTTGCATTGTTCATCACGCTCTGAAGGGAAGTGGTGTCGAGCATATGTGTAACCTCGTCACCTCCCGTTTACCTCATCCATCCGCAGTGGCTTAGCAACCACAGAGGAAGAACCTCAAACAGGAAATGGCTGTGGCTGATGGCTGCACGTGATCACACACAAGTTCTGAGAAGTGGTGAAGTGAAGTGAACAAATTGTTAAAAACAAGTGACAGATTAGCAGGAGAAGAATGTGAGTGACAGATTGCATGAAAGTTAACAAAATCTCTGTTTGCCCTAGACTAACATTAGGCCTACCTGGGGACTGAAGTGATTCATACTAATCACAGGGATTGTTTATGGTTTAATCACATTTGAATCTGTCCATACTGCAGCTTAAAATACTTATTTTGTTTTGGTAAACACAGAATTCTTCTTTTACTAATCCTTTCATGTTTCATTTCAGCAACACTTGATTTTGATTTGGTTTTTGATTTTTGAAGTAGTAGTAGTATCTAAATGTAGAGAGGAAAGTGCACAACGCATGTTTAGGTTTGCTAAATCAGAGTTGGACAAAATATAACAGTTTTAACAAAGCTCTTTAAAACCATAAAGTCTTATTGACTGGCACATAGGATCAAAAACGTTTCACTATGAAGTCAAGTATGAGAGTGAGTGAGTAAGTGAGTGAGTAAGTAAGACTCTATCAACTAAGATTGTTTTCAAGCAGTACTAGCGCCATACAGTTAAACTTGACCTGGGAGAGACATACATATGAAGGTCAACTTGAACAGAACAACTGTGAACTGTGTGGGTGTGTTTTTTGATTTTTTTTTCAGAGGTGTTTGATTGTGCCAACAACATGAGCAAACAGCCCACCGTCATAACATTTTGATCCATATATTGTTCAGCTTGGTGCACAGAGGTACATGTTTTTCCTTCAAACCCATGAGAACAGCACAGACAGAAATCTCTCATGTGAAATGACCAAAACCATTCTAACTTTGGCAGAAAATGTTGTGTTCTTGTAGGCTCCCATCGCTCATAGTAAGAAGCTGATTGAGAAAATATGTTTTCAGGGCCTTTAAAGTATAAAAAGACAGTAAAAACAAGCCAATATTGGCTGCATGTCTCATCATAAAGCTTATTGATCTTAATTTGTATGAATGCGGGGAGGTGCTATTGCTGGATATTATGGTTTCACTAAATTAATTCTACCTCAGGAGTAGGAATGGGTATTGAGGTCCAGTTTTAAACTGGACAAGTTCTTAATCGATGGAAACTGTAATACTGACAAGATTCAGGACAGAACCTTGTTCGTTCATTAATTTAACCTTAGCAACATTTTTAGTTTGCCTACTTTTTCCTTATGCTTAGCCTTCCACTAATTTGGCTTTGTCATGGTTTGCATTCTGTTAAATATAGTTATAGTGGATCGTTAAAATGCAGTATATGATCTGCATTTTAAACCTACTAGATTTATGGTGGAGTATCAATGAGAGCACAGATAAGTATCAATCAGTCAATATGGTGTTGATAAAATCTCAATGTTACCCATGATTGATCTGAGACTGAGTGGTTGTGTAGTAAATGGCTGTGTGCGAGAATCTTGAAGGAACAAAATGTAAAATCTTGACTCATGCAGTTGCAAATTCTGAGGCTTTGGTGATTAAAGGGAAATTCATTAGTAAGTGCAAATGTGTTTCTCTAAATGTGGAGGTTGGGAGGTTATTAATTAATACCACAGATTGCACGTTACTGGTCCCATGTGAACAGGGTGTTTGTTAAGGTGAAACTTGAGGCTGCATTTAATTAACGAGTCTCAAATCTGCTATTCAATTCTGAGCTCTGCTTTATTGTTTCCTTTGAACAACTTGATTGTACTTGATGGAAGTTTTTTTTCCCTTTCCATTGTTTAAACTTTTCTGTAGTCCTGGATATTCATTAAAACTACTATTGCAGACTCCTCCTGCTCTCACCCCCTTTGGAAAAACAGTCTCACCCACTTAAACATTTACAAAAATCCACAACAGATTATTGTTTGGGGCTATGAGAGAGGGGCTGCAGATGGTGCACCCTGGTCTTTTTCTGTTTCTCTGCTTTTTTCTACTGAGATCTGATAAAGGCAAATTTACCCTCCTCTACTGCCAACCACCCTCCCCACTGCACCTCAGTTCCTGCTCACCCACACCGCCCCTTAAATGATAGACGTCACCTGGCTTTGTGGACCTGAAGGGAGCCCATCCAGGATGAGATGGAAGCATATTTTGGAAAACCAACAAAGGCATTAAAATGTAAACCCCCTGCAGCATGTCTGGCCGTGGACGTGTTTGTCTTGGTGGAGAGAGCTGCTGTTGCCTTCCATCGAGGGACGCGGCAGAAGAGGAGGGCCATGTGTGGCTTGTTAATATTTAAACCCCCAGTCTGCCAGGTTTCAGCATTCGGGATGAGGCCATACACACACACACACACACACACACACACACACACACACACACACACACACATACACACGCACACGGCCAACCTCTTTCCCACAATCCCTCTCTCTCTCTATCTCTCTCCCTCATGGATTGATGCCAGGAGAGAGGTCATACAAGCTGTGGAGTGGTAATTTCTTTGTTTATGATTTGTTTGGAAATTAAACTCAGAATGGCGTAGCCTTTAGTTCAAATCACAGGATTCGGGATTGGAGATGCAGTTTCAAATGACATCTTCAGTTTATCCAAATTACAAATGATTCACAGCTAAATTGGATGCACTTTTGGACACATTTTCAACTCAGTTGGTGCTTAATATGTTAATAATCTCTGATTATTTCATGTTATTCTGTGTTAGAAGTTGTCAGCATTGCTCTCAGATGCAGAACTTTTATCTTCTCTTGTTTCTTTTGCCCTCAGAATTATTTATTTTCTACAAACAGGTTCAGTTCCCATAGTTAAAAAAGCAAATAATTTTTAAATTTCCAAATATGCTACCTGCCACCAATCCCTCATGATAAGCCGCCTGAAACAGCTTGACACAACATGGTTTGAGCTTGAGGCTGGGAATGAACGGATTATCAAGTCCAATTGGACAGTTGCGGAGACAACCATATGGGGACGATGCCCTGAACGCCCCTGATTGGTCCGATTCTTCCTGGTGTTGTGGTTGTGGTGGCGAGCTGCTGTGGCTGATGTCAGGTGACCTGTGGTTTAGGTTTTAATTACGTCGCTGAGCGCTCCTCTTCACATCTGTCCATCAGGTAGCTGGGAAAGAGCAGCAGAGCCCATCATTTGTGTAATACTTTATTTATCCCACAATATGTCCAGGAAATCTGTTGCATAATTACTTAATAAAAAGAGATAATCCTGCCAGTGTGAGGTGTGTCTGAAATGATGTTAATCAGCGTATGGAGAGGCTACGAGTAGACCCTTACTGGATTTGGTTACAACCAGTTGTGTGTGAAAGAGCAATTAATTTACCTGGATTGATTATTTTTCATTATTCTAATGATAACAGTATGTGGGGAGGTATTCCTGTGCTTAACAGTGAACAAAACAGCTGTTAGGATCTATGATATGCCATAATTACATTGCTCTTTTTTCCCTCCAAAACCAATTTAGCAAATGCATAACCAGTGATGACAGTGAAGTATCTGTCTTTGATGACTAATGGGCAAAGGTCTGTCTTCCACTTTGCCGCACACCTTAGTTTGAGATATATCCTCGCTGTAATTATATGTACAGTATTTATAAGCCGGCTACTGTACTCTGTGTGCAGTGCTAATGTCCACTATTGTGTAAGAGTGGGACAGTTCAATGAGGCCTTCTCTCACACTATTTCCCGTGTTGTCAACCTCTGCTGATGAGCCTTTGAGCAGGGTACTAAAGGTCATTTTCATTATAATTGAATATTGAACAGATGTTGTCAATAAACGTGATAATCATCCAAAGAAAATTAGTTTACAATGCTAATGTGCAGAAAAAGGAGCAAATGTTCATAGTTTTCAGTTTTTGGTCAATTCATTAATTGATTGACTAAAAATTTCAGCATAACACAGGCATCTTAAATCCCACATGTTTTAGAAAACCTGTTTTGGGAGCTATAGCCCTGCTCTCTGTAGTGACGATTTACTAGATGACTCACAATTCCTGAAACTTGAAAAGACAGAAGAAGGAAGCGTGCTCTTCCAGCATGATCCTTTTTACGGGCAGAGTGAGTGGCAGTGGTGTCTTCAGCAATCCTACAATGAAAAGTTGGACATCAGTATGTGAAGCGTCTGACTGACACCTGACAAATGTCACTGTCAGGCTGCTCTTTGCTTTGCGATGCACATCTGAAAAACCCAGTAGAGGCATCTTGTCTTTGAGTGGAATCACATTGTGAGCAACCTGCTCCTCAGGTGCCATGTCATCCAGTGTTGTCATGAACAATGCCGCCGGGCTGGTCACTCTGCTGTGGGAGAGGTGTGTCACAGTAATGTGTGTGTTTTGGGTTTTTTCTGGGGTTTTTTTCTGTGTGTATGCCGCCACTCATCTCCCACGCAGGTTGGGTTTGGAGCTGAGCCTGAGCCTCCTCCTCTGTATCTCATTGGAGCTAATTAACTCCTTAGGACTTTATGATTGGGGGGATTGCTTGGGAGCGCTGAACCCCATCCAATTAATTAAGAGCTAAACGGGCAGCGGCGCTGGCCCCAAAGACTCCCCTGTCAACAAGTTGATTTTCAGCTTTTCTTTATTTTGCACGGGGGGCCCCTGATGTTAGTTTACAAGCAGAATCCTTGTAATCAGTAGTCAGCGGGGCGATGGGGTGCCAGTTGCCGTTACAAAGCAGCCTGGCAGCGGCAGCGTCTACGCCATGTGACGAGCTGAGGGACGTCTCTCTTTGACTCAGTCACCTGTCACGAATCACCTCTGTCAGCCTTGCCTGCGCTTGTCTTGACAAGGTTTGAGTGTGTGTGTTTTTGTGTGTGTCTGTATGCGTCCCTTGGTGGACTTTGTGCTGACGCTCCTTTGCTTTTTCTATTTATCCAGGTCATCAAAGACCCGCCACCACCTCCTCCACCTTCCCGTCCTCCACCACCTGTGAGTACATCACTGAAGTGTTGTCACAATAGTAGAATATTTAAATTGATGCCAATTCAATTTTTATAAAATATTACAGTTTTGTGGATGAAAAAAAAAATCAAGCGCAGTCACAGAACAAATATTGCACTTACGTCATCATTACATCATATTGAAAACAATTTAAACAAGAATATCATCTTCAGAAATTAGGCTTTAAAATCTTTTCTTTTCACTCTGAAAGAAAGTGAAAATATTGAGCTATTCGTTTAGAAAACCTTTGAGAAGTTGACAGTGAAATTTAAGATGATTTGTGTTTTTTATGGCCTTTTAATGTTGAATAAGCCATTTGTGGAAAATCATATCACAATATGTACAAACAGGTTTGGTTGTTTCATAGGCACTATATTTTAAGAGCTCCCTCTGCAAGATAGGCAGGTAAAAATTGGATATTTCAGGAAATCAGTGAATTGTTTAGTTGATCAAATGCTTGAAATTCATTGAACCATGAATTGTAGAGAGAATTGATGGCTGTAGGATAAGTGAGGACTCGTGTCTTTTCCTTCCTGACAAAATGACATCAATGAGTCTGTCCTTTTGAGCGGAAGTACATTCAAATATTGATAAATGGGATTGAAAGAAAGCAGAATAATAGCAATTACAGTCCTGCACTACCTTCCTCTTGTCCATGCAGTACAGATGATAAATGTCGTCTACAAGAAAAACTTTTGGATAATCCCCAACTGCAGTACACATATTTACAACATTCATGAGCGTGTGTTAAAATTTTCCTGTCTTTTTAAGGAGCCAGAGCAGCTGCCCAAGAAAAAGTGGCCAACTGTAGACGCCTCCTACTACGGAGGAAGAGGAGCTGGAGGGATCAAACGCATGGAGGTAAGAGCTTAATTATCATGCCCCAACATTTTACTTCAAGGAGCATAAAACACTTTCATCGCAATCACAAAGTCACATCACTTTCAAAGCATGTGACACATGAAACTTGAAGTTGTTGATGTGAAATGATTTGAGCAGCACATTTTAAAACATAAGGGAAGTATTTTATTACCAAATCTAACCAGCAAAACAAGAACTGAAATCCTGCAAAGGTAAAATCCTGCAGGATGTGATGCATTTCTGACAGCTGTTATCCTGGAAAAAGGCATCATGTTGAGAAAAAACTGCTGACATTCAGTCTTTTCTCTGAAGCTACAAGTTTGTTGAGTTACACAGGCAGCAGGAGGAGGGACTGACTGACTGACTGACTGACTGACCGGTCGGGCCGCTGTCGTCATCTGTCCACTGATGCCTCCGACATGACAGGCCCTGCCATGTCGTCCTTGGCCGTGCGGGCCTGATTGGATCAAGTCATTGCCAGGATGAAGGATTGAGTGCTGCTGTCAACTTGACATATCCGCCTCACCCACCTCTCCTCTCCACCTCCCCCTTCTCAACTCCCAAACCTTGGCAGGCCTTTTGTTATTCACCTTCTCCAAAGGGAATCCAGGTTTAAAGACGAGCTCCCCTCCTCCTCCTCCCTCCTCCCCCCTCGCTGTTGGACCCCATACCGCTTCTCAGCCCCGAGGAAGTTAGTGGCATTGCAGGGATTTCCCAGCATCCTTAGGGAGCTCCTACCTCTTGACTTTTTCCCCATGAGTGTTTGCGAGCTGTAAGCTGTCTCGTCGCTCTCTTCTTCCTGTAGCAGGTTGATTCCCACCGACAGGCCCGTCTCAACTTCTGAAGCTTCCCCCCTGAGGATGGCGGACGAGGTGCTGGTTAAGATCAACATGCTCTCTCCTTTGCATCCACATTTAAGATGCCATGCTGAGAAAACCACCTCCACTTCCACCGCTTTTGCTGCTGCCAATATTTCAAACATGTATTGAGCCAGCTGAGGTGACAACGTATCTTTTATTCATCGCAACCCTCTCTTTTCTTGATGCGGCAGGCCAGGGATGTATCCCAGCGATGATTCTGAAAAGCTGTTCTATATTGTCACGGCTTAACCTACAGCTTGAAAACTGTGTCGCTAATTAATCACCTCTCCCCATTCATGTGACGGTGGATTTTTTATCTCCTCCTTGCAACAGATGTGATGAATTCAATTAAAAAGCAGGACAGCTTAACTAACACACAGGCCTACATTCACACACACTCTCTCTCTCTCTCACACACACACACACACACACACACACACACACACACACACACACACACACACACACATAAGCACAATAACACGTTATACCACATGTAAATGTGCTTATTTATAAAAGCAAAAACAGGTTTTCAGGTCATTTTGTTTTCTTACGGATGTATGGTGACAGCAGTGCCCCAACTCCCTTCTTATTATCAGATCATGTTTTTGCATCCTGAGTATTACAGCTGATTTTAAATTAACCTGCGAATAATTACTTTAATATCTTCTGTGGCTCTGAAGGAGGTTTATCGAGTATTAGAAAATCACCTCCATGATGTCATAGTGATGTCATAAGGTTTATCTCATCCTGGGCTTGGAGACAAAAAAATGTATAACAGGAGGTCTGTATTACAAACTGGGGACGTGAGTTCAAAGACATGGCTGTGACAAAACAGTAGGGGGATAATGAAAGTTGCATATGAAGTTGCATTATGGGAAGTGTAGGATGTGTTTTTGGAGCTTTAGGTACTGAAAGTCAGTACTTGAATTTGGCATCTTTTTTTTTTTTTTACCTCTGTAGCAACCTTTCAAGTGATGCACAGACCTACATTTGACTAATCATTTCAACACTAGTCTAACACTAGTCATTTTTGTCAATGATGAATGAAAAAGAACACAATGAGTTATTTTTGTCTAAATTGGTGCTGTGTGTGGTTTTACCTGTCCAGGTACGCTGGGGTGAGAAGGGCTCGACAGAGGAAGGGGCCAGACTGGAGAAAGCCAAGAATGCTGTAGTGTCCATACCAGAGGAGTCAGAGGAGCCAATGATCAAACGTCCCACCCCGAAGCATGCCCCCACCTACCATCACAATGAGAACAAGTGGTACACTCCCATCAAGGTGAGCGCTAACAGTCATGTACCTGCTACTGATGTGACTGAATACATTTGGACTTTTGGTCTGTCAGTTCTCTTCCCTCTATTTAATAATGTTTGTACTTTTATTATGCAATAAAATTGTCTAAGGTCGACTTACTAGCTCTTTAAAACTTTTATGCTGACTCAGTAGCCACATGCAACCTAAATGTGGAGGTCAAGTGGTTGTTTGAAGGAGGAGATCTTTACTCCATAGATCATCTTTGAATCGAGACAGAGGTTATGAAATTCCGCACTGAGGTCATGCTTAATAAAAACTGTTATATGTAGTTAAAAGTTCATAAAAGTTAGTAAGTGGTCCTTAAATTCTGTTATTAGTTAATTTGTTTTTTGTTGTTTGTTTCTTATCATTTCTGCAAATAAGGTGAACAAACATGTTGTTGAACTAAAACCCATTTTCTGTTTTTCAGGGTCGTCTCGATGCTTTGTGGGCTCTAATGCGGCGGCAGTATGACCGAGTTTCTCTTATGCGGCCCACATCTGCAGACAAGGTAAGTCAGTGAAAAGAACATTAATGTTTCTAAGCTCTTGAGACTTTTGTTCCCAGTGGAAAGTTTATTTGCAGGGAGGCCTAAAATACAAACCATGATGAAGAAAATGCACAGAGGCATGCAAGATTGACTTAACAGTGAAGTGTACGTTGGTGTCTTATCTGTAGGGGGAGTGTGTGTGTGTGTGTGTGTGTGTGTGTGTGTGTGTGTGTGTGTGTGTGTGTGTGTGTGTGTGTGTGTGTGTGTGTGTGTGTGTGTGTGTGTGTGTGTGTGTGTGTGTGTGTGTGTGTGTGTGCGTGCGTGTATGTGTGTGTGTGTGGGATACAGTAAACCAGTGTCAGGGTTGTGTTGTGTTTTTAGTTGTACAAACTCACAGCCTGAGAGAAGTGAGTCAGTCTCATCAGTGGTCATCGGTGCAGTTTATTGTATTCGGGGTTAAAAATAGACAATTTCCTGCATCAGTCAGCAGTGTGGATGATCATCTTTTTCTTATTAAAGCCCCAGTATGGCTTGATCTGAGTTTGTTTTATCCTTCCAAATCTTCTGACTCACGAAAATTATAGGTAAGAACTTTTTATAGCAGCATTGAATAACAGCTGTTGAGGAACAATAATGTGTGCTGCCTCTTAGTAGAGGAAGCCACTGACATGACTTTAGCATTGTGTTGTTGTTACCTAACTGGGCTGATGTGAGCTGCAGCTGCGAGTGCTCACTGAAGGGAGCATGACAGGGACAACCTTATATGGTCACGCTCTGGACTTTTCTCAACTTCCGTCAGAGAAGTTCCACAAATTGACACACTAAAACCCAAAGCCCTGCAGGCGGTTAGGAGAGCACGCTGCTCACAAACCGCCACGAAGTCCAGATGTTATGATATGTTCTTAGCTTTCTAAGGCAGTAGATAATACAACAAACCACACCATCTGCTGTTGACACTAAGATATATGCTTAATCTCAAAATGAATAGCATAGATTAGAATCAATTTGCAGACTGGTGTAGAGTGATTGAGCATTTAGATTTCATTTCTCAACCACATTTCAGACCAGAAATCGATTTTAATTGGCGCCTTCTTATGAAGTGACCTTGCATACATGATATCAAAAGTGAGCATTTCACTAAGAATCCACAAGTTTAAGTTTCTCAAGACTGTGTAGGTGTGGCATGTCCCCAATGAGTGCCTGCATAGAAGCTAAGCAATGTACTGCTGTGGAGGGGGGAGCAGCAAAATATATTTTAGCCACCTAAAAAAAAAAGTGTACGCTATATTTAGAATATTTTCATCAGTTTACTTGCTGTTAGACGTAGAACTAAAGTCATTATCTGCGCTTTCTTCAAAGCCACCAGACCATTTTACAAAAACACTAATTTTACCAGTTCACTCAGTGAATTGAAGAATTATATAGACCAAACCAAAGCTGGTGATTGTTGGAACAGCAGAAAGACAAACAAGGCCTTTTAGCGAGTTCTATTTTGTTTCTTTCGCCTATTTAAGATGAGTTAATTAGGCAGTTAAGCTAATCTTTGTCCATTATAAGAGAGAAACTTAAATTCAGAAGGTATATGGTTGTAGTTTTCTGTTTTAATAAGGAAACAGGTATAAGAATGTTTCCTTAGCTCAAGTTGGCTTTGAAGCAGAGTATGAGCAGAGAGGTTTTGTTTTGTGGAACAGCTGGCATGGATTTTTTCATGATTGGTTCGCAGAATTAACTGAAATAAATGTTCGAACACAATCATGTCCAGTTGACACCAATATCAGGAAAGTTTACAAAAACTTAAATGGCAATATTTCAAATACGGTCGAAATTAATTCCTACTAATTCTCAATACTTACTTACTGCATAAGGCACTATATTACATAGTTAGAAGGCTGACGTGTAGTTGAGTTTCCAGTGTCTTTAATGCTGCATACGGATCTCTCTCTTTTTTTTTTTTTTTTTTTTTTTTGCATATAGCCATCTAAAAGAATAATTCACATTTGAAACTGAAACAAAACCAAATATTTATTGATTAATATTTTTGAATCACTTCCCCTTTGTGAATGAAGTAAAACATCACAGAAGCTGTAGTGGCAACATTCATGTGGTGGGTACTTCTGACCCTCTTTACAGAGCTGAGAGCAGGAACCATAAGATTCTTTTTAATGGTTCACAGAGTGATGTCAGACTGCAAACGTCTCAAGTGGAATAACTTTCGCTGCTGTGAAAAACATGGAAAAAACCGAGCTGGTGGGCCAGCTGTGAGCCTGCCAGTTGCTGCTCAGGCATTTCAGTGCTGCTTAGCAGAACTTAGAAAGCCAGAAGATGACCACATAAACTAAACATTGTCAACATCTTTTCCCCCATCATTTATAGGTCCAGATATCACCGTTAAATTTGGTTGAAATGTCAATCTTGAGGTCACATATACACATAACCATTGTTAGAACATCTTTTCAATGACTATATTTGACCAAACTTGCATATTTTTCTGGAGTGTGCTCGTTGGAAAGGCTGCTGTTTTCAGAAATGACAACAATTCTCCTGCTCAATCCATTCTAACCCTTGAGTTGAGCAGTAAAGAGCAGAATGTGGAAACTTCATGGCTGCAGCTCCCACTGTGTAAAAGATGATAGATGCTACTACACAACAGGTCATCACAATTGCTCCGAGCAAACAGTTCAGAAGCTAAGAAATCCAAGAGTAAAGCACACTGGTGAGTAAACCAGTTGTGTCAAAGCTCGTAGGATAGACGAGGACATGGAAGAAAAGCTGCCAGTGGAGTCCCCAGCACCACTGGCTCACTTCATTCATATGCCGATCACTGTGCCAAACTCCTCTTTTAAGTCTTTGATCAAGACTGTACACAGCGGACACAGGAGAGAATCAAACAGGAGGCCACAAAGGCTGTGTGTGTTTGAAGTTGCATATTAACAGAGCAGTAGTCAATAGTGAATGGAAAAAAAACAGAAATCATTCATTTTTAACAGAGTTATAATGTTTTTAAATCCCACAAATGTTTTTTTTTTTAAACGCAAACATCTTAAACAAAGTTAGGTTTTTTCTGTACTTGCAAAAGCAGTAATCACTGAACAAGCATAGATTGTCACTAAAGTCGTCGTGTCAACAATATTTCAACCCTATACAAATCTTTACTGAAAGCATTTCTTCAGAATGACATTTATATTTGAAGCAATTCTCAGGTCAATTTCAGCAACTATGTCCACCAATGAAAGCCAAAACTTTTACATGGCACTTATTCTCTGTGCAGGAAAGTAGTTTGTAGGTTGACAAAACAATGTCACCTCAATGTTCACTCAGTAGTCTCCTGAGTTACGTGGTTCGTTGATCTGATTGGTTGAAATCTGTCAATGCTCACCAATCCAGTCACCTGCTAAGAATTTTTTGAGAATGCCTGTCCTTTTCTAAATAGTTTAACAATAACTTGACTCTAATATCCTCAGATGGTTTGTTACACAGAACTGTCTGGGGATATTGTCTTTCCAGTGTTACATTACAACTGTCTGTATAGCTGTGATTTTGTTAATATATAATTTTCCTTTTTTTTTTTTTTTTAACATTGTTCCTTGACGTCTTAGAGTGCTTATGTTGGGTCTGTTGTTGGCCCTCTCTAGCCTGGCCATCAACAAGATGTGTATGATATTGAGCTGAACAGATAAACTTGACTTGATCAAAGTGAGAGGAGTCTGAACCGTCCGGTGGGATGTTAGGTGTAGATGGCAGAGTGGGCAGTGTTGGCGTGGAGAAGAGAGAGGAGAGGAGCAGCAGAGGGAGTGGAGGGAGAAGGGGAGGGAGGGCAGCAGTCTTTGATGGCGGACAGGAAACCTCCAGGGTCATGAATTTTTCAGCACTGCATCCGCGGGGTTACAAGGACTCGTACAGGTGTAAGGAAGCAGGTTGTCACAGACATCTGTTCAGCACGGGGACCCGGGTGTCCATGCTACCCCTCACCCCCTTCCCTCCCCTCCCCTTGCTGAGCTTCCATCCTCCCTCGGCAGTCTCCTCTAACCCCCCCATCCCTCCCTCAGTGCTGCCGCCCGCAGCCAGACTGCTGGATTGTCAGCAGATGCAGAAGAGAGACAGAGAGACAGAAAATGAGAGTGAAACAGTTTTTTTTCCTCTTCTTTTTTTTTTTCTTTTCTTTTTTTGTGGTCTCACATTTAGCGCCGGAGGGCCTTCAACACCAAAGGTAGAGCGGGGGTGGACACAGCTGCAGTGCCGAACTTGCCCCAGGCACAAATAAAGAGATCTAATGTGGTTTGACTGTGTTGTCGGTGAGACAGGGGAGCCGGGGAGGCACTTCAGAGCCAACTTAGCACAGCAACATCTGCCGCCAAGTTTTGCTGGGGATCGACCGGGGACAGCAGGTAGAGGATGGTGGCAGAGACAGAGAGGGAGGTTGGCCTTATTCTGGTGCTCACTCAGGCTCAGGCTTTTGAAGAGGAGGTGTGGTGTGTGCGCATGTTCCTTTTTTTTTTTTTTTTTGAAGACATTTCTTTATTTTTTTCATTCACTGCCCTCCCACCACTTCAGGTATTGTTTTCTAAAAGCAGCTGTCCACAAAATGTCCAAACAAGGTGTGCAATGAATGATGCATCACCATACAATAAACGTTTCCTCCTACAGAGAAAGACGCACAAGAGTAAACGAGACAAAAACAGAGAACAGGCGTTAGAGTTCATTTGATTCTGTGTGGATTTCTGTTCGTTCCTCTATTCTCATCCGTTCCTCACCAGGGGGACGTGGGGGCTGAGTATGCTGGTGTGTGTGGAGGTTAATAGTATTATCTGATGGACCTTTAATACCACTGTTAAAGCATATTTGCCGTATAGTTTTTTTTTGTTTTTTTTTTGCATAGTTTCGTGGGGAACAGTACAGTTTCTTCTTAAATTTTGAAATTTTAGATGAAAAATAGTAATGAGGTCATAATTACCTTCATGTAATAATGCAAAAGAAAAATGTGTATCCTCCCACAAGGTTCTTGGATATTGCTCTAGCAATTTCTCTCGACCCAGCCTGTCTCTATCACATACTATTAGTTCTTTTAAATTAACTAAGTAGGAAAAATGTTGAATTCAGTTTATGAAGTACATATCTACACGTGCATACTATTCTTGTGCAAGGCTGACTGGATTTAGGAGTAAGACAGTTGGGATTTCCCCTTAAAATGCCTCTAAAAAACAACACAGATGAAGAGCACATGTGAGTTGTAGAGGCAGCCTCCCACCTCTCTGTCTCTTTTTCCTCCTCCCTTCTCTCATCTGGTTTATCTTTTCTTCACCCTGCCAGTGCCCTGGCTGCGACAGCGTCTTAATTTAACAGCCGTCGGTCACGTTGTCGATGGTGCTGTGGGAGCGTTTAATTAAGTGACTGTGAGCAGAGGGACTCCACGGACCTGCTCTGAAAGAGTCCCGTCAGATGGAGGGAGGAGAGAAAGAGAGATGGAGAGAGAGAGAGAAAGAGGGATGGATGTAAAAGGGAGGTGTAAAAAGAAAAAAATCGAGGACAAGGCTGGCATAAGCCATGGGCCACCGAGGGTAGAGGTGACAGTCTGCTTGCATGCCGTAGCCTGGCATGGCCCGGCATGCCATGGCATGGCAGGGCTGTCCTTGGAGGTCACAGTAATACATGCTTGGGTTTATTTTCTTTCCCCAGCAGCTCGGTGTAGTGCCTCCCGGTTTCTCAGGGCTCAATTAGGATGCTGCGAGGTGCTGTGAGGTGACTGTTTGCATGGAAATAGAGCCAACTGAACATTTGACTGGAAATTGGATGAAGATATTTGCTTTTTAGTTTCAATTTGACTGGCATGAAGGTGCTACATGTAGCATTTTAACATCAGTAAGTCATTAGTAATTACCACATTCATTTTGAGACATGAGTATAATTACTGTAAACAAACAAGACTGTGTCTGAGAGGATTGGCAGCCTTTCTCTGGCCTCTACACTGCATTTTTACATTGTGAGACATGGGGTCACGTTTTGTGGGAAATGTTCTTCCAGCGCAAATGGAGCTCAAGTTTCTCTCAGAGTTTCTCTCAATGGCAGATGGTAGAGGAGTGAACGGCTGATAGGGGGGGGAATCATTTCCAATATGTTTATCATCTTCAGAAAAGCCACAGAGAAAACATTTGATCAGAACATCATCTAGACCTAAGGCTGGAAATGGGAAATGTAGTCTTTTAGGAGCAGAATACACTGGCTTTGTACTTTTCTCATTCATTAATTTACATTACTGTCTACCATTTTTCCTGAAGTAAGGAAAAAGGTAGGCAAAGGTAGTCATTGTGGACTGAATGCACTCAACATACAACACTACTGGTATTTACTGTGGAGAAATGCTAATAATACCAGTACTGTGATATAGAACATGGTGTCACCTGTCAAATGAAATTTCACTAAGATATTCCATCTGATATGGTGGTATTATGAGATTTAACCCATCCCAGTCATTCAGAATGAATGGTCTGAAAGCAACACATAGCCTGCACAAAGAATTGTCTAATTACTTATTTAAAATGTAAAGGCAATCAAATCGGTTGTTTAAAGACCAAACTATCACTGATTTGCTGAGACATGAGAGACATGCTCAGAGAGTAATTGAGTGAGTCACCAGCAGAAGACTAGATAAACCCAACTCACTACACCACTGAATTAGATTTAAATACAGATTTAAATATTGGACTGTATCCATGCCAGAGGATCAGTAGTAAACTGGCATACTGGTTGTACTGGTGTATCAGTATGTACTGGGCAGGCTGGTCATATGGAAATGATCCAAAAGAGGAAATGGCTGCCTCACAGGAAATCAGGCCGGCTGCTTGTGGCCTGAGAGATACACAATGACCCATTTAGATAATACAAGATGTGAAATAGCTGTGAAGGCCACAAAATCATAAAAGACTGTGAGAATAGATGGTATTGAACATTTTAAACTGTGCTCAGCAGTGAAATTCACTCAACAGAATGTTTGTTTAGTCTTATACATAGATGTATTCAGCAGCTTCTTTCGTTGCATCTTTTGTCTTGATCTCAGTATGTAAAGCGGAACAAACATTTGCTTGGCATTGTTAAAAAAAATGTAAACAGATGCACACATACTCGTCCTTTCACGCTTTTTGCTTGTTGCTTTTATTTTGTTGCATTACAATGCCACACTGAATATGGTGAGAACATCTTTCTTGAAGCTAATAAAAGCCGTCAAACTGTATTGTTCAGTGTTAAAATTAATGCCTGAAAAGAGCCAAAAGATGACACATCCTTGAAGGTTTTCGACATTGCAGAAGGCCCGTGTTTTAGTCTCCACAGCCGTTGAAAGGAATAATTTGGTACCTTAACTTGTCTGATAAGACAATATGCTAATGTGGTACTAATATATGCCTAAAGAAAGAGTTGACAGCGGCACTAATGCAGAATAAACAGGGTAATGCATGCGGGAGGCCTTCTGCGTGTTGACATCAGTCAGGATGTTTACCATCACACAGATAAATACCTCGTTGAAACAAATGTAACACTTAATTTCACAATAAACGGCTTTAATCGAAAGTAAACAACCTGGCAAATGACATTAAGTTGAAATGAACCCCTAGATCAGAGAGCATGAGATTTCCTAATTAACAGGGGTAATTGGAATTAAACCAGAGCGTCACAAATAATGAAGCGTTGGGATAAGAGACGAGGCTTCATTGGAATAGGCTGGAGTTGACTCTGAAAAACAAAGCTCAAAATAACAATCAGACGTTACTCATGCTTGACATATAACCACTGACATCACATTAATATCTCCATGCTGAAGGGGGGTGAAATTTATTTAGTATTTTTTAGCTTTATTGCACTGTTCTTTACTCAAGAAGGAGATAGTGTTACAGTCCTGAAGTCCTTAAGATTCACTACACTCAAAAGTTTGTAAACGAGAGTATTTGAGCGTATCTCCTCCAAAAATATATTTTCTGTTAAATAGTGCAGCCATTTGACCTCTGGATTTTCTGATGAGTTGTTTACTACATTAAAGACTAAGACTAATTGTGGGTATTTAGAGCCAGGCTTTCTGCAGATAACATCAGTGTAAAAATGTAAAACAAAAGATAAGTTGTAGCTAAGAAAAACTGAAAATACTGTTTCATTTAGTCTTAATATAACAATCTTTATAAACAAGGCAAAGTGTGCCTGTAGTAGTATAATAGATTAGCTAGATGTCCCCTTATGCGTAAAAAAGTGTCATTTTCTTGATACTTCATGTAGTCCAGTGATCTGCTTTATTTTAGTGTTTCAAATCTTTTAATGAAAATCCCTGAAACAAGGGAAACTGTCTGCAGCTGTGAACTGTTCACAAGTGAGATTTTTTCTCTCCTCAACATGAGACTAGAGGACTTGTTAAGACGATTGTTTCTGCTGTGCATTTTGTTTTGTTTTTGTTCCTGATTGTCCCTAATACTCCGAATTGATCAGCGTTCCTTTGCACCTTGGAGCTCTTTATACATTATATAGCACATAATACAGCCACAGCAGTAGTGGTAGCAGTGGGCTGTGCAGGGTAGCTGCAAGCCCTGGGCCTCATTAGTCCTATCAGTGGACGGCCTTGTTAGCCCTAACAAGTAGCCAGCTGACAGCTCCATTCAGCCGCCGCTCCCCCACAAGAGAAGTGACAGCTTTAACTATGGCGGATAGCACCGCCGATTTATGAGCCGCACCCGTGCTCTCTTAACCAGATTAGTTCTTTTTACATTAACCGAGGAAAAGTAGGGCAGATGTCTGTATGACTGGTTGTAAATTTGATAATGACCGCCATGTTAATCCCCCCCATCTCCCCTCCTCTCCTCATCCATGCCCCCGCACGGCAAGTCCAGGCTGGGACCTGGCTGGTAACAGGATTACCAACGAGGGGACCCTCCCCATGTGTGTCTGTGTGCGTGTGTGTGTTTCTTGGACCAGGAAAAAGGAAGCTAATTGTTGTTGGTGGTGGCTGGTTGGAGGAGTAAAGTGAAAAGTAACCTAACGTGGGAAAAAGAGAGGAATAATGAGAAAATGATTAGCGAGACATCAGGAGCAAATCCCCTCTAGTTCTTCCCAATCTTCTCAGAATCAGAGTCGAAGCATTGGAGGGCTTGTTCACTTAAAAATAAAATAAAAAACTGGAACTGTAACAGCTATTTAAAATATTTCCATTTCAGAATGCAATCAAAATTCTATAACTTGAATTGTAACACTTAATTTTATAATTTATTATTTTACAGAGCAGCTAGAATTTAATTAAGGGCTCATTGAAACAGAGATGAGCAGACAGAGTGATCCTCCAATTATGTACACAAACAATACACGTATTTTCCAACCGTTAACGGTTTATGAATTTAATATATTAATAAAACAGATTTGTTTCTTTCTATTATTATTATTATTATTATTATTATTATTATTATTACAGAGATGGATTTCCAACAACAAAGCAGAACACTTTATCAAGCAACTTGTCACCCAAACACAACAAGCTGTTTGTTAGATCTTTTATTATCCTTCCTGATTTAAGTCATTTATCTGCATATGAAGATCCTGACTGTGATCTCTTCTCGGTCAGTTTTGGATTAGCTCTTGTTTTTCTCTCCTCTATAAATCTGTAGTGAAATCCACTTGAAACACAGCTTTATAAAAATGCATTTTGTGATTGTCCTTGATGTTGTTTTTGGGACTATTCTTCCCTCCCCTGTGTGGATGGTCTCCCCTTTTATTCTCCATTAGCTGATCAGTGTTGTTGTATTTGGGTGGCCGGGGCTGGTACCTGCACCCACTGCCCTCCCCCCTGCCGCCCCCTCTGCCTGATACGATCGAAACTGATGTCCTGCCGGTGCCTTTTTTCCCAGAACCCCCTCAGACTGGTTGGCGCGGTGGCGGCGTCGCCGTGTGCCGAGCCTTTTCTTCATCACCTATTAAAATCAAAGCCCGTCGTTTGGCGAGGACCGCTGGGATCTTGGCTTTAATTAAATTACATTATTGTTAACGTCAGCTTTGCCGAGGCCGGCTCTGTCGCGTGCACTTTGCCCTCCTCCTTCTCCTCCTCCTCCTCCTCAGCTCACCTCCTGACAGACATATAGAGGGGAAGGGGCGGGGGAGATCACACATACATGTAGTAATGTATTCTAATGCTCCCCTCCTCTCCTCACATTGATTTGAATTTTTAAAAAGATGGAAGCAGGGAGTAATGTTATGTAGGGAATATGTTCACAGTGAATATTCAATTAGCCTGCTTGTATTTTGTATACATAAATGTAACGGTGTGACGGGGCTGGCTAATATGTAGTGAAGGGCCCTCGCATGAAGCTATGTTATATGATCTAAAATGTTTGCGTTTGATAACAGACGTTTATGAATAAACATGTAAACATGTGCCACTGAACCTCAGATGGTAATTCTCATACTGATTGTACAACATGATGGTTCTGAAGTTTTATTTTTATTTAATCCTTAAGCTGTACCCTGAGTGATAATGTATAGTCAAAAAATGTCAAAATCTGATGTCATCAGCAAAAACACTGTCATGACTTATTATGAATATTATTATTTTGATCTATTTTGGTAAGAAAATACACAGAATGGTTTCCTGAAAAGACCGTCAACATCTCCCCACTCGCTCCTCCATTGTGAATAGAGCAGTGAAGTGTCACTAATGTGGCTCTATTCATCGGTTTGCAGGCCTGAGTCTTCATGACCATCCTACCACACACGCACCTCCTCCTCCTCTTTACTACTCTGTCCCCCTCTCTCTCTGTCTGCTGTTGTCCTGTTACTCCACCACTGCTGTAGGTGATAAAGCACCTACAGGTCACTTTTGAAACTCCAGATTGCAAAAGGCCTGGTCTGTATGCCGGACTTCTGTATTACGATAATCTTCATAATTGATAATACTATAAATGTACAAAAGAAAGGTAAATGTCATTTCAGAATTGATAAGTGATGCTGGAGATCGCTTGTTATCAGAAAATGGCCTGATATCTCTGAATTGATCAGCGTGTCACTCAGCCCAAGATCTAACGTGGTTTATTGGTAGCATCTTTTTTTTATTTTTATCCAAAGGTACAAAACAGATCTCCATGACATTTCTACAGGAATGCTAGGCTGCCAGCACCAAATCAGTGCAGTGTGTTAGATACCAACTTGTATCTGTTCAGACTTGAAGAGTGACTGTCTAGAACTGAAAGCAGAAATGACTTCAGGTGAAAGACCGGTGACAATGACGTCCAGTTCCAATAACGCTGAACTGACTAGATGTTTTATGTGCCAACCTCCCACATGTGGTTATTTGTTGCTTTAATTCTTTTTATTTTTTAAATTTTTTTATTAACAGTAAGGAACCCCAAGATGCTAATTGTCTCTGTTTGGATCGGCCTCCTGTGACCATTTAAGTGAATTAGCCGCATCCCCGTCACTGGCTGTGAAAGGGTCACTCCTCGTCCAATTACTGGCTCCACCTCATTAACTCCTTCAACACCAGGCCTTTGCCATTTTTTAAACATGAGCTTAATTATGCTAATGAGCTTAAGCATGCAAATGGGCCAAGCTCTTTCATCCTAAACTATGGGCTCAACACCCATTTGAAGACGTTTTAATTCGTATTTGACACTGATTTAATTTTTTGCTGCTTGTGTTAAGTGACCTCAGCTGAGAAGAAAAAGCATCTGAGAGATGTCCCTGCTTCTAGCCTGGTATGTGTTGGAATTATATGTATGTTGTACTTTAGAAAAGGGGCTGAAAAGATGCAAAATCTGGCTGCTTTAAAAATTTGTGCAGTTGTTCTTTCTGTCATTCCGGGGGTCGAATTCGTCTTACAACTGGAGCCTGAGTATCCCATGAATAAATTACAGTGTTTCATAATTGATTGAGAGAAAAGATGCAGATGTGACAAAAGTTGGCAAAACAGCACAGTGGCTAATTGAAAACATTCTTGAAGAGGTTCCAGTTGTCATTTCTTTTCTTCTACAGTAAAGTGCAGAAGAATTAAGAATTCATCTCGATGAGGCTTTGATTCGCTTGTCTCTCAGTCTCATTTGTCTCACCTCGTCCATACCACTGTACACCATCTTGGAGGAAGACACCAATTTTACCGCCTATTTTATCAATATGTCGTTTATCATTATAATAGATGTATCTGATGTTAATGACGATAGTTTATAAAACAGCTTATTAACCTTAATGACAGTGTGATCTTTTACAATTGATAGGTTGTCTCACCTTCAATTATACTGAGTAATGATGATATAGATTTAATTAATGCTTAAGTGCTCTAATGGCTTTTTTCATGGGTGTGTGGCAGCTCACCAGTGCAGCTTCAGTGGGGTTTTCCTTTATTATGTGTTGTTTATTTATATTACTGTTTGACAGGAACACAACAGCAGTTATTCACCCACTGACAATCAAGAAACATGGATTACTTTATTCTAAGTTAGAGATGCACAGGGCACAAATAAGATGAAATATAGGTGTAATACTGTACATGCAGTTAAAATGCCATTCAAACAAAGATGTCAAACAACTGAAAAACTGTATTAAGTGACCATACTGCGATCCTCTACTTTCATCATATAAAATCTTTAATTCATCTTAAAGCTGTTTGCTTATGAAATTCCCAAACTAATGAAGCCATCATCGAAGTGTAGTAACCAAAAAAACAAACAAAAAGAATCTGTGTTCCTGAGTCCCTTTGCTTCTCCCTTTGCTTCTCTCCGGTCCGTCTGTCTATGTATCTGCGACTGAGTGAACGCCTTGATTGCGCTGTTCAATCCCACTGTTTGGGAGCACAGATGCACATTCAGTCCTGTGTTCTCTGCAGTCTTAATAGTGTTAACCCGTCAGCTGTCCCCAAACTGAGGACACAAGCGTCTCCAGTGTTTTCACCGCTAAGCCGGATTTTCACTCTTTCTCACTGAGCAAGTAGCCAACACAACTTCCACTGAAAACCATCCTCCTCCTTCTTTTCTCTCTCTGTACTCTCCCTCTGATTGTTGCTGTCTTTGACAACACCCACATGAATATATTTCTTTCTCCAGATGAGAATATTTTCTTTCTTTTGTATCTAATCACATTGCAATTACCATTTTTTCCAACTTCAAGACCACCTTGAGGTTCCTGGACTATATTTGAAACTGAACAAGCACCTGGAGCCCTGCATTTTAATTTTTCTGTGTGTTTAGGGGACAGTTTTTGGCTTTTGAATGTTTAATATGATTTGGATTTATGTGTGCTTTCACTATTTTTGGAAAAATTGGAGCTTGCTTAAATACGGTTGGCTATTAAACCTCAGTACTTTGTTGGTTTTGACTAAAACGTGCCTGTTGTATTAAGTGAAAACTGTCGAGTACCGAAACATGGTGTGGAATTTCCGATCAGAGCCGTAAACTTGTTTTTATATTCTTTGATCAAATAGTTACTGATTTGTAGAGAATTTTGCCAGTTGTAGGCAAAAACAAACTTGTATGGCTGCTTGTATTTAGACAACATTAAACATAAAATAAAAGTTTTTGGTTTTGTATTTTATAAGTAAGATATACATCAAGCATTGTTCAAGTATTGTACCAAAACTGGTACAATGCACAACATGTTAAGTTTTAGTTTTATATGTATGTATATGACTGCATTTTTTTCTGATGCATACCTCTATGCTTCTCTCTGTAATCACAGCAGCCTGATTATCGTCATTTGAAACTTTGCTTCACACAAAATTCTTTACCAACTTCCATCTTAGTCCTCCCCTCGTTTACCCTCTCTCTTTCTCCTCCACTGTACATCTTTTCCCTACTTCTCTCTCGCCTTTGTCTGCTGCCTCCGTGTCTGACTTTGTCCTCCT
Organism: Sciaenops ocellatus; assembly: GCA_033000465.1. Classification (NCBI taxonomy): domain Eukaryota; kingdom Metazoa; phylum Chordata; class Actinopteri; family Sciaenidae; genus Sciaenops; species Sciaenops ocellatus. The sequence continues at coordinate 21,183,264 of CP136880.1, read as the reverse complement.
CTGCGTCTTTCACACTCCCTCTCCATCTCCATCCCTCTCTGTCCGTTCACATTGGGACGAGGGGCGCTGGGTACCTCTGACAGTCCTCCTAATTAAGACGTAAAACTGTGGGCAGCAGGTTTCTGAAGGTTACACTGTCTATACCGCAGGAAGTGATAAAGAATGGAGTCACTGATGACATGTGACGTTTTCACCGGGGATGATGTAAACCGCTGCTAATGAAGCCGGGGCTATGGAGGAGAAAGCGAAGGGGACAGGGGGCCTCTGTGTGTGTGTGTGTGTGTGTGTGTGTGTGTGTATATGTAACGTTTGCATGTGTGCGTGGGTGGGTGTGTGTGTGTGTGTGTGTGTGTGCAGGTTTTGCTCCAGAGGCCTTTGGGATTCCAGGGCAGAATATTTGAGTCAATTAGACAGATCGTGTACGTGAGAGTTGCTGCCCTGCAGTTAGACTGAAATCTATCTTCTCATAGACTATATCTGATAGTCCTGCTGTCTACTGCTCATATGTACAAGTATTCTTATCACTGGATGAAATTCAATATTGAATTCAAATGCATAATTCATGATTTAAATTCATGTATGCACATTGTGACACACTGACACAGGAAAAAATCGAAAAGTCTTTCCAATATTCTGAATGGAGCCATTTTTTTTTCAATTTTTTTTTTTTCAATTTTCCTGATCCTAACTTTTGGATACATTTAGTCAGGTGTCTTTAATTAACAGTAATGCAGTTAGCAGTTTGGATTGTTTTGTTAAATAAAAAAAAAAAAAAAACACACATTTAGACTGCCCAAGAGCTGACCAGGATGGAATAGTTTGCCGCACAATAGTCATTGTGCAGATGTTACCCTATTCATTCATGCTAATTTACAATAGCCCTGCATCTATTCATAGAGCACACACATTACATCATATTTCCAAATCTAGGATGTCAAAAAAGCAGAACAGAATGTCTTTTAAGATATTTGTATACTGATGTCAGTATATCTGAACTTGTTCTGCTTTTCAAGTAAACAACAATTTCTCTTAACTCATTATTAAACTACATAACATTAATATTATTGAATCTGGAAAGTTCACTGATCAGTCTTATATAAGTATGTTTTCTGTCAGAACAGAACAGTTAGACTTTTAGTGTGTATTACAATTTAGGATTTTTTGTGAAGGTAGATGAATTATTCATTGACCCAGAACAGCATGTGCACTTTATCCAGTCAGGAAAAAATAACTCAGAGTCACAATTGTTTCAGTTAGATAAAAATGAAACAAAGCTGTATCCCATCCAATACACTCCCATCCAGACATATTCCATCACCTCTGTATGGAGTCTAGTCCGCTGGCATGCAATCAAGGCCTAAGCATCTGCAGTGAATGTATGAAACCTGTACACTATAAAATATAAAAGCTGAAGCACAAGTCAAGCTGCATTTTCCAACAGCGTTGTGAGAGAGAAATTGAACTGAAAAGCGAATGCATAAAACATGACAGCTGGCGTTTTCCTTCAAACGAAATAATCTTGACACGCTTGTGTTGAAAAGTGCATAATAAAAGACTAGAGAATGAGGCGTTGCTGATTAGCATGCATGTCACCCTAGCAGTACAGCTTGACTCCCCAAAAAACTTGGAAACTTGCAACGAAATGCTCTCGGCCAGTTAATGTAACATCATATGTGGGTCCTCCTGGTGAAATATCCTCTGAGACTTGCAGTATGCACATAGTAATGAATTACATGGCCACCAACCTCGCCATTAGGAAAACAGCAGTTATATTAGCCTTTTTAATGCCATGCAATAGAGAACGGAGCTGCTCCACACTGGTGAATAATTACACTTAATACTGAGTGTTTGAGATGAGGCTTCAGGCAACTGTGAATGTCTGCAGTTTCCAACATATGCAAATAAATTAACATAATGCAGATCGCACTCAGATTTGTGCTCATGGCAGCAGCAGAAGTTGAAACAAGTGTTGACCCACTGCAGAGCTCGAAAACCTGCTTAATTAAACAGTGCAATCAGTGTTACTGCAGGGATTTACATCATGAAAAGAGCAGTGACAGAAACTTCTTTTTCACATGTTGAAATAGATATTTGGAGATTTTGAGTCGCTAACTAAAGACCAATGGATTTATGAGATATTCTGTGCCTAAAGATGTTTTTGTTATCGATTAATCTGCTGTTTTTTTTATTGATTCATATGTTGTCGATTATGAACATAGCTGTTAAATTTACTGACGACAGCGGACATTTTGACATGACATAGTAGGAAAGGCACAGGAAAAACAAGACTGCCCTCACAAGAAAAACAACAACAGTGTTTTGCTGAAACGCCTAAAGCAACTTAATGAATGCGAGGATTCTGACTATTGGCTTTCAGGAGCATAGTTGGAGGTAACATGGTATGCTTATTAATGCCACAAAACCAGCCATGTGATAACCACATTTGCCAATTTTGGCTACACACTGAGAAAAACTGCAGCATCACACTCTTCCTGTTAATCAGGCTTTACTATTTGTAGGAAAAGTTAATCTATGAAAACATTTTTAAATATACCCCACAATTGTATTAATCACACCAACTTACACTATAGCTGCATCCCAAATGTTTCCTCATTGAAATGCAGTCATTTGCTTTGAGCAGATTAATGTTGGTCTGTTGATTGCACACTTCTAAGAGAGAAAAAGAAAATCAGACATGTTGTGTGAACAGATTAATTTGTGTATATTCGAAACTAGAAAGTCAAAGTGAGAAAGCCTCCATCACCTGAGAAATCACTTGGTGGTTAGTTGATGTGTTAAGTTGACACTGATCTGGAAAGGATCCGAGCTTGATTATTGACAGACAGGAATACTACTTCCCACATCCAGGATCACTGTAAGTGATACACAAAAATGTGAGTAAACTATGACCTCTTGGAGCCTTACACGAAGCGATAAAGGTACTTTCACAGTAAATTTACATGTATGCTTGTTTTTGCATTATAGGATCTTTAGTCATTTTGCAGGTGTAATCATTTATACAGTTGACTTGATAGCTGTTTGTAGTTCCTATATTCTTTCCCGGCTTAAACCATGCTGATTCTATGGACTCAGAAAATGTTTTTATCTCACATTCACCCTGCATAAATACTTCAGAACAGTGTTTGTTACATTATTACAGCATAATAGCTGAAATGTTGAACATAAGCACTGTCTGCAATACTAAAGAAAAGTTGGAGGATAAATGTCTGCCGTTGGACTTGTGTATGTCAATGTACATGCAGTGCAGTTTTCTTCCCATCGCTTCTAAGCTGGTAAATCTAACCCTCAAACATGGCCACAGCTCGGCCGTGTTGCACTTGCAGACCTCACGACTTCATTGGTGTGAGCATCTGAGCCCAATGTGAACTCTAGCCCAAATGTGACACACTGGCTCTGGCCATATGCAAGCTTTTCACCCCTCCTCTCTGCGCTCACACTGGTGTTGTGAGTACACGAGTCATGACTGTTGGCTATGGCAACACTCTGACTCACATAACCCCTCACAAAAGATCGGGCCAAGCTTCTTCAGCCCAGGCCAAGCCAGGCCGTCTCTGCGTAAGACTCTAATTGATTTGATGGACTTGTACGCTGTTCACACCCCTTCCCCAAACAAACAGTCCGCCCAAGATTTGTCTCCATTGAGACAAAGAGGCAGTGCCCGCCCTCCCCTCGCAAAGAAACACTGAGACTGCCCAAGAGGGCAGCGTCAGCCTGCCAAACTTGTTAATTTCACTGCTGGGCCTCGGGGAAGGTTTGAGCGTGCCGTGCAACGATTCATCATACTGCAAATCAAGGCTCCCACCCCCATTCTTCGACCAACTTTCAGGTCAATCAGCGTTCAATCAGGTTCACACTCATTTTCCATAGCCAAGAGTGTTAAGGACAGTCATGAGAGCTGCAGAAGGTGGTCCCGTCAAAAAATCTGAATACCACAAAGGTACACCACAGTTGTTTCTATATGGATTGGTTTCAATGTAGCACACCCCAAGACCAATACTAAATGTGTGGCCCCTTGTGGATTTCCTAAAGATACACTCAGAAACAGTTTTCTTTCAAAGCATCATCAGTGAGCTGGGAGGAAAATAAAGATCAGAGTGTGTGGTAGGCCTTTCTCACCCAACAATTTCAGAAACTATGTCCTAGTAACTGAATCAGCAACTTCATTTTTCACATTGTTTTTGCAAGTCAAGCACATAAGACTAACTATAAAGATGATGCAAATAATACCAATTAAAGATTCAAATGTGACTGTTTCATTTTAGATGCAAGGCTTGCAATATATTTTTCACCCAGGAGTTAAAACTAGAAGTACAGTTCTACAGTCAGAATTTCAGATTTTAAAGTTCCTGTTGTAGAAAAAAAGGACTACAAATGTAACTCCAACATAACAACTGTCTGCCTTTCCACTACATTTTAACAATTTTACATATTAAGTAAATTGGATAGATGTTGGTAGATGGTGATTGTTGGAATGGAAACCTGCATACATGTAAAGTAAGTTTGCAGGTTCACGAGTTCCTAAAAAGGCTCCTGGAAAAGTTCCCGCAGTCAGAAAGAGTCTGTGTGCTGGATGCATTTTGAGTATGTCGGAATCATAGGACTTAAAATGAGAAGTCCCAAAAATGATTGCAGAAATGACGTATTTCACAAAAAAATGAGTTGATGAAATTGAAACCTAACACCTGTGTGCCTTAACTGTTGATGTGCACTTTTGAGAAGCTTTTAAGAAGCTCATGAGGAAAGACAATTCTTCTCAAGGAGTATTTACTTGCCGTATTCGATTTGTTGGTTTGTTTTAATCAAAACTAAAGAGCTCCAGTCTGTTCATTTGTTTTCCGTTCTTTCCATTCTGTGATTCTTTGTGTTACTTTAAGAAAGCTGAAAGGAAGACAGCATGATGGAAACACACTGAGTGGAAAAGTTTTTAATGCAGGATTGTCTCTAATGCCAGCAGGGACATGTGTGGCTAAAGAAACAGAGAGCATTCCTTATTCTGTGAATTTGTAAAAATGGCCAGTGGTGCCGGACACAGGACATGGCTGGATAGCTAGCTAGTCCTGTTGTTAAACATACTGTAAATTTATATTTACTGTTTGTCATTGATACGCAAAACCATAATAATTAGCCTGAAGCAGATGCCTCATATAAGTTAACAGCGGTAATGATTCGTACACCTTGTTGAGTTTTGAACACCTTGTTGTTTAAAACACAGGAACAACTTCACAACTTCAAAAAAACAATTCACAGACTTATCAACATGGTGGATCATATATAACGTTACTTGACAGATTAACAATAAACTTGTTCCTCTCCTGCTTGCATGTCTCTCCTGTGCAGTCAGAGTCCTGGAGAAAGGCATTGTAAATCAACTTATTTTCAACTTAAATGTATTTGTGAAACGATAATATCACAAGATCATATCAGCTTGATATGATTCAGCTGAAAGATGAACAATAACATTTACATTTTTTGCCCAGCCCTAACATGCATATATCCTAAATCCCACAAATGTGTAGACCACAACTGAACATTAGATGTTTCAGTTTTAAAAAAAATGTGCATACTAGTTTATTTGTTTTTGCTCACTTTGCAGCTTCACTTCATAGCACACCTGAATTTTAACATTGTCCAGCATCAGAGTCCAACAGCAGACATCCAGTACAAACTCTGATCTGTTTCTGTTTTGTCTTGTGCATTGATTTTTATTCTTGTACCCTGCCTTTACACAGCTGTGTGAGGTTTTGCGAGCTCTATGTATGTGTGTGTATTTGGTAAAATGCCTGTTGTCGGTCCACCCAGTGTGTGTTTCTGCTAATGTCTTCACTGCTCAGGTCACATTAACCCAGTTCTCACAGTTTGTAGCCCATGTTTAAAAAAACACACACACAACACCTCCCTGTAGTCAGCATGGCTTCAGGCTCCTTCACGCTGTTATATTTCCAGCATCGCTGGCCGATGATCACATTATTTACTGCTTGTATTAACATGCGGCTTGATAAGCATATTTTCCTCAGTAGAGCTAACAAGATGCTTTATCACCGAGCCTTTCCACCCAGCATAGCAGGCCGCTGCCGCTCGCTTGTATTTCCACCCTGTTAGTTTACAGCCTCGTAAATAACAACTTTTCTCCTGTTGAGATTTAGAGCTGGAGTTTTTGCTGTAAAATCAGATTTAACTTTGAACATGAAGACAGATTTTGGTTGTGAATTATGAAGTCAGAAGCTTTACTGTAAATCAACTATGAGCTCTGCTAAATAAGCAGAACACCTTTGGGATATACAGCAGAACAAGATGGATATAATATTCAAAATGCTTTAAAAATATCAACAAGTATCTGTCAGATGTATATGTAGGTGTATGTAGGTGCTTCTAATTCATTTTTTAAGACAAGGTACAAAGGTATCATCTTTTCAAATTACGTAAATCATTTGTGGGTCAAAGCACACAAAATAATAAAGGAATTATGCAAATGTTAGGATTACATCTTTTCACAGATCATGTGTAAAATTTCAGGTTGTTCACACTGATACAAAACGATGAGTAAAACTGCGTAGATGTTAACACCTTAGTTCACATCTACACGTTTTAAATAGTATCTTGTCTGTTGAAAAATAAAAATAAGTGAGTTTATTGTAGCACAAGAATAAGCAGATTATTATTATTATTATTATCAAATTATCAAAATAAGCTAAAATAAGAAAACCTTAAATAATGAACCTCAAATATTCAAAATGACACAGACTAATTGATTAAACCATTTACTTGATGTGTTTCAGAAGTAACTTTTCTGTCTGTCAGAGCCGAACACTAATAAGGCAGCTACAGATGTTCATGTACTGGCAAAGATGAAATAAACCCAAATTGTCAGAGAAACTAATAATAACTAATTCATCAACCCACAATGCAATTATCTCTTTTGTGTCTTTGATTAGACACAATTTTCTATTAATTCTTTTGTTTTACCTTTTTTGTAATTGTAGTCAATTATGTCAACTGCAGGAAAGCGTTGCATGTTTTTGGCAGTTCACGTCCGCACGTCATTAGCTGCAAATCTGCATCTTTTAATTTGTTGATTAACTCTTAAAAGAGAAACGAGGGCTGTGATCTCTCTCTCACTAATTGCGTCTGAAGGATCAATGATTCAGTAATGATACAAATATGAGATGTTGCTTTTTTTAGATTTGGCGAATAGAAAATCTTTTTTTTTTTTTTTTTTCCTTTTTTTATAAGATCATTTGGAAAAAATATGAATATTCATAACAAATTAAGGAACAATTAAAAAACTGAACAATTCCAAATTAGACACATGAAAGAAGCAAACAAATCGTCTTCTGCCTTTCTTTTTTTTTTTTTTTTTTCCTCGCACTTGCTCCACATTCATTTCAGGTCATGGTTGACCCAGACCAGCCTTCCTTTTCACCTCTTGACCGGGCGCAACGCCAAACCCATTTCCTCCTGCATTAGTCTCATCAGGGACTTTAATATGTGCCACCCTGTAGGAGGGGAGCCTCCCTGGCACGTGCACAACACACACACAAACACCGCCCCGTCTTGACAGCTCACTCCAATTACTGGCCCTCCCTGTCGCATGGCCTGCATCTCCGCTAAGAGCCGATCACATGTGACCCCATCCAGCATGCCGCTGGTGGAGGGGGAAGAGGGGGAACCATGCAGGGAACAAGAGTAGTAACACGCACCCACACACACATTTACACACATTAAAGGGACACTTTCCAAAAATTGAGGCCAATCAAAGAGTTTCATTCCAGAAAGAGATCTTCAGCACTTGAAAATATATCTGCCTACTCTGACAAAAACACGGCTGGCATCGAAGTAAAGCACATTGCTGGTAATGAGTCATCTTAAAACCTTTGTTTACAAATAGGTTTTTGAAGATTGAATCATCTGTGTTTTTGAAATATTGACAGATGAATTTAAGGCAACAAAGTTTAGACCAAATGGATATTCAGCATATTTAATTTTTGGAAAAAAAATGTCTGTTTTTATTTATTTATTTTTAACTTTGACTTAAAATAGAAGGGAATGAATAATCTTATAGGCTGCCTGATTGAAGACGCAGACACTAACGGCTGCTGCCATTGAAGAGATGTATTCAAATGGTTGTACAGTATTAATCGGTCAGACAGTTGAATTAAAGCAACAGCTCTATTTTACTAAAAAAATATGATTATTCATGAAATGTTTTGGTGTCCTTGTCACGTCAGAAATGTGACTGGAAAGCACATCACTGAATTCAAGTCTTGGTGTATTATGAGGTCAGAAAACAAGCTTTAACCATCAAACACACTTACTGTGTTACATAAAGGCAAACATGATCTTGACAAACAACTTAGTACTTGCCTGATTATATATTGTTTTGTTTATTATTTTCCTCTCCTCTGATATGTCCTTTGTTGCTGCAACAGAAGTAAAATGTATTATACCTTTAAACACACTTTGACTAACATCTAATATCTTCTGCAGCAGATATTAGAGACATTACAGGGACTTCCTGTAATAACGACCATCAGCACATTGTGGACTGCTTTCATCACAGGGAGAGGCCTTACTGTGCCTTGATGTTCAGATTTTACAGACAAATTCTTCAGCAGCAGTTGATTCACACAGATTATTGTCACTGCTGTTTGTAATACAGACAGCAAATTTCACTGCATGACAGTTTTATAAATTGTTGCACCTGATCAGAAAAGAGGGTTTTAGCATGCATTTAAAAACCCTGAGGTTTATTTCATTCCATTTAGCATTAAACAGACAAATTTTATGGTGAAGTATGAACAGGCGAATATTACACAGACTGTATTTAAAGCCATTTGTTGATAGGGCCATGACCTGGAGACTTGATGTGAGCTTATGTTTCTAGTGCAGTTGTAAGTGCTTGTGGCGTCTCTCCTGGCCTCTCTGGGACGACAGTTGTGGCGATGACACGTAATTTAAAAGTACAGATGAGCCCACTGGCTCTTTGCGGACACTGATACACTGTGGCACACAGAAGAAAAATTAACAAATGGCCTACTCTTTATTTTTGGTTTGTGTTTAGAATCTCTGCTCAGAACGGTCGCACATGTTGTCTGAGCATGTTGTACGGCAGATCTAAGATTTTGGGACACCGAACAGCTGTGTGTCCACTGCAGAACTGGCTTCTTTTTTTTCTGGTTTGGTGGAATTCGGATGCTGCTGCAGTTTGCATGGTTTTATCAGATGTGTGCTATAATTTAGTATCTTTATTGTGTCATCTTTTAAGGTTTAAATGATTTATACTGCATTTTCTATTGCCAACTCGCGATTTAAAAACTTTTGTATACAGTATGTAGTGCTGTTCTGGTCATTTGCAGAATTTAAAAATGTCACGCTACAGTTTTTTCAATCTGCCCACCTATGCGTTTTCCCTCTCAGCTCTGAAGGTTTCCATTTTTAGAAACCACACAGTTGGCTGAAAAAGGCTCGAACTTAAGTTATCGTGACCGTCCAGAAGTATTTAAACTTTTATCAAAAGAACACACAGCTCCAAACAGGTTTTCAGTGGCCTCTTAGCACCACTTAAAGCTGAGACTACTTCTTCCTACAAGCATCTGCTTAGCACTACTAGCTAAAAGAGACACTGGTGCTCAAAGGAATGTTTTTGTCAATGCTTTACACAACAAATGTTAAGATCTGCAGCATGTAGGCATCATGTGGGAAATGGAGGGAAAGAGTCGGGCGACAAAAAAAAAATGTCTAAATACAAGTCTATCGCCTCACAGGTCGTAAAACAGGCTATCAGCTGGCTTACATGTTGTACAAAAGTACTATTGTACCAGGAGAAGGTGCAGTCTATAAACTGGCTCTTCCTTGACAGAGTGTCTCAGTCAGTCCATTAGCTGTAAACCCAGTTGTCTGGCTGGAGTGGGTTGACTTGGACGAGGTCTGTCTAACTCACTTCAGCACATATCTGCCCAAGAACAATCTCTCCTCTGTCTGATCCTCCTGGCACCGCTCCACGCCGATCCTCCCACGATCTCCCTCTCTTATGATTATTTTATCATTTTAAATTCTTTATGCCGCATTGCCGTGGCATCATCCTCGCTAGAGCAGAGCGGCGCGTTGGCCATACAGTACATTCACACTACAGTTATTTGGACGGCGCTCTGGTGTGGCTCTGTCCCGGTCCCTCGGTTGGATTCTGCTCGTCCATTAGTGCCATCTGTGCCTTCCTGCGCCGTCTGTGAGGGCCCCGTCGACGCCAAAACGATTGGCATTTCTCTGGAACAACCAGAGGGATGGTGCCCAGAGCTTTTAGCTGCCAATGATGTGCACTTACTCTGACAAAACCAGAGAGGGTGGGGGTGATGGGGGGGTGGAAGCAAGCAGGAGGCCCCGGCAGGAAACAGCTGCACCTACAGTACTGCAGCCTCCATGTTCAAGCTTCAGGAGATACCACTTATCCCTGCACCAACGGACAGCTGATACAGAGTCAAGAGCTGTTTTAATTTTAGACATTCAGCTGGCAGTATTACGCACAATGACTCGGTTCATGAGTGAACAGGTACGGGTTCACAGGAAACCAAACAGAACCTTTGTAAATGATATGAGGCACAAGGGTGGCTGGACCTGACCTTACAGGAGCAAACTAAAAGTCAGCTTCCTCACAGAAGCATAGTTTATCTCAGGGTCATCACCGACTCTCATTAGTATCTGAATAATGACATAAACAAAGAATATGACCTTAATATACAAGAATTTCCTTGCTTGTGCATACCAAAATAAATAGATAAAAGGCAAAAAGCATCTGATGCTTTAATTCAGCTGTCTGTCATACAGTTTGGGCTGTTATGAACAAACAAGATCAATTACCACAAAGATTGTTGCACCAAGCTGAAGTTACATGGACTGGTCTGATCAACATTGTGAAAACCTCAACCATGGATGCATAATGTGCTGGACCAAAGAACCTGACCTTTTTCTTCACCATCAGTTTCTCTTTTTCTCCACTCAGTAAAATATTCTCCTGTCTGCAGAAAATGGTAGCCAGCGATGCTCTGACAGTCTGTAGACCATATGCTGCTGCCTGCTAGCATAACTTTTTACTGCAAGCTGTCGCTCACTCCCTCTCTGCTCCCTGGGTCAGTCAAGTAGCCATCAGAGCCTGATTGCCCATCAAACACCACTTTATTCACACTGAAACTATTGCAGGCAGTGTTGCTGTTTGAATGGCCTAAGATGTAAATACATTGCCTGAGGTTGAATTTTTAAATATAAGTCTCAATGGCAAATCTTTGCTATTGCTATTTGCTTAGGATTCAGATTATGAGGGTTACTTTGTGTCTGAATTATCACTAACATCCTATATTTGCTACTCTGACCAGTTTGTCTGGTAAAAGGCAGCTTCAGTGCACAGCCAACTCTACAACCATGTTGAAACTGGACCCATCATTCAATTTGTCTTAAGTCGGAGTCACATTTTTAGTAAACTTTAGTCAAACTTTAAACCAACAATTCCAATTAGTCCAATTTAAGGACTGAATGTTGCCACTGGATACTGAGCCATTCTTTTGGTCTTGTTTACAGATTAGTTGAGTTATTGCTTGTTTAAATACCAACCATGGTCTCCAGCTGGATTTGAACTAGGTATGTATCTGTTATGTGGTGTGCACTATAGACCACTAGACTAGACCATTCCAAGTTCCGTTTCACTTTGACTGTACCCGTATATATTTATATCTGACAATTAAACGTAACTTGAAATGACTTAGATCCTAGAGTGTTTTTGGGACTTGAGTGAGGTATCATAAGATATATGGCCTAATATGGTCCATAATTATTCTTCTTAGGATGCATTACAAAATAGAGAATTTCCTTCAGGCCCGCTTGTGTGTCCCTTGGAATAATTTGACCTTTTTTCTTTATCCATGCTCTTAGTATGTGATCTATGAATTTTTTTAGATGAAAAAAATCTGTAAATAAAGAAATGTTATTTATTGAACTATGAAGCATTTTACATTTTAATGAAATTTACTTGGAAAAGTTTTCATGGACCCCTGGCAGAGTGCCTCGGAGACCTGTTTGAGAATCTCTGGCCAGAGTATTAGTAGTGGCCTCAGTGCAGTGTTGGCCTGTGGTAGTTTGGACTCAGCCCTTTAGTCCCAGTGAGGGTAACTCTTTAGCATACAATGATATTTTAGGCAATAGTTTATTTTCATCTTTGTTTCTACAGTTTGTGTTTGTCCTTCTCCTCTTTCAAAATGACAGTGCCTTTGTCCACAATGCCAGGACCATAAAGAAATGGTTTTCCCAGTTTGTTGGAGAAGAACTTAACTGGGCTGCACAAGTGGAACGCTCACTGTGAGCCAGACCTTATCACCCAACATCAGTGTTGGACCTCACTAATGCTCTCGAGGCTCAGTGGGAGCAAATCCCTGCAGCCAGGTTGCAAAATTTGGTGGAAAGCCTGAAACCAGAAGAGTGGAGGCTGTTATAGCAGCAGATTAATGAGCATGGTTTTGGAAGATCAGCTATCACAAATGGGTGTAATATTGTTGGTAGGTGTCCATATTCTCATATACTTACAGTATGACTGTATTGTTTTTGTCAGTATCAAAGTTCTTAACAATACCAAGTCTTGTATGTGTTATAGCTCTAATGTATAAAAACAAGGAGACATTTATAACATAGATATTAAGTAGATGAAATAGATGGAAACTTTCCTGTTTGAGGAAAAAATGTCATCATTTCCAGTTCTCCTCCAGTTCTAGTGAAAGGAGTAACTACTTTTTTTTTTTTTTTTTAAATGTTGTCCTCCCATGTACCTTATGTGCTTGTATAATCTTTATTCATCTCTTTACAATGAGAAGAAATGCCCGAGTTGTCAGCAAGCATCATGTATTTGGCCGAGTCTCAGGTGGCTCTGATTTCCCAGCAGGCCAGATGGCAGCGCTGTGTGGGCAGTGTGTGTGTGTGTGTGTGTGTGTGTGTGTGTGTGCGCGCGTGTGCATGCATGCGTGTGTGTGTGCATGTGTGCATGTGTGTGCATGTGTGTGTGTGTGTGTGTGTGTGCGTGTGTGTGTGTGTGTGTGTGTGGACGAGGGGCTGTGAGAAGAGGGCCAGCAGCCTCGTGGAGGGAGGATTGCTCACACCCTGGCTCTCTCCTCTGTCCCTGTGCAGCTGTGCTTCTCCGTCCAACTTGAACTTTTAATTTGTTCAATATGTGGCCGAGGACACAGAGTAAAACAGAACACATGTCTGGTGGCTGAGGCTCGACAGGCAGGGACAGTTCACACTTTTTTTTCTTGTACTTAGCATAGATTGGACCAGCAGGGAACTTTCTTTTATTAAATGATTCAAGCTGATTTAAAACGATCAGTTTAAGTCAAATTTTAGAATAGTCAAGTTTAAGTTAAAAACACCATTATTATCATATAGTCCAGGATGAAGGAGTACCAGATGGAAATGATCACTGACAAAACTCCTAAATGGCATCATTGATGCTATGTTGCGTCATCCTCCAGAGTACACACAACCTCTGCAGCGACCTCTGTCCCCTGTTTCTGTCTGCCATTGCTCAACAATATAGGCTCAAAATGCCCCCCCAAAAATAGTGAACCAGAAATTTGCTTAGCTTTTGTGGAACTTTTTTTTAATGATATGTCTTAGACTTATCTTTTTTGGAGGATGAAGAAAGATTTAAGTAAAGATAAAGAATTATGTCTTGCTGGAGAACTCCTGATAGATTAATTATTCCTTCATTTTTCTCTAGGAACTTGCAGAAATGCAGCCACTGATGACGTTAAACAATCTCAACTGTTAGTTCTAAGAGATTGGGAGATCAAACTGATGTTTAAAGTTTTGGAGAAGTTCCCAGCTTTCTTCACTGTTTACAAACCCAGTAGAACAGTATGACTAAATGTTTTTTTTTTTTTCTTGAATGTCGCCACTTCATCAAGAACTGATTCTCTTTGTGTATCATTACCTGGACTACCTATAGTACATACTATGGGTATGGTTCATGCATTAAAAAGCAGAGCATCTTCAACAGCTATATGAGTACTTTGTTTTATGAATTTGCTGTTGAGCTCATTAACATTTTGTCAGAACAACAGACAAGTGTTGGAATAATTTGATGAGTGTTGCAGTCGTCCTGTTGCTGTTGGATTAAGTAAGCCCTAGATTAACTAAGCTACTGTATAGGCTGCAAAGCTCTAATGTGGAAAAACGTCTCTGTTCTGGTAATAAAATCTTTCAAAGCCTGTAGCTTATCACTGCAAAATAAGCATCTTGCAACTGGATTACAACTCTCATGCTTGCAAGTGTTTTCACACTACAGTCCAGATGGGAGATTCGTTCTGTAACCTAAATGGATGCCTTCTTTCGTGCATCTTTTTTGTCTTTGATATTGTAAATGTGACAAACTATACAATCAATTAATACGACAATCCAATACAAACATTTGGAAGTGAGCTAACACACCATCAGCTGTGTTTATTTCCTGTTATTTGCCTCCCAAAAATTGTTGTGGGGACTAGTTGGGTAGGCTTCATGAAGAGACAAACACATGGCAAATTTATTTTTCAGTTGTAGTCTTGTTTAATCTATACATTATAGAAGGTTTCTAGATTAGAAATCTAGAATTTTCCTTTAGAAATCTTTCAAAAGGAAAGGAAGAAACACACATGGGTGTAACTCCCATGGTTTGACTCATGCTCTGGATCAGATCATGCCAGACTACGAAATTACCAAGTTTTATAATTGTGTTGGTGTTTTAAATTTTAAGGTGCACTGACAGTTTGGGCACCATCCACTATGGAGCCACTGCACTAAAAACCTTCAGATTTAGTACATAATGAATGGATTCAATGCTGAATAAACAATATGACTAATGTTAATTTTCCAAATGCTTTGGTGAGTTGCAAGGCGTGTCCAGTTGCATCCTAAACTTGCGCCCACTCACTAAAAGCTTTTCATGCACTGTGGAGATGTCAGAACATTTCAAATACTTCAAATGAATCTTTAACTGTATCCATGTCAATAATCAACAGGCATCGTTCACTCGAGGTTTCATTTCTTGGAAAATTCAGCTATAATGGGAGAATTTGGTCAGAGCTCGAAGTTGCTGGTGTCTGTTGTCTGAATCTCACCATCTCGTGCAGCAGAGCTCCTCAGAGAGCTGCAGCTCTGGGGGACTCAAGCTGCTCAGGGTGCGAAACACTGCGAGAGATGAGAATCAAAATCAAACACATACAGTCACACTCTCTCCACTTCACTTCTGGAGCTCTGCCTCAAGTTACAAGCCAACAGTCCAAGTGACAAACATGTTGTCAGAGGACTGGGCAAATGTGGACCTCTGCAGCTCCTGTCAACACGCAGTGAGGGCCTGCTAACAAGACTTTGGTGTAGGTGGCTAAAACTGGTCAGTTAGTGAGGTATGCTACAACACACAGATTTGGTTCCCGGACTTTGTGGGGATTACTTCAGTTACTGAGATTATTGACTTCACAGTCAATAATTCAAGACAACAAATTTGGAATAAACTTTGCAAGAATCCTGAAATTTTTGGCAGCATTTTAGGCATTTGTGCTGACTAAAAATGTTTTTTCTAGTCTTGCAATGCAGAGCCAATGAATTGATAAGAAAATGAATACACAGCTTTAATAATTGATTAATCATGCTAAATTGTTCATAAAATAAAAGCATGTTTCAGCTTCTCAGTGTGACAACTTGCCGCTTTTTTCCACCTCACATCATTGCATAGTGAATGTTTTTTACTTTTTTAAACTCTTATTTAGACAAAATAAACAGTCTGTCTTGGCAAGGAGTTTCATACCTTTGTTACAAAGGATCTACTTATGTGTGTTGGATATCAACCATTCAATAAATTCTCATTTATTTCGATAGAAAGCCAGTTGAGTGTCTGTAATGAACCTTATTAATCACAGTCTTCATTTGGAAGTCGATGCCTCTCGCTGACCCCTCCACCTCACCCCCTTCTCTTGTCTCTTCACCTCTCCATCTCCCCACCTGACTCATCCACTCGTCTATCTGCAGTCACGCTCCCATCCGTCTGATGAGATTTCACTGACATTTCATGCTGACATATTCAGACTATTGTTCTGCCGCTCCGGGTGGCACAGGTGGGCCTCCATCTCTCCAACATGGCCCAGTTACAAGGCGGCACTCCCTGCCAAGTCAGGCCCCGCTCATCCGGGAACAGGGGAGCTGGAATGGGTTTGACCGTATTGTGCTGCACCTGCTTCGCCCTCGCACCAGATCCCCCTGCTTCGCCTGCCATTCTGCCGCCGCAGAGAGCACTTCTTCCCTCACCGAGCCCCCGCACCGTAAAACCCGTAAAATCCACTGAACTTAGCCGCTCTGATGGCCACGGCCAAAACAGCATCTGATGTGCCTTATTTGTTGACTGTGTGAGATTAGTTGCAGAGGGTACACGTCGAGGGGCTTACCATGCAGAGATGGAGTGAAGCCCCCACCCCTCCACCAAACACCCACCAGCCCTGCCAAATAATGAGAAATGGAAGATTCTCCAGCTTGTCTAAAGCCCTCATCACAGTCGGTCCGTGCACACTTCTGCTCCTGAGCCAGACTGTAGTGCAGATACTGTAAGAACTCCCACACCACAGGAACTGGCTCCTGAGTTCTGTGTTCACCGTGCAGCTCAGCAGCCAACGTCATTTCTGTCAATAATGCTTTAATGGGATTCTGGACTGTGTGAGGCCTCTATGTGCAAGAATGATGTGCAGAAAAGCTTCTTCTCTCAAACAGAAAACTCAAATATGTGCACATTTTATGCAAATTCAGTTGAGCACATGAATCTTTTTTTTTTTAATGTTTACAGTGACACATTTTCTGATTGCACTGAAATTGAACCCGCATTTTCAGTCAACCCCAGAACACTCATTGACCAAATAAAATGTCCATCAGGACTGAATAATTGTGTAGTTAACCAACAGGGAGCAGATTCAGTCACACAGTTGAAGTCACCTTTTGGGACAAGAGAAGCAGAAAACAGCATACCCTTTGTATCAAGGTCTGCATTATTACTTTGACAACCAACGTATCATCGAATGCATACACTTGACGAATCACAGTGAGTCTTTGGTGATCAGGCCTGGACAAAAAGAACTAATAGAGCTGGAGGCGCAGAATACATTCACATGAGAAACCAGTTTACTTCAATCAGGCTCAAGTAGGAAATCAGAAAATGTATTTATATGTGTTGTTATGTGTTTACTCTTATTTTACATGTAGGTGTATGTAGTTGGTGGTGGAAAGTTGTATCAGTGCTCAGTTCAGTCAAGGGAGAGAAAGTACGCAGGAGTCCAAGATGTCTTATGCTGAAGCTTGATCAAGGAGAATAGAGGATTTCTGAATACACTTGTCATGAAGCTGTCCTCTCTGGTTAGTCTGTATGCCCTCAGAATAGTGACGTAACTACTTTATGTCCAAAAATAAACAGTATAAGGTATTTGCCAATTTGTCATTAGTCTACAAACAAGGAAATATGTTTACCCTTAGTGGTCTAACATTGTTATCTGACTCTGTAGAGATTATTTATCTGTTGTAAATCTGTTGCTGTGTTGATGACAGTCATGTCTTCTGACCTCGGTTACCATAGTCAGGATCAGAATGGCTTCTGCTTTTCTAAACAGAAACACACAGCTGCTCTGTTTCAAGGAGCAGAAGTTTGTCTCTCTCACAAAATCCCCTCACAGTTGGTCAGTAGTCACATTTCTCTCCTTCCTCTTACTCCTCAAATATAGTGTAAGTATTTTTAGTCTGTTAAAAGTTTATTTCATATGAGACCTGCTTTGTGTAGTGGCTGACAGTTGTTTTTTTGGACTGACAACACAGTGAAAGCAAAGTTTTTTGGTAGTGTATTTCTTTCATCTTGAGATGTGGCCATGTTTTTCAGACTGATTTATTACAGTTTCAGTAGGATTGTTTTACCGTGTTTATAATCCTTTAACCTGAGCTGTGTCTCACAGGTTCCCTCTCACAACAAAGAAAGGTCCTTCAAAGTAGACATTTGAGCAGACATGGTTTTTGTCCATGATTGCATGGCTTGCCTCTCAACCCAGAGGACATTCATGTTGCACGTTAATCAAGAAATTGTCCTAGTAAGAACAGTTTACAGTGAGGTCTGTTTTCAGACTTTTCACTGCTTTGAGCATCCATTGACCCTGTTTGCAAGTGAGCAAATGTGGGTTTTTATGTTTTATGTTGAACCTATTCTTCAGGAATACTCCCACTGTTGCTCATTCAAAAATAATGCTCAATATTTATCCCAACAAGGAATAATGAATAAAGTTTAGCTGACTGCCCTTACAATGTTGGAATGAGGTTACAGTAAGCACATGTAAACACACTGACAGAGCCAGAGAGAGATGAAGAGGTACAAAGAATCAGAGTTGTGTGTGAGTGAGAGGTTGGAGGCCTGCTGGCTGCTGGAGATTCGCTGTGCGAGAGCTCCCTCTTGGTGCCAGTCGGCCTACTGTTGGTGAACAGGCTGCTGCTGCACTGAGAGGCTCAGACAGCTGCCTGGACACACATACACACACTCATGCATAGACTAAAGACTAAAGTGAGATGTCTTTTTTTTTTTTTTTTGTCAGTATTCTCAGAAAGTTAGTGAGAGAACAGGAGTGTTTCTTGTTCCTGCTTCGTTTGATTGTTTTTTAATCCGTTTTCTGCTGATCAGAGTATCGATTGATTTGTCCTGAAAAAATACTGTCACGAATTTATCAGTGAAAATCATGCAAAGTTATTTCAGTTTAAAATAACATAATAATACAAAAATGTGAGTATGAAGATGATTTTTATTCTGTGTTGAATATACTTTTTTAGTTTGTCTTGCTGGTTTGTTTGTACCTGTGCTGGAATGTATTGGATGAATGTTTCTTTTTCATTATTATTATTTTTTACCTTTATCTTTAGATTTTTATTATTCTGGACACTGTTTACATTTTTATTAGTTTAATAGAAATGTCTGTTATCAAAGAGTCAATTATCAAATCATATATGTAATATGTAACATATATATATATATATATATATATATATATATATATATATATATATATATATAGCATTGCAGATGCTGAATAGAAACAAAAAGAAAAATTGATGGTGATTTTTAATTTTTAAAGAAATTACAGTATATAGTACAATATAGAGTAATACAGTATTTGTGAAACTGTTGTACAGTATAAAGTGGTTCTCAATTATAAAAGTTCTTAAAATCTATTCTTTCTTTCTCTGCTTTTCAGGGTCGGTGTATTAATTTCAACCGTGTGCAGCGTTAGAAGAAGACAAGAACGACTGTGTGAAAACCAACGTGCTGATCGTTGTGGACAAGAAAAGAATTTCAGGGTTTTTTTTTTTTTGAAGATCTGTAATCCTGCAGCTAAAACCACTATCTGTTCACTCTGCTCTACTTTGTGCACAAAGTTCCCCTCCTGGTTCGCTGGCCTTATACCTTCGAAGCACACAGGGTGAAATGTTAATATTAACTCTTATTCATTAAGTTATTTACTGCCTTCTTCCATCAGCAAATATTTCTTTAATTAAGAAATTAAAGTCAAGCAGAAGCACAGGGCGCTCCAGAACTTAGTACTCAGAGTCGGTTAGCTTTTCATGCGCACCAAAGGCTTAACATATTCTGACCATATTGTGCCTTCTGTGGAAAACCTAATTTCATGGACACAGACGGAAGCTATCTAAAAGAAAAGAAAAAAAACATGGAGAAAGGGGCTGTTTGCCTTTGGCATAGAAGTCGGAATAATCCCAATGGGCCTCACAAGTGCAGAAGTCCATTGCCTTTTGGCAATGTCTCATCACGAATCCTCTCCAACTTCAGCGGTGCTGGATGCCTGGCGGCTGCCCTTTGACTGGCTTATCTTGTCATTTTAACACTGAGAAGTGCACACGCATGACAAATTGTAGACAGGATGCCCCAAGGTATTGGAAGGCACCGAGACTTTGCCTTTAGTTTTTTTTTTTTTTTCTGAAGACACCTTCCTTTCATTATGCACTCGGGACAAGAAAATTAATAGAGCGTTATTCGACCGCAGGACAGCCTCCTGACCAGTATGATCTCCAGCTAGGTTTGAGGGATTGATGCCTTTAAGACCTTGACATGACGCTTGGTGTTTTTTGCCCCTGTTTTCAGCACAGTCTGCTCTCTGCTCAGCAAGGCGTAGCACATCACAGCCCATAAACAGGCCTATCAGTTAAGACTTTTAAGATATAGATACAGCTGCCTCGACACTCCTCTGACCACCGTCTCAGTCCTCTGAGGGCTCCCCGGCTGCGTCACAACTCACTAGTTCTTTCAGTACCAGAATATCAAAGTTTAATTAAAATAATTAAAGGCAACAGCAAGCAGCAGCCTGTGAAGACTTGGCTGTCTCTTTTTTATGCCTTTTGACATTGAATGACCTATTACTGCGTTATTCACAGGAAAAAAAAGAGGACACGGCGCCACAGTGACGATGCGCCACGTCCAAAACGTAAACCCAAAGCAACGGATGCGATGGACGGATAAGTATTGTTCATTTCCAGAAATTATGTCTCCCCCCCCTCCACCCCAACTCCCTCACCCCAAAAAGCAGGGGATATATATTTATATATATGGTAGATTTCTCAAGCGTGCTGTCATGACGCCAATCCCAAATGATGTTAGTGTGAGCGGAAACACTGTGGGGGAGGAAAGGGGGCAGCAGCTGAAGAAAAAGGCTCGAATGATCCAGTCACTTCGGATACCGTACTTCAGATGCAAAATGGATATTCGAGTCGAAACCTGACAAAGCGCGCCGGCTTTGACGGGAAGCGGTATAGACAATGACCAGTGGCTGGGTCAGTGGGATGTCTCTGTGCAAGCAGGGAAGCTTATCAAATGACACTAAAAATAAGTTCAACAACCATCAAGTTTGAGGGGGAATGGGTGAGCGTCTCACATTCGGTGGGCACAAGAGCGCGCAAAGCGGGCGGCGTGCAACACGCCAGTCTAATTATTCCTTTGTTTGGTCTTCGTCCCGATCGCAGGGACATAAATAATTCCAAATCAAATCCTCGGGGTGTGCTGGTATTTATGTCCGACTTAAACGCTTTTAGCCTCTTGCATAATTTTGCAGGCTGACATTTAATAGGCTCATCAGCCTCTTTCTGGACGGACGGTGGCCGAGGAAATTTTAGCACTTAGATCTTGTCTTTTTTATGTTGCAACCGAGAGCACAGGAATGTTATTAACCCGAACTAATGAGATATTTACATAGCAGTCACAATACGAGTCACCCTGCTAAAAACACGTCACACGTCCCCTCTGCGTCCTCTCCACACATTGTCATACACCATGTTATTCATTTTTAACACCAATTGTTGAGTTAAAAAAAAAAAAAAGAAAGATTGTTAAATGTCTTTGTGCCTTGTTGTAAATTGATGCTTTTGATGAAAGAAAAAAGTATTTTTGTATTTCTGCACTTCTTAAATGAGATTGTGTTAATGTCATTTAAAAACCAAAAGTAAAAAAGAAAAAAAGTGTTAACATTTGTTTTGTTTTAAATCATTTATTCACTTCAGCCAAGTTTTTCAGCTTTAACATTTTAAAATACAACTCAAGCTTTAAAAAAGTCAATCACCACAATTACTGATGTATCTTCGTATCATTTTTGTCAACATTTCTTTCAAATTTTGAATTTAATTTGAGTTGCATGCACTACCTTCTGCTTAGTACATTATTATCAGCTCATTTAAGGTGCAATGATTGTAATTTATCATTTTATTATCTTTAATATTGTACAGTTTTTGTCTTTTATGCTGCCTTTTAATATTCACGTAGCACCTTTATGTCCAAGTTCAAGTCACACAAGCTGCACACACGTGTATGAGTTGCAACCAAAATATGTTTTTTGCAGAGCTTTTCTTTTTTTTCATGAGTTTTACACTGTTTTTAATTTTCAGTCAAACAATTCCTGTTATTGTTTTACACTGCAGTCTGTTGTGTCAAATATACATTCAATGAAAAGTGAACAGTGTTTCTGTTTTTCTCTTTTTAACACGTGTGTGTGCTGGTAGGGGTGGACATGCTAAAGGCAATCTTTAATTGGGCCCTTGCAGATTTATAGGGCCCGACAGGGAACGTGATTATACAGAGTGTGTGTGGACAGAGGAGTGGACAGTGTGCAGCCTCTCCCCCTGTGAAGTCAGTCACCGGAGGCACTGTACACACACACACACACACACACACACACACAAACACACAAACACACAAAATCCCTCCAAGGTCTCAACGCCCCAAAAATGAGGTCTTGCATTTAGTAAAAATATGCGCTTGTACACCTTCTGCTTTATCATGCTGTGACAAGATGCCAGCTGAGGTGTGTGTATGTGTGTACATGCAATAACTCCTCCTCTATGTTGAGAGAGGGAAAGTGACACCTTCTTGTTTGAGGTGTAGGTGTCGCAAAGATCCCTTTATTTCTGTCACTAAAAGTCCCAAGAAATGATCGTGTGGAGTCCAGACACAGTTGTTTGTTGACTTTGTCATGTAAAGCTGTTACTGTGAGGAATGAGGCTTGAAAGAATGACTTTTACTGTGACAATGATCAGACCTGCTGCAGCTTTGTTACTAAAATGTCCCGTTTGCTTCCATACTTACAACATACAACACACTTGAACATGTACAG
This sequence comes from Sciaenops ocellatus, assembly GCA_033000465.1. Classification (NCBI taxonomy): domain Eukaryota; kingdom Metazoa; phylum Chordata; class Actinopteri; family Sciaenidae; genus Sciaenops; species Sciaenops ocellatus. The sequence continues at coordinate 21,160,555 of CP136880.1, read as the reverse complement.
GTTTTTCTATATAAACTCATTTTTTCTGTAACTTAAGAAATACTAAAACAAAGTTCTCATTCAGAAAAAAATATCATGAAAATATATGTGACAAGGTAAATATATGTGTTAAAAATTATAGTATTATCAGTAAAGTACTTTAAAATGAGTACAAAAGTGACTCATGATGCAGAATGGCCCTCACTTTTTAGGGTGCTATAATATGCTCCTGTTTTTGATGCATTAAGATGTAAGTAGCATTTTCATGTAGTAGCTTTTAACTACTTTTTTTTTTACACAGTTGGGTAGTTTATAAAATGCAAAGTAAGCAGTAACTGTAGATGTCAGACAAAAATAGTGGTCTTCATCAGGGCAGAGTTAAAGAAGCTTGTCCACGTTTCCCAAGCAGTTAACACATGTAATGGTCAAAGTAAATAACTTCTTGTAATAACACGTCATCGTAAATTATTATCTAAACACAAATAGCCATACAAAGTATTGAAAAAAACAGTATGGAATTATCTGATTGAACCATGAATTATCAAAACGAAACCTGTGATTAAGAATTAACACTTTAAGTAATACATCAAATGCAAATGACACGTTTGGATTTTTGGTTCAAGCTTTTTCAGTATGAGGATTTTTTTTCTCTATTGCATATCTTCATATTATTATAAACTGAATCTTGTTTGTGTTTTAAGACGAGATGAGATAAAGTTGATCAATCCAGTGCACGGAAACAGAAGCAAACTGAGCAGTTTCATCCATTCAGACAAAATGAGCAGCACCTCTTGAAACTTGGGCAGACAGACTTATTTGTTCAGACAACTTAACAATCAATGATTGTTGGTTGCAGCCTTTTCTTCAGACACAAATGCATAGACTTTGTATCAGCTGTACTGATGAGCAGTAAAGAAAGTCATCAACTCATCGTTTACTGTCTGTTAGTTTGCTGAAGTCTTGATTACAAATATTTGAGTCAGCTGCATGAAACCAAAAAACCAGTGACTCACTGTGTGTTCAAGGTTTCCTAAGCTTTAGCTGCTGATTCTATATGAATTGGACTAAATACATCCTCCATGTGTCATTCTGATCCACAGACAGTATGGCTCCACACTAACTGAATCATCACCATAAGCTGATCTCTGCTCTCAGCTGACCACATCTTTCAGAGCACCAAAACCAGCTCCTGGAGACGTGAGGGGCCGAGTGTTTAAAATCTGCTTATCTGCTCTGTTTACTGTTGTGCTTATGATTAGCAGAAGCAGCAGCTACGGGCCGTGTTTCTTTGAACACCGCAGGAAACACTCGTGGTAATCCGAGTTCAGTATTCACCCTGCAAAAGCTGACGTTTCTAGACTGAAGTCTGGTGCACGACCTCTGCCCAGACAGCAAACATGAATAGTAGAAGTACCTCCATGTATGATGTCTGTAACACTACACACATTTATTACCACTGAATACTTAAAGGTCTACGCTTGTGACCACTTCTTCCTTGTAAAAGATTCATTTGTACCACAGGGCCTAAAGTTCAGGAGCAGTTTTAAATTCATATAATACTTAAGTATATGGCACCCATTTCCTCCTGGACAACCTTTCAGGATCACAAATCTGTTTTTGTTTTAAGCCCTGGTGCCAGTGTTGATACCTACAGGAATAAATCTGCAATATCAATTATTAATAAATTTATATAGAAACTCCAGAGTTGCATGAGAACATTGTATGTAAATTGATTTCAAGACAAACTAATTATTTTGCAGAGGAGACAAATTCTATATTTAAACACAGGATTTAAACCCATGTAGCAATGCTGAAGTTCATTGTAGATAGTAATAATACAAACTTTTTTCTTCAGGTTTTTGAAATAAAATCTTTTGCATTCTGATCTACATTTTGTTGGTGTGGTATCAAAAACAAGATGAAGACATTCACACAAGCAGAAATAAAAATCCACTGAAACGAAAGAGAGTGAACAAAGAAATGCAAAAACAACTAAAATGAGGTAAAGACTTCCACTATAACAAAATGAAACAACTTTTTCATCCTCAAAAAAAGTTGGAATGCTAAAATTACTAAAGTAAAATTGTAACAAACTTTTAGTTCCACTTACAAAGATTTCTCTCCAGTCTACAAACACTCTGTGTTGATGAAGTGAAGTGCCATTTATTTCACACTGGAGCCTGCTCATATACCATGCTGCCATTCAAGCTTATACATCGTGTGATATGTAAACGGGCTCAGTGCATAGTAGCACGCTGCCATACTTGAACAAACAAAATAGTTTGGAGATGAAAAGACTTCTGAAAGGAGAATAAGGCAGCTGAATTACCCAAAAGATGTTGTGTGTTTAAAGAGGCTTAGACGCTGCAAATATTCTTTATTTCAGCAGGAAAGAAATTCACAAATATGATACAAAAGCGATACATGAATATGAAATGAAATTTGAAGATGAGTTTCATGACTGAAATTTGATGAACTTCACATCTCCTCACACGTTAGGCATCACTGCAGCAATTTGTGGGTTTAATAAAGAGTTTTTGTGATTCTGGGAAGAAAATAGTTCACTATTGTATTTTGTTGATCCGAAGTCTAACGTACTGATTTGAATAAAAGTGGCACATGAGGACAGCAGCATTCGAAGGTCTTTGCATTCTTCTATTTTTATATTAACACTCACAGCCAAGAAAACGCAGAGCAAACTCCTAAATCCATCCTGAGCTGTGCCACAAGGTTCTGTTTTCGCAATTTGATGGAGGGGGCTTAGCTGCCATAAAATTTCAACCTCCACTTCCCCTGATAAAGTTTCTCTGGCAGGCATTGAACGGACTTAAGCAGCTGTTGCCCCACGAAAGCCCGTCTGGCTTCCCAGGTTATCCCGATTTACACAGTTGTCTCTGAAATTTGGGTAACTGTGGGATCACATGCTGCAACTCTGTACGGCCGCTAACCTTTCAAAGCCTAAGCCCAGACTCTGTCGGATCCAGAGGGCAGCCCATCCATCCTAAGAACAGCTTGTTAGAGTTGACACTTGATTTTATGCATTGTATTTCTGAGAGCATTACAACTAAATCCCCTTCTCAGGCGATATGGAGGACTGCTGTTCAGTGACGGCTGTGGAAAATGCAGGTGGGGGGATTAGGAGGGCTTGACGGTTCGGGATTTCAGAGCTTTATGTTGATGCTCTTTTCTGTGAGCTCCCTGTGAATTTTAAAGCCCAATATACTATATATGCTGATAAAGATTTAGGACTCCTGTAAGATGATTAAACTATATGTCAGTGATGGTGTACAGTTATTTCGAGAGAGCGGCAAACCCACATGTGTACATGTAATATAAGTCCAGTCATATTACATGCAAGATTTGTGTGCACTCCAGTAAAAACGTGATCATAATGAACCATGAGACAATAACATGTCTCTCCAAAAGCTTTAAAACCTACAGACTTTGTTAACTAAGTACATTTACTCAACTCAACTGTTTTTGGGAATTTCCACTATCTCCACTGCAAGTCATAAAGTATGATGCATTGTTATAGATTATAACTACCCAACAATAGTACTGAGTATTGTTACCCATAGTGCACCTCAGAACTGTCTAAAAGTGGCCACTTGAGGCTGGCTACAGAATAAGTCAATCTTCATAGCGCCCATATTAAAATTCCCAAGAAATAAACATGTTTACAGCCAGGTACAAAAAACAGTTTTGGTCTCTATAGCTAAATTCCCTGTTCATGACAACTGTATTGAGGCTGAATTTCTATAGAACTCGCCTGTTCAAGTTACATTAAGGCTTGAAGTTATTCGGCCCACCTCAGGTCCACCAATTATCCACGTCCTTGCCAATTTTAGATTAGACAGGAGGTGGCAGAGGCAAGAGTACCAACATGGCGGTGGCCAGTGCCACAGATTCTGAGCTTCAAAACAACTCTTCAGAAACCTATGGGTGACGTCACGCATACCCTGTCCATTGTTTATACTGTCAGTAATTCATATCCATAATCCTCTTTAATCAGATTCTAGATTTAAATGAAAAATTTGCCAATTTCTTGCTTGTCTGGGTGCTTTTCTTTAGCAACATTTAGCATTGGAGAACTTGAGAAATACAAAAAGACTTTTAGAGAAAAACAAGCCAAACAAAGTAAAGCATCAAAGATCACTTTGAATTGGTATTAGTATCAAAAAGGTTCAAACAACTGACAGAAGGGAAGTAAGAATGTAAGTACTGAAAAACATTTCCTTCAAAATACTTTAATATTTGAAATATTGTCTGAAATGCTCTTAAATGAACAGATGGCTAGCACATGCAAAAAGCTGCAGATGCCATTTTTGCACTTTATCTCCCTCCCCCGCCTATTGCTACAAAAAAAAAAATTAAATAACTCTTACCACAGCAACCTGCCTTTGCACCTAAATCTGGGCTGACCTGCTAGGTATGAAATAATGATGCCGCAATATGTGTGTTGAAGCTCCGCGGGGGCATATGTTGAGTCAGACTGCCGAGCGAGATCACCTGTCCGGCCGGAGGGGTCGGCGGGCCGTCTGGAGCCTGCTAATGATAAACCTCCAACATACTGACTGTCAGCTCATGGCAGGCCTTCACTGAGTAGCAGATCCACACGGGCAGCCGCGGTCACTTCTGCTCCGCGTCTGAACCCATATTGACCCGGCACTGCGGCTGACGGAAAGGCCCTCTGAGCCAATCGTGTGGGGCCTTGTGAGCCCGTGCCGGCCCGGTGGGGGTGGAGCTGTGACGGAGCCGGGTCGAGTCACCTTGCCAGCAGCGCTGTGTGTCGTGCTTTAATGAAGGCAGAGGGAAACTTTGGCTGGAGGTGTTTGTATGTAATCATGTCACATTTCCAAAGAGGCAGAGGAGGCACCAGATCGCTTCTGACTTCTGCAGCAGATGTTTGGAAATGGTGCTAATGTTGTGGATTATGTCTGTGGGTGAACAAGCAGCGAGACGCTCTGATACTAATGACAACTGAGTTAACTTGGGTAAAATGTGCTTAGAACAGAAAAATATGCATAAAATATGTCTTCTAACCATTTTTATGGGAGTATTACTGTAATCATATTAGCTGTTCCAGTGATGCATTATATTTGATTTAAGCTCACTTACAGTTATTGCAGGTAAAAGTTCTATTTATTACATCGTACATTTCCAAAGGAATGATACTGCAGCATATCGGATTATTTTGCCTCATTGCTCCCTTGAACATGCATGTGTGCAGGGACAATGAAAGCAAAGGGAAGGTATGAATTAACTGGCTTGGAAACTCTCATATTTACAGAGAATATCAATGTAAAATCAAAGTTATATCCAGGCCAGAATCTTCTGTCCACACTGCTATAAAGCCTGTCACTAAGAACGCTTTATGTCCAGCAAAACAGGAGTTTTCAGATTTGTACGCAGAGAAAAGTAGAGCACAGACTCTCGTGTCAGTCATACAAAGTACTGACTGTCAACCGGCAAAGTAAACAACCTCCCTGGCAGTTTATTTGTTGTAATTTGATTTAATTTGAATCTGTTTCAGATCAATGCAACGCTAAAGCACAATTGAGTCCTAACCTTGAAGCCTTAACGCAACTGCTGCGTCTGCATTCTAGCATTCACTGCTCGAGCGACTGTCACGGCGAGCAGGCGGTTTTCAACAACCTCTGCCAGCATCAGAAACAAAACACAAGCTGACCCATGACATCTTGTTGTCTCCACGTGGTATCTCTTCAGCCACCAGCCTTGATGTTAAAAAGTTAACTCTCTGTGGAAGTGCACATCAGCTGCATGTGTAGGCCGTCACTCCTTCAGGCTGTACTCAGACCGATTTCAGCCGTGTGAAAAGAACGCAGCTGCCTCATTTATTTGAATGGAGTCAGCCTGTTGACGCAGCAGGGTCACCAACGCAGGGAAACAACGGACAGGTTGTCAAGCAAAAAAGCACGACGTCATACATTGACCAAACACATGCAAACACTCGGTGGTAGATTATTTAAATGCTTCATATACTCGCGATCATCAGGACACATCTTTTCGAGAGTTGTAAAATCCTGTCTGCCCCCTCAGCTGTTTAAAAGGCAGGGCTGTTATCGGTCTGAATTCGAGCTAACAGACCACTTCAAACTGCCGGCCTGGGTGCGGCTCGGGACGTAGAGCAGGTTGTCCACTGATTACAGGCCTGGGCTCATTACACAAGAGAGATTAACTTTGCAAACACTTAAAGGGTATAAGTTGATGGTTCCTGAACACAGTCTGACCTGTCGAAATTCATTCATTCAGTTCATTTCATATCTCGAATGCATTAAACTTTTCCATCTTTCTCACACCCACATTTTCACATTGCTTATGAAACACTAGTGTTTCGTGGTTTTTGGGCCTGTTGTCCTGTCTGTCTCCCTCTCTGTCCCTCTCTCTCTATTTTCACCCCCCTCTGGAGATCGTTCTTGAAGCGTCCGCTCCCAGCGCCAGTCCCTAATCGAGCCCGGGCCGTAGGAGAGACGACAGATCCGAAACGCTGTTTACAACGTCAGCTGCTGCGTTCGCTGGGCCGAACAAACACAACCCTCCCACACGCCCGGTGCCACTTTTCTCCATGGCTGGCATCGTTTAACATTACGATATTTTCCTGGTGTTTGCCCACGGATGATGAGGCTCTCATTGCTATGCCTGTGCCAGATGAATCATAAACCTATACCATATGCCATCGCAATTTGCTGATGGGCCCAAGCTGTTTTGGTGGATATAAAATCCGGGGATTATGGAGGCTTGATCCTCAGTGAATGAAGAGAGGGAAGGACAGGGAGACAGAGAGAGTGAAAGGTGGAGGGTGATGCTCCTTCTCTGCTTTGTTATTGGTCCACAGGTCAGTGACTGAGGAAAGGTAGAAGGCAGCGCTGCTGATTGACACCTCCCAAATTGTCTAATCTACCAAAGGCTGTGAGGTATTAGCTCAACCTGCTGGTTTGTGAAAGCAAACAAACAATTTCATGTGCTCACAGACAACAACATGTTTGTCACCTTGTCCCCAGTGTCATATGGTGGTAATTGAAGTAGCTGTCAAAAACAAAGGGATGAAAGCCTTCAGGGAATCACTGTTGTTGTTATTCTCCGCTCTGAAATCGAGAGTATTACACGTGGGCCAATCATCATTGTTGTTAGCAATAAAGCTAACATGATTTTTTAGATAAATCATGTTTATTGACAAAAGGTGAGGCATTCCTCAATATGGGAAGATCATTATAATTGTTAACCAAAAACAGGAATTAAAAGCTTAGTTTGCATCCGTGATGTTTTTGTTTTTCATCACAGAATACCTGAAATCTGTCTGAACAATATCTGCATTAACCTGATGCGCTTCCTATATACTGTTGAACATTTGTTGTTGTAGAAGGTGTATGTATCAATGTAGAAAATATGTTATGTTTAGATTAAATACAAAAGTCTCTTTATAATCTATATTAACTATAATATTTTGTCTTGAATAAAGAATAAATATATGCAGCAGGTTTTCACTGAGCGTCAGTGAACGAAATTTCTAGGATGACTTTAGTTAATGAGGCAGTGTTGCACGTGTTTCAGTTTCAGCAATGTCAGCCTTTGTGGAGATCTTGTTTGATTTTATTATTTTGTGAAATAAGTAAACGTGATAAATATATATTTGAAAAGATTAAGATAAAAAACTGAAAGGCAAAAGCAGAATAGTTTACCAGCTAACTTTACAGCTGGTATTGCATTTGTGTTACATGCTGTATAAGTTGTATTGTTTCAACCTGGAGAATCATTTAAAAACCAAAAACACATAAACTCAACCAAATCACCAGATTTTAATTTAAGGAAATCAAAAGCAAATTTGAGATGTTAGATTTTAAATCCAGGTTTGATTTTAGACTTAACAGGTGAGGAGGTGAGAGGGCAAGCTGACCACATAATGTGAAACATTTAACTAATGCCTAAATATAGACTTATACAAACTGTAAATAATTTATTTTTCATATGAATAACTCATAATGCTAATGACATCACTGCATTATTACTACAATTTTCCTCTATTATTCTATTATTTTCACATGTATGATGGTGTATGATGTGTTTTGTCTTTTACATTTTGTAAAGTTCAGTACAGTTGTCAGTTTGTTTGTTTTTATTTGGCCTTTGTGTCTGTTAAGATTGAATATTCATAGCCTTAGTATTTAGTGCAGATTAAACATTCAAGTTTCAAGGAGGCCAGTAGGAATCAATGAGGCTACTATTTACACTTCATATATATCTTTGTAGGAAAAGGTCAAAAACAAATCGATAAACAACTGAAGAGGCTTAATTCATTTTCAGGTTTGGATTAATATCAATATGTGGCTCATGGACTAAGAATTCATGTCACGCTCTTGACAGTGGAGGGAGTCTTAAGGATTATGTGGCGCAGCAACATCTGAGCAGTTTAAATAGAAAAAAAACGTCACAGTCCAACTTTCTATTTAACTTCACTGCACTTTCTAAAGGTCACCTGAACTTAAACCTGATACTTTTTAAAGGTTTAATGTATAATTTCTTAAGTAATTGCACAGTAGACTTAGGAGCACCAGTGACGAGAGACTGTGCTAACCACCATAACTCAAACTAACAGCATGTATAAGCGATTACCTCGTACTTTTTAATTGAGTGGGTTCAGAGAAGCTCTAACTTCCAAGTTTTACGAGTCTGGGGTCTTTTAATGGCTCGGCCACAGTAATTCGATAATCATTTTCATTTGGTAGAATGCTGGCGATCAATCTGATGGATGACTTCATCAATCCTTATAACACAGCCGTATAGGACGCAGAGTCTAAGTGTAAGTCGAGAGGCCATGAATCGTTCCTTTATGAATCACATTCCAACTAAAACTTGATTAGTGAGCTATTGCAGGAGGGAAATACAGCCACACTTGATATTCATTAAGATAAGGTGTTACTGCCAGCGTTACCCGGTTTGTGACAATAAATTTCCCATTTGCATGAAAATGGGCTCAGAAATTTAAATGGCAAAAATACAGTCTAGCTCATTGTAGCACAGTTTGGCAGTGAGGAGTGAAATAATTTATTCATGAGGCTGGCAGGATGTTGGGTGCTAACATCTGAAGTGTGTGGTGAAGAGTGCTGATACTGAATTTCACTCTGTTTTGCATTATTTCTTTAGAATATATAGATGAATCAATTTCATATCACATTTAAATCAACATCGCAGGCGTTAGACTGATGCCAGAATCCACAGGAAGGACCTGAAATCAAACATGTCAAGGTCAAATTCCCTGATCAACAACATAACAATTGACCAATAGAGTGTGAGTTTCAGAGCCAAAAATGTCCAAACAAATCACACTGTTGATCTCAGATTGAGCATGTTCAACACATACATGATAATTCCCTGGCCGCCTCCTCCTCTAACCTTGCTGGACCTGTCTTTGTTTTGCTTCAGCTCTGTCGTGTGTTCAAACAATCGGTCAGTAAATCATATTTGTACCATCCTATTAAAAATTGAGATCATCCTCATGATTATCTTGTTTTGCAGACAAGCTCCCCAGACCAACTGATTATGGAGAAATAGTTGCAGAGGACTTAGGTATGCTTGTGAATATTAAAAAACTGGGATTTATTCAGCCTGATCCATGTTTGTGGTGACCATTTCTTTATTAACTTTTAAGAAGCTTCCCCCTGCTAGACAGCTAGCCTGTCTGCCTCCAAAAATTCAAAAATACACCTACTGACACCTCTAAATGCCACTAATTAACCTGTAAACATGTATCTTCTCTATCTAGTTTAACTTGTTTAACTAAGAAAAATTTGACATTATCAGATTTTATTTTAGAGGAAGTTTAGAGAGTCATAACCTTTCACAACAGCTGTACACAGTGACTTAGTTCTACTACTTAACTCACCCTAAAACCACAAAGTAACTATTAAAATGTCCAACGTCACAATAGAAATAAACATGTCTACAGCCTGGTTCAAAAAACGGTGTTGGTCCTTTTAGCTAATTTTCCCGTTCATGACAACAGCAAGGACGGTGAACTTTTTTTAAACTCACCCATTCAGATGATATTAAGGCTTAAAGTTGAGCATAATTAACAGCGTGACTGACAGGTAAGTGCACAGTCACAGATGGCTTATTTGAGAACCCAGGCGTCATTCGGCTTGCCGAAGATCCACGTCTTTGCTGATATTTAGATTAGCCACGAGGCGAAAGAAGCAGTACATCCGAAATGGCGGTGGCCAGAGCCACAGATTTTCGGCTTCAAAACAACGCTTCAAAAACCTACAGGTTACGTCACTCATGCTCTGTCCATTCTTTATACTGTCATTAGATACAACATTTGTACTTTTATGCTAAGCTGGGTTTACCATGTTCTGAATGTGCTTAATTGGAACAATTTTTTCATCTAACAAATAAGTGTAATTACAGAAATGTTGAATTATTCCCTTTATATATGAGGGGCTTTCTGTTACAAAATCAGAATATTTTAATCTGTAATTTCTGTGAAAGAACAGCCAGTTCCTGATTGATATTTCCTGTGATTTTCCCCTGTTAATAGACAGCACATATATTTTTACAACCATCCAGCTGTCACAATCCCAGTGACTGTGAATATTTTCCTCTTCAGTATAGTTCTCCTTCTCATTGACTTCTTCTATCAAATCCTTTTTGGACAATTGGCCTGGACAGCCTCAATCATCTCATCCGCCTCGATGGATGAAAGAGAATGACATTAAGATAAAGTGAGAGTGGCCCCTGGGGGTCCGTATGGCTCTGTGGTCAAGAAATCCATCTCCAGTACTAGATTCCCTTGACATCTTCTCACCTGAGGAAGCCCCTGGGCACAGGTTGACCTTATCTACAAGTCGCTACGGGTTTCACTACTAAACCTTCACTGATATGAAATCTTCACTGTAGTCCTGGGTAAAGCTCTGACACCAGCAGTATCACATCATATCTATGAAACAAATGTCAGTGAAAATGAAAATAGAACAAAAATGTTGTACTTCTGCAGTTTTGTACCCCAAAAGCAGCACACATCAAATACAAATGAAAGTTTGAAGCTTTGGTCCAGCTACTAAAAAAGTCCATCACTTTCCTACAGTACCATCCTTTGTGCTGTATTTTAAATCATCACTTCACAAGTAACAAACTCTCTGTATTAGAATGCTACTAATCCCGACTCACTATTAACACAGTGCTGATGGTCATAATGATAGAGTCATGCAGCCAACATGGCTTAAAACGAATAAAGACATACAGAATGGATGTCTTACAGAAGCTCATTTTCAAGAAACAACTGACTTACTCTGAATCAAACTCAAACATGCAGCAATTTACTCAGTTGCCCAAACATAAGGATTAGTGTTTAAGCCCCTTTCACACGAGGAAAACAACACCATTTAATTCTTTATTATAAAATAGAAATTTAAAATGGGCTTTTTGAAATTATGAGGAGCAGTGAGCTGCCAAATGGCACTGCGATGTAATTCTAGTTATGCAAAGAAACATCAACGCAGAGGAGGGTTTTGTGGGTAACTGGAGGTAAGAGAGGCTTGCAGAGAACGTGCACACTTTACAGATCGCAGAATTGCGTTGTTCAGCCCAGACTGATTTCGAAACAGCTTCACAACCGTCTCCCCTACACGCAGTTCTGAAAAGCATGTTTCATGCCTTTAGCCTGCGGCCACTGTGACCTGCGCCCAGATACTGTAAGAGGTAGAAAAACAGATCCCAGCCAATGAGATCAGTGAAAAATCCAAAGTCTTGACTGCATTAAGAATCTGTCTGCCCTCTCAGAGAGTTCAACCAATGCTTTAGAGAAATCAGAGGTGCCTCTTGGGGTATTGTCTAACAACAAAATACAGGATGCAATAGAACACATGCATTTTCATTTATAGTGTATGTACTCTATAATCCTGCATATTTTATTTGTCTGGAGATATTGGTGTAATCTCCAATAGCGTGACCAAACTTATGTGACCTCCAAACTTACACTGGAGGATCAATAGCTATCAGGTCACTGATGTTGTCATGGGGGCCAAACGAAAATCTGTCGGGGAATCTTCTGACATATTACACAGCTTAACTCCTGCCCTTCTTACAGCAGGGAGTGGTGATAGGAAATCACGCAAGGGCTGCTCTGCAGCTTATCCAGTTTCTAGTATATTCTTAATACTGTAATGTCTCAGAAATGTACATGTAATGTCTCCCAATTGCACAGTAAATATGTACAACATGTCTTTTCTATATGAAACTGGTGAGGAACACCTTGTCATTGCTGCTCTTGTCATTGCTGCTTTTGTAAATACACACAATCTTTTTATTAATTCTTCATTAGTTTAATCATTTACCTTAACTTTGTTTAATTTCTGTTAGTGGAAACATCTCTCAAAACAGCTCAATACAATTCAATGGCAGCACAAACTACAGCTTCCAAAATGACCATGAATCAACTCTTCTCTAAAACAATCTAAAACTGATATTGTGCAAGACTGCATTAGTTTAGATAGTTGGACTAAACAAGCTGGAAATGTGTATCCATATCCATCCAAAATCAGTCTATCAGTTCAGTTTAGTTGTATTTTGACTTATGAGTCATACATGATATTTATGTTTTTCAAATGAAAGAATGACGCTGGTTGTGTTCTATATTTTACTCACCATGAAAAGACCAAAACTAACAAGTTCGTCTTTCAATACTTTATTGTCTGAATCGGAAGGAAGTGACAGGAAGTGATAGTTTTGGTCTCTGTAGCTAATTTCATGACAACAGTGAGGGGGGTGAATTTTTTTAAACTCTGATATTATTGCCGATATCTGCCGATATTTAGATGAGCCGGGAGGCGGAAGAAGCAGTACGGCCAACATAGCGGCGACCAGTGTGGCATAGTTTTGGCTTCAAAATGGCGCTTTGGAAACCCTTGGGTGACGTCACTCATGCTCTGCCCATTTTTTATACTGTCATTGGGATACACGCACAATACTTAGGAAAGGCAGGAGGTTATGTTTTCAGTGTCATTTGCTATTTCTGGAGTGGATACACACATTATTTTTCAAAACAGCCAACTCAGTCATCACTGTAGAAAGGGAAATAGAGGTCTACACTCCTTCGACTTATGGCTGTTGTTTGTAGAAAGAAGAATAATGACAGTAAGATCAATTAATTGTTATTTTAGGTCTTTTCATTGGTAGAAAATCACCTTTTTTGGTCCTTCAATTATGACACAAAATGAAATTACCTCAAACATGTAATGAAGTCATGTGCATTAAAAGCATGACAATGCATCAGAGACATCACACACACACAATTATAGGAAGCCTCAGGGAGAGAGAAGATTGAACTTTTTCTCCATCAATCAAATGTTACAACATGGGGGTTTAATTCATTTAAACAATCATAAATGCATATAAATAATGTGTACATGTCAGTACTAACTAAATCTCTGTGTATGTTCTGTGTGCATGTATAAACTAGTACATGTAGATAATTAAGTACATAAATATAAAATGAAACACCTGAAGCTCTTATCAGATGGTGCCTCAGTCATCTTGTGTCTTTAAGGCCGTGCACATTAATTACAAACCTCGCTCAGAGGCTCTATAACACACCCAGTATTAATACAGCATGTCATTAATAAGGAAGGGAGAGTGACATGTGAAGGTCTCACATTGTGACTAATTGAAAAGGCATCAATCATCCGTGGCCATTTTACTTGCCTCAGCACCTGCTACTGTATAGAGGAGGTCACACTTTGAACAGGATCAAGACAACTTAATCTAGATAAATTAACACTGCAGACTGTGCCAGGAGGATACCTGCCATGGCCCTGATCTCATCCTGCTCTTTCTTTAATTTACAGATACTCTGCTAAAATTACATGAAGTGAGATGTGAAAAACAGAATTCTCAGCTCCATTATCTGCTCCTGTAAATATACTGCATTATGATCATTCAAGTGGACAGGGTTATAGCCAGCATTAAGGGTCTTTAGAAGTCAATCTCCTCATCATTTTTCTTTGACGGTGCTGTTAATTTAAAGCAACATTATGTAATATTTGGTATATGTTGCAATTTAGCAGCCCCAGTTTCAGAGTGCAATACGACCGTTGTAAATATGGACAGTTATGTATTTGTTATGAGTCCAACAGCAAGAAGCCCAGCTTGGCATCTGTCTTTCAGCCTTTTATTTCACAAAGCTCTCACCAACGACTAAAAGTGAGTACCAGATTTACTTTTGTCAAGTGGCGTCTCACTCAGTCAAGCAGGACAACAAGCCTTTTGCCCCCCACTTTCAGGTGTTATGGTAATGAAGTGGTAGAATCTAAGGCAGGTATTACAGTCATAGAATATTAGCAATAATGTCCACAGCACACTGCAGTATAATGTAATGATCTGAGTTCAGTAGCAGATCTACCCTTCATTAGCTCTGTTAGCAGTCAGTGTAATGCTGTCACTGTCTGGAGAAACTTTACTTTGTTGTGGTTACGTCACTCAGGTAAGAATACCTTGCAGAAATCTAGTGGGCAATGTTGCTGTCATTTTTTCCAGTCTAGATTCAGTAAGCTGCATTGGTTAGTTTAGTTAGTTTGAAAATTGTATCATGGATGGATTTAATTTCAAACGTCCATGGACAGAAGAGGAGCTGCATGTTGGATAACAACTTGGATTGTACTGCTTTAAAAACGTCAAATGGTGAATTTGAATCTATTTTTAATAATAGGGTTGATCCTGAAACTGTGCTGACTTTGTCTGGTTTTGTGTGGCCTCAGCTGTTCCGTGACTCTCTCCCATGTGGTCTTTGAGTATCATATTTGATCTGCTACTGATATGTTTTGACTCTTAAGCTGTTGTGGTATGCAGAATAATATGCCATTTAAGGACAACTCAGGAACATGTGCAGTGTTTTTTGGGTGTTCTGTGTGTCAGGTTTTCATTAGCCCACCCTGATATATATTGATCTCATCACCTGCTGTATTTGCTGCATTTTCACTCAGATCCACCTGTTGTGCTCTGTAAACTACCTCTAATACTGCTACTAACCCAAAGTAACCTAATGTGTGGAGGGCTGCTATTGTATTGTGTATTCACATTGAAATTATGACATTGATTTGAGCCCCACCATAGTCTGGCCAAAAAATATTCTACTGCCACTGATTTCTTACCATATTTTAGTTATAAATTATAAAATAAACAGTAGGCTAGGCTGAGATTAAAAGTTCACTAGCCTGTTATGTCCTCTAAAATTGGATACCCCCTCCTTCTTCAAAACTCATTTGGGCCCCTCTGCAGACTGCTACATGGTAGATGGATTTAAGGGCTCAGTTTGGTAGATCAAGGACATCTCTGTTTTAATTTTTGGATCAGTTTAATAACTTTAAAATGTCTAAATGTCCCTGCTTGGTCTGTCTTCTTTTCTATTACAATATCTGGTTAGGCTCACGTTCAGTACTTTCACACCAAATGGAAAAAAATAAATAAATATTTTTCATAGTTTTGATATTACATAATGTTAGTCTTTATTCCCCATCTTTTCTTAAAGACTACCAACATGAGTGTATGCTCTCATCCTATTATTAGGCTAAAAGACAAATGGAGAATGAATAAGTTGAGAATAATGCTGCTTATTTAAAAAAAAGTAATGAATTTTCCTCATCAGATAGTCAGTGATTTCTAGATAACTTTATTTTACACAGCATTTATATTTATATATTTATATTATAATATTTATATTCAGCATTTATTCAAAGCAGCTTACATGAACAATGAATGCAACTATTAGAATGTATTTTCTAAAGCAGCAACATTGCGTGCAACCAGTAAAAGAGTAATCAGAAATGTATGTAAGACCCTCTGACCCTGGAACTATCATGTAATATGGAGAAGTTATGGGAAACCAAATAAGTGAGATAGCAGCTCAAGAGACAGGATGGCGGATCATCAATAACCCACCGCCCTGAACTCACTTCTGTGTTTTCTTTTCTACACTTGTCATGTATATTTCATCCTTGCGTCCCAGCGGCTAAGGTCACTACTGAGCAGCGCTCCACAGAGGCTGTGGCTAAACAGATGTTTGGAATGGCAGATGAACACAATTTAGGCCTCACATATGCTGCACAATCAGGAGTTGGGAGTGATTTATTCATACCAGTGAATAATGTAAACACACTTTTTAGCGAGCAGGGTCTGCTTCGGGTGTGTGCGACTCACGACAAACTGATGTTCGTGTCACAGGAAATATCAATCATGTTTCACTGTGAGGTTAACTATGGATGATTGTGCAGATAGACAACATCAGTCTCTTTTGAAGTTTATTCTTTTTACAGCATGCTTTTCAACCTTTGAAACAGCGCCATAGTAAAAAAAAAAGCTTAAACCCTTACAGCTTTTAAATCATGCTGATGTTACACTGACGTGTAATCATGTAAATGATATCTATCATTCCAACTTGAACTGAAACTGGTGCATTTTTTATGGATAAAATGTTTTCTGTTTTTTCCTCTGATGTCCTGAGGTTCCTAATAGACAGTAAAATAAACTGCTGTGAATTGCAGCTTCTGTTAGCTAATGTTAGCTTAGTTTGTGAGCCGGGCGACCTGGATTGTGAGTTCAGAGCATTGAGAGAGTGTTAGTGTTTGTACCATGGGTGATTTGGACTTCCTGGAAGAGGAGGTCTTCAGGCCCAGCATGTGGGGAAATGCAGATGGGAAGTGGCGCTGGTGTCATGCCAGAACCTGAGCTGGGCATGTGGGCAATGTAACCAGGCTCAGCAGCCTCAATGAACAAATGAATAAACAAATAAAACAGACAGATGCCGAGCTGGGCTTCTGCCTGTTGGACTAGTAAGTAATATTAGCTTGCTGCTATGTCTTCTGTTGTTGCACTTGCTTGATGTTTGGCTGTTAGCAAAGTTGTTGACTGGCTAGTTTTTGATCATATAATTGTATAATATAATCATAACAAAATTCACATTTACAACTGTCCATATTTACAGCATTGGTATTGCACTTTGAAATTGGGTTTGCTAAATCACAAAAATACCAATTTTATGCATTATTGCTTTAAGTTGAGTCCGTCCAAGACAGAACAGGGTTGAGATCCAGTCAAGACCGAATCCAATTGGAGGTTGAGTCCAAGTCAAGACAGAGATTTAAAAAAAAGAAAGGTGGTTCCTATTCAGTGTTCTTCATAGTGTTGTCTTACTGGTGTTTAAAGAGAGTCGATAAACCCTTAATGGCCACTATTAGGTACACCTATATAGTTAAATGCAATCAAATTGCATTGTATACTCCAGTAGCAAATAAACTCCAACCATCAAAAGCCTTTTACAATTTGCCTCTCAGTCACCCATTCAGCTACCCATGAGCTACCATGCAAGGGTCTGGCCTGACCATCAGGAACAATTTGGTGTTCAGTGCCCAAGGACACTTGGACAGGTGGACAGGAGGAGCTGAGGATCTTACCGCTTTACCTCCTGAGCCACAGTTTCCCTGTAAAGGATTATGTAGTTATTTTTTCTATTCCTAAAACAGTTATCTTACATTGTTACTTTACATCTGAAAATCAAGACATGTTTGACTAATTTGTTGGGTAATTAAAAGAAAAGGACAGGGTGTATCAGAGAACGATCAGATAACTTTATGGATGTCTTTTGAAACTAAATGGGTGAAATTGCAAGTTTTAGAAAATCAAATCCAAAGACATTACTCTAAATATTACTGTTTATGCAGTTGAGGTTAGTCATGCTCTCCCATGACTGTAAAATTGCTTGTTGAAAGTCTCTGTTTCACATATGCCTGCATATCAATAGGATAGAAACCAGCACTGAATGAGTTAATTTTCTGTCTCCCATCTAGTTAAGAGGACTGTGATGGTGAATGGTGAATTAGATATCTAAAATGACCAGTGTGATTGTAATGACAGCTCTCTGTAAGAATCATTTCATCTGCCTACATTACTTTGGAAGACGTGATTAATGAAGCGCAGCGTCCTTCACATTTCTCCTCCGCTCTGCGTCTCATTCCCAGATATACTGATGTGCTGACATTTACTTAAGTTTGGGCTAATGTATTAATTCCAAAGATAATTATTCAATATACTTTTGTCACTGTTGATATAGCTCAGCGTCACACTGCGAGCTCTGCTCTGAGAGGCTCTATATGATTTTACCAGATGGGAAAATGGCTCCAACAGAGATCTCGTTCTTTGAAGAAGGCCATATGTGAGAAGTAGCTTGGAGAGATAACCAGGCGTGAGACAAATGGTTCTCTAGGACACAGACATACATTGTCCTCACTGATACATCGTTCATGTACTGGGCAGTTATAATATACAATATGTAATATATATGATGAAATATGGATTAATATCATGCAGTTAAAACATTTGTTTTAAAACCTTTCATGAAGTTATGCAGTGAGATGAGAAATCAAAGTTACCATGGATGGAGTCACTGTGTAGGTTTTGTGTGTAAGTATTAAATAAATATTGTACCACAGTCACTGAAACACCACAATTCTGCCTGTAAACTGCGTCATAGCTGCAACAATGAGGCTTCAGTGGTTCATCCCTCAAGAGACGAGGGGACAAGCTGGGGGTCATGATAATTATACCAATTATATAAGATTAAAAATTAGTGCAAACAAATATAAATATGTGTTTGCCGCTCATTTAGATCATTTCAGCCCATTCTCACTCCATAGTTGTCAAATATGGCAGTGGCACAGTGGCCCTATGCTACAAACTATAACACAGTGAGCACCCCTTTAGAGACATTCCTGGACGCCCCGTTCGGTGTAATGTTTGGATGGAAGTCAGATGACGTGGTACGAAACGTGGCAAAGTCAACATGTGGAGGAGGACGGGTCATACAAATACAAGACTTTCACCGAGGAGACCACTGTTTTCGTCCTGTATAAAACCAAAAGTCAAGATTGACTTGTTTTTAACTTGACTTGTTTTTGTCGTTACTTGTGTTATGTACATTATGTTACAAAATTATTTTAACCCAGACCAAGTAGTTTTTCTGTCTAAATCTCACCAACATTAACTGGATATTTATCATTTATAACTTGCGGTGCACTGCAAAACTAAGGCTAGAGGGATATCTACAGCATTCTAGCTTGAAGCACAGGGCCACTGCCGAAGCGACCATACTTAACAAGTTGTGGGTGAGAACATTAGTTAGTTAGATTATTTAGTTATGGTATCAATATGCTTTTTGGCTGCATTGAATATGCCAGCCTTTTGTTGCATCAATCCTTGTCCATGTCAATATTCGGTAGACGATTTCAAGTTACAATTAAGCTCAACAGCTTGGTAATGACATACTTGTGCTGTGATCACATTTCATACTTTTTCTGTTATGTGTTAACAACAAAAAATGAAAAATATGTAAATGAGAACAACCACACAATGAATTCAGCTGCATTAAAACACAGGACAGAGGCTTCTCCACCCTTTGCTTTTCACATTTCCTCTCACACTATTTGCTTTGTTATGTGTAAAGACAAAATCAAAAACAAATGAAATAAAAATGTATCTTAAATTTAATACTTATTTATATACATTCACAAGTGAATGTGTGCATGTACTGTAAGGACAAGAAAAGTCCAGGCGTGGACCTGCTGTACATTAACCATAAGCCAGTTAGTTAGATAGTTAGATGGATAGATCCTTTTTGTGTGTGCAAGTTGCATAATAACTCCATAGTAAGAACTTAAGATAGGTCAATCAAATGGATACATGGATTACCATTTAATCCAAAACATACTTAGTTAGCTTTCAGAACATCTGCAGAGAAGTCTGTTGCTAGCTTACCTTGTGATGTGTTCTTCCGCCAGCATTCTTTAAACTGAACGCTCAGTTTGTAAAAGCTTCAAGACTGAGAGGCGACACTGTAGATAGAAAGAGAGAGTACTTTAAACTACCTCTAGTTCACTGAAAACTATGCTTGTACCATGTAGTGTACTGCTGAAACTCTAAGGTAGATTTACATTTGCATAATCTTTTAATCAGTCTCAAGAAAATTTGGTAACATTCAGCTGTTTTATGAGGATCTGGTAATATTGTTGTGTATTGTTACCTAAAATGAGGTGTGTTTAAGTAAATTTACATTACTGTAAATCATGAGAGGTCAGTTGAATTACTTAAACAGACCTAATTTCTATTTGACTTTATGTCAATAAAAGTGACGCAGGACAGATTCTTTGATGTAAATTCCTGCATGGCAGCATGGAAGACCACTTCACACCAGTTTTCTCAGGCAGAAAAGGAATGGTCCTGCTAGAAGTGAGATGAACTTTTACGCATGGAAAAGCAACTTGGGGTCAATTATTCAGAGAAGTTTTTGGCTTGTATGGACCATGGGATCATCTGTCAAAAAACACACTCCACCTTTCAGCATGTTGGATTGCCAAAACATCTGGTTCAGCTCAACTCCGCCTGAGCTGCTTAAATAGTATCCATATGCCATTGACTTTTCTTTACATTCTTTTTTTTAATGTCCTGTAATTGTCAGCAGTATGGCACATCCCCCAAGGAGCTGTAACGCAACAGGTGTGTGGGCGTATGGGATGTCTATGAGAAATAGCTTGGCAGAGGTCTCTGTTTTCCTTCAAAGTGTGATGAGATGGTATTGTGAAAGCTGAAAGACTCCAGGAACCTAAAACTCCCACTGAGAATTAAACAGCTGATGAGGTGAAAAGAAAACCTCAAGTGTTTCATGAAGAAATGTAATCTTTTTTTTATATCTGATCTGCTCTATGATCTGGTGTAATGGAGCATGGCTCATTAACTGACAGTAACCAGATGTTTGGTGATATATTGTTCTATCTTATTCTTACTCCTCTGGGGTCATAATTCTATCAACAATAAGCAGGGGGTCGTTAAAGGCACCCAAAGGAGTTTTTATTGTAATCAAATATCGTTTGTTTACATTCAGTGCTTCTCTCCTATTCTGTGTCAAGGTTTTACAAACATGTTTATATGCAATATAATTCCTGCATCATAAAAACATTTCTTCCTTTTCTTCAATACATTGTATAGTGCTTTAATGCCACCAATTGTTCATTTGTGGAATCAAATGAAACTGCCGAACATTGGTAAGAATACCTCCATAACCTTAATAACCACCGTTACCTTGATATACCAACCTATCACTACCCAAATTAGCCATATTAACACAAATGTGTTAGATTTAAATGATTTAAAGATTAAAATGTGGAGAAATTAAGGAAAAAACTTAATATTGACTACCTCGTTTAAACGATTAGTTGAAATATTCATGATATTGAGCTTAATTCAGCTTTACACTCTTATTGAGAGTCATTTTTGTGGTGTGTCATGGCACAGCCATAAATTTCAAGCTTCACCCTCTTCTTCCAAGTGTGAAGGAGGAACTATTGTGGCTTTGAAACAGGCAAAAAAGAGAGAGGCCCTGGAAGCAGTGTTTAGTTTGTCCATTCTGGGCTACTGTAGAAACATGGCAGACTGTGGAAGAGGACCTGTGGTGTCTGTACATATAAATGGCTCATTCAAAGATAATAAAAACATAACAATTCTAATAAATACACTATGAAAACATAGTTATGGTCAAGATTAACTCTAAGGATTTTAAAAGGCTGCATTTATACTCAAGATTTAAATACACTTGAACTGCAGCACTTGTCTAGAAAACCATCAGAGGTAGTAACATTGACACAAACCGAAGCAGATAGGATGAGGACAGGAACTAGAGTTGCCCTTGAAAGGCCTGGATGTCCTTGAACCAGACAAAGATGCATCAGAAAAGCCTCTTCGTGCTTTAAACAAAGGTTCTGGACATAATTTCCTGTTTGCGTGTCAGTCTCTCACCACACAACAGAAAGAAAAAAACAGCAGGAGCGGGATAAATCCCGGAGAGAGAGCGCATCACAGCTGCGCTCTTGTCATCCACCCAGCAAAGACGACATCGCAGCAGTGCACACATCAGTGGGGTTGTGTGTCCGAAGCCATCTTGCAGATGTCTTTGCTGTGTCTTCTCTCTCTAGACTGAACTGGCCACTGTGTGTGTATGTGATAGATAGTAGGAGACACAGGGAGGCCGCTTGTGATATTTCAGCAGCTGTTTCCTTTATGCAGCTGCACCGCTGCAGACAGGACACTTCAAATCATACTCATCGCTGCCACCACTGTGTGTGTGTGTGTGTGTGTGTGGGAGTCCAAAGAGATCTAGTGTCCGACATTGCAGTGAGACACAACAGTGAGGGGCACCCTACATCTATCACTATGGATATTATCAGCACAGAGGAAACAGAGGTCTACTGCACAGGTCATGTGTACGTCTATTGGAAGAGCATGGCACTAGCTGTGTTGACATGGATGCTGTTATTTCACACATATCCGGAATAACAGCCAAATTGCATCAAAAAGTCTTCATGAAACCACCTTAGTAGAAATAACCAGGCAGAAATGTCATTCTGACAAAGGTGGAATAAAAATGATAAGAATAATCTGTTGAAAGGATTAGAGTTAAGACTTAATTTCCCCCTTAGTTTTGCTTGCAGTTTTTACTTGTGTAGATAGCCCCTCCTTAGTTAAATGATATTTTTTTATTTGTTTGTGAATGACCGTAGGTGCTATATTTGGGAGGCCTTCTTGCAGTTGATAACTGTAGAAGTACCTTCTTTTTAATTATTGATGAAACTGAAAAGATTGTCTTCAACCTATGGTTAAAAACCCAATGTGTAATATTTAGGGGTATCTATTGTAGCATATGGTAGAAATGGAATATAATAACTATGTTTTCATTCGTGTAAGATCATATAAAAATGACAATCAATCAATTACTAGACTGAACCCTCTATATCTACAGAGGGAGAGGGTCCTCTTACAAGTCTGGCATTTTGCACTGCCATGTTTCTATGGAATGGATAAACCAAACACTGGTTCTCGACAGGGCCTGTCACGTTTTTTGTAAGTTTCGTGGCCACTGTGGGTTTTCCTACATGGTTGGAAGGGTGTGGTGAGGTGAGCGGTATTCAGCTGGTTGCAATTTGAAACCTCACGCCACTAAATCCTATACACTGGGCCTTTAAGAATCACACTTCATTCTTAACCTCTGAAATAGTTTGGCAAAACAAATCCTACTCAAGGTCCCCTTAGCAGACATTTTACACTGACCACCTTGAGTTGGGTTGGTTTTGTCAGACTACCATTTCAAGCAGTGGTAGTATCAAGTAGTATTTCAAGTTCTACAGATTAAATCATAACACTGAGGTTACATGCCAACAGTTCCATGTCATGACAAGGACTCGGTTCATTGTGAATATGGTTAAAGCATTAGAAATAAGTTATATGTTCAGAAGAAAAGTGTGATATTCACACCTTCATGCAAAGTCTTAAAGAAAAGAGTAGAGTATAGAGTATAGAGAGTATTAAATACGTGCAATTTGATAAAGATCAATCGATATCTAGAATTCTTCTTTTATTTTATTAACATTGAGGCAGTAGCCGAAGGTATAAAATCTAATGATAACAACTAGACCTGACCTCTCTCATCCACCTCTGGACCTTCCTGCATCACATCAACCGTGTAGAATTATATATATAACACTTCATTTAGGGACATTCATTTATCAATTGAAACAAAAAAAAAAAAACAGCACTCTATCAGCTGATTTATTGTTTTATTGTTTTAATTTCTTGGGATGATCCAAATTATATTTTAGTTTAATGTACAAAACAGTGAGTCTTTGTATAAGAACAATACAACTTGAGCAGGGGCAAAATGTTGGCTTTTCTCTGAAACATTAGTATCTTCAAAAACACATACCAGTCGAATCCCAGTGTCAACACACAGACTTCTCCTAGCTAGACAACCGTCTTTGATTTCCTCATTTATTTTTCATTTAAAGCTGAAACCACATTGCTGTGCCCATGAAAAATAGAGATTTCACCCTTGTCCAGTTGGGGGAAAAAGATCCAATGAGGCAGAAAGACACATCAACAGGGAGGAGAGGGCAAAAGAGGAGAGAGTGGAAAAATCACACAGTGTGTCCTTTGAGCCGGTGTCACCCTGCTGGGCGGAGTTTGACATTCAGACCATGCGACAAGGCTCGACCCAGGGTGGACGGCCCCCCTGCAATATTAACTCTCATTTGGAGAGCAGCTGTGGCTATGAGCATGAAACATTGAAGGAAACAGCTGCCATGGATCCAGTGCCATCGCACCACCTCTCGCACTGTCTATTAAAGTTCCCTCCCCACTGTTCCTTTAAGCCTGCATGGAAAAACACAAACTGGCTTTTATTCCTCATGTAATTTCCCTCCTGACTATGGTCTCAGGGCGACTTAGCCTGTCTGTGTGAGGCTTGAATGGCCCGGGAGATGTCACCAACATCTGGACGAGGAAAAGTGTTTTCAAGGCCTCTCTGTGTTGCTATTCAGTACTTTGCGTGTGTGTGTCAAATAGAATCATGAAAATGACAGAAAGTGTCTTTTAAGGACTGAATGAAGGCCAAAACAGTATGGACTGTGGTGTGTTTTGTAAGACATTACTGAAACTTTAAACTGTAAACTGGTTGGAAGGCAGGAAGCAAAATTATACTATTTGCTGTCCTTCAAAAGAAAAGAAAGTGTTATTTTATCGACAAATCCTATTAAAAGACCAAACCTGCAATTCATTTACCCTAAACGGTGTTGTCTGTGTAGCCACTATTATATTTGTTTAATGAAAATTCGTTTTGGGTGCAAAAAACAATGTGTTGTTGCTATGGCATCGAGCTGTCGCTACACAAATAATACCTACTACACAAAATCTTTAATTAAAATGTTAAAATATAGGCAGCCTTACACTACACAAATATGCCACAAATTCCATCACTTCTTGTGCCATGGCCACCAGTTTCAACAGACTTTGTTTGCATTGTCAGCAAAAAAATAATACTCCAGTTCTTCTATTTATTTCAAGCACACCCTTTGTAGATTTATATTTTAAAAAATGCATGTTTAAAGACAAAATTTATGAAGAATCTGGGTTGAGATCTGGTGATTGTGAAGGCCACAGCATGATTCACTTCATTGTCATATTCATCAAACTATTCGGTGAGCAGCGTCTGCGTTTGTTGAGTTTCTGCACTCATTCGTTCAGGTTTCTCCCTTTTGCTTTCTCACCTGTCTGTGTGGTGATATTCAGTGTGTGGTGCTGTAAACACTGATTCTCATTGACGTTGCATTCAGGTGCCTCCTGCTCCTAACCCATCATTATCCTCCACCCTGCAGTGTTGTAGCTATCACCACCCGCCTGCCTGTTCTTCCTGAATTACTCTGAATGCTACAGCGACTCTACTTCCATTTTACAATCACACATTCATAAGACACGCTGTATCTTAAAAGACCCTTGCCTTGTAAAGGAGCTCCTCAGAGACACATGCTAATTTACTTTAGCCTCGGGAGGGGTTGAGGGGGTGAGAGCGTTAAAGGTCGTCGATGACTCCTAGTGACAGGCTGAAAGTAAGTGTGCAGGCGTCTGAACCTGAAGCTCCGCTGGGGCCCAGACCCCCTGATGTTCTCCTAGTAGCTGTACAAGCTTCTGTCATTTTTGCACTGTGTCAGTGACTGATTCAAAGGCAAATGGCTTTGAATAATTGATCAGTCAGGTCACTGTGGCTGTGGATTACAACCATGTGAACACTCTGATTTCCTGTGTGTGTGTGTTTATGCATACTGCAAAACGACATCTTCAAAAGTGTAAACATCATGCACAGCAAGCGTATGAATAAAGAATCCTCCTGCAGAGCTCACGCTGCCATCGTCGATACAAATTAGGCCCTGACTCTTTGCCAGGAATGTGGACAATTAAGCTGTTATTAATTATTCAAAAGTGGAAATAATTGATCAGCGAGGTTGAAGTGGTTGTGGATTGTAATGGCACGGGAAGCGCCACTTTCACAGGGGACAATTAGCAACAGGGGTAATTACACTTACAGCCAATTTGTAATACCAGCATCTCTTGATGCCACATGTGTACGCTGGTGTCGGCGTGCAGTATCAAGGTGCAACTCCACAGATTTCTCTTTTCCAGGTGAAAGAGAACTGTGGCAATCGCTGTGCAGACAGATTATCTCAGTTATTCAGTAGTTAACAGCAGGAGAATGCAGCATCCATATGTAAATACTGTATGTGTAACTACAGTACTATTCAGCCTGTGAAAACAACTATACAATGTCTTCGTTTGCTCTGCAGGTCTGAGAAAATTACCCTGATGATGTCACTGTTATGTCATCAGTGTGACCAGTTAACCAGATACCACCAAGTTGCAGTATGGGAAATGTAGGATCCAAAGGGTTTGGTCATAGCTTAGCCTTTTTTAAATATTAAGAAACTTTATGAAAGTACGATCATAAATTGTTGGAGTATTATGTATTATGTAATTTATTAATGCTTCTTTATTACACGGTGTCTTAACTAAAAATATGTTAAAAATATGTTTTCCGCTTAAGTTGATACACACTACTTAATGAGGCAAAATTATGGATAAAGTGAAATGGGGAACAAAAAGGACATGATAGGACCTGTCAAACGCCCTCTTTTTCTCGGTTTGCCTTATGACAGCAATACTTTGTTATATCTACTGTACATTCAAAGCACTCACACTCCTTTGCACTAAAGCATTAGCTAATTCTAAAATGTTAGTGTGTGTACCTTTTCTTGTCTTATACAGACTACTGCAGAGTCGTACTGTGAATCGGTTGAGTGTTAATGCAAACCAGACACAATACCCTCTCCTCACTGCCTGCTGTCATGGTTTGACCCATCACTCATATTTTCATATTGATTAGTCACCTTGTTTAAATGTCTCAGAAATTACCAATTAGTACCTCATTTCCACTTGCCACAATGGTAACATCAAATGATGAACCGAAGAAGAAGAATCTCCTCATAATGTGTCACTGCTGAGAGGATGATTCATAAAAACGCATGACCTGTTCAGGAATTCACTGCAGTCCAAAAAGACTGAAATATTCAAATATAGCATTTGTATTTTTAAGACTAAATCTTCCAGGCTGAGCTGTTGAAAAATTAAACAAAAATTATGACGATTTAAGAGAAGCTTTTTTAAATGAATCTTGTGTCCTGAAGCTCCTGAAGTCGCCAGTGTACCCACAAACAAAGCTCTGCCTGTGTTGTTACACTACATGAAGCACAACACTGTTTCAACCTTTACATCACCTGAAGAATGAATGGATGAGATAAAAGTACCTCCTACATTATTTAGTTGTCCAGAAGCAGTTAAGTCACCTACTGTACACTTAAATCACACTGCAGTTGATTTGCAATAAATATATTTCTCAAAAATATTGAGGTTATCACAATCCAATAGAAAGAGAGGTTACTAACAAAAATTCAGAATCACCCAAAATAAACACTGCCGAGCTGTTAAAATGAAACCACAATGAGTCTCATTCCTGCTCACTTCATTGTCACTGTCTAATACTCTCTCTCTCTCTCTCTCTCTCTCTCTCTCTCTCGTTTCTCTCATGATTCATTTCCAATGTGCCCTTTGCAATTAAACCCGGGGGTTCCTCACTTAAGACAGACAGGCCAGGCGAGGTGGGTGTCAGCCGAGACCATCAGTCATGCATGGATGCCGTGGTGTGGCTCTGTGGATGTGATAAAAAAAAAAAAAAAAAAAACAAAGCACTACGCTGCAAACAACTGCTGGCTGCCACACACACACACACACACACACCCACACACACACCCACACACACACAAGCAACAGTCAATTATCAATGAAATGGCACAACACCCTATTTCTTCTGTGTAATGTTTCCCTTTCAATTCCTTCCTTTTCACAGCGTTTCTGTCTCTCCTGTCACTGTCTTTTCCACTTCCCCTCCCCTCTCTCTCTCCCTCTCTCTGCTATCTCTCATTGACGTTTTAGCACATTAATTGACTCATTATTCCGATTCGTACTCATGGAGGGGGAAGGGGCTGTTGATTAACGAAGGCAGATGCCCAGTCTCTGTAGAGGAGATTTGGATCACTGTTGTTTGTCCTGCACGTTTACATGGAAAAATTGGAAATACCCTCAGGGTCAAAGGGATGAAATAATCATTGATCAGCTATTAAATAAGTAAACCTGGTATTAACACAGAAAGTGAAGGACGATGTCAAAGCAGGATATTTGTACTGAATATACTTATTGTTAGTTATTTTTGAAGAATGGTGTTCCCCAAATGAACTAGTTAATTCTAATGGAATGATTACTTGCATTTTCAATGTGCTTGGTTGCTTGGGTGTTTTGCTAAATTAGCATGCCGGCCTGTTACATGTCTAACAAAGCCACAGAAGAACAGCTGTTTGCCAGCTGCTACCCAAATAATCTTTTTTTATATAACATACATCCCATACCATCAGTCCTTTCAACCAGTGTATGGATCTGTGTATTTCTATTAATGTTATTATTTAGCCACATTAGCCATTTTGTGCAGATGTCTGCACAGACCTCTGAATTGTTTTTTTTTTTTTTTTATTGGAGCTTTATAGGCAGGATCAATCAAGGAGACGTTTGAAAAATTGTTACAAATGTAGACAAGATAGATGCAGCTATATCTGTAGTTGTAGGTAGGATTGCAGAAATAACATATCTTTAATCGACAAACTCAGACAAACTTTAAGTATAACTGCCCGTTGCCCTTCAGCAAAGTTTAAACTGCCAAAGAGTCCTCTGCATTTAAACATATGATTTCTGTAGATTGTTTGGCTACCTGTGCATCCCAGCCTATAAAAACCAAAACCAAAATTTAAACATTCTCTGCACGACTCAAGGTCCCTTCTCACACTCCCTATGTTCCTCTCTCTCTTCATGCCTCACTCACATGTGATGCTAGCATAAGATTTTAAGGCTTAACATTTAGCCACTCTGACATGTCCAGTTACCATAAAACCCAAAGTTTACCTGACACAGGGTGGCCTACTTATTGTCTCTCACCCCCTTCCCTCGTCTACAACCCCACCCATCAAATCCACCACTCAGTCTCCTCAGTCCCGGATTCCTCCTCTTCCACCCTCCTCATCCTATTTGAGAGAATTAGGAGTGAATCAATCATTTGTTGGGGGCCTACATGTTGTTACAGGCGGCCTTGCTTCATGGCCAGGGCAACTATCTTCTATCTCCAGGCAGACAGGATGGGGTGGAAGGGTGGGTTTCGGAGGAGGGGAGGGGGGTGGATATCATGTAGTGAGACCAGGAATTCAAAGTGACGCAGGTTGGAACTCTGGTGGCCATTGAGCTCCTCTGACAAACTGACTGTAACGCCCCCAGGCTCCTTATCCCTCTCCCTTCCTCTCTATCTGTCCGTCTCACTTCTCTGACATCCTCTCCGCCACCGCCACACTGTTCTGTCATTCAGTGAGCCTCCGCCATCATTGTTGTAGCAGCCAATAGGAGACTCCAGAAACATGCAGTGGTCTGGCTACTGTCCTGGATCTGCTCTGAAATTGTCTGAGGTTGCAGAGAGAAACACAACCTGCTCTGTGTACACTAGTGCTGAATAAGCACTTAACAGTCTGGATGCTTTAAAGGAGAAGAGGGTGCAATTACAGTAAAAGTTGAGGCGGGACAAGGAGAAGGATGTGCATACGTTGGGGTTACGAGCATCCTGAGAGTGATGAGTTCTAACAGAGGC
Source organism: Sciaenops ocellatus (assembly GCA_033000465.1). Lineage (NCBI taxonomy): Eukaryota > Metazoa > Chordata > Actinopteri > Sciaenidae > Sciaenops > Sciaenops ocellatus. The sequence continues at coordinate 21,130,908 of CP136880.1, read as the reverse complement.
TGTCTCGCCGGATCCACTTAGAATTCAATCATTGCTGCTGCATAAAGACCCACAGGAATGCCTAACCTCAGTGGATCCAACAAACTGACCTGGAGCATTTTAGTGTCTTTTTGCGCATTGTTTTGGCCTGAAACTTGACTGTTTTTGTTCACTCTTGCTGCTTTCTTTCAGTAAAAAAAGTCTAAAAACTAAAACAAAATAAGAAGACACTGCCTGTATAGGAGTTTATGTTAGTGGAGAGCAAAACAGAGCCAAAACGAGAGTGACTACTTGATTTATATTCATCAGGTGGAAACAAACACGATTCAAAATGAATGCTAATGTCGCTGCATGTCTGCTAGATGTTTGCTAACAAATGCACCGTGCTCCCAAGTGGCTAAAAATCAGGTAATGATAGAAGTCAAAATAGGAGAAGAAATAAATATTCTTCTTGTGAATAAAAAAAAGCCAAAAGGGGCTCACTTTTGGCTGTTGAGGTGTGTTTATATTTGTAGCCAAATGTTGCACAAAATGTTTCAATCATAGAAAATGAAATAATATGTTTGATATTTGAAGGTTGAGATGCAACACAGCTTGCTTTCTCTAATCTAGGATATATTTCATTTGATGGTTTTATCCAAAGCACCTTACAACATTGTGACAGCAATGTTTGCCTTGTGCAAGTCTTCCCATTTTATTTTTCTTGATGAGTGTGTTTATATGGGGAAAATACTCCTGAAGTGGATGAATCCTAAACATGTTTAAAATAAAACAATGGTTGCATAAGGAATTGACCTGGTGACCTGGTTAATTGGTGCTGACACATCACAAATGAGTCACGCAGTATGACTGACACAAACCCCAAACAAGAACTCACATAGCAGATAAGATGCACTATATGACAACAGTGGGCAGGCTACACAGTAAAAATGATCAGACAAATTCAAATGAAAATGTGTCTAGTCGCACCAGAGGGAGCTGGAAGTGCCTGTAAATCTGTGCTGTAATGACGTCATTAGCTCTCAGCTGTTTAAATAGTTGATTAAGGCCCGTGCAGCTTGCACACCGACCCCTGACACCCACAACATCTGTTTTGTTTGTGTGGGCTGAAAAGCAGTTGCTCTCACACTGCGCAATATGTGCCTTCATAGCAAGGTGACATTAGCTCTGAGAACAGCATACTCACTCCGATTAGCTGAACACTGCAGTGACCGCAGAGGTCTGAGCCTTGCTTAACTGCTGCTGCACTCTGACTCCGTGCCCAAGAGATATTGTTTAGGAGAAAATATACGTATCTGAGTTTTGTTGATGCATGTTGTGTTTTTACGATAGCATGTTCAGAAATGAATACATTTTTATATCAACTGAAGAATACATTAAATTTAAAGGTAGACAGAAAAAAACTGCTTAGGGTGATTTCTGCTACTTCGCTCACTGATTAATGTAGCCCTGAAGGAGCTGCGCCAAAGCTAAGAAAATTAATCTGATAAAATCACAAAAGTTTTGAGTTTGAAACACATTAAAAATTGAAATCTGAGGAACACCAAATTGCTCAATGAAACCATGCTAATCTTCAAGAAAGATGTAATATATATATAATGTGTGCAGGAAAATGTGTGAAGACACTTTCTGTAATTTAATGTAACGCTGTCTCTGAAAAGTCATTGTTGGACATATGTTAGATTTCAGCTCGTCTGCTAACAAGCTAACATTAGCATGTGCTAATATGTTTGTTTTGGAACATAATCTTCCACCGAGTCACCAGCCCCCTCCCCCCTTTTTGCTTTATCTAGACTTGCAGATGGTGACCCGCTCTAATAATAGTCACTTAAATAGGACATGACTTTTCAACGCACACATATGTTTGGTTCCTGCTCTCTCTCTCCCTCTCCCTCTACCTCTCGCTCTCTCTCTCTCTTTGTATTTGGCCCATTTGTTTTGTATCTCACTTTATGCGTTGCAGCGCCGGCTGCTCGAGGATCTTCCTCGCTTGTCGTACGCTCTGACGAACGACCCGCTCATGCAGAGAAGCCATGGTGCCGATGCCGGGCATGAAATGAAACGTTCTCTTTATCAACTTGGCATGTCAACAGAGAGTGGAGGGCATGAGGGAGGCAGGGTGGGGAGAGACAGAGACATTCTTTGAGGACAGGAGAGAGAGTGCAGAGAGAGACAGAGAGATCAACACACTAGTCATGAGCCTGATCAGAAAAGTCACTTGACAATGCATATGAACACATATATGCACACATGCATTCACGTGAATGTAAACACTGCAACACACACACACACACACACTGTTGCTTCAGCCTCATGTTGTGCTGACTGACACTAAAGCTTCTCTCTGCCCACATGGAGGGAGAACCCCCGCCAAAGAAACATAATATTATTAATATTCATAGAAGTCATAGGAGGATCAAAGCATGTGTCTTTCACTCCTTTTAACAAAAAGACAAAGTAAGCTGCTTGAGCGACCGATACCTTGAGTCTGGGAAGATGCGATGCTTTTACAAACTTGTAAACTTGCCAAAGCAGCAGGATCATCTCTGTCCATCCTTCTTACTTTATACTTTTAAGATACGGAGCTAATAAAAACAAAAAGGGCCAATAAATGAGACAATAATACCCCCATATAACTTGTTGAAAAAGTCCAGGATTACGAAAGCTCGTAGGTATAAATTATGGCCACTTTTACAATCTCCTTGTAGTCCTTTCTTACTTTCTAGAGTTGTAATGAAACACAAGAGAGAGATCCAGCCCAATATGGACAATGATGCACAACCAGCTGCTTCTTGGCTTCAGTCTGATAATTGCTCCATGTTCATTTCAGACTGTTAAAAGCAGCTTATAGGTGAGGGAAGCTTCAAATTCATCCTCTTTAAGTTTTTTTAGCTCATAGGGAAAAAAGCATGATACAGACCTTACATATGTCAGGGATTATAATGTATGCTGGACTAACAGCGTGCATAGTTGTGCCAGAACTGTGTGGAATGATCCCCGGGTTGTGACAGAGCCCTTTTCATTTCACTGATGAGATTCGACCGTGGTGGAGTAGTGATGGTGTAATACTGACTCCGACCAAAAGAGGGCTCTCTCAACCTCTGGAGGCCTTTGGGGGAGTGGGGTGACTGGCAGCTGCAGAGAGGGGGGGATGTGAGCAAGGGTGATTTCTGAGAGGGTTTATCGGTCGGAAAATTTGAGTGGATGGATCAAATATACTCAAAGCTGAAGATATGTTGAGGGAGAGAAATGATGCAGAGAGTGAGTGAACGTGCATGTCTGCTCAAGCCCTGCTTAGCATATTGGTTACCGGTGAGGCTTCCTATAAGCACAGCACATATCTGCTCCAATGGAGCTGCTCAGTGGCTCACTATAAAACTCTGTGTTATACTATTAAACTCCCAGGTGAGATGAGTTTAACTGTGCTTTTGTGTTCTCCGGATAAGTAAAACTGAAGAAAAGTGTCATTTCTGCCTGCTGCAATGCCTCAACGACCACAAAAGTCACCTGTAGTAAAACCTGGCACCACATGTACAAAAGTTGTTGAAACTGAACGTCCATACTGGCCGTTTGTGATAAATTGACCATTCAGCTGAGACCATCACGGAGGTCAATGGCTGCCACCGTGAGAGCAGTCTGGATGTTTTAACAGCTCCACTGTGGGCGACACTGATCTGACACACCTCACATCCCTCTCTATTGGAATAACGTGGGGGTGGTGTGACAGAACATGTTTCCCCCGCTGATATCTTGTTCCCCCGTCGGCGCCGTCCGACAGTCATAGTTGCCGCTCCGGGGAGAGCATGGCTTTATAATTGTAACCACATCCAATTAAATTTCCAATTCAGCCCCCTATTAATCAGGCCAGTGATCAGAGAGGCAGACGCTACAGAGCATTTCCTGCAGAGACCTGTGAAGGGAGCTGTGTCAGATTCACAACAAGAGGAACATTTCTGAGGAGAATGTTTTCCTGCCTCTCAGCGTTTGGTGTTTAACTACAGGGGGGATGTTAGTTCTGTGCCACAAGAGGTAACCAACCATTATTTGAGGGCTATATTCAGTTTAAAAATGACCTACTTTTGACACTGAACTGAAGGATTCTCTCTCTCTCTCTCCCTTTTATTTACGGAAATTAGATTATGCAGGAACATTTCTTTTTGCTTATAAGTCAGATTTGACTTAAAGTTTTCAAAATATGGCTACTTACCAGTCATTGTGGTCATCAATATTAGTTTCCTGACATGCTGTAATGTGTCAGAATCGTGACACTAGACTATAAACAGTAAATGTGAAATCACTTTCTATATGCATCTCATTACAGATACATTGTTTAATAGCTTTATTTGAACTGTATATGTAATCCTAAATTAAAAATATGAAGGGAAAAGTTTAAACTCCAGCAAGTTAGTTTCTAATTCTGCAAAACTGTGTGACTTATGAGACACAGATATTAAAAAAGGTTAAAGTTGAAGCAGCAGAGGACAAGATATCATGACTTTAAGCTTTGAAAAAGCTGGTTCCTACATTTCACATAATGCAAAGCTATAGCATCGTTCATGAGGCTTTTCCTAAATGACCATGTCTCATAAACTCTGTGTCCCAGGTTGTAACACAGACTTTTTATTAGCAGTCTCTGAGCCCAGTCCAAGATAACCCTGATGACATCATTAGGGGTTATTGTAATTTCAGACAGACACAGCATGAATAATTTGAGACTTGTGTGTTAAATTGGTGGAGTGTGACCTTCCTTATGGGCATGATGAAAAAGTGCATCAGTAATACAGAATACAGTGAAACTGTGGGATGTCTACAATGGCCACATCTGCCTTGCACTTTATATCAGTCTGTCCTTATATCATGCACCCATATGTAACCCAAAGTATTGGGGTGTGACAACTGAAATGATATTGGGATGCAGTAATAATCATAATCCATCTAATGGATCAGGCAGATCTAATCCACACATAGTTAGAGTCGAGCTGGGGGCTGCTAAATCCACATGCAGCTGCCTGACAAACAATAATAGAAATGGAAGTTGTTGTGGTGAGCTACCTTTTTTTGTAATCCCCACGATGAGTTCAAGTGTAAGAGAAAGAGCTTTTTGTTGTAGGACAAAGTGTAATCTGTATGACAGTGGGGGTTGCTACAAGTCAGTGACAGTCACCCCGTCATCTCTGCGGGAATTTGAACCAGATTTAATCTAAAGCACCTTATAGCACCAGCATTTATCACCTCAATCAGGGAGGTTTTACTTTCACACAAACACATTTTCATCACATTAAGGTGCTGATTAAATTCAGTGAACTTTAAATAAATATCAGTTTAAAAAAATAAATAAATAAAAATGAATTATTCTTTTACAGGCAAGCACGCATGAATGATGCAGGCTGTAAAATATCCATTCCTGTTTAGACTTTGATAACAAAACTATCAGATGTCAGAGCAAAGATTCTATGCTTGAATCCAAGTTTGAACTTATTTTTGTGTGCTTATCACAAAAGCACACAAAAATAGGGCCAGTCATCACAAACTCATTGTTCAATTCTGCAGAACCTAACTTTTAATTGTAGAGGATGTCCCAGATTTTCCAAAGATGTAAGATAATGTAAACATGTAAGGTGAATTTTGGGAAAATGTGTATGAATGAAGAATATTTACTTTTGATGACATGGGCAGCCATAAATAATATTGTGTCTTTACTTATTGTAAACATCATATAGCGTCACTGAAGAGAAGAAGACAAGTTGATGCAGAATACATATGATACTGTGATACATGATGATTTTAGCAAACTACTTAAATATCGTGCCTTTGGGACAGTAATGACTTTTTAACTGCTGTTGCAAAGAACCTGGTGACTGTGTGGTCAGAAGCTGCAGAGGCAAACTGGGCTGACTCATAAGTCCATTGTCACTCATCATGTGAAACATGGAGGCTTATCTGTCTGAACAATGGATTGGGCCCCCTGTAAAGGCATCTGACATGCTTTAGCTCAGATTAGCGTGTAAAATATAGGTTATCCTCTGATTTAGGTGACAAATGCACTTTATAGAAATGTGATGGTGATTTGACTAAGTGCCATTGTTTTACAGCCTCCTTTATTATAATGCTGTCTAATGCTGTTTGTTTGTTTAGTGAACAATATGCAAATATCATGAACCACATTTTTGAATATAAATGCATGTTTAGGCATTTAAGTCTGATCTAAATCTACAGCAAAACTAAAAACATGAACATTTGTTCTATTAATTGTCAGGAGGTCAAAGATCATAGCAATAGAAAATGCTTTGCTAATCATCTTAGGCAGAACTGCTAGAGCAAGAATAACATTTTTGAATAATTTGAATAGAAAATGGTTATAACCCAGTGGGAAAGGGATGCATTAAAGATCAATCAGTGAATAAAATAATGTAAAGTAAAGCAACTGGGCACAAAAAATGTATTTAAACCATTAATTGCTCAATAACTCAGTAACTACATATAATATTTGGCCTGGACAGAAGCTCTATTGTTTTACTACCCGTTGCTTTTAATTCACACATTTGCATTTGTGATAGGGGGTAATTAGGATCTATTTATTATTCACACAATCCCTCATAAAAGGCTAATGAGCATTTGTTTTGACGACAGTAAAAATGCAAGAGAAAACGATTTATATTTGTTAGCACTCACAGGTCATTATGCTGAAGGCATTTGTCAGGGGCGTAGCATCCTCTGCTTGATCTGAGTCGGGAAGAGAGCTCACTCATTCACTCCTCCTCTCAGGATGGACTGACAATGTGTCTTCCCACCAGGAGTCCATCTGTAATTCTAAGAGGCCTAGGGTTTATTTGTTTCTGACTGTCGTATGGTTTCACACCTCACTTCCAGCTCAGCGGTGCTGTTTCAGATTATTTCTTCATAATTCTTTGTTGTTATTTTTTTGTATGTTTTTTGTTAACTACATTGTCATATGTATACTTTTTTTTTTTACTTAGGCTATTTTCTGATGTTTATGTTTGATTTGTTCTGCCTTTTGTTATTCCATTGATGCTGTGAATCTTTTTGTGTGGACCCTCACAAAGACTTATGATCCTTCTTTTTGGAAGCTACAAAGGGTCCAAATTAAAAAAAAAAAAAAGATAGAAAAATGTTTTCGGAGCCACTGAGAAACACACTTATAAACTTAATATTTTGGCTATTAACTGAAAAGATCTAATTGAAGCTAAACAAAAAATATTTATCCAGCTATCCTAGTTAGGTTTGTTAGACTAACCAACCTCAATATGTACTTGGCTACACTAGCCCATAGCTACCTTGGTAAAACAGCTAGTTGGCTAAAATACCTTCTAGATATATATATATATATATATATATATATATATAGCATCCAGCCAGTGGGAATGTTGACTGGCACGTAGAGTGATTAACTGAAACGTTTATCAGTTGTTAACTCGTTAGCAGGTTAGCAGCAAGATTAGCGTTGTCAGTCAGGTTTACTTCAGCTTTGCCGGCAGGGTAGCCATGATCCTGAATTAATCCTCCATTCATATATTTTCTTCGATTTGGCTCCAGTCCAGGCCCTTTCTTTTGTTTGCCTCCACAGTTCTCTAATTATGTCATTTTGTATTTGTAAGCGAAGTTTGGAAACCTATAATCATTGAACACAGCGATAAATGCCTGATTACACCAGCAATATGTTGCCTCTGTTACCCCTAACTCCTTCTGGGCTGTAACAAGGGGAAATATCAAAAAGCTTTCTCCCTGATGCAGACGGGACATTAATGACTCAAAAGGTGAGAGGGTAGGTGAACTAGCATGTCTTCACTCTCCCGGAGGCCTGCTGGCCTTCACCTGTTCCCTGTCCTCCTCTCCTCCACTGAGTTTTCCCCCCTGCCCCTCAACAGACGTCTTATCAAACGTGACTGATTGCTGTAATCTGGACTGGAGCCATTAAGCAAATTACCTGAATCATTGCGAGGATTAGTCTCATTAACACATGATTAGCATCAAATTAAAATAATGAGTGTTTAACTTGTGATGTCTTCCAGTTGTTGGAACAGCTTGATAAGCCACGCCAGGCTGACAGAGGTGGCAGCCCTCCGAGTCAGGGACCCTGAGATGGCCGTGGCCGACCCTGACGTAGGGGTGGACTATCCATTTCCTCGTCTGGGCTAACAACGATGAACCCAAAGTGAGTGTCCCCTACAAGTTTTTTCATGAGAAAAATGTTAAGGCACTGCGTCACTGAAATACAACAGGCCATAGAAGTTTGGCCCCAATTCTCAAGGTCAAAATGTGTGTTAAAAGGAAGTTACTGTTAGAAAGTTAAACAGTTAATGTAGGAGAAAGTCTGGAAGTGTGAAATATAAACACAAATAAATATGTAAACAATCAAACAAGTAAATACATGCATTTATGAAATGTGACTAGTGGTCCATCACCTGCATGTTCTGACCCGCTGGGATTACTGTGCCTCCTCCTGTGCACAACAAGTTTGAGACAAACTATAAAAGCTCTGTATGCACATCACCTTGAAACTGGCCTGCAGTGCAGCACCCTGAGCATTTTCACAGATGTCAATCAAGACGCTCTGTGTCTCCAAGATACCCTTCAGAGAACATCTTCAGGAAGAAGATGATTTTTTTTGGGCTGTTTAAAGTGCAAATTTGCATTAGTCATTGTTTTATTGTGGCTTTTTTAAAACTCCTTAGAGAGCCTTTTGGTTATGAAATCAAAAAATGCCTCTTTCGTGATCTTTAAAATTAGCATGAAAATCAAGGACGTGTTCAGAAAATGATGTGTCACAACACTCCAGTGTAACTTCACACTAGAGTTGCTGTACTTTTACCTTCTTTACCTTGTCAAATATGAATCTATATTTATTATTTTTTTAAGATATATATATATATATATATATATATATATATGGCCTTTTCAAGCTTTATTTTTGATAGAGACAGCTGAAGAGTGACAGGAATGTGGGGAGAGAGAGATGTCGAATGACATGCTGGAAAAAGCCACAGGTCGGAGTTGAACGCTGGGCTGCGGCAAGGACTGAGCCTTTGTACATGCGGCGGCTGCTCTACCAACTGAGCTAAACGACATCCCAGCAATTAATAGAATTACAATCATAATTAAGCACAGACGTTCTCAGCTTCCGTACATATGCTAACAAGTGTACAACAAAGTTATACTTGATGTCCATGTATAACCTGACTTGTTCCGTGTGGATAACAGGATTGGACCGTTGGCTTTCTACTGTTTTCTCAAATCCCAGACTCTGCAGACATTCAGTAACATCTGTCAAACCATAATTAATCAGCATTCGCAGATGTTGCTTTCCTGCAACCTGTTGACATTTCCTCAAAAAGCCCTTGCAACAGAGAACATCTGATTACAGGAATTAATAGTAAAATGTTGCTTTAATATTATCCTCAGAATCCAGTGTCACTCCCCCCTTCACCTCACGAAGTGAAGATGAACAAATGGCTCGAAGCAGGCAGGGAGTGTAGTGCACCTTCTGCTTTTATCTCAACAGGAGATTTATTTTAATACCACAAATGCATATTTAGTAACCACTAAGTGTAGTTAAAAACTATAATGCTAACCTGCTGCTTGGAGATTATGGACCCTGAATGACATTATGTTTTATCAGAGGGGTGGGGAGTATGGATGTCAAGTGCTCGATTTAAAATCATACACAGCGAGTACAATTCCTTTTTGCACTAATGAAAACAATAGCAGCACTAAACACTCCAGCCTACATTTAATTTAATCTTTGAGGGATTATCTTTCTCGGCTAATGTCAGAGTGTAAGACGGCCTGTGAATATTAAATACATTTCCTCTGCAGATGCTCCGACAACATCAGCGGGATAATGTCAACAGATTTTTTTCTGAGTTTCTTCATATGGGTGGAATTACTTCATGAAACATTTATGGGGAAGCGTTTGCCTTTGCTGAGTTCTCCATTATGCTTGAATGTCATGACACAAATGGGGCGGGGTTTGAAGATACAATTTGTGTTAATGGCCTTGTGTTCCTTTGGCGTTGGCTAAATTAAAAGGCTTAGCAAATCCATCTTAACCGTGACTGTACTGTGAGGGGCTTACGGGAAGAGAAACTCACTGCAGCATTGTGCAGAGTATTATAAATGTGGTCACTCAGAACATCTGATATCAACTCTTTGCAGCTGCCTAAAAAGCAAAAACTATTTTGATTAAAAAAAAGATTATACGGTGCTGATACAAGTTCAGTTGTCGTCAGTTTTCTTTTTCACTTGACCACTCTTAAAATCACTGTGAATAAACACACAAAGTTGCACAAAGTTCAGTATCAGCAATGTTAAATTTGCTAGTAGCCATACATATTTTTCTTCACTATCTCCCACAGCGTTCTATGCATGGATTACTAAACAGGCCTACCAGACTCAGGCCCAGGCGGGCCCCTCCCTCCATCAGTGTGAAGTGCAAAATGTCACTATGAAAAACTACAGAAACATTCACTTTGAGCTTCTTAACAGAAAGAGGCCATTATGGCATCTGTAAAGGGAGTGATTATCCCCTCAGGTTTTATGTAGGATGTATAGATCCCCAGCAGTGTGGTCACTTGACTACCAAACACAACGGGGGGGGGGCTTTAAGGTGTCTATGCCCAGGGTACATTCTGTAATCCACCCGTGTTTGTAAGCTGTTGTGAATTGTTAGAAAGCAGTCTGGGAAGTGAAGCAGTTTCTTCTCTCGACTTTCTAAAACTCAGCAACCAGCTGGAGTTTTATAAGTATAAGTCAGCCTCAAAATGGTGTTTGTTATTTGCTGAAGTCACTGATAAAGTAGACAAATTTAACATCCACAACCAAAATGCAATAGCATTTGGTTAGTGGCTGACGATAATTTCCCCACATTGTTGCTACTTTATGTCTGTCTGAGTCCATCTGTGATCTCTGTAGCAGTGAACAGTATTTCTCACTGAGCACAGCGTTGTGTTGGTGCACTGTTCTCCCTTGCAAGTGAATGAAAAGTCATCCTAAGGACATAGCGACACTGCCTAATTGCAGTTGATTAATAAAATACTAGCACAGGCAGCAGTTGGCAACTCCATTATTATGTTTCTCAAACAGATTAATTGCACTGAACAATATGAGCCTGCCACCAGCGATAGCGAGACTTTGGATACAAAGGCAGTCATCAAGACTGAGCCCGGCTAGCATTAGTCATTTTAAATAGCTCACTCAGTGATTACTCTCATGTACAATTTCAGTCTGAGGTAAAGGGGTGTGGTGGTATGAGCTAACAGATGCTCAAAACACGAAAAGAAGCACAGCTGGTTGGACTTTATCGATACAAAAGCATTTACATTAAAATCCGATCACTGCCAGTACAATGAGTGTTTACTCATTTCTTTTTGTTGACCAGAACATGAGTCCCAAATACGTGTGTGTGCACACTCACAGTACTGCTGCTTTAGTTTGGGCTGGAGGCTCAGACTCTGTTAATGAACTTAAGCTGAGGGGAAAAGGGGCTCCCTTCCTCACGACAGCAAATAGCCAAGGGCAATAGCCGATAACTAATGTGTGGAATATTGCAATTAGCATGGCAAAGTACTTACAGGGATCAAATTAAAAAATTCATTAACGTGCGCACTTAATTAAGAAACACTTTTCGGTTTACATGATAAATTATGACACCTATTAAATCTTCCACTACAAGCTGTAATGGCCTTCGTTGCTCCTGGGTATAGACAGTGTTTCCTTTCAGGTTCAAGGAACTCTCCAAGGACCTGAAGTATTTATTAAAGAGTTTTATTAGGAATAATGTTTCCCTGCGAGGGATACAGGAGCAGCCATTTTAGGGAAGATGTGCGTTTTTTGTTTTTTTTTTCCTCCCTTTTGCTGCTGTTGCAGCTCAGCATCTTGTCTGAACATGTCACCCTTAATTGAAACAAGATTGGAAAGAGCCTGGAGTTGGATGCATTGTTAAAGAAGAATTAAAATGACGAATTAAGGGGAGTTCGATGAGAATAGAAACTTTAATGTTAGAGTTGTAGCTATTATACAAGTCCTACAGCACTTCTCACTGCAAGCTTGTTGAGCTGCATTTGTCTGTTTGCTGTGAGGTTTAAAGCCTTTTATTTATTTCAGACATTAGTTGTCATGATGAATGAATTAATACCAGCGAAATGCTAGAACTTTAACATAAAGCATTTAGGTACATATATACATTGTACAGGACTTTAGAGTTTCATCGGGGTTCTTCTCTATTGTGACTCTTAACTTAATTAATATTGAACATAAAATCACTTGAACTGGACTTATGAGGTTTTCACTTAAGAAGATACTGGAGTTTCATGGAAGTACTGTCAACGCTGATGAACCCCTTAAGAACTTCATAGCTGTAGGAGTTTCTGCCTCTTGATTACGTTTATTAGCTGCAGCTTGATAACCTTAATTTATGCATGCAACACCAGCTAAACATCAATATTCCTCCCAGTAACCCCTTTTAGTGTCATGGCCATACAGCTGAAAATAAACAAACCACAACCACCGATAAAATAGTCCTGCTCTAACACGGATGAACGTGCATCAGCATCAGCACACAGTTGTTGAACCTCTTAGACAGTCACATCTAGTGGAGCAGCTATTATTGATTTCAAAGGTTTTGTTTTATATTTTTAACCTCATATATTTACACACTGGGTGAATTAACCATACTGCAGAGACACATACATGAATCCCGAGGAGTGGATTATGCCCTCAATCCAAATCGTTCTTGTCATCTGCAGAGGGTTGTTAATCAGTGGTTTGGCTGTAGGCTGCAGTATTCTCAAACTGAAATGACTACGTCTTTATGCAGACCCACAGAGAAAAAGCTGTGAGAAGACTCCAGCTGATAAGGACACAATGTGTGTTGAAGTTTGGTCTCACAGCGGAGACACCGCTGCGTTTTGAGGTGGCTGTTCAACTCCCTGAGCGGGGAAGCCCTGCGGCCTTAATCATCTCATTTATATACCAAGGCTGATTCCACACACCAGTAAACATTAAACTGATCATCTCAAACAAGCAAGTAAATAAATCTCATTTGCAGAATGGCCCTCCACAGATGAACCTGTTGGTACACTACAGAATATGAGGAAATTATATCAGTGCAGGCGCCTGCGGTGGCCTTAATGTGCTGGTGCTTCCTCATAACAGTCAAGAAGCTCTTGGCAGGAGGCCTCTTGAACTTTGATTGGCTCAAGTGGCCATCCTAGACAGCCTCTTCTTTTTGGTAATTTGAGTCTTACAGTGTATCCAAAATGGCCTCTGAGTCTGGGTGCATACAGATATAGCATTTGCCATGGCGTAAATTAATTTACAACATAAATGATTTCTTTATGCATTTATTCTTAATATTATGCTAAAAGTGATATATTTCAGTCTCTTAGAATGGATGGATTACTGAAGGGGGCCCCAAATCTAGCATTTCTTTAATAAGAAGTAACTGTTATTAACATTTCTTTGTAGAAAGTCATAGAGCTCAGTTACAAGCAGGGATAGCCTAGTATAATCTGATATTTAAAATATATTTTTGTTGCCCAGTGAGTATTTGGATAGTGGAATAAGTGGGTATAGATACGGATAAACGGATTAATATATTTGTCCCTACATATTGTAGTTGCACAGTCCATAACACGCCACAGAAAGGCGACATTAAGGGAATTTGCAGCTTTCAGCCAACAACAGAATGTTAAGGTTATGCTGTAAAAAAGCATGTGAAGTGATTGTGGGCGACACAGTAAGAGTTTGGGAGGGTGCTCTAGGTAGACTGTGATTTTTCAGTAGTTTCATCTGCAGCTTTTATACAATGTGACTTAAATTGAGAAAAGTGCAGTTCATGCACTCTGCTCTTGGAGGCAATTAAGATCTTGGGTGTTGAATCGGAGTATTGGACAGACAGAGAATTCAGGGTTCAACAGTTCCCTTCTGTTGATGCTTTTCGACTGATTATATATCAGCTATCATTATTCCTGCATTACATGGCTTTGCTACCTCTTTCTTCATCAACACCTTGGGGTAAATAATTGCCAGAGCGTGTGACAAAATGGCCGGTGGACAAGTCATGTGTGCGCAACTCTTTGGTTAATTTGAAGCCTTGATGCAGGGCCTGGCTCACTTCTGTTAGATTATTTCAAACAAGTGTCCACAACCATGTGCCATGACTAAATTATTAACTGTGTATTTCATAATGTTACTGACAATATGTTAACGTGTTTTTTCGCCTCCCCCTGCCGTGAACAGATGGGTCCTTTTACTTTATTTTCCACATCAAGTATGATTATTTCTTTGTGCCAAAAGCCACCTGCCGTTCCTTGGTCTCTGTTCTAATTATTTATGTTGGTAACACACAGCAGGACTTGTTATCAGTTGGATGGTATCTTAATAAAGGAAGGCACATCAACATATTGACATCATGTTCAAGGGGAAAATTTATCATCATGCAAAAGCGGGCAGAGGGGGGTACCAGAGCGGATCAGGCCATGTGCCAACACCTCCAAATCTGACCTCCTTTTGTTCCCTGACTCCTGAGTTCCCTCTCCAGCACACATCTGAGGAACCATGTGATGATAATTAGGTGAAAGCCCATTAAAAAGTCAAATAAGAGAGAATACATTATCATTGAGGCACCAGGACCTGATGATTTTCAGTTGTGTGTGACAGAAAAGGACAAAGGCGTCCAACTGCTGTTTAGAAAAGACAAAAAAGTCACTACTTGTTTGTGGCACACAAAAGGTGTGATCACACCTGGTATTCTTTGTATTGTCCAGTTCCCGGTGGAAAAGTTAACTGTGTTGCATTCTTTTCTTTTTTTTCTATTACTGCTCAGAAGAACCTGTTGTAAGACAACTACAGCTTGTAAACAAAAGTGTGAACTCACACGTGGCTTGTTTATTGGACAGAGTTAGGGTAGGGTAGGGTTTTTATACATACATTTTACAGACAGGTAGTAGACAAACAAATCCAAGTCAAGTTTCTGTAATTCTGGCAAAGAATAAATGATTCTGTATGATATTTGCAACAAGCCTTTGAACACAGAGGGCAAAATAGAGAGTTTGTCAGCGCCCTCCAAGACACAACACCTATAGCTGTTTCAAAAACATTTTTTTCTTATCTGCTGCCTATAGTTCGGAAAACTGATAATGTGAGTAGAGGTTTGCACTCAACACAAGACAAAGACTGGCAAATCTTTTAGCTTCTGACCCAAAACATCAGTGTACGTGGTGGCAACTGAAAGTACTTTGATACAAGTTGGGGAAAAATCTCAGTCATGATTTGTGTGCCCACCTTTGCTATAAATTGTAAACTTTGAGCAACAATCAATCAATTTCTGTTATTTTTATTGAGAGACCTTAAACTTTTTTTGGCATTAATGTATCACAAAAGAAAAAAGACAGGAATGGTTAATTATAAACTCATGTAGTGATATGTGGTTAGTATTATTGCGTCACGGTGAGGAGGCCTTTGATTCAAACTTGGGTCCTCCACTCTCCTTTCTTTGTGGAGTTGTTATGTTCTTTCTGTTGATGCAGTCTATTTCCTCATTGTACTCATTTAAACATGCTGATTACAAAATATGTCATTATTAATTATTAATATGTCAAAGTTATTAGATTATACAGAAACTGATGAAAAATAAGTACATTTTACAATGTTTTTATTAATATATATATATATATATATATATATATATATATATATATATATATATATATATATATATATATATATATATATATATATATGATCTGCTGACTTGGCCAAATAAACTGGGTGAGCACAAAAAAAAAAAAAATAAAAAAAAGGCCTTACTCCATCAATGCTTATTAGGACACAAGGGAAACATTACATCAATGATTCCCCTCAGAGCTAGAGGATGAAGATTGAGTCAAATATTCCAAATAAAAGTAGCAATTAAGTTAAGTATTAATGGCATTTCAAAGCATCCTGTCATGGGGATGGGTCACTCTTAATCAGAGCTCAACTGTTCTAGAATGTAGAACACTTACAATTAAACATACTCAATACTTTAATCCCTGAGAGCTAAAATGAATACACTATAATTACAATTTCACATGTACAGCTCTGCTGTTTCTAATGTGACTGGAAATGGGTTCAGAAATATGTCATTGATGACGGTCGGTGCATTACAATTACAGATTCCTCTATCCTTACAAAGCTTTTCTGGCAAATACAAAAGCCACCGTATTACCCCACGAGAAGGGCAGTAAGCCACTGTAGCACTCCCATTATGAAGGCAGATTTAAAAGGGTTACAAAACCTTTATCTACCCATTTAAGAACATATATGGGCTCACAGTATCCACAAGAGTGCAGTGAGGAAAAGCCATTGTGGAGCTCAGACAATGCACTGACCATAAATCTATAATAGTCTTTAGGATTAAAGAATATGCTCTCTGAGTTTAATTACATATTGCTTCTGAGAGGTTTACCCTGCTAGGATGGAGAGGCACACTGCTGCTCCTGGTGACTGCAGATGAGGGACAGACGGCCAGAAAATTAACAGAAGGATTTATTTAATCTGAACTAGTGAAAGTTTTTTGTGTGTTAATGCATCCACGTTCACTGCCATGTGGATAGAGGGAGAACTTACAGTATATCTTATAAAGACAGACACATGTCAGTGCATGCGTGCACACATACAGCACATAATGTCAGACCCACCTACTCTCACTACAGTATACTCATATTTCCTCTTCCTATTTAGTTTACATACAAATAACTGTCCAGTTGAATTAAGATGAAAGCGATTAGACCTACAACTCGGTCAGCTCAAAAACTTTAAAACATTACTGACACTACTATCCCATAATTAATAGAAACAGTGCTGGACACTGCAGCATTCAAGATTTTGCATTTAAAATTGGCAGCAGTGATGGAATTAGTCACAATTTGATTGGTGTCTATTGGTGCCCTCCTGGTCTCATTTCACATTATAAAACAAAATAGTATAGTGCATTCATTTCTTGAGCACTGTCTGTCAGAACACGACACTTTAGGACTGAGTGAGATTTTGATTTAAACTGTGTTTGACAAGTTCTATCTGACATTATTGAAATGTAAGACAATATGATCTAAAGTCTAGATCACAATAATTGTAGCATATCTCAGCAACAATAAATGTATATATAATTTTTAAGTACTTTTTTATATGTTTCTCTGGATTAATCACAGTATGACCATTTAAAAATTCTGGACTAAACTTTCGTCTGATTCCATAGCTCAGAGTCATTGGTTGTTTTTAGTACATGTATGTATTAAAACCTTAGACGAGAGTGAATTGAGGTTGTTAATAGATCCGGTTTTGGTAATTTGGATAAAGTTTGTAAAGTAACATCAACAGCACATTTTCTTAACACTTGAGTATTGATGTGTAGCATCAATTTTCATGTTTCCTGAGTTATCATTCATGAGCAGTGACAGAACAGAGCATAACATGTAGTACAAGATGGGACATCACCATGTACAATATGAAGAAAACAAAAGTCACTTTTTATCATCAGTAACAGCTGCAAGGATGCAGGAGGAGGTATGCATGGTATGCGTGGAGGAGCTAACTGTGCTAACCAGGCTACAGAGGGAGGGAGCTTTCAACTTGTGAGAGCGGACAGGAGAGCAAAGGAGAGCGGACAGCTGAGGACAGACAGGAAAACAGGGAGAAAGAGCGAGAGAGAGAGAGAGAGAGAGAGAGAGAGAGAGAGAGAGAGAGAGAGAGAGGAACGACACATAGCAAAGGAAACATCCGTGGACCACAGGTCGGAGTCGGAACCGGGTCGCTGCAGGAAGGACCCCACTCTAGTAGTTAAGCCACGATGAGTATTTTTCTTATCCACCTTGTATATTGTGAGCTGCTATAACAAGTGAATTTCAATGGTGTGTGTTCAACACTAAGTCCTGTATGCGTCATTATGGAAACATCTTTTCTTACTACTGTGAATGTTCTCTCTCTACTGCTGAGCGTTCTGGAGGTGACAGGCTGTGTTTGGGGAACTGCAAAGATGGCCATATGTTTCCATTACTATGAAGGGACTGTACAGTGGTGAATGTAGGTTAGTATTAGTGCAGGTTAATATTTCAGTGAACTCCCATTGTGCTCCAGAAAAGACACCTGAGATGATCTGCTCAAGCATAGCTCAAGTATTTTAGTGTGCTTACTGAATACTTTGTGTTAGACGATACTACCTGCAATGTCACAGGGAAAGAATTCATTAAAACCCTGTGAGTAGTTGTTTGATTTATAGCAGGTCTTGGATCCCTTCCTTTGAATTATAAAGTCTTGCAATTAACAGATTGAAAGGACATTTAACCCTGTGTGGAGGGTGTGCTGGGAATTACAATGAATGACGCAGAAGTTTAGTAGCAAGAAAGTTTAAAACAACGAGAAATGCTTACCCAGTAGAAGCAGAGAAGTTCTCCACAGTACTGTAAGACAGTAGGACAATAATTCAGTAAGTTATGGAAATGACTTCTATTGAGCACACTCTTTTGAAGAATATTGGTTAGATTATTACGCTGGTTTAATTAGTATGCAAATGTATTTCTTTATGATCACTTTCCTTCTTTCTTCATTATATTTCATCTCTCTATTTATCCTTCAAGAAAGGGAAAGATTCAGTTCACTTTGTCTTGTGTTAGAGTGCTAATTTATTGCTCTGTAATTAATTTCAAATACATTACCCATTAATCAGACACATCTGTACAGTTATGTGCACAGAATTTCTTTTCCAGTGACTGAACTTACCTGTCTATTCTGCAGTCTCACCCATTTACCATCAAGGGCATTTCATTTAATAACTTAGCAGAGGTCAAACAAGCATTTGAAGTGATATTTGACTTGGCTAAAGTGTTTTTTTAGTGCCGATATAGTACTTCTCAGAGGTCTTGAAATCAATTATGCTTGCTCGTCTTTATCAATTTGGGAAGTAAAAAAGCAGACACAGCAGACTAAACTAGTAGTTGTCAAACTGGGATTCAAGAGGCCTGTCAGAAGTCACACAAGATCACCTCAGTGAGTCACATGGTACAATATAATATATACAATAAACAGTATACTACTACAGATGTACTGGTGAGGTATAAAAAATCCAAAAGAGACACCCACTGGTGCAGTTTCCAGGTGACACTTGCAGAAGCCTGTACAGAAAGCTGTTCACCAGAGGGTCTCATCACGTTGCAGCTATAAGGCTTAACAGAGAGATCAGTCAGACCTTAATCTCTCCATAAATGTCCATGCATGCCTTACTCTCCACCTCTACTCTTATTCAGATAATGTTTAATTCCCATAATCCACTGCCCTGTCTGTGGTCTGAATTAATGTAAGCCCATAGACTTCACAGCTAAATGAAACAAGACCCTATTGTTGTCACAACAACGTATATATATTACCGCAAGGAGGAGGGGGGGTTGATTACATCGTCCCCTTCCTGTGCACTGCTATCAATGCTTTGTTTTTTTAATCATTGCTGACTAATAAGACCCCACGGAGCATCCAGGCCCGCAATGAACACGATCACATTGTGGCAGATCACCTGCGCTAACCTTCTGTCGAGTTACAATGCCTGTGATGTACTGTGACTGCTTCAATCAAAGCAGCAGATTTGAATATCCACAAGACTTTCCAGTAACAGCCTCCGTGTGAGATTTATGCCCTCATTGAGAAAATTACATTCACTCCCTGTCCTCACTGTTTGGCATCCATTACAGTTCATTATTATCTTCTGAAGCCGTACAGCTCTGTAATAAAAGGGGAAAAAAAGAAAAGCGGAAGTTTGTGCCTAGATTGAGGCATAAATTGTCCCGTCCCTGCTGTTGCAAAACACTTGGCCGTATCTAATTATTTTCTTTCTCCACCTCAGTCTGTCTTTCTGTAATTCCAGGTGTACTTTGTGACCAAAGTTGTGCAGCCTGGCATCACATTTGACTTATTTTTAGCCATGCTAGCAGCGTGGTGCTAGAAATGGATATCGGTGCATCAGTCTGTTGGCCCAAAACTGTGGTCCAGGGTGAACCATCTTGACGTCTTGAAGTACCGGATGGGTTGCCATGAAATTTGGGTCACACATTCATGGTCCCCACTTTTTCACTTGTACTGCAAACATTACTATTCTATGGGAATTAAAATGCAAATTGTTAGCATATTAACACATATATATGTAAACATATTCTGAAATTGTGGAACAAATAACAATAACTTGTGTCGAAATCCCACCGGGCACCTCTCTGTGATGTTGTAGCTGTGACGCTATTTTGGTCCGTTCTCCATGCAACTTCAAACCCGACCAGGAGCGTTTCAGAGTGTTTTGCCCGCAAGACTTTGTTAACTTGTTCAGATATGGTCATTTTTCCCTTGTGATGTGTTTCTAAATATGTTTCTAAGTAAGCAAATATGCTACATAGTTAAATTGTTTCCTTTTTGGCTGTTTTTACAATCTGAAGTTTGCGCAGGGTGTTTTATTTTGAAAATTAACTGAATTTTCTATGCCGTTTCTGTGCGTGACTTCTGGCCAGCTTGAGCTGCTCTGTGCAGATTGACGTGGGCTGCTCGTGGAATCCGTCGAGAAAAAAAAAAAAACAGCCGCGTGGAGCAGTGCGGAGACCCACTTCTAACAACACTTCTGAAACTGATTGCCACGCTTACGGTGGTGTTTGAACCACTGAC
Organism: Sciaenops ocellatus; assembly: GCA_033000465.1. Lineage (NCBI taxonomy): Eukaryota > Metazoa > Chordata > Actinopteri > Sciaenidae > Sciaenops > Sciaenops ocellatus. The sequence continues at coordinate 21,110,238 of CP136880.1, read as the reverse complement.
TAAAATGGACGCATCGCATCCGTGCCTGGTTGAATTTGGCCTTTAGTCCTCTTCCAAATAAAACGGACTGACAATAAATGTCATAGACAGTTGCTTATATTTAGCTTTTTCTTCTGTTCAAAGAAATGAATATCAGAAGAGATGATTGCATTAAAGTCTATATTTCTTAGGTCATAACTGTAATCATAGCTGAAGGATGATTGCCAAACCAGTAGATGTCCATGCAACTTCTGTTCCTTTGCACCACGTGAACAATATATAAGAAATGTCAGTTAACTTTTCTGCTGTAGTTCAGACCCAAACTGAAGGTGTTTTCATGCTCCCTAACACAAAAGACTATGTATCACGCATGCACTGTACTGTAGATGTCGCTTATCTCTCTCGTTCACGTATAAACGGGTGTTCTGGTTTGCTCTTTGGAACAATCAGAAAAGTATATTTAAGATTTGTTGTTGACTTTTTTCCAAACCCATTATCAAGTCCTCAAGCTCTATGATGTTATAAATTTCAGGGTAAACACAGATGCAATTTCATTTTTCTCTAGTTGTCATTTCAGTTGTTACCATGGGCATAGAGAAACAAATGTTTGGAGATGACAGTGGTAGCAGCTAGGCTAACAGCTGGGACAGCCATGGGAGCAGGTGATGTTAGGGCTGATACTCTCCACCACGCACACACACACAGATATACACCCCCCCCCAACCTCCAACATGCTCGGTGAGGAGTCTTCATAAATAATCTTCCAGCAATCTGCCTCTCCCTCCACTCTCTTATTAATTACTTTTACGGCCAAAATCAAACATCTGTCATGCTAGAATATACAAATTAATTATGCAGCTTCTCCCCATCAAGATCCATATAACATTGTTCCTCAGAGCCTCACTGGCTTTCAGAGGTAGAGGTAGCCGAACAAGATTGTTTATATCTTCTGTTTTATCGCTTAATTTCTTTAAAAAGATCCAAGACTTGCCTCAAGAGAATTAAGAGAATTTATTTTTGTTTCACTAAAGCGTTTTATATTCGCTGTTAAGGCGGATTTAAAGAGATTCAAGAGATTGACTCAGAGAGTTCAATATGATTATTACATTTTTTGAACCTTTACTTATCCAGGAAAACTCAACTGAACATACTTGTTCTTGTACAGAAGCAGACTCTAGATAAATAGTTAGATAACATCAGATCTGCATCACATGTGATTTGGGTAAACATCACAGCTGGGTTTGACACTTTAAAATGCAGTATGAATGTAATGCAAAATATCAGTGCTGAGCTATTTTGTACAGTCCTGTATATCTCAGGTTTTAGACCAAGTATCCTGCTAAATGAGTGTGTGTGTGCAGAGAAAGATGATCTTCGAGGTCCACGGGCCCACTGACAGAAGACAGCTGTCTGCCCATCCTCCAGATCGGCTCTGAGGTGTCCTGGGACTCTGCCTGCTCGCAGGTCAGGACCCCAGAGGGGAGGCACCATTTGGTACCAGTTACCGAGCGGCAGGGGGCCGCCGGTGCCTTCCTCCCTCCTTTCAGTCAAGGTAACGCCGGCCACGTGAACTCGGGCAATTCCTGGCTGGCTGGCTGGCTGGCACGAGCAGGAGCTACCCATCATGCCACAGTGGTGAAGGGCCCGGTGACCTTGAGACAGGCCGGGCTCCCCCTCCCTTGCTGTGCTGCAGACTGCTTATGAGAGGATGGATGGAGGCACATTTTGTATGGCTTGTGACTGAAAGAAACATGTGCTGCATGAGTGGAACTCACTGTGATGCATTTTTAACCTACCTTTATTGCGGGAAGGTTGACTGAGCGCACAGTAAAACTGTTAGTCTGCTGGAAATGTTGTTTATCAGCAACACCTATCTTTAACAGTTCACACAGTTAAATGCATTTACACCCGGCATGGTTGAAGCACTCTGGAGCGTTTCCTCGCACAAAGGTGACTAATAATGGTGACTCTGTAGTACTGTGTGGTAGGCATAAGAACATTTCAGGGTATAGACAAATTCTTGCTTCTGTACTACTAGTAGTTACTCAATCTTTTTCTTTGTGGGTTCCTAAGGTAAGTAAATCCCAGAGAAACTAATTCTGGCAAAGAAAAATGACATAATTTATGTTGTTTACTCAATTTGGGGATTTATTTACTACTAAGAGGCAAAAAGACAACAGTTGGCTATACATTGTCCACTTACACACCCAGCAGACACAGGACATCCCATTGGAGTTCGTTTCCACCTGATAAATGTAAGTCTAATAGTCACTTACAGTCTTTTAATCTCTGATGTGGTCTCCACCAACTCCTGAAAAGAATATCTAGCTCAGCTAGGTAGTCACGAACATTGTCTGTCAGCCATTTAGTGCTGGTTTTATATGGAGCGTTCATGAGATGAAGTAGCCTCAACGATACAGCTTATGTGCAAACGAGAACCAAAACTAGGCTGTAAAGCTGCAGAGTTACGTTACATCAACATTTATATGTTCAAAGGAAGTCATGAGCTTTTAAGGTTTTTGACACAAGACAGCCGCCATTGTTTGTTCACATTCTTGTTTCCTTAAAGTCGTCCCTAGCACCTTCTTCCCAGTGACATCACACGTCATGAAAGATGGCTATGATAAGTGCAAGTCACGGCAAGAATTTATTTTTAAGCGCCTAATCTGACACAGTGACCATCATAACAGAAATAAATATTGTATTTGTACCATGAGAGAAACAGAACATTTTATCAGTGTCTACAGAAGACACTGTCTTGTCATCTTGGTGTATGTAAAGGACTAAAATTTCAACTAATTTCAGTAGTCTATTGTGGGCTAAGGTGTACATGCAAGTGGTAAAATTCTCTACTTGAACCCCAAAGATGAAGATGGACTCCTTTGGCTGACTGTTGTTTCAAAAAGCAGTTGTGTACTGTTAAGTTAAGGTAGTACATCTTCAGATAAAACAGGGTTTTTAACCTTGTCAATACCTTCATGAATCTTATCTATTATATATGGAATCCTAGAATGCCTTTGGATCTGTGAAAATCACTCTGGTAAATCCCATCGGCTGTAAAGTCAGCTGTATGTAAGTATGTACCTGCTGTTCTTAATGCACAAGCCTTTTTGTCTTTGTCATCAAACAAAAAACAAAACTTACCAATCCAAACAATTTATGACTGTTAAGCGTGGCAGCATATATTATGACAAACAACACATGCTCCATTATGCCAGCTGGTGTAATGATGTGGTAATGCCGGACTCATTAACTTCTGCACACAGTTTATGGTGGCCTTTTATGACAGAATTAATTGATTCGCACATGCATTAAAACAAAAATAACTGGAATGAAAACGCAGTTGGATGCTGGCCTCTAATCTGTCATAAACACTTCTGGTGGTAAAGCGGGATGACATTATTCATGTAAATGACTGGTCATAATAAACAACTCCAAGCAAGCCTTCAGTTTCACATCTAGCTTTGGATTTCTCACAGTACACACACTACAGTGTACAAATCTGCATCTTTAACAACTTAATTTATTACAGTACACATTTTTAAACATCTGTATTCATTCCCAAATTTCTTGAATCCTACAAATATATTTCTCTTCTCAAGGAATATATTTGTCAGTGGAGTCTTACTTGCAGCTGGGCTCTATGTTTGTTGTGAAAACATGTATGCTGTCTTTATTCATTATTTGTTCAAATGAGCCGTTAAATGGGGAGATAAATTTGAAATCACCTTCTGGAGGACTGCATTATACACCACATAGTAGATGGTGGCCATGAACTTATAGTAGATAGTGCCATTAAACTTACAGTCTTAATAACTTGTTAACATTACTTACAGTATATGCTTTATTTACCCCCAACCAGAAATAAGGGATTTTCGTTTATTGTCACAATTGGAAAGCCTCTGAAACTGAACTAAGACAATAGTTCCAACAAAACCCTTTCTTGTTCACAAAGATGTTCGAATTACAGTCAGATAAAAAAGGCCAATCATTTCTTTCAATGTACTGCAGCACGTTTCAACTAGAGCAGAAATAATAGCTTTTCTATGAGTTGGTTTGTCGAATGCAACCTTCAAGCTGATTCATTACGAGAATGGCAATATGATGTCTTTGTCATGGTAAGGTCGCAGTTTAAATCTCTTTTTCTTGGAACGGCCCAATAAAGAAACTCCAAAGAAAAAAGGGATTTTCCTGCAGCATATGTAACAGTGAAAGTCTGACATTTAATCAAAGATAGAGCTCACATCAAAACATGAGAAAGGGCTCAGGCTTTTGCCCCAGATGACTCACTACCCTGCTATTACCAACAATTTAAGCCATATGTTTAAGAATTTCCCTCAAATCTCCGAGATGAAATGAAGAAAGGATTTATCTCGGAGATCATTTTCTGTGCTGTGGTCGTGATGAGGGTCACATCAAATCAGTTCCAGCTTTCCATATTGAGGAAATGATTTTTATTTCTTGGGCTGGACTTCAAGGTAATTGTATACAAGCTGTGCTCCGTTTCCATTAATGAATTCCTTAATCCGAATCTCATTGTTATGAACCGTGCAATTACTTATTGACGGATAAATAATCCATCTTTTGAAGCTGGACAGATACTGTATTGGATTTAGTAAAGGACGCTCAATCAGTGTATTACGTGTAAATTGCTTTCACTGTAATGTTTCACTATCACTGGTCACTGATGTTTTTGCAGAATGTGATGATGTGTTGCTGAAAATCATTATCTACAGCTGAAAGGTTTTCTTGTCTTTGATACAGTCAACTTACAACTCTTTTTGTGTCATCTGGAGCAGTGTTGGCAATGGTTTTTCTAGGAACAAGCATTCATTTTTGACAGAAAAAAATAAACAAAACAGCAGTGACAAATTTTAAAAAGCTGAGGTTGCTAAAGTTGCTAGCTTTTTACAAAGCTGTCGACTTTCATTTTTAGTGGATTACTCGGTTGTCATGACATGGCTCAGTTGTCATGTGTATACCACTGGAAAAAAGCTAATGGAAGCTAATGGAACCTTGATTTCAGCCTTTTTTTCATTCTATTTCCTAGTTTAAGACTTCAGATTTCAGTTTTTGACATATTTCAAGTTGATTCCATGATCAAAAATGGCATTTCAATGTATTTGTGTCACTAATCCTTTACTTTGCTGAGTGAAGAAGTGATAGATCATGAACTCTAAAACTTGACATGGACATTCATTAACATGAAACCACTTTTAGAACTTTTAGCTGGTGTTACACAAAACAATACAATCAAATACAGTTCTTTCATTTGTGAGTGCCAAGTGCAACTGAATAGAGAGGCTTTCAAGTTCTTTTGGGACAAATGTAGAGACTTGTGCAAGCAGATGGAGAAGTTATTTCTCATTTCATTCTTGAGGTAAAGCATTGCACAGAGATGCTTTGTCGCTGTAGCTCAGATTACAATGAGCCTCGGCCACCTCGGCTCAAACAGCCGCTCAAGATTTCATGTCTGGGGCAATCCTTGTCACAGCTTGTATCACCTCACCGACAGATGTCAGCGAAATCAGCGACAGCCGATCATGCTGATCCCCCCCGTAATCATGTGCGATGATCCCGCCGTGACACAGAGCTGTGGGAAATATGTCCGTCAATACCATCGCCGCAGGCAGATGCACCAGCATACCCCTGCCCATGCCTACCACCTGCCCCCACATCCCTCCTTCCTTCACCCTCTTCCTCCCTCCTCCTTACTCCTTCCTTCCTCCGTGAGCTGCTGCCTTTTCTCTTGATCTCTCCATTAAGCCTCTCCCCTCCTGGCTACTATATGCCTAACTGCTTAGACATTTCTCTTTGACCCGTTTGACCCACGTTTCTCCTGGAGTGTCATTTCTAGTGTAACAACAGGAATGACATGGAGGCTTTATGAGACACTGACTTATAATGTACACACAGTAACATGAGGTAAAATCTGCGATGAGAGCAGCATTGTTGGTATGTTTTTGCTGACCTTGTGTTTTTGGTCAGGTCATGCATGTCATAATGCTCACAGAGGGCTGGACAGCTGCTGTCCCTGACCAGCCCTTCCTCCCCATGGCCAGAGTTGCAGCTCTGTGAAAAAAGCCCACCGCACAAACACAGTCTCCCTAAAACAGAATGTGGCATATGCTCAACTAAGGAAGCGGCATCAAACATTCTTGCAGAGCTCAGCTCTATGTGGCTTCTCTCCATGAAGGCCCTGCAAGGCAAAAGGTTTCCAAACAATTTCGTGTTTTCATGTTGAAACCCTGTATGAACAAAAACTCGGGTGCTTTGCATATTCACACATGCCTTAGGCTAGCACAGTTTCTACCTCTAGCCTCTGTGTTTCCAACAAAACCTTGACAAAGGTCACAAACAATTTGCCGGATCCTGTTAATAAGAGAGCTTAAAAAAAAACAACAAAAAAAAAACAACTCATGATCACTTTGCCCAGCAGCTAGCTTCATCATCTGTAGCCATTTTAACATATGCTTGCAAGATAATAAAAAATGTGGCATTAAACATGGCGGCAGATTGAATTTTGTTCCAGGCTACATATAGCAAGTCAATCCTTCCCTCTGGTAACCTATTTAATATAAGGTAGTTAATGCCACCAGTCATGATGATGTTTCTTGCATAATATAATTTATAGTGGATAGAGGTCCATAAATGGGAGGCATTGTAAAATATTTCCATTATGTGGGGAATGTCAGTGGGTAATAAAGGCTTTATTCTACTTTTTATGGCTCTCAATCTGTTGTTGTTCCCAGCAATTTTTAAATCTGTTAAAATTCAGTGAATATCTTAATGTGCGTGTTAAAAGCAGGAAATATCAGTGAGTCTTTTACAAAGTGACTCTCGGGGCGCGACTTTTTGACTGAGCATAAAAAAGACTGCAAGTCCAGTAAAGTGAAAGTGCATCAGCTAGACTCCTCTTTTTTTTTTTCTTTTTTTTTATTACCCCGGCCTCTCTTTTTTATGCAGAAATTATACATCTTTCTTTAACAGTGCTGTAAAGGTTACACAGTCATTTAAGCAGCAGTTCAGACAGATTGATGTTTATGTCATTACAGGAGTGAATGAAATGTGCTTCTCTCCTCTCTTACTCCAACATAAAGCAGAAATGAGCTTCATCCATTGATGACATTGGTGATACATTGGAGTCAAAGTTAGGGAGAGGAAGACAGCAGTTATTACCTGACAGTCTAGATGAGGGACATGCTGCTGTTATAACATAATGAAGAAGTGCCTCCTACACTAGTCACTTATACTGTTGGAGCACATTTTCCATCATAGTAACAGAAGCAGAAGCAATTTAAAATAACTTTTTTTTCTGGTGCATTTAATGGATATTTAGGGATCTATGATTTCTATTGACCACTATCAGTGACCAGAACCCCTACCCCTACTTCTACTGTTCCAATACCTTCAGCATCTTATTATTGACACGAACACTGAAGTCTGGTTTTAAAGAGACTATAGATTTACTGTAGCTAATTGAATTCAGCATTAGAAAGAGATCATCCAGGACTCCACAAAGGCTGCACAATCCCCCACATTTGGCATTTTAATCTAAAAGAAAGAAAATTGTTAATAAAAACATAATAATGCATACAAATGTATTCTGCATCATGACTACATCCATGTTTATGAGAAAAAAAACATCTTTTACATGTGTATTTACTTTATGAGAATTTGTAGCTGGGGGGAATTAAATTAAATCATCTTTCTGACAGTAATCCTTGCAGAAAGGCTTTTTAGTGGTGTTTAAGGTGTGGTGCTTCAAGAACATTTGAGAGACAGGAGCCTCAGAGTAACACACTGATATACACTGTGTTGAGGATGGCAGTTACTTGTATGGCAATGTAAAATTTAAATAATAATATTCGAGGGATAATGTTTTTTTCAGATTTAGCAGTGGAGAACAAGCCAACACATTAGTCGGGGCTCAGACTCTCTTTGATGCTGCAACATGTAGATTAGTTTGTTATGGCTTATGGGGTTGCACCTGTCCTGGGTGACAGTGCCAATAAAGTCCATTCACATGCGTACATAATTATGGTCTTTTCTCTTGGCACACACTCAATATTTGTGCCTTTATGCAATGAAATCAAGCATTACTATAGCATCAGATAAGGCCAGCTTGTGCTTTCAACAACAACGGTTGACATTCTTCCACAACAAATCCACCATCTTTGCTGTTCCCCTCCTTGCTGCAGAGGGCAAAAATATGTGGGCACTACCAAGACCAACCTCATTATTGTTGAATATGCTGCTGAGCTGACATATGCAGTGACTAAACTTTCCAAAACCTATTACATCGATTTCATCTTTTCTTTGTTTCACTAAATTGTCACTACTTCTTCTTGTTTTACTACTTTCATGGCACTATGACTTGTAGGGGCTAATTAATGGTGAAATGATATAGATACGGCCATTTTGAAGTCTTTCTTCTGCATGATTTACAGAATTATTGCTGCTCTTTGTCTCCAAACCCGAAAGAAATTATTTTCAGGCTCTCTTCAGTTACATAAAAAATTCAGATAACATTTAAGAATTCTTGTTATACTAATTTGGTTTTGCTGTATCATTTTAAAAAGAAGATTGTCTGTAGTGTCAATGCATGGCTAATTTTACAGTGGCTGTGGCTGCATGGATAGCACACCGCCAAGCCCATAAAACAGCAGCAACAGTGATATGATAACAGTATTGGATTCACTCAGCCAGAACATCCCCTCCACTGCTCCATCACCATGTGCTGCCATACTGTAGATAGCTCTCTCCCCCTGAGATGCACCTTTTCTGATTATGTACCAAGAGATCATAGAAAAGAGGATCTGCATCTGGGATTTTAATAAGATTCTTCCTTAATTAATACAGACATAAACTTCTCTAGTTGAATTCCCGACTTTAGCTTAATCAGCTTTCTGTGGAGCTGGAGGCTCTTCGGGAACCCACCACCCCCACTCTCACTACTCTCCTACCATCCCCCATCCTTCACCCCTTTACACTCCGTGACATGTGTTTGTTTATTTATATTTCAAAATATCATCTGCCCACAAACGTCTGTCCAACCCTCCCCAAGAAGGAATAATCCACAAGATGAAAATGTGTCTCAATATGTCTCAGTATGAGCTTAGCCTATAAAACGCTGCAGCTTGACCCTGAAAACTAATTCACATCGGCCTGACCCTCCATCCTCCCATCCCAAAAACATACACTCTAATAAATGCATGAATACATGTTATGAATTAAGCATCTCCTCCTTTTTTTCGGATTTAGGGATCAGGCATCTGTAAACCACCTCTTTTAAAGTGCATCAATATGCTCTGTGTAGTCTTTGGTGTTGTAATCTTAGGGAACGACATGAAATCAGATCAAAGTGTAGTTGGAAGGTGACAAGCTGAAGATCTGTTCTTGTGTTTTTTGACAACAGCTTGAGAGGCGGGACAGATTGTCATTCACTTGGTTTTGGGCAGTTAGTGCATACTGGTTGTTAGATTTTGGATCATACAGTAATATCTGATGTAGAAACGGTCCTTCTGTGAATTTGCATTAACGCGTTTAAATCATTTTTCTTTGAAGTTGGAATCACATTATGTTCTGAAGCACATGTTTTATTGGATACCTTTATGTTTAATGTAAGGGGACAAAAGGGAAGGCAAGTAAGAAGACATGGAAGACATTTGAACAAATCAGTTTTAATCAGGCTATCTGACAAAGTTGAGTCAAAGATGATAACTTTAACTTTCTGTACAACTTCTGACAGCTAAATGAGCACAAAACCTTGAAGAGAAACTCTTCAGCAGTAAAACAAGCATGCCACAAAAGCCCCATCTGTACCTACATGCCCTGTCTTGCTTGCTTGCATTTGTATGAACTCTGTACAAATTGGACAGAATGCGTACCTCAGAATAAGTTGTAATTACTGCTATTATGATAGAATGCAGCCATAAAGCACACTGGAGGTTAAAACCCTTCCAATTAAAACTTCTACATCCACACAAAAGCATAACAGCACTGAGGAAATCTTTTTTTTTTTTTTTTTAATAACAAAAGTAGTTTGCACCGAGGGCGACTATGGCTGAGCGGTCGTGCAACCTGGAGAGCTTTAGTGAGAGGAGGCAAGGGAACACAGGCAGGGAGGCAGGGACATCAGCGCGATCTGCAACACTAGTCACGGCAGATGGACATATCACAAGGCCCAGCGCGAAGTTGCTATAACACATAATGTTGTTTGTGCCATGTTTCCAGTTCTCAGTGCTGGGCAACCAGCACAAAGGCCTGGATCCTGAACTGAAACAGCTTGACTCGGTGTAATGAAATTGCCTGGATCCCAAGTGCATCCTCCTTTCTGCATCGCTTTATCGGAACAATCACATTGCCAGACACAATAGGAAAAGCCCGAGAGGATGTTGAAGATGCTTCTCTGCACGTTTTTTGGCCAGGACTTGAAATGAGATGCGACTTTTTCAGTTTGTTGTGGTGGAAGTAGCGGTAATACTTGAGTGCAAAAAAACACGCCAAGACTCATGGATACAATTTGGTGAATATTGGTCTCTTCTGTTTCCTCCCCCAACTTCCTTCCAATCTCTGCTTGTATCTGCTCCCCCTCCCACCTGCTCAGCATGGAGCCATGTTTAAATGATCCTCCCTATTGTATGCTGACGCTCAAAATCCAACAAAGCGGGTTTCACTTACCACGAGATGAAAAGATTATGAGCTCAAACATCACTTTAGTTATGGGTCAGTAGCTTAGGGTTTTAATCTATTGCCCCCCAAACTGCACCATCATCATCATCATCATCATCAAGGGGATCAGATCTTTGGCACAGATGTCTTTAGTTAATCTGTAGGGTGCAGAGAAATATGCAAAATTGGACTGTACAAGGATTCAGAGATGTGAGAAACTTTCACTGAGTAGCATCCAAAACTGTCACTGAGTCATGTGTAAGGCAAAATGTTTGTGTGAAATTAACGTGGACTTTGAGATATTATCCACTAATCTAACGCTTGTCGTGCTATCGTTTGTTTTCACTCGATGTCCCGGCTCCCATCTGTAGCCAGTTTGCAGTAAACAATTTGTAATGATAAGAATAAGAATAAAAAGAAGGATGGCTAAAATAATTATTCAAAAACATAAAATCAGCAATAGGAAATATATAAACAGGGCAGAGTCATAAAAGGGGAAGTCAAAGCAAAACAAATCAAATAAAAGGTCATTATATAAAAGGGAGGTCTATAAAACTAAGTTTTTAATAGGTGGTTTAAAAGATGAAACAGATGTAGCAACCAGAGCCACAGACAGACCAGGAGTGTGTTATTAAAATGTTAACCTGTTCATGTGAGGTTAAAGATATTCAATGCAACTGGGAGCCACAGCCGATTAGGTCTTATTTAGAATATGAATGAACATGTCATGCATTTAATTTGAGTGGGGAAGCAAAATGGTGCTAATAATAAGGGCTACAACCTAAATACATAGTATCAAAAACAACATTATAATAATTATAACACATGTGCAGCTTTTGATAAATAAAAGGTGTCATTTTATATCAGATGTATGATTGAGCAACTGCGACCAACTTTTCAAAAGATTGATAACTAAAGCTCACACTGACATCAGAACCAACTGAGCCCTCACTTGTTCAGGGATGACATATATTTTAATGCCATTGTTTCTTTCATAGTTAGCTGATTTTTGCTGTGTTTCTAATATTCTATTCTATTTTTATGATATGTTCTAATTTGTGCTTTTGAAAAGTGCTTTGAAGATAGAGAATTAATAGTTCTAACTATTTTTTAGGAGTCAGGTTGGAGTATGACAACATTTTCTAGAAATCTGTATGTTCGCTCACTGTGTACAATTCAACCTCAATTACTGCAGTTTTTGTACCTTCCAACAAAAAAAAAATATCATCATGATTGGATGCATGGTGAACTAGATAATCCAATCTAAACACCACATTGGATGGATATTACACAGAACAGATTTAAGACTTTATAAATGACAGCCTTCCAGAAGGTCAAAAGTGCATGAAGATCATGTTTTAATATTGAAGAGGGAATAAAGAGAAGTGTGGAAACTACTTCAACCACAAAAACAAAAAATATGAAAGGTTAAATACAGAGGAAAACAATAGGCTACAAACAAATCCAGTATAAGCAACAAGTAAAAATCATTTTAAAATGGCACAGTGAATAGAAGGTTCCTTTCAGATTATAGTAGTACTGATATATTGTTACAGTGTATCAAGCATGACAAAGGATCTTTATATTAAAACTAGAGATGAGATGTCCTGAGCCAATCTTAAGGACCGGTATCAGGGTCTATCATGACATCTTTACTGTTTCGTCCACCTCGGCCTGCTGGTGTTGCGATGCTGCCCTCCTCTATGATAGCTCAGCTCTACAGTGCAGCATTGCGCTGCACGTGGGAGTGAAAATTAGTGTGGGAATGTGCAAAAGTATTTATTTTATCTCACCAGTGAGTGACTTCTGAGTGCTGCCACAAGGATTAGCAAAATACACGGATAATTATCATTAGCAAGATCAGTTTACAAAGCATTCAGGTAATCGCTTCACATTTTGAGCTGATGCTGACTGTCAGTATCAGGTAAGGTCATATCAGCTGTCACTAAATAACGTTAATTCTGCCAGTAAAGTCAGGTGTCGGGGTTGTGTGCTCTGCTCTTTAACACCACTTTACAATCAGGGTGGACAGAGTGTTCTTGTAGTTCCCACATCAACAGAGGGCCAAAACAAACTTGGGACCTACTTTATCTCTGTTCTTACTTCAAAGCTACAAACAAGCACTTAGTAAAAGTACGATACAGACATACTGAAAAGTAATGGAAAGATTTGACACCAGAGAACAAAATGGTATGGAGAGACAATCGACTACCCCTCACCCTTCTCTTCCTAGCATGAAGAAGAAACTATGTTGGCTGTGGAACTTGCGCAAAAGGCAAAAGGCCCAGTTGTCAGTTCTGGGCCACTCAAACATGGCAGTGCAACATGAAGGACACTGTGGAAGAGGGCCTGCTCTGTCTGTAGATATAAAGGGCTCGCTTCAAGGTAGCACAGGGATTCTTATTTTCATGAAAACACAGTGCCATGGGTGGTTGATTTCAAAATGTAAAATGATTGGAGAGAGAAGATCCAGAGTCTTTTTCATAGAACTTTCTTGAAGCTCCCTTTAGCATAGCAGCACATACATGCCCTTATCTTATCACCTACAGGGCATGAAACACTTTAACAGTACAGTAGTGCTGTGCATGAAACAGCTGCTTTGGTAAGTGTCAAACAAATGTCAAAAAATAACTTGGCCCTTAATATCTTGAGCAGGAGAGAGGATCTACAGTAAGAAAATTAAAAACGCCCAGGTATGATTGATGTGGGACAGGAGTGAAGGTCCGGACCTCAAAGTATCTTTGACTCTGTCGTCTGTGTAGAGAGAGTGATTCTTTGCATGCCGATTAAACTTTGAAGTATAAGGCCACATTACCTTTTCTTCCAGTGATTTATCACCCAGTTCCCTTGACTATGTCCGAGGGCTTCAGACACCTGGGTGTGATTTATTACTTGTGGTTCATTTAAGTTCTTGAATAAACATTGTGGAAAGTTTCATTAATATCCAGAAAGGTTGAACAAAAATAATACCTTTGCTGAAGTGAAATTCTGCAGTACTTTGTATGTAAATATCTCAGACAGGCCAAGGGTAAATGCATTTACCAGATCAGAGGTAAAATGGCTGCATGTTTAACAGCAGTGTCAATTTGAAGGAAATGCTTTGGTTACTCTAATGATGTATTCGTATTAGGAAATCACCTCTATTTAGTCATAACATACAGGTGAATTTAGGCTCTGGCCAGTCAAGGTTTGACATTTTTGTTTGCCCTTTTAGTGCAATCAATCCACAAGACAAAACATTGTAGAAGGGAGGTTTGGGTAAATGGATGGGTCTTTTGCTAACCTCAACTAAGTAGTTGTTTTGAATCACAGTTCTTCCAACTAAGCAACTGTAGTTACCTGAATGTTACTAAACCTTAACCATAGACTTGAAGATTAGAAAATACTAAGAATTTCTGTTATGGTGATATACATTTAAAAACATTTTGGAAGGCAAAAACAAATGACCAGTTTTGTCATTTCATCTGGAAGACTTGTTGGGATAATCTCTACAAAGCACGATTCAAGTGGGACAAACTTACATTCTAATGTAAAATTGAGGATTGCTTCTCTGGACTAAAGCTGAAAATATGCCGTAATTCTGCAAAGATACATGTAACCCTACACAGAAAAGGTTTTTATGGGTAACTGTCATGAATACCTGCACTTGAGGCATGCTGATTGGTTTAACTTGGGAGGCGGTGTTTTGAATCCACGAGATTGTGAAACTAAGACTAATTAAAGCCCTTTTGTCTTATGAAAACGTTTCCTGGGTTAGGCTGACACTAAACTTTTATTGCTCTTTCATGTTGCTTGTTGCTTTATCTGTGTTTAATAATGCTGCTTATTGTTAACGTTGCTCTTCTCTACAAAGAAGCGTCAACTGAATAGCGCCTTAAATCTGCAACATAATGATAGCCTCAAACCCAGATGAAGCTAGCTTTCCACTTGACAAAAGCTGTTTATATTCAGCTTGTTAAATCCATCTCAACAGTCTGACTTTGGGTGAAGTGATACGTCGCATTAGCGTGGTGGAGATTTTAATTAACGCTAAAAACAAAAGGCATTTGTTGCTGCTCACTTTGACAGTGCAGATATGAAAAGTGAAGTCTGTGTCCATATGAAGTAGCTCATCCCGGTCTGCAATTCAGCTCAGGGATACTTCTTGGACAACGTGTGGCTGGTGCGGCTCAGTGTGTGTGTGTGTGTGGTGGGGGCGGGGAGGGGGGGACAGCAGCCATTAGTTCCATCATTAACATTCCTTTGTGCTGCACTGCTAGCGCAGAAGGCTTATTTAATTAAATCAGCAAGGAGTGCAACAGCAGTCGCCATAAGGCGTTTATTTGTCTATAGGTTTGCCTGCGGTCGCGTTCGTCCAGGCACGCAGTCATGGGGTTGTGGGGCATATTTTCACATTAAGCTCAAGGAAGGAACAGCTCCTCCTCATCACAATGAATCTGAGCGCAGCTGCTTGTTTACTGTGTGATTCTTTGTGAGTGGAATGCAGTGTTTTTGTTTTTTTTCACAGCCTACATATCTGGAGCTGAGCTGCTGGCTAGTGTGTGTACTGTGTGTACTGTGTGTACTGTGTATTTGTATGTGGTATTAAACTTCTCTGGTGTCAGACCCAAAGTGTTTTCTGGATAATATTAGAAAAAAATAAAACTTGTTTGAACAGAGATAAAAGGAAAAAAATAAAAAGTAAGTAGAAAGTTTTTTTAAAGATCTGTAATTTGTAATTTATAATTTAAAGTCCATGGCCAGATGCTATAATTTAGAGAAAATATTAAAAACACAACCACAGGATATCATTAGTGTTCTTCCAACTTTATGGCAACAGTTTGTATTTGGCCCTTTCCTGTTTCAACATAACAACATTGCCCCATGCATAAAGCCAGCAATATAGAAATCTGTGGTTGACAGTCACATCAGTGGCTGATTTCTATAACGCTGCTGGGCAAATCTGTGCAGTCAGGTTGCAAAATTTGGGGAATGCCTGAAGAGTGGAGACTGCTACAGCAGCAGATTTTTGTCCATGGATTTGAAGTGGTATGTTCAGCAATCACACATGGGTGTAATGTTTGGGTGTTCACATACATAAATTGTATTGAAATACATATATATTGGGATATACAAAGGTTCATAGAGGGTGAACCCAGTAAATATTAGTGAAAAACAGCAGAAATGAATGAGGCTTTTTATAACCTGTTTGAACATTTAAGAAACAAATGTACAAGTACAAGTGTTAAAACTGTTAAATTGGATGAGGAACTTTGTGTAAAGTAAGAATAAATATGTGTTCTGACCAAAGAAGAAAGTGTTATTAACCACCCAGCCAAATTTGAATAATTAAAAATATCAACAAGTTTATGAAGTTAGGTGTCAAAATCAGGTAAAAATGAGCAGTATTCTCAGCTCCAGGACTGTGGGGGTGTGTCTGCTAAATGCGCTGAAGCCACGCCCACTCATGGAAGCAGTCAAGCAGCAATTTTGAAGCGACTGAAACTGTCAGATGAGTTCAGAAAATGACATGACTAACTTTGAAACACTGAGCGATATGAATCAATCTCTATCTCTCTGCTAGGGGTGCAGGGGTATGCTCAGGGTGGCCTCAGCGTGTCATCAAGCCACCCTTTAGGACTGCCCAAAAATTCCTGGACTGAAAACTGGCGAAAAACTGTTTTAACCTCTAACTCCACATTTCAGTAATATGTCGTTGAAAGTTTTTTCGCATGTTCATAGCAACTATTTTCCAACATATTTAATGTATTTTGAAAGAACTCTCGGGATTGCCTTTACACGGACTTTAAATGTTTTTATGCATGTTTTTGTGGCATGCTGTGATTTGCTAGTGTAGTTGGACAATTAATTTAGTTAATTAAATTCAAAATTGTAAATGTGTTTTTGTTTTGTGAGTGTCAAGTCTGATTTTTGGCCCATTTTTAACTGCACTGTGCAAACAAACATTTTACAAGTTTGTGAATCCACTTTTTTCCCTAATTAAAAAAAGATGTGGTTTGTGTTTGTGTGTGTGAATGAGTGTGTAAAATGTCCTTTCCTGTTGTGTGTCTTGCACTTGAATCATGACATTCCTCTGTTTTTTATAGCTCTTTATTTTGTTCAACAATTTTTCTTCACACGTCAGTGAATTCATGTTTATATGTGGAAATGAGAGGCCTTTGCCTGTTTGCGTCTTCGCGCCCACTCGTCGTTGCATTTATGGTTGCTTGTGCATGCTTGCGGACGCGCATGCCTGCACACATGCCTTCGCATCTGTGTTTATAATATGTGCATGTGCTCTCTGACAGAGTGGCAAGAGCACGGAAGGATTTCCCCAGCGTCCCAGGTGCCGGAGTGTGTGTTCAGTGGAGGGTGAGGACCATCTGCCGGGGCTGGGTGAAATCAGTGCAACATGCAGGTGCTGAGGTATTTACCCCGGCATGCAAGGTAAAAAAAACAAAAGCGGGGGGGGGGGTCACAACCCACAGAGAGCGGGGTGTTTGGCCTAGAAAATTCAGACCTCATGGTCAAGTGCAGCATGCATAATTTAAAGGTCTGTCACACTTCTTTTTTTAGTTTGAACATGAAACACTGGTGTAGTTAAAGGAAGTAATCCATATCCAATCCGTATCCAATCCATAATTCTGTATAAATATATGTCCATTTTGATGCTGTCTATCACTGATCATTTACTCAGTAGTCAGTTCTCGAAATATCTTCTGCAATTGCTGTTATAAACATTTTTTCTCACAGAAAACTAGAGGGGGTGTAAAGATGAATGAATATGTTTCTGAAAACAAGTCAGAGATGGCCATATCAGTATTTGTGTGATCTGTCCTGTCTAGTATCCCAATTTCATCTCTATTGGACATTGGACATTATTTCTCCTGCACTTCATGATTGTCATACATTGCCAATGGTCAGTGCCAACACAGGAAGGTCACCAGAGTTCATCTCCCATCAGATCAGATCTGTAATATCTGTTCAGATATTACAGAAAACATCGTCCCTAGACAAATTTTGGGTATTGAACCTAATCCTGAGTTTGTCCTGAAGAATTTTCTACTATTAAAGTTTTTGCACTGAGGTTGCATCCTTCAATATCATTTAGGATAATATTAAAGGCCACTGCACAGCAATGACTTGCATGTCCTTTTTACAAGCCAATAGTGTATTCCACTTTGGTATGTTAACAGCTTCTGATAAATTCAAGCAGGGAATCTTAAATTTAAGGCCAAAAGAATGTGGCTGCCTGAACATTGCACACATACAGTATGTAATACAGTAAGGAAACACGTCATTCCAAAACCATGGGCATTAATCTGCTCCTGTAACAGCTTCCACCCTTTTTGGGAAAGCTTTCCACCAGATTCTGGAACCTGGCTGCAGGGATTTGCTCCCATTCAGCCACAAGAGGTCTGGCTCAAAGTCAGCGTTCCAGTTTATTCCAAAGGTGTTGGATGGGGTCAGGACTCTGTAGGCCAGTCAAGTTCTTCCACACTACACAGGGCAAACTATTACTATTGACCTGGGTTTGTGCACGGGAGCCTTGTCATGTTATAACAGGAAACGTCTTTCTCTAAACTGTAGCCACAACGTTGGAAGTGCACTATTGTCATTGTATGCCATTTCTTTCATTGAGCTAAATGGATTAGCCTGTCCCCTAATTAAAGGGTGTCCACATTTGTGTTTGACATCTTGCTTTTTTGTAGTTGTTGTTTTTACTTTTCCCTTCTTTTCTGATCTGCATCGATTATACTTCCATTTTTCTTTGTTTATGTTTCTTTTCTCCCATCATTTATATTTATTAATATCAGATAAACCTCAACCTTATAAATCCAGCTACCAGATCAAGATCATTCATCAAACTGCAAGCCTCAGTATACATGTCTTGTCCAGCACCTAGCAAGAGCACACCAACGGTATGCCATCAATATATATAACACATGCTCATAGCATAAACCAATTAATTCTGCTTCCATTATTTATGATCTGCCTCAGTCATTGAGGACACCGGGATGTTGAAATACACACGGCTTAGAGCCGTCCAGTCTGCCATACATAATTCTTTTTGATGAATTGTTGTACAGATGTTTGCATGTTCTGTCTGCAGACACGCACTCAACAAAACCAACCGTTTCACTGTAATCCTGCATGCAGGGAGGGCGGGTGGATCAAATTAAACAGATATGCTTATCTAAACTATTTATTAAAGAACCATATCCGAGATATAATCCTAATATGTTATCAAGAGCCGGGGGTATTTCGGACGTACGCGCAGCGCAGAAATCCAGGTGTACAGGGTCATAAATCGGGGGATTAGCGGAAAGGTTATTGTAATTTTTTAAATAACACAAAAGCAGATTTCATTATTAAAAGGCTGAACGGACCATCTGGGAGGCAGAAAGTACTTTGGTTTCATCCACTGCGCTGTGCTGTACTGTACCTCCATACACCAATTATTATTATTGTTTTTCATCAACTCAGACCACCAGGACAGTTTAAATGAAAAGCACTTACAAAAGGATATCTGATCATGTACTTTACTTGTAGTATGAGGACACCACGGTCTCTAGGAATAGATTAACAGACTGCACAGAATGAGTTATATCAGAATGACATTACTCACCATGTACAATGGTTTTACAGTAAGAGTGGGAGGCTTAATCTATACAAAGGGCACACCGGTACAGACACCGGGATACAGATTGTGCTGTTCTACTTCTATTGGTTTAACCTGAATTTTATATGTCCCGTCACTGTGTGCAGCAGTGAAAATCACTGTATGTTAACCAGTGCATCTGTTGACCTGAAATGTCACTGAAAAAGTCTCTACATTATCTGTGCATTGCAACAACAGCATGGGTTAGGTTAGGAAAGGTCATGGTTCAGAAAAATACACTATGGTTTTGGTACGGTTTCTATGTTTAGGCAACTAAAATATTTGAGTATGGCTGAAGAAAGTGGCTAACGTTTAAAAGAAAGCTAACATGAATGTCCTGTCTGCTGTTCTGTGACTAAAGGTGACCTCAGGTCAGGCCACATGGATGTCAAAACTATCTCTATACACCCATCCCCTGACTTCCACACACTAACTGTCTGCCTCAATACAGAGCACACTATTTCCTGCGCGAAACTTGATGTTGGCACTTCAAGTAAATTGTCCAATGTAAATGTCATTCCTGGGGTTAAAATTGCTCGTGTGTGGAGGGGGAAAACAGATGTGGAAGCCAATAGCTGTGACAGTTTCCAATAAATAAATCTTCCATCCACTGTTCTGCTGAATTTTCACAGACTGCTCATTCTTTGAAAATGACCCCTTCTTTTTGGTCATAGTGGTCATTTAAAATATTTCCCTGTCATGGAGACAACCCAGGATTGCCCAGGATGCATTGACTGGAGCTAAGTGCTATACAGTAAAGTGAGTCTGTTTTGCTTCGAATTAAAAGCAATAATGATTATATCCAGTTATTTCTCTTTTCTCACATTTGTTCTGTGGTAACACCAAAAAAGCTCATAGCAAGAAAAAATATCAACAACCCCAAACACACAAGAAAGTAGGGGGAAAAAGGAAGTGCTGACAGATACAGACTCAGTGTGTGCTGCGCTGCTGTGCTCATATTCGTCAAAGACTCCCTTTGCAGACTCATGTGACACAAGCCACCTCGTTTTTGAACTGCGCTTGCAGCTTTCTGTGACAGGTATGCCAGCCGGCATCAACATATCCAGCAACAACAGCCGCAACTCACGGCCCGGAGGTTCATCCGTTCTGACGGATATTTTCTGTTTGTTGCCCGAGGGATTACAGGCCCCAATGAAACAAAGGCACAAACATAATGTTTTGTGTTGGAGCTACTTCTATCTGCTGTCTGCTGCAGAGACCATGCACTATAATAATAAAATAAAATAGTATATACGTAGATATTTTTCCCTGTCTATATTTGCTATGTTATTTCTGTGTTATCTTGTGTTTTTACTTAAGTCTTACAGTACTGTATGATTTAAAGGTACAGTGTGTAGAATTTAGTTGCATTTAGTGGTCCAATCACTGCATTGTAATCTCCTCACATCACCCTCACCTTCCTAATGTAAAGGAGAAACAACACTTTAAGGACCCTGTTTAGAGTCAGTATTTAGTTTGTCTGTTCTGGACTACTGTATAAATAAGGTGTTTCAACATGGCGGCCTCCATGAAAGGGGACCCTCTCCCACTGTAGATATAAAAGGATATTTTTTAAGTAACAAACATAAAAAGGTGATTATACATGCATCAAAACATAGTTATGAATATTATATTCCATGTTTGCCTAATTCTGAAAATAGAGGCCCCAAATCTTACACGCTGTACCTTTAAGAAGAATAGAACTGGCTCTCAATCCACCAGTTACAGACAATTGACTGTAACTCTTGACAATGGAAACTGATGATCTGAATCCTGTTTGTGTTAGAAGTAAAACTGCATCAAGTTGGACATTTGCAATCACAGATTTTGATCCTGGTCATAATGACTTATAAATGAAGATGTAGCGCTTAAAGTACGTTATAAAACTACATAGACTACATCAAACAAATGGCTGCCAAACTAAAACTGTATTTTGACTTTATCCTGTGGCTACAGCAGCTTCAAGGATGCTAAGAAGAGAAGCAAAACAGGCCTAGCTGGTACCACTGATTTAATCAGGACAGCTTTTTCTTATATCTGTGTGACAAAATAATCTCAACTCACATTCCACATACAGCTTTCAACCATATCTCCCGTGTCACATAGTACTTATTTCCTTTGCATTTTGTCAAGGACATCTAGTCAGGACAGAGTGGATCAGGCCTGTGACCTTCTGCTGACAGGACACTGTCTTTAACCATCAGGCCCAGTCTGCCACTTCACAACATGGTCAAATCCCCCAGACTTCTCATTTTACCACGGCAGCGCAGACTGTTGGTATTTACAGCTGATGAGCATGCTCAGTAGGGGCCCGTACGTTGATGTATGTGGAGAGTCACAGTCATGCTTTAGCAGGGGTAAATTCAGAGGCAGTGCACAGTCGGGGCTCTCACAGCCACAGTATTGTTTAGAGGGAGAACAAGGCTGGGGCAGAAGGTCAGCAACTCCATACACAACACAATTAGAGGAAGACACACTGTGGCGTGACTGACTGCATATCAAATATCACAGGGCACATTTCCAGTAAAGGTCTCAGTAAAAGTATGGGCAGGAGATCCAAACTGAGTCCTTTTTTTGAGATGTGCCAGAACTGAAAATGTTTCCCACATTTAGTGATCCATTGTAAAGGTACAAGTAGTTTCTGATAGTTGAAAGCAACACACTATCTGTGATCTATCCTTTGATTAATAAACATTTTCTCTGTAAAACTGTCTGTAAAAAATATTAGGGCTCCATCTGGCTGCTCCAGCTCAACTCTCTGTGATTTACAGTCTACTGATGGAGTGTTTAGTGAACTGCTGCAAAATATAGTGGCTGTTTGCCAATGTTAGCTCACTTTATTCCCTGGGCTAACCATAGTATTGTTAGTGTTTGTTCCACAGCTGTTTTTGGACCACCGGGAAGAGGAGGCTTTCAGGCCTGGGGTGCTAGCAAATGCAGACAAGGAGCAGAGCCCGTGTTGTGTAAGAACCGGAGTTGGGTAAGCAAGCAATGTAACCGTGCTTAGCAGCCTCTGTGAACATAATGGCAGAGGTGAAGAGGACACTGATGGAGGATGCAAGAGACTGCTGGACAAGAGTAAATCTGAGACTGGCTTTTAGTTGGTGGTGAGAGTTTTGTGAAACAAAAAGCTGAAAGACAGAACTGGGTACTGGAGTTCTTGCTGTTGAACAAAGTTGTCGACTTGCTAGTTTGTGATCTTAGGTAATATAATCATAACAAACACGTGTAACGCTGTCCAAATTTACGAAAGTGATATCACACTTGGAAACTGAGAAACTGAAAAATACCAATTTCTACGCCATGTTGCTTTAATCTCAGTTGTTTCTCAACATTGTTTTTCTCTCTGGCTTCATTGAGCACTATTGAATGTTGGGACCGTGTCAGCACTAGTAACTAACACTGCCTTCATTCACCAACCCCACAACCAGTCAGAATATTGACATTGGGCAGTTTATAAATCACTGGGCAATGTCACCATTTTTCAAAGTAAATGTTCCTACACTATCCATGCAAGATGTCATAGTTCTGAGACGAGACACAAACTCACCAACATGAAAGCAAAATACATCAGTACTCCATTTTAAACACAATTCTTATGGTGACAAGGGTGAATTTTCTGTAACGTCTCCCTCTACTGTCTTAATGATTTTGTAAATTCATTCCAAGCCAGGTTTTATTATTATTATTATCATTGTAAGTATCAATGTGCAGTTAAGAATACAGGACGAATTGAAAACATTTCTTAAGTTGTATGATTTCCATGTTGTTTTGCCTTTTTACTGTCTTAAAGCTAGTGATCTTCTCATCTATTCTGATGAGGGTGAAAGGAGAGAGCAGTAAGAATGGCTGGCTAGGGCTCTTTGATTGTAACAAATTAATTATTACAAGGCTCGGAGAATACAACAAAGATCCCCACACCAAGGACACTATGAGCAGTTTTTGTGACAGGCTCTGGCTCAGGTTCTCCATGTGGTTTTATAACGGTTGAAGAGTTTCGGTTAACGACATTCAGGAAGAATTCATACATCACAAAATATGAGAGAGAGAGACACAGATCTTTTATATTGCTTGGAAAACAGAATTAATTATCACCATAACAAATGTCTGCTGTCTTCATCTGTGGGTGTATGTGTTTATAAGTGTGTTCTTGTACTTGTTCGTCTGTGAGAAAGAGTTTGAGTTTGAGACACTTGGTGAGACGACAGTTTTACAAAGTGAGGTTACTTTGAATCCTCACTTCTTTACAGCAGACATGTTTAACCTTTTAAATGAATGTGTCATTGGTGCATCTATCTTTATGGCTGAATGTACTGAAACACTAAAAAGTGTGGATCTACCACAGCTGCAGATGCTCTCTGCTATTGAGAAACGTTGATCAGGTTTGTCAGGTTGCACCTGTCCCATTGACAGTGCCAATGCTGTCTAACTTCATCTCTTCACTAAATAATATCTTTGAATCAGTCTTTTGAGGATATTTTCACTACACTTCAGATGCCCTATCATCTGTGTTTCAGTTTATATGTACAGACATTGCTTCTATCTATCTAGATTTAAGTGAGTTTAGATAATGACAGAAACAGGATCTTGTTTAGGACAGTTTGGAGCTAAATTGAAGGTGGCGGCGGCCAGCAGCGCATATTTTTCAGCTTCAAAACTGCATTTCGGAAACTTATGGGTGACGTCACTCAGGCTCTGTCCATTCTTTTTTATACTGTCATTGGGTATAAACCACCTGACCTGAGGTCCCAGATAATGCATCAGGCGTTTTCTACTATATCACACACGACACAAGAAAAGACGAGTAACTAATGGACCTAAGACTCATTTTTGTTCTCAAAAAGGTTGCACATTCATCCTGATGTCTGGAAGCCAGAAACAGTAAGGGTTAAGGTTACAGTTATGTTAAGTCTTTACTTTATGTATTAGGACTAAGATCAAGGGAAACAGTGAAGGTTGAAGGTTGAAATGTATTCAATAAAAGGTCCTAACAAGTCTAACTAATACAAATTTGTGTGTGTTTGTGTCCCTCTTTGGGCTCTCCTCCTTGCTCTTCACAGATCACTAGCAGTCCTCCAGCCCCGGCCCCCATTCTGATGATGTAATTATTTCCCAGTGGCACCTGGGAGCCACGGCCGCCATTCGGAGGCATCGCTCACAGCCAAGTATGCAGATGTTTCTAATTGCTTTCCATTACCAAGAATAACAGCTGTTTATATCTATCAGCAAATAATTCACAAGAGTTCCAGACTGTTAGGATAACATATCCCACCTGGTCACCATCACCAGTTGTCAACAGCCGAGCACTGCGCTTGCCAGGCCTCTTGTTTACCGAATCCCCCGATAAGCTTGGGCTTAGAGTCACCTTCAGCCATCTTGCTTTCCTGTTTATCTCACAAGTCAATCTTTTATTATCATCCCAAAGAAAGAAGGGTTCCATGCACTATTATTATGCCTATTTATGTCAAGGAGGCAGGTGTATTGGGGTGTGTATCATTCTACCCTTAAATATTTGTCATTTTACCAATTAACCACATGGCTACATCTAAGCGGAAAAGTGTCGCTGATAGTGGTGAACCCACAGAATTATGAGTCTGCTGAACTTTGGTATTTTGTCATAGTGCTAAGATTAAGTGCTTATAGCTGTTTTGATAAACCAACCATACTCTATCTGCCTAGCACCAAACACAGACAGAGGGTTAGTGACTGGCTGGTGAGGAAACTGGGCAGCTTCTGAAGCAGATACTTTTCTCAGGGGTTTGTGAAGAGCACAGGAGAGCAAAAAGTAGAGTATTGAACTTGCACTGTTCCAAATAAATGCAAATCTAGGTTTGTCTGCTAGATTAGTTAATAGACAAGGGTTTGCTATGATGTTAGTCATAGCAGTTTTATTAGGTGGAAAGTAGCTTTGAACCTATTGTCATAGTGCACTTTTTGGCACTACTTTTGCATATTCCTTTATATAATCAACATGCAGTATCATGTAAAAATTTTAAGTACTGTGGTTTTGTGTGTCACTTTAGAAGTTAAAAGACTGAATGATGTGCATCTAGAAGTCTTTATAATGGGTAACAGTAGACAGCTGGTTCCACAACTTTGCCTTTTGCCTCATTGGTTAAACCGAATAGTTGATTCGTACTGCTGGAGCAAACAGACCCACCGCGTGTCCACAGAGCTGTTTTATTTCCAAAGTGATGACTTAGTCGCATGGTGCTTTAAATATTATTGGCCTTGCAGCTCCTCTTACATTTCTTTTCATGGGGCATCAACCTTAATTTGGTCTAGCAGTGAAATCAGGGAAGCTCATCATTGTCCCTCCCTTCCACTTAACTGAAAGAACTTAAGATCTATGATGTCTCTCTTTATGCTTTGATCGGATTGTCAAATACAATATCTATGAAGCATTCACTTGTGAGTTTAACATTTTATTCTTCACACCCATTCTTCAGAAGAATTTAAAATATTTTCCTTTACAATTAGGAATGTAAAATGAATTGAATGTAATGAATGTAGCTCCATCTTTGTACCATATTGTACCTTCCATAACCACATTGATCCTCTCATGTTAATCTTACCATAGTTGCCATGTGCGAAAGAAATAGTTGAAACATTGATGTAGCATGTTAAAAATGCTTTTAGTAAAGTATTCTGAGGTTTTACAGACTCATCCAATATCAGCCTTCTGTCTGTTTTTCATGTCATCCTCCACATGACTGCCTGAATGATGGACATGGGAGACTGACATCATTTTGTCCATCAAAATCAGAACTGACCAACCAAATGGGCCTTGAAGTTGTATGCATACTACTAAGGTGTAACATTATGTTAGATTTTTATTTTTATGTTTTACTTTTCAGAATGTATCATCATCTGTGGTGCTAGATATGTAATCTAAGCTACCACAATGACTGTCAGTCAAACAGCACAGGTGCTACTTTGTAATTTTCTTTTCAGTGTCTGTTCATAAGGTGAAAAGATCTTACGGCTGATGCTGTCTCATTCGTTATCTGATCAGTCATGATAGTTGCTCATACAAACTATCCAGTGTGTTACCCAATCACTTCCTGTGTATCAGAGGGAATACCTGCCCATATCTTTAGAAGAGTACATGAAAGTAATTGGAGTAAAAACTGAGAAAAATCTGAATGTCACAGATAATTGCATTAAAAGTAACATGCTGACTAGACTCAATGCTGCGGCCTTCCCACAAATGAAGTCTGTCTTTCAAGCGCCATTCATGTTGTCCCCCGTTTCTGGCGGCGAGGCCCAGCCCAGTATTGTGTGTGTGCTCTGTCTGACACGCTGGCTGTTGGGAATGAGCCATCTGACGGGGAGTGACTGCCAACAAGAGCAGAATGTCATTATGAGTGGAGGCTGCTGCGGGCCTGCCACCATCATAGGGAATTCATCACCACAAGTGATGATGATAATGGACTTTGCTGCAAATGACTTTGGATGAGCAGTGTTTTTGGCAAGCGGCACAGAGTCTGACTGGAATTTTTTCTCCGTACCTTAGAAACGGGGGATGAGGACTTTCAGTGTCCCAGCTGGGCAGTGGAGTACCCTGTGGCTGAGGAATTGACATTGTGTAAATACGTTGCTGGACTGGACTGTTTGGTTTGTTAGTGTCAGTGTTGTCTAGTCAGTCACAAACATTTTGATTAACTGTACTTTCTGAATTTGGTGCACTAAATGACATACTTACATTAGAGTGGTGTTCAGTGATCGCATGTTCTATGAGTCATTTAGTCATGCATTCATACATTTTCTATTTGGACTAATGACATTTCCAACAAAATCACAAACATTTTACATTTTAATAAATCTGATTCCATAATTGGCCGTTTCCCTCATGTTCACTCCTCGGAGAGCCCAGGGATTCAAAAATAATTGTGCAGCTCTGCTTAGAGCAAAACTCATCAAGTGATAACTTTACCCACCTCGTATCGCCTCCACAGGAGAACATCACCATGGGGAGGTAAAAGAACTGTGACGAC
The DNA here is from genome assembly GCA_033000465.1 of Sciaenops ocellatus. Classification (NCBI taxonomy): domain Eukaryota; kingdom Metazoa; phylum Chordata; class Actinopteri; family Sciaenidae; genus Sciaenops; species Sciaenops ocellatus. The sequence goes on along the minus strand of CP136880.1, from coordinate 21,082,947 downwards.
TCCATTATGATGTACAGAAAAAGGAAATATAACAAGGCAGACGCTCATTACTGTATGAAAAGTGACAAACAACAGTTAGTTTGGATTGGGGAGGTTTTAGCAGCATTCTTTGACAGAAGCCCTTTCAGTGAATATGAAATGCCTCATTAAAGCAGCACACTTGAAAGCTTGCACAATTCAACGTGAGATCAAAATGCAGGTTGCCATCATGAAAGGGGAGATTTCATGTGCAAATTAAATAGAAGGTAAAACAGCTCAGTGATAGACTGTTGACCACATAATTAGCAGTTTCAACCCCTTTTTTCATAAATGCAACATTCTGTCATGCATATTCAAATATGCGCCCTGTGCTGCCATTTTAATTGGTTAAAGAGTTTCAACTGACAACAGAGACGAGAGGATGGGGGTGCTTTTCGGCAACGCTCTGGCCTCGCCTGAAAGAGCCGTCAGTCTGTCTGTCATGCAAAACATCTTTCGGGGTTTGTTTACCAGGCATGTAGCGGAGTGAGTACTCTCTGGCAGCTAATGTGACAGTTGCACTCTGGCTTTCAGTTCAGTGGACATGTTGTTTTGGAGAGAAAGCATGAGGATGGTACCCAACTTATCTGATTACCGATGATGTACATCACACATCCCCGACTGACTTCGCAGCGAGACAGCCAAGCGAGAAGGAAAGGATGTTGGATATCTGTAAACAAGACTTGACTGACGTGGAGGCAGACGATTTGTGAGGCTCAGCTGAAGATCCGTGCCACATGCATGCCACTGAACTGAAGGGTATCAGAGTAAAGGCAGGCATACAACACCTGATGAATAGCTTCATATGTACCTTTACGACACATTCCTGACTGCAGACTCAACCTTTGGATTTAATACAAAAGCAAATTTTTTGTTGCTCCCATCTTTCATGAGCTGTAATAAAAGAGGTAAGACTTCTATGACAGGTGTGTCATATCAAGATGCTGATTAAACAGCATGACTGGTCAAAACCAAGCGTCAACCTCCATGGCTGTGAAGTGTAGCCAATGCGGAAGTGCCAATAACTGCAGTTCCTCAAACAGATCCATGGGGGCTCCATAAGCTCCCATATAAAAATGCCCAACTTCAAAACAGAAGTAAACATGTTTACAGCCTGGTACAAAAAACAGTTTTGGTCTCTATAGCTAATTTCTCCATTAATGACAACTGCAATGACAGTCTGAATTGTTTAACTGACCCGTTCAATTTATATTAAGGCGTAAAGTTAAGCATAATTAACAGTGTGGCCACTTTGATTGGCAGGTGGGTGGCTTGTTTGAGCACGCAGGCTTTATTCAGCCAGCCTCAGCTCGACTGACGATCCACATCACATGTAAAAGTCTTATTAATACTCATTTAACATGTATTGTATGTCTATCACATATGTGCATGTACATTTGTTTCCATTCACACATTTTAATGCACATTTGGAATTTGTCCAAAAATACAAAACAACATCAGAAACGACAGTGGAACTTCCAGAAATTCTAAAAGATTGCTGAATTTATCATTGTAAGTTTTTCCAGTTAGCAGTTATTATTAAAAACTGTTCTTTACTGTAGATGTAGGATCAGCAAAACATTTTACCCATATGTGACTAAACATCTCAAAAAACGTGGGCCTGCTGCTGTACCAGGAACCACTCAGGCATTTGCTAAAATTTTGTAACCTAGCTGCAGGAATTTGCTTCTATTTAGACACAAGAGCATCAGTGAGGTCCAGCATTGATGGCTTAGCGGTCAGGGTTCCAGTTCATCCCAAACATGTTGAATGGGGTTAAGGTCAGGGCTCTGTGCAGCCCTGTCAAGTTCTTCCACACCAAACTGGGAAAATAATTTTGTGCACATTTCTGTTCACATATGTGTTATATACATATGATATGTTTGGATATATAGTACATCTACACCAAAAACACCACAATCTAAAACAGATAAATACCACATGACTCCAAAATCCCCGGTCCGTCCCCCTCTCTGACCCAGTGACAACTTCCAAATTTCCATTTAATATTCTCCATTAAAATTAGCACATATTGCCTAACTCTCAATAGTCCTAATAAGGCTAAATTGAAATAAGTTGAATCTGCACTTGTTCTGATGCTAAAAGTGTAATGAATATATTACTTTATAAACTGTATTTTGGGTAAAACTTTTTTACTGGCTCACTCACAGCCCTCTCTATGATTTGTAAAACCAAATGACAGAAGCACCATAAGCATTCAAGAACATGAAACATATGGAATGATATATGGCTTCTGTGTTTAACATGCAGTCAACATGCCACCTCATGTTCAGGTAAATAGCTGCTTATTTACCTGAATTCATCTGGGTTTCAATCATATGGCAGATGCATTTTCATATTACTAAGCATATGGTCAGCTCTCTTCACGTCTTTTACTGTAATAATTTCATCCATGGGTAGCTTGTAATTCTTTCGAGATTGTGTACTCTTATTTTTGTTATGGCCAAATAATGCCACAGGGACCTACGCTAACTGTAACCAGCCGTAATCTCAATTTGCAATGCATATGTTTTAGAAAAGAGCCCCACAGTTAGTACACAAAACCCCCCATGAGCATTGAGGCAGTGACTGCTGTGGCAGAGGTCCATTAATATGCATAGCTTTGCTAAAAGCTCCAAAGTGACCTACATGACAAGGTTCAGTATACACTCCAACTGTGTGCTACACTTGTGGGACTTAGCCGCACGTGTTACCTTAATTAGTGTCTTCATGCCACGGACCGCATTTTTCTGGAGAGGCTGTTGAACTTACCCACACACCTGTATGCTGGGATCACCGCGGGTCACCACGGTCACTTCGAATGCCTGGCCCTCGACAGCTTGGACACCTCTCCACAGCCAACGAAATGGTTGCCATTAGCCTGTAGTGGGTGGCTGCTAACATCCCCATTAGATGCACTTTAAACTCCTGCAGTGTGTCCCAGCCATCAGACAATGACACTCTAGCTCTTTCAGGTAATCCTTGAGGCCTTTCACTGACGGGATGTATCAATTAACAGATTTGTTTGCTTTCCTCTCATCCGATCTCATTTGCATATCAGTCGGCTGACACAGTGCTCAACTTCAAGAGTGCTGTACTTTTGTTTTGTTTTTCTTTATACAACAGGCAGCAGAGGGGCAAAAAATTAAAAATTACCATACATATTACAACTCAGCTGCTCTGTTGATCTAAAAGTATCCAACAGAAGTGGTTCGGAGCACAGAAACTTACAAGATGTTAGCAACCACTCCGGGCCCAAGCATTGTTGACACTCATTCCCGTTCAGTCTTCGTCAAAGGGGAACTTAGCATTTCCAATGCTAAAGGACAGCTGTTGCTGGCAGGGCTCTTTCTCACTGGCGGAGGCACCACTGTTTAGGGCGGTAATCTGTCAGGGTGGTGGCTTAGCCAATGTGCTCTACCCCTCGGTGGAAGCAGAAAAATGTGGCTCGGGGCTCTATGCATAGCAATGAGGCCAGACAGATGTAAAACTCCACTGTGGTTTTTACAGCCTCAGTGCTCTCTCTGTGTGTTTGCCTGGATCCTCCCCATAAACCTTTTGAACACATGCATTCCCATGATGCAACACTGCTGCAAGGACACATTTATGCTTTTTGAGTGGGGGCTTTTGCCGCGATCCAGAAAATTTGTATATTCCCTGACTGGGTTGCATTTGTGCAATCAGGACATCAGAATAATATCTTAGTGAAAACCAGGCAACCAAACTGTATTTTGTATTTTATTAATTCATATTTTAAGAAAAATATATATTTTTATATTATTTATACATATTTATATCTATATTTTAAGTCAGATATTATGTCTCCCTTAACATAGACAGCCTTACTTTGCAAAAGCAAATTTAATGCTAATTTTAAAACAACATTAAAATAAATGAATAAATACAATTATATTAAAGATTTGAAGACCTATTCATAAGCACTCACTCACAAAATGCAGGCAGACAAGAAGCACAACTATCCGCCTTTTTCAAGAGGCAAAATGGCTTATTTACATTCTACTAAGTTATGGTTAATGTCGTCAAACAAGCATCGCAGACAGAAGAAATATCCCAGAAATCTAAATCTTTGGTTGACAGGGGTTCCATTATCAGGCTGCAATAGAATGTTGCTTTATATTCCAATAGTTTTTAATGCACCGACTCTTTAAACACATATATAGCATTCAGGAACTTTTTGACTTTTAGTTGTGATTATTATTAATGCTTTCTAAACCTAGAATGGCATTTTACAGTCAAGGATAGTTATCATGGGATCTGCACTGACACTAACACTCCCACAGATAATTATCAGTACCACTTGCATACTGTTTTCATGATTAGGTGTCAAAGTTCAGTATTCATTAATGATTGTCACCACACATCATTTCCTGGCTGTACAATTTGTGGTTAGTTGGGAATCAGTATACTCAGGCGTTATAGATTTAGAAATGTCACTCAGAATGAATGAGCAGGGATTCGGGAACCAAATGTAAACACTGAGAGAGTATTTTTGTCACCACACATAAGGACGGAGGAAAATTAGCCAGGAAACAACGCTATAAATATGGAGCCTATCCGGCTGCTTAATTTAACTAAATATGCTAAGGTCTTCTTAATTATTACCACAGCAATTTCCATCACTACTGCTGCTGGTTTAACTTCCACATCCTGCAAATCAGTAAATTGCACAACTTTTCTTATTATACCCAAGCCACCAACTATAGTGATTTCTATAATTAACATGTATGTTTTTCTAATCAGACAGAATTTCTTAAACAACAACAGACAAAAAGCCTTATGGCTGCATATTCTCATATTCCTTCTGCCTCAGCAGCTTTCATTTGATCTTGCATGCAGTGTCCTCTATTCAGACAGAAAAGCTCTTTCCCCTCACCTCAGCTGGCTCTAGTTCATATCTATGAATAACTTGCAAATGTTTGACTTTAATTGTATGGTGTATAAATACAGGGAGGCATTTAACTTTCATGAGATATTTGAATTTCTCCATTATATTTCTAAGCAGGTTTATTTTTTTTCCAACTAAAATGCTGGTGTCACCCTGCTTTTTAAATCACCCTCACAGGTAATTATGGTATCATATGTCCCCTCCCTCTTAAAGCCTTCATTAAACAGCAGTTAAGATACAGCATCCTTCAAAAACGCAATCTTGTCTCCTACAAAAAACATGAATATTCTAATTATTTTGACCAAATGTGTTAAAAAATGACAGTTGTTTGTATTATATTCACTGGCAAATCATACAGAAATTGGAGATGTGATTCTGTGCTGTTATGACAGTGAAATAATAGATTACAAAAAGTATTAAATAAATGGTTTGTTCAGTCATGAAACTCTAGTTTGGTTGCAGTTGAGGGGAGTGATCCTAAATGAAACAAACACAAAAACATAACAGCTTTCATGTAGTTGTGTAGAGAAACAAATATAACAGGAGGTGAGACGACACCCCTGAAAAACCATTTCAGTTGATACATGAACAGAACCTATTAGAAACAGCACAAAATGAAGACAGACTAAAGTGTGACAATGTGAATCATAGGGGCATATAAAGCAGCCTCTCAGCCAAATGCTAATGATAAATGAGGCACATGGGCACGTGCACTTGTCATCTGCAATCAAATTTGCTTCTCCAGTTTGAAAACTTTAAAAAGCATTCTAATATGACATGATTCCCTCTGTGTGAGGTCAAGTTTTTGATCTTCAAACTAACAAGCAGGCGGTGTCAACTGTGCAATGTAGAGGGGCTTTAAGAAAACTTTAGATCCCAACATGTAAAACTGATTTAGTGTGTTATGTGTTCAAAGAACCTTAAGATGCATACTGAGTCCCTCTGGATTTTGGCCGAATCCCCAGTGAACTCCTAGTTTTTATGGTGTAAGTCACACGTGGTATGTTTTCATGCCTCTTATCAACACTTCAGATTAGCAGGCCTGCAGTTCACACATTTTAGTTCTCGGCCTGTTAGGATCCTCAGAAACATGGTCCTTTGGACATGGTCACACTGCCAACAGATGGTGAGAGCATCTTAAGGCTTAGCGGAACGAGACAGACAACAGATAGCTCAGTTCTTTGGTTAGAGACCCTTCCCCATCAACAGAAAGTCTTCAAGACGGTGACATGAAATGTATGCTCCCCTGAGGCATAATTAATGTTTTTAAACTTATGTGACCACTCGGGGATGTCGTGGAGACGAAACTTTCAACAGTAACTAAAGCATACTGAGACATATGAAGGCAGGCTTAGTGACAGTCAGGTCAACAAGGGTTAAGACAACACTTGGAGGTATGATGGTGATGAAGAGGATATATTATAAAAATATAAAAATGCCTTATCCTACTGTACTGTTGTCCCTGAAGCTGCTTCTGTAAGAAGATTCTAATTACTATTGGTTTTAAGAAATAAGATTATATGTTTGTTTATATACGACTATGAGGAAACCTGGTTATGAATGTATCTGTAATATTCCCTACAATATCTACTCGTGGCAAAGATTTTTTTGGTTATGTTTAAGTAACTCAAAGCACTTGGTTATAGTTAAAAATTTAGTGTTCATTAACAAAGACAGACAATTCACAGTGGAATCTCCCAGTGTTGTACAGTACAACTCATCTGACATGCTTGACAAACACAAGAATGTATTTCCTCATTTCTCTTATGGGCTGATCACCAGGAAACATTTTAATACTCATACACGCAGAACAATAAAGTCAATTGACTCCAATTAAGAGTCACTAAAGTAAAAGGATGAAGTTATGTTTACCTTAAGAAAGAGATAAGGGCAGTACAATAAATGACAAGAGAGGACAATATGAAAAATTAGGTAGGGGGGAGGCCACTAAGTTACTGGTATGAATAACTGTGGATGCGGGGAAGGACCCATTGAGAATTCCTACAGGGTTCAGAATTTTGTGCTACGCCCCTAGATACCAGTCTGTTCTCTTTTGGTCTTAGAGCACACAGACTACGTTTCCTATCCATGTCCTGATCATAAACACTCCGCAGCTGAATAAGGCTTGCGTACAAGGGGAGCTAGTTGGAGACAAGCGTCTCCTTTAGTCGTAGAGACTCACAATATGTCTAATGAGGCATCAGGATGAAGTAGTTTGTTGTCTCGTATAACCAGATGGATGTAGGCTGTGATTAAAACCAATTAACTCTCCCCCAGATCTAAATAACTTTTCTGTCATTAATGCACATATTTTACACCTCATTAGAGGCACGGTGATTGGAGGTAGAAAAAAATAGAAAAGAAAGGAGAGGGGGGAAAAAGAGAGACTCATTTGCATTTTAGATTCACAATATGCTTAGGATGGGAAAACAGGATAGGCATGCAGGGAGGAGAGAGAAAGGGAGATGATGGAAAGTGGCTTAAAACACTCCAGGCCACATCTGTGTGTGCTGAACAAGCTTCAGGAGGTGACACATGACTTCTTCTAATTAACTGTAAGATTTTTTTTTTTTTTTGGGTTGTTGTAATGGGAATGACCGTCGCAATCATTCCCCTGTCCCCCTCCTTCACTGAAATGTGCATCGTGGGGTGAAACGGGCAAGATGTTAACTAATTTTATTTTTAATCTTCCCTTTTGCCGCCGAGCGTGTCGTACGGGCATCGCGTCTTCTGAAATTTCCTCGCCTCTTTCATGGAAACATATTGGGGCAGAATTCGCCAGCTGTCGGCCTCCTCTCCCTTCTGCTGCCATTATCCTCAGGCCCCACCCCGCCTTATGGCCGGCCAGCCTGCCAGGAACGGGGCCCGTCCAAAATCAAAAGGTGGCTCTTTTCAATTCAGGCCATCGTCACACGTCCTCAAACCGTAACCCCCCTCCACCCCACCATCCCTCGTCCCTCACCCTTCACCCCCTACCCATCCAACACCCGTGCATGCAGCCTAGATGCTTCAGAAACACGCAATCCATGTTTGTTGCCACAATGCATATCATACACAAGGCAGGGCTTTGGCTCTCGAACTCGTGATAGTGCCTCTCATGTGACCATATGCCAACCCATTCCACCCCCTCATCCCCATCTCCCCTCCTCCTCTTAGTACTAGTATACCAACCTCATCATGCCCTCCACACGTCTGTCTCTGCATCAGGATGCACACATGCTTCATAGAAACAAGTTCAACACCCTCCAGCTTCCATTTCCACCTCTGTTGGTATGTTCAGTCTATTTCACACAAATCAGGACCTTCTACACTACAAACCCAGATCGATGAATAGGGTTCAGTAAAAACATGCTGTTTTCACTGTTTTCTTAATCACCATCACAACATCAACATTATCTTATACAAAAACATACATAGACAAGGGAAACAAGTAAGGGAGAATAAAATAAAAAGATAATATACACTACTTGTATATACACATTTATACATGGAAATGCTGCAAGTTCATTTTTTAACTTAATTAACTTCATGTGATGCAAATATTCGCCCTAACATAAAATAGCCACCCTCTTTACGTCCATCCTGTGGACTTGTTACATGAAAAAATGTAAAATCTGCTTAACACTTCCCATAAATCTGTAATCCAAATCCTCTACTTTGAAGTTAAATTGATAGATATGACTGCTCATGATAAGTTCTAAAAAGTTCTAAAAAAAAATATGGAAATAAAGAAAAAAATGCATGACATTTTTGTTTAATATAATTTTTCACACCAACTAAAGTAACAAAACAAAAAATAAATAAACAGCAACAATAAATAAATAAAACAAGTGCCCATTACAAATGTACCAATGTACCTTTATGTTACTTTCATTGATTTCTGTTGATCGGTGAATCTATAAATAAACTTCAGCACTATTCTGAATTTGCTGTTGGCCTTTAGATGTCCGTTGTTCATCATTATTATTATGGTATCGCTGCTGCAATGGACTGTCGTTAATATCTCCCCCACATTAAGTGAGTCTGTCTCCTGTGAAGCTCGTCCAGTGGATTATGTAAGGCTGAGTTACTTCCTCTGCCCTCAGGCTCTGTGTCATATGCTGCTTTAGGACCTGGGGGACCGAGGGGCCCATCCCTGTTGTTCTCTAATGGAATCCAGCTTCCACAGAGATCTCCGAGACGTCTGTATGAAATGTTATCGCTCGTCACGATCAGGCCTTGTCTTGAATCCTAAAAAGCCTTGTCAGAATGACATAAGGAGAGCGTGGTTTTGTGTGAGTGGGCTCATGGTTGACAAAATGGGGTTTGAGGTCTCTGAGGTGAGTCCTGGTTGTCCCCAGGAAACAGAGGAGTATTTCAGTGTACCTCACTAGATAATGTATTGAGATGTGACTACACTTGTAACTGGGGGTTTCTGTTTGGGTCCAAACCATCCAAAAACTTTGTGGACTCATTGTCCGATTGCAACCAAACCACAAACCTGTGAATTTGGTATGTACTGTATGTGTCTTAAATATATATTCTTATATAGATGTTTTGTTTTTAGTATTTACAGCATAATTTATTATTAAGTATTTCCAGGAAGTTATACCACTGACCTTTGCACTCTTTTACTGCTTTCAGATATGATGTCTTTTCTGGAAGTGGACTCACTAGAGGAAATCCTAACGTCAGACAATGTTAGAGTTTCAGCTATCATCTGACTATAACAAGTTTGTTTTGTCCTCAATGCACAACCTGTCCTGTAGTTTCACTGCAGGCTGCAGCCTGTTATCTGCCCCTGTGGTTGTTTTGCTTTCGCCTGTATGATCACTGAACGTCAGTGCAAAATATTAATTTTGTTTGTTTCTTCTTCTTTTCTTTTGTAGATCAATAAAACAAAATAGATCATAGTGCACTAGGAACACTGCAATGCAAAATTTTTATTGACAGAAAGTACTAAAACAACATGAAACAACAAAACTGTAGCTGTTTTGCAGATGAATCTCAGCCTTAGGCCTGTTTTACCAATAAACCCAGTGTGACACAAAAATGTAAATCCATATCACAGATGTTCAAAGTTGAGGCTGTTTTTTTTTAAACAATTTTACCTCTGAACAAACTCCAGAAAGAGACACATAAAACATTTGCTCTAAACATGTTGAGAGATTTTGTTTCAGTTAGAGGTTAGTTATTTGTTGACTTATTTGCTGCAGCCTGGGTTCCTCTCTCTCAAGGCCAGCTATCTAGCGTGGTTGGAACGAGGGAACATGGCTGGCATTTCCTCATTAGGATATTTGTTAGCCTCATTTTGGTGCTGTCACAGCCAATCTCCGTTACATCTCTCCACCTCCATCGTTTCAGAGAGGGAGAAAGATATGGGGTATGAGAATCCATCCGAATATCTCAATAAATACTTTCTCCTCTATTCAAGGGCTCAGGGCTCATTAGTGGAATGAGGAGATTGTAAAGAGGCTCAGGTGGTTTGGATAGATGGAGACAGTGTGAAGACATTTTTATATGCGAGAAAATATGACTTCAACTAATACGACTGTTTACTGACATTACTGATGTAAATTAAGTGTTTACAGCATCCGTAAACATTAAAAATTTGATCTTGGTGTTGTTTAGTGTTAGTTATTGTAATAAGAGAGCTGCTGCGGAAGTGATGGTATTTTGGGTGCAGACCAATTATCTTAGATGATGAATTATACCTGGAAGACAATCCTAGCTAACGAATCAAAATAAAATAAAGTCTATAAATAAAAACAGTATTTACAGTAGGACTTAAAATAGTATGTTTAAAAACAAGTATAACAATTTAACAAATCTATAATAACATATTTAAGCGGACACTAATAATTTCAGGTCTGTGTCTGGGTCAGTCTGTCAGCCAGTCAAGTATGCATGTTTGTGTGTATGTCAGTAAACTAATGTTATGCTCAGACTTTCTTTATTTATTTATTTATTTTGCTTGTGTACCGGCGTTAATTCGGTCTAACGAAAGCGCTCATTAGTTCTAATAAATCCTGTGACTTTGCCTTGTTCCACTGGAGCCTGACCTTTCTCCGTGCACTGCCCGTAAAATCTCCTGCTAGGATTTTCACTGTTTGATGCCTCCGTTAATTGGGCATGATTTGAGCTTTTTCTTCTGCTTTTGTCGCCGGTCGAATTCAGCATGGAGCTAATGGCAAATGTCACTGTGAATTGGCTGCTACATTAGCTGGGAGAGCGCGTACGTTTTTTTTGTTTGTTTGTTTTTTCCCAGACGATGTATGTACATCACTAAAACGGACCTTCGGAAGGCCATCCTCCTCATTAATGGGGGACTTCCTTGAAAGCGAGCTACGCAACAGTTGTGGGCATCATGTGGAATCATCAGAAACAACAGGATTATTTCAACCCCACTACCTCTCGTCATTAGCCTGTGTCCTCCACATCTTAAACGCCACTAATGAACAACAGCGATCCGCGGTGCAAAAAATCACCCAGGCAAAGATTAGAACGCAACAGGACGATCAGATCTAATTAAGCTTGTACACCTCAAACAGCATGGCATTTGGCTAAAAGGTCAAGAGAAATCCCCAGCCTTAATCTGCCGAACCTGTGCCTCCTAGCCCTCTTGGATATCGGGTAATAGCAGCCAGCAAGAAATTAAACTGAAACTTAACCCCTGAAAGAGAAAAGTTAAACTTTGCTTTCATTGAGGAAGCAGCTAATGTTTGACTTCATGACAAATGATCTTGAGCGATTGATTTGTTTAAGGGGTAGTGTTGTGTGTAAAGTTGTTTGGTGCTTTATTACAATCTAATCAAGTGTGTTGTAGACTAGCATTTCCAAAATAAATGTATGATACACACTTGAAAGCATGAGACACTTAAACTCCTCAGTAGAAGCAGTAATTATTTCTCCACATTTGCAGAGACTCTTGTCCTCAGAGACACACTGCAGACTTCTAATTTTGTTCGTCAGCTCAGCCAAATAATGTGCTTTTGTCCTTATCTGTATACTTCCTCAAATTGAATTTTGTTAACAAACATGAAAAATAGCATGCATCAGATTGCAGTCATTCGGTCACACTCACCCTTGAGACTGTGTCCTCTCAGCTGATATTGCCTTCCATCCCAGCGGATCTATTTGGAGATTGAGGATAGGGATGGGCCATTTTCAAAATGCTATATTCACCCATCATGTGCTAAAAACATAGTCTGTCATAAAACTGATTATATTTTTTGCTGTTAATGTGCATTGTGGGGGAAAAAAAGGATGGCAGCCAGTGAGATGGAGGGGATGAGGGGGGAATGATAGGGAAAACCTTGATTAAAGTTAGATGCATGCGCCTCTATGAATCAGAAAATATAAATCAAGCGTCAACGTAGCAGTGTGGATCTCGGCAGGCGGTGAGTAAACAGCCCATTAGATTTTACTGAGCATCATCACGCTCCAAAGTCCCTCTTCTCTTTTTGTAAAAGCTTTCTTTTCAGCAACTCCTGATTCCTTAATGCTTCACCAAACTGGCTTTCTGCTTGACTTCTATAAATATGTGCCACTAAATATGTTGCGTTATACATCCTCGTGTTTCCTCGGGGAGAGAAAAAATGTGTTTGTCGGCATGGTAAATAACTGCAGTCTGACAGACTGTGCCGTGACTGAGTCCCCCTCTGTGTTGGGTGTCTCTTTCGTGCCTTGTCTTCTTTAACATGATTCACCAGAGCAATAATTGGGCACTTATGCTCCGGTTTCTGCTTTTGCCCACATCATCATCACGAATGGACTTTGTTGTAACCCCTGCACATCGGGCAGTAGGGCAGCAAACGTTTTCATTTCAACCACAGCAGCAGCTGGACGATAGCAGATGCACTTCTCCAAAAAGAGAAGCAAGCGTAAGACGTGTGGCAGAAATCTGGGGGAATGGGGCGAGAATGCGTCGTCAGGGCCCAGTTCATCTCTGCTGCTTGTCTTGTCTCGTCGAGCGTATGTGTCGTCCTCCCTGCTTCTTACAGGCAGCAGCTGAGCCAGTCGCAGTGGGGTCTGTACTCTCCCCACTCCACTCAGCCTGGCGTCCGCCGGCTCGGGGGCTGACATTTCCAGAGGTGCTAAGTCACTCAGCATCTTGTTACTCCCTCTGACAAGTCAGACTGCATCATAGCGAGCGCCAGCAGACTTGAGCCGGGGCCAGGAGGAGAGGCCTCTTTCACACAAGTCACTGATCTTCCCTGCTGGAGGTGCCGAGATCTCTAGGTGTTTACAGAAGATCGGGCGAGGTGTCAATCACGCTTTTGGCCCGGCACGCTACCCCTGGTGCCAGTCAGGTGTGAGGAGTGGTGCGAGGTCGAGGCGGGGGATTGGTTGATGGAGGGGAAGGGCATCGCAGTGACAGCTCTGTGGTGTCAGCGGTCAGATTGCCCAAAACCAAACTTCATGGTTGATTTTCTTGGGTGCAGTGGTCGAGAGTGACACAAGTTCCCCACCCGGAGGTAAAAATAGAAGCTTGATTCACTTGTCATTTTGTACCGAGTGCAGTCGCAACACACCATGAAGGAGTCCGGGATCATCTGCTCATTCGGCCTGTCAGCCGGAGAGTTATTGGAAGGTTTAGAGAAAAGGTCACTCGTCTGCTGAACTGACTGTTCACTCTTTTAGTGAAGGAGAGATGTACAGAGGAGTCCAGTCATTACTGCAAGCTGCTGCTGCTGCACTACAGCTGCAGTTGCAACTAAAGAAAAGCTATTTGGGTTTTATCAGCTATTAGATATTATGCAGAATAGATGTCAGATGCACAAATCCAATTCTTAAGTATTAGACTGAATTCTTGTGCAGATGTATTAAACATTGACAAATACTGCCTCAGTCTAGTCCATTACAAAAAAAAAAAAACAATTAAATCCCCCCCATTTATACCTTTTACTGCCTTTATCACAAGCTTAATTCATCTCAGCCTTTTAGACAGTCCAACTGATATAATCCACTCTCCTCGTCAGAAACAACTGTTTGAACAAAGTAGCGCAACAGATGTAATTTGATGGCTCCATTTTTAATTCCTTTGAAGTCACTCAGACGACGAGGGGAGGCAGAGAAGCACTGTTCTATTATGTATGTGTTGCCATTACCCAGTGAAGAGCTCGGCCTGACAAGGTGGCGTATCCCATCATGAATTAATCACCCTGCGCTATTCATCAGAGGTGACTTTGAAATTTTGAACATCACCAGTTTTAAAACTGCCGGACTGATTTTTTGAGGGCATAATTATTTCATTTTCAGGTTGACACAGTGCATTGTCACCCATGCCTTGGCATCCATTTGCCAATATGTACCTCTGATGGCTTCAATACTCTGCACACAAAGATTAACAAGAGGAAAATGACTGTTAAAGGAGAAGAAAGACAAATAAAAAGGTTCATTTTCAGTCTCTGCTGAGTTCATAGAGTGGATTCCAAGTGTTTAACTCTCAGTTCGATAATGTTAGCCCTCCTTTCAGATTACTTTATACCAGTGTTCCCTTTACTGAAAGCTATCGCTTCACAGGACAAGCAAGGCCTGCCTGATAAGCCTCACTCTCAAATTAATCTCTTGGAAAAGAGGAATATTTGGCTATCAGCTCTAATTGTAACATGTTCTGCAAGGCTGATATTAATGCATGTGGTGTCGACTACTAATTGAGACGGTGGAGACAAAGGGAGCATACACAATAAAAAGAATTACAATGAGAAAGAAGGGAGAGAATTTCAGACAAAGACAAAGTCTCCAGAAGGAGATGTTAAAAATAAAACAGTTGGTGATAAATGTGCACAGAAGCAGGGAATTTCAGGTAGAGCATGAAAGACAGGACAAACACTGGCTGTGACACTATATGTGAAGGAATGTACAAGTTTTTGTGAAGCTTTTCAAAGATTAGGTTAGAATATTGACACCAAAGTTATTGGACTGCTCCAGATGCCCCTGAGAGTGCAACACTTTAGCAAAAAGTACTTTGCTTCTGCCATGTATATCTTATTACTGGTTTTATTATTATTATAAATTTGAAATGTTTGAACCTACTTTTACTTTACTTTTAGTATGATATGTTCACATGTTGTTAGTGTTCTTAGACTGGTTTGCTTTACCCACATTTTTTATAACCTATAACATATTTATCACCTGTGAGAAAATGCTGGTGCTGGCCATTTAACATGCTAATGTTAGCATGCCAAAGTATTTGCATTATGCTTTATGTCCCTCAACATATGGAATGCAAAAACCTACTACTACAACAATTGACAGTATAAATAATGGACAGCGTATGTATGGCTCTGGCTGCCGCCATTGGTCACGCCTCTTCCTTCCAGCTAATCTAAAAAACGCTAACGACGTGGATCGTCGATGGCCCAGAAGTGGGCTGAATGGCGTCTGTAATCGCACGCACCTGGGCTACGCTGTTAATTATGCATAGCTTTAAGCCTTAAAATAATTTAAACGGGTGAGTTATATAGAAATTCAGACTCTATGCAGTCACCAAAACTGTTTTTTTTTTTTTGTACCAGGTTTTAAACATGTTTATTTCTGCTGTGAAGTTGGACATTTTGGCTTGTAGATATTGACTCGTTCTGTAGTCAGCCTCAAGTGGCCATTTGATGAACTGCAGTTTTTGGCACTTCACCATTGGCTTCACTTCACAGCCACAGAGGTTGCCACAGTGCATGCTAAATTGTTAGTATGGAGCTTTTAAGAGTGTGGTCAAACTAAATGTGTCAAAATTAAACTTTTTAAAACTCAAGGCACCGCAACAACACCTCTGAGCATTTAGATTACTAAGCAACAGCATGGATGAAGTAACTTATTTGCATATTGGGTGTTAGCATAACACTGCTACACAGCATGCTAAAGTATTTACATGCATCTTTTTTTGGTATTAGCTCATTGACTACTGTCAGTCAATAATATTCTATAATATTCTGTGGGGAGCATACCTCTCAGGAAAGTATCAGCAAGCAGACTATTGTCAACATAGTGCTGTAGCTATCTGAGTGTTTGCATGGGGCACCTGTGTGAACAGTTTAGTGGGGACACATGGACGATTTTGTTGCCCATGTTCTCAATTAAGAGCTAAGTTGGCTCATGGAATAATTACTTAAAAAGCGGCCTGTGGTCTCCTTTCTCTTCTTTGTCTCTCGATGTTTGTACTTTTTCTGTATCTCTGTCCTTTTCTTACCTCTCTCTCTCTCTGTCTCTCTCTCTCTCTCTCTCTCTCTCTCTCTCAGAGACTGAGAGGTTCAGTTTGGGGAGAGGATGTGGGGAACAGCTGGGCCCCATCACTTCTCATTGTGGGCCTGGGAGAGACGTAGCTGACAGAGTGATGCACAGAGCCTGTCCTTGCTAATGACTGCGCCATTCTCCATCATTATCACCATCATTAGGAAATTAGGGGGACAGAAGGTATTTACTGTAAACCTGCCACCTCCCAAGGAGAGATAAATAGAAACTGATAAATGCGATCGTGTGACGCTGCCTGTCTATTAACCTTCCCATTTTCCAGCTCCAGCATATGCACATTTAACAATCATTAATATTCTCTAATTGGGCCAGATTTTAGTGAGGAAAATACACTTGAAGAAGAAGGACTCTGTGTTTGTAGCACTTCTGAATACAGTTCTGTGTTACTGGTGTAGAACCCACAACTTACAGTCAGATCTTGAAAGATGCTGCTCTCAAACTGTGAACCGTGATTTATGTTGCAAAGAATAAAATAGCATTGCAATGTTTTTGCTCCTCCTAAACAAATTTGATCCTTTGTCTCCCATGTCTTTTTATGCTTATTTTATTCATTCTAATTATACAGTGAAGATCAGGAAATATACACAATAACGTTGTTCGTTATTGCATTAAGTACTCTGTTTATTCCAAAGTGAGATGTAGTTCGCAGGGAGACATCGTAGTTCTGTGTTATATTTTACTAATTTAGCTCCACTGTGTGACAGACTATATGCTAATTTACATATTGCTAACTGCTTGGCAGCACTGCAAAGGCTGATTGTTCAGTGTTTGACTATGTTACAGCTGGATAACAGCAGGTCAGGACTGCTGTCAAGGGCACACACACAAAAAATATACATGTACCCAGTTCTTGTCAGTCTTAGGTGAAGATTGGCTTGCTCAGCATATGCTTAAACTATGTATGTTCTATGTGGATGCTTATTGTACGAAGCACATACACATTGATACAAAGACAAAGAATTAGCTGAGGGCAAGGACACTGTCGATTGTAGGATAAAGTAAGCCATCAAAATGGTTTAGCTTTTACAGATCCACAGTGACGAGTAACCTTGTTCCTCTGTTTTACTGCATCTACCCTGTTTTAACACCAATTTTTATTATTTTTCTTTTGTTTCAAGCCTCATTCAGTTTCCTCCCCTGGTTTTGCTTTCACTTTCTTTCTCTGTCTTTCTTCCTTAACTATTACATGATCATCTAAATACAGTTTAGGGGATCAACCAAATATAGCAAAGATATATTGTCCGACCTTGGGGAACACTGGTTTAGTGAATTCAGTATATAAATGATGATTCTGTGACTTTCACCTTCCTTACCATTGCCTGCACGTGGATATTTTTCAGTGTGATCTGAAAAGGTTCAGAGCCGTCACCACAATGAATGCAGACGTTACCACTGAGTGGACTTTATTAGGCATTAAATGGGCACAGCTACCATTCCCAGTGATTCATAAGTCATCCAAACGAGAACGTTTTCAGCTTGGGTGTACTGCATTTATGTGAAGTACGATTGCATTGTGTTTATGGTTTGCATCAACACCAGAAAGTGATTTTGGGCCCCCCATCTGACAGACATCTATCACATGTTCATTAACTGGCTGTACGATGATCTGGGAGTGTGTGAGTAGGTTGACGAGGGACAAAAAAACATCCTCCTCAAATCACTGACAAGGCCTTAGTAGATGGCGTCAATGCAGCTGATGAAATTAGATAACACAAGTGTAATTTTATAATGAAAAACAAAAACGCTGATGTGCATTTGATGCAGCAATTAGGGGGGTTCCTAATGATGATAATTTGAGTTTTAATTCTGAACCCACTAGTGACTGGCAGAGTCTATCAATTACTGCATTAAAACAGGCCCCAGCTGCAGCAGCCACGGCAGCCGCCTCCCAAATTGTCGTCTAAACTGCTGTCGTCTCCGCTCCCATCGCTCGCCGCCGTAATTGCAGTTTAACCAGTTCATCATAATCACACAACAGTTTCTCCTCCCAGTAGAACGAGGATGTGATTTTCACTTTAGAGTGTGTGCCATGAAGTGAGTTTGTGTGTACAGATGGCTGTTTCGAGACATATACGGATAGGTGTGTGTGTGTGGTTGTAAGTGTGTTTTACACACTAACACTGTATTTTATCTAAGTGGTTATAGTTAAACTCAATTAAGTCATGGTTGTATTTACTATTTCATTTTTTAATTCCCTGATTGTACCCAATCTTGGTTCTTCTAGAGTAATTGCAATTTAACCAGTTCATCTCTGTCACTATTTAATTCTTACGACTGATGAAAACATGTCCATCATGAGTTTCAACAAATACCATTGTACAAAGCAGTAAACTTACACCACACTCACTACCATTCCCCACCCTGTAGCCTCAAAATAAAATAAAGAACATGGGATGTTACAGAGAAAGGCTGAACTGAAATCTTAAACAGGTAAATATGTAATGCCTAATGATGATGCGTACAGGACAGAGGCCAAATTAGAGGAAGAGAAGAGAATAAAAGACGACTTTAAAGTTTTGTTTTAATGATATGCTTGATATTCCTCAACACAGAAAGACAGACTTCTCGTTCATTATTTTACAATACTATAGATCTATGCCCTGTCCTGTTATAACTGGCACTTTTAGTCATTCCAGCTGAGAAATCCTGTTTCTGAAATGACGGATGTCTCAAAATACCAAAGTATCCATGAGACTCAGCTGCAGTTGTTACAAAAAGCAGCCAGTTAGAGGGGTGAATCAGGGCCTGAGCAAATTCATAATGCTTTGCATCACATAAAACATAGCTGCTGAATTCATCCAAAACTTTCTAAGGATCCGAGCAGCTTTGATAAACAAACAGTGCTCTTTAAAGACATAATACACTTCTTAATTTTGATTCTTATTTTTATTATAATTATCATTAGTCATCTAACTGCATCTGTGGAGAGAATGAATGGGACTTTTATGTCCAGTAGCATCTGATATAACTGCTTCCACCTCATAACTCTATTTAAATGAGGTAAACTGAGTGGAGGTTGCCTTAAATGCTGCAAATTGACCTGACTGTAGTGATCATTTAGTGTAGCTGTGATGCATTTATTAGAGTCTGTAAAAAATCTATTTTTAAACGAATATGCACGTAATCATCAGTGTATACATAGAGAAAATATTAAAATCTAAAAATAGGGTCTCTGTATCTCCTCTCATCTCTCCTCCCTTGTCTAATTTTTCTCTTTGAAAGAGCAGAAGCAAATTTCAAGGTAGAACAACTCAAGCGTGTTTTTCTGCATCTCAGCCACATGCCACTTAGCATGATCAGCATTTCCACCGCCAGCTGCAGGCTGGAAGACAAACAGGGCGAGTGTGTCACACCGGATACAGACCAAGGCGAGCGTGAGCGTGCACTCCTCACTTATTGGCCGCTTGTAGTGTTGGTGATCTGTAAGATGAAGCTCATTCTGCTGTTTCAGGCATCGTAAATCGCTGTGGATAGAAGCATCAGCTGAATGCCTACAGTGCCAAAATGCTTCTGTTCGGCTGAGAGGGAAAATAACCATGAAGTCTAGCCACTGTGCACACTACAGTAGCAATTTTACTGATGAGAAACAAAGGGATGAGAAAGCTATAAAGAATTTTATACTCTATTCTATTATATATATTTTCTGTGACATGTCCGTCAGACGTGGGATCAAAGGAACCACATGGAATATTTAGGAGATCCTAAGAGATTGTTCGACAGTACTGCTTGTATTTTATTATTTTGAGACTTTCTGTAAATGGTACTATTGCTCAGAAGACAGTCAATCTATAGTGGCCTCCATTCCGCATTTCACATTTTGAAATATGGAAGGAAACAGGCTAGATCATTTTATGGCACAAAACAGATGGAGGGTGCTTTTCTTCCAAAGTCTTTCAAAATGTGCAGGACTCTATTATGGGTTGATTCCTCCCCCAAGGGCTAAGCTAACAAGATACAACATGTAAACACGACAATTATGTGCCTTAAAGCTAACATGCTCCTTTACCTGCTAATCGTTGGTGTACAGTGTTTAATTTACTCAAATTCCCAAAAATAGTGACCGCATTTCACATAATTCATCTATCTGTATCTATCTGTTTTTACAATGCCTTTATTGCAGCAACTAGCAACTAACCTTTATTTAAGCAGCCATTATTTGAAACTTCAACATTATTTGAACTTTGGCTTATTTTTTTAAAAACTGACAGCAATTCTATTTAAAGATGCACATGCAAAATATAAATAAGACAGCTTTGGAGTTCTTGTAATATCACTTTTACCTCAAGAGGAGATAGTGAATCAGTGTGGTATTTAGTCTACCCTCAGTCCAACATGAGGACAGAGAAGTAGAGAACTGGATGGACTGGAGGAAGAGCTGCTGCAAGAGTAGCAATTACGTGCTATAAGTGTGTCAGTTACTTAATTCCAGCCATCGGTTGCACCTGACCATTAACTAAGTTAGCATTTTCCTGATCTATGTGAACTCTGTTTAGAAAACCATCATTTTAAATGTTTACTTGTGGTCTAAGTATGAATTCAGACTTCGCCATCATGATGTAGTTATTTCGGCATCCTTTTGATCTGTTTATTGCAATCAAATCACAGCTGTAAACATCTGTTTATTTTGAGTTCATACTGCTGTAATATTAGTAGGGTTCAGAGATTGCTACTTGAGACACACACACCATCTTAACTCTTCACTTATTGAGTCATTAGTCCTACATAATCACCCCTTAAATGACACATGACACATCCAAACATCTCCCTCACTCCAGCAGACCCATGACGCTCAATCAGCGATGTAACACTCACGTCCAAATATTTCCAGAAGAGCAGACGAAGAAAGAAGTCGGGAGGCTGGATCAGCTGGCCTGTGATCTCCTGTGCGAGCCAAGCTGTCTGATTGGCTGGAGGGCTGGAGGGCCATCTTGCCTCCCTGGCAGGCAAGTGGCTCAAGCAGTTTGGTTGAGGAGGTGTGTGTGCGTGTGTGTGTGTGTGTACGGGGGCGAGAGGGGGGTAAGAACTTGGAAAAGCAGAGGGTGAAAATGTGTGGGTGTTGGAGTGTTGGGAGGGAAGGGTTTTATGACTGAGAACTGTGAAGATGAGGAAGAGGTGGCTTTTCAGTATGTGTGTATTTGCATGTGTGTATTGTAGCATATGTGTGTTTGACTGTACATGTGTGTGTATGCAAAAAAGGAATCTGCAGGTCCAAACAAAGGCATGAAAAATAATTAAAAATGTCTTTTTTCATGTTGTAATGATGATGTTTCTTTGAGCAGTATGTCTTCTTTTAAATGAGTGCAGAATGGGTTACAAGTACAATCTGCTTACTATAAAGTTGAATCTTTCATTTTCCTTGTTACTTTGGATATTTATAGTTGTGCAACTGATAGCTCCTCATGTTTTTTTTTGTTTTTTCAGGTATTTTTGACTTTAAAGTTGGCCTGCAAAGTCCAGAGAAGATTTCTATAAAAGCCTCAAAGGCCCTGAACTTTTTGATGCCTCAGTGTACAAATGACCACAGGTATGTGCATTTAAGTTTATTTTGATTTACCGCTTCCTTAGGATAAACACTAGAAGCAAGACATTACACACAGCGCAACACCTGCAACCAGAGACACACACACTTATACTCTCCGTGTGTGTGTGTATGAGTATGTATGTGAATGTGTGTGGGTGCGTCTGACTGTATGTGACTGTGATCACTTTGAATGAGACTGAGGACCCCAGGAAGAATAGTCCTCATTTCAATGAAGACTAATGGGGATCCAAAAGATACAATAAACAATAAACAATAAACTGATTAAACGTAAGAAACTAAATTGTCATTGCTCAGTTATGATTCTGCAGGTAGCAGAAGTAATAAAACCAGAAAATATACTGTAATTCTTCCATCCTTAATTATCATAAAACTAAAGTTTAAAAGTCTCTTTCGGTATAAAAACAAAAACTATGAGATTTTGTGTTATATATTTATGTCTACACCTGCTTATTTGCTTACTTACTTTGGTCTTAAGTATTTGGACAGAGATTTGCTCCTGTTCAGCCACAAGAGCTTTAGCAAGGTCCAACACTGATGTTAGGTGGTAATTGCCATGTTGAAACAGAGAAGGGACAAACACTAAAAAGTTGGAAGCACACTAATATTGTATGCCATAGCATTAAGATTTCTCTTCTTTGGAACTGAGGCATCCAAACGCTAAAAGACAGGGCTGTGTTTCTATTGTAGCCCATTGCATCTCTTTTTGTGACTTATATTACATCAGAATTTAAAGCCAAATGTAAAATTGCATCGGATGAATGTAATCCAATTCTTATATCTCCATCTCTTGTCTGTTATGTAGAAAGGAAGTACCATTTTATTTGAATATTCATTTCCAAACCATACATGAAGAAGTGTTTGTTTGTGGACAGTAAAATATTTGCAGCTCATGGTGTATTTTTGTGGACTGTGTACATGTGCAGTATTTTCAAACCTCAGATGGTGAAGCAGAGCCTGTGGATGGGCGGGTCAAAGCATAGCAGCAGGCCAGTGTTGGCTCTGCTCTGGGCTGTAGCAGGGACACAGTACAGGCTGAAATGTTAAACCAAGGTCCTTTGTGTTATTGCTGACATTATGTTTCATTCTCTAATTCCCCCCCGGCGTGCACTTTTGATGATCTTACAGCACACGCAGACACAGACACCGAGTGGGCGTAGTGGAGTAGGACAGATAATCACCAGTACTTGTACAGTAATGGCCACTAATGCCAGAACAGTGGGGGCTTTTGACCCTCCAACTTAAGCTGCCTGGTCCTCATCTTAAAAGACATTGTCATTTCACGGTACATGTGGAATAGTTTTACTTTTTAAGACTGACTTTATTGCAAAAATAGTTAGTGCCAGCTTAAAAATGAAATTCAAAATGATGGATTGTCTCCTTGTTGAATCTGTTTTTGAAGAAGAAATTTCATTAAAAGAACATCTTATAAACCTCATCTGAGAGGAATACATTCCCCCAACACAGAAAGTTCCTAAGATCCTAACACACCAAGCTGATCTTAAAAAGCTCCCAACTGATCAAGTGTTTTGTATGGCCTGCATCGTGTTAGATATCGAACCACCACCACAACGATGACACACCATGGATGTACAAGCTAGTTCTGCATCTCTTTGAGAGGAAATATTTTGTCAGTATCCTGTATTTGTGATTTAAAAAACATCACGCAAAACATACACTGATTACTGTATATGCTTGCAATAGAAATTAAGAGTATCTCTGATAAAAAGTTGTTTCATCACCTCTAATTGGCCAAACAGTTGACAAAAATGACCAACTTGAGCCATCAGTATCAAAAGTTGGTAACCTTAGGAGCCAATCAAACAAATGCATCACTTCAGGCACAGTCGAACAGCGGTACAGCTGGTGCACCTGTGGAGCAGGGGTGTGTGCGCAACTGGACAATCGAATATGATTAGCTGTTGCTGTGCTACTGGTTGAGGAGGGAAAAAAGCCCATAAAAGAGGTTTTGGGTTCACGACATACAGAAAAATAAATTTCGTTGTTAGATGCTCCTCTATGTTCAGATTTTTGGAGTCAACTTTCAATTCATTAAATGTCAGTTTAAAACAACAAATGTACATTAATGGATAAACTGGACAAATTTCAGTTGAGTCATCCATTTCACATCTGTCATACAATGACAATGCGGTGTTACACATCAGCCATATAACAGCTTGTCCTTTACTGTACCCACGTAACTGCAGCTGTGTCTTTTTAGGCTTCATACCTATTTTCTTCTGACTTAAGCGTGCTGGAAAGGTCCAGTGTAGACACTGACAGAAGACTGCAACCAAAGAAATGCTGCACTTACAGGTAGAAGTGGACAGTGCATTATTTTGCAATCAAACACAACAATTCAAAACTGTAGACTTAACCTTTCTCAATCTCCGGTGTCCCTGTGTTACTGTGTGTGTGTGTGTGTGTGTGTGTGTGTGTGTGTGTGTGTGTGTGTATGTGTGTGTGTGGTATGACATCATCCAGTGTGGGGCTTTGTTGCTGTGACACCCATGGCCTTCTGGAGCCCAGACACCCCCTGTGGAGACCAGAGAGATGTGTCACCTTGATCACTGTGTCCCCGAGAGACTGCCACACCGCGCACACACTCAAATTCACTATGGTTGTGGGGACTTCCACTAAGTACACCCCTCCCCCATCTTGACATTAACCTGTTACTAATAATAATGCTACTAAAAAACATAAATCCAACCAACCCTTTAACTCACCTTAGAAAGGTTTTCTCAGGTTTCTGTCCTTGTGAGGACACCTCCTTCATCTCTGTTTGTATTTCGTCACATCTCCAGTCATACTGTCAAGCTGAAATTGGATATTAACGACTATAATTACAGACTTCAAGATTACCCCACAGCTACTATAGCTATACTTTTTTATTGCCATAGTAACTTACAATAAACAGAGAGTTAACTGAAAGTTTAACATGTCATTAATGTTGTAAAACACATTGTTCGGCTAATCAAGCGTTGTTTTATAAGTGGACACAAAATGACAATTAAAGAAACAACACATCTGATGTCTTCAGAAAAGTCAAGCTAAGATGATTATTCTGTAAATATTGACACAGATTAGATAATTATCCCTGTGAGGACATTATGTTACTGCAACAATAAAAAGAGAATAACTTAAACTAAAAATATGGTTGTATATGTGACTTACTGTATGCTGCGTCCAGCAGTGAGTGTATCCATCCACCAGTGGATGGATATATGAAAAGGCAGTGTCTAGCTTTACGTGATCAAGATGATTTCACAGCCCTCAAATCAATTAAGAGCCAGAAGACAATATGGACGTCGGCTGGCCAGCGGCTGCAGCCTCCCGCTGGGGAAATCTTTGTCTTCTCTTTCCAAGCACGACTTCCAAGGACGGGTGTGATGTCTCGCGAGTGGAGGTTTAGAGGGTGAAGGGGGGGCTGGGGCGGTGGTGGCGGCAGGGAGCAGTGCTCTCCAGAGCAGCCGGTGTCTCTCTTGTGACAGGTGATAAAGTTTGAAATGCCAACCCAGTGCACTCCGGGCGCAGGTGTGGAGAAAATGTCCAGGAATAGCCAAACCCTCTGTTCACAAGTCTCATGACACCGCTGCGACAAATATCGCCCCCGCTGAACATTGGCCGGACCAGAGACAATGATACGTGTCACCTTGGGTTTGCGTCTTTTTTTGTGTACTTCCTGCTGCTGTATTTGTTTGGATGTTTGCATCAGGACAGAAGTGATTTGTTTACTGTTCATTTTCACAAGTTAAACAGGTGGGGGTGATAGTGGCTTCCAGAAAAGGACAGAGGAATATTGGTGCCTGTATTGTAATTATCCAAAAGTCAGCATTAACTGCTTCTCCAAGGATTTTATTCATGTCAGGGTGGAAAAACCTCTAAAACAGCTCCTTCACAGATTATGTTGTTTTGGGGTTAAGACCTTTATTACAGACTGAAGCACACTGACCAAAAACATTACTTATGTCGGATAGCCGACACTTCCAGAAATTTCCAAGACCAGTATCAAAAAGACTCATCGATTAAACTTGAATTTGAATGGTTGCCACAATGTAAATATCGCTACATTTAAAGTGACTGCTTGAAGTTTTCTGAAAGTTTTCTTTCTATGACATTGTACATACAAAGAATTAGGAGTATTGTAATAGTTCATATGATTGTAATAGTTACAAAGCCATACAGATTGAAATACTTGAATCAAGCAACAGCGTTTGAAATAAGATTAAGTCTCAAAATAGACTTCAGCGTGAACGTTCATGTTATGCACTGGAAAATAATCTCAACACAAGGTCTACATACTAGCCTAGTAGCAGAGTTTTCAGGGCAACAGGGCATTGGGGGTGTCATCCCAATGAACACTATATTAGTGAAATGCAGGTGAAAATATAAGCCTAGACTGTTGAAAGTAATCAACCTTCCTGTACCATCAAATAATAAATATATATAATAATATAACTGTAATAAAAGCAATCTATGTCTGTTAAAAATAGATATTTACTTAAGATAATGTCACAGAGTTCAGTTGGACTACATTGTAAGATTGGACTATTTTGACTGGATTGTTGTTCTATTTCACTAATATCTTTGGTCCAAGTAAAGCTCAGCATTTTCCTCGTGTACAGGCAGACAATGGCCTTTTGAATGTTACACTGCAGACCCAAATAAATACACTGTAGCATGCAGTTCCTTGTAATTTTGGACAGCTGCTGTTCTTATCACAGCTCATTTTACCATTTACGCCGATGTTTTACTATTCTCACATTAGCCTCCTGACCACAGTCTCTGTGTGGCGACAGGAGCTTCAAGATGTTTTCAAATCTCTGCTGCTAATGTCTTGCTGGGGGTGGCCATCTGTTTTTGCATCTCCCACCGAAGCTGTGCCGGGGACGGGCTCCTGGCTCCCGCCTTCACTCGGCTTCTGTTGGGGGTAATAATGTGTGCTGGTTCTGGGAGCCCAACTGGTGTCCATGAGTTTGTCCTTTACCGCCACTCATCCTTGTCCCAGTCACGCCACAGCGAGGGCAGAGAGCCATGCCGTGATGGAGTGGACTTCAGGGGGCTGCTTTTCATCGCTGTGAGAGGATTCTGGGCAGCCAAAGTGGAGTCACTCTCTCCACACAGTGCAGTATTTCTCCTCTGTATCATGTTTTTAGAGCTGCATCTTATCTTACTTTCTAATGTAACACTTTAGGCTCTCATCATTACACTCTTATCCAAAGGGACATATTGAGATCATGATTGCAGAGAGTCCAGTAAGCTTTAGGGGCATTAACACGGTGAACACAGTTTTGGTGGGTTGCAGGTGTAAACATATTCATGCATCTGGTTAAACAGGCTCTGTCCACTTAGAAAAAGTTTTTCTTTTTTTTACTTTGTTACCTATCAACAGTAACAGTAACAGTGTCTGTCTGTAGATTTCTGACTATCAAAACTCACTATGGCCTATACCTTTGGAGCAAAACTATTAATCCTCTGGATTTATTACAGAAGATTTTTCTTAATTTGATAAATTAAATTTAAAACTGCATGCTGGGGTGGAACATGATGCAGAGAAGCATCCCTCAGAAGTGTAAACCAATGAACAGTGAGAGAAAGCATTGTGATTTGATGAAAAAGGCAGAGGGGTGGGATTGGTAAGTCTTTACAATTACTGCAGTAGTACACGACGAGGTAACCAACAGCCAAACAAAAGATTCTTTATTGGGAGCTATTTTGTAATTATTCATGTCACATAGTGATGCTGGTCTAACTGACTTTGCTGCATTCTCACTGTAATATGCTAGATGGTAAAAAAAAAAAAAATCTGCTGTCTAGTAAGCATTGCAGTTTTGCATGCCAACTTCATAAAGCTACAGTTTAATCTTGCTATTTTCTTCTAAACCTATATTCTTAATCCTTCCTCACAAACTACAAATACCCAACAGAGAGCAGTGCATGTTGACAGGCATAGACAAACATACCTGTAACCTCCAAAATGTATTTTTTAATGGAGCTCCATATAAAAATAAAACAATGAGTACAAAACCCTGTTTCATTTCAGACAGTCACAGAGGAACAGAAAGTGAAGTGATTCAGGTTTTTATCTCATTCTCCACTTTGTTTTATAGTTTTATTAACCGCAATCAGTCTAATACATGGGGCTATTATTACAAACATTATGACGTTTGTAAAGGACACTGTAGATTTTTTATTTCAGTCTTTATTCAGTTTTATCAGTGAAGTTATTTGGTTTGCCCTTAACTTCTGCTTCATCTGGCCATTCATGGAACAAGAAAGTAGTTGCCAAATCAATCATGCCATCAGTGAAGCAAAGTCAGGACTTCCTCTCAGGCCCTTGCTTCTGCAAATGTGCTGATTTTGACAGTGAGCCATTAAGGGGGTGACTCGAGCCATAGATCAGGGTAATTGTGGCATTAGGCTGCAAATTGGAGCTAAAATAACCAGATGCAGGGGCAGATAGCCACATCCCACTCCAGCGACGGTTAACCCAAGTTCAAGGAGAGTTCAAGCATAGAAAAGATACTGTAACCCGACCGGGTCCGAGCACACACGCTCCTCCAGAAATTATCTTCACAAATATACGATTTCCGAAGGGTGTAATTGTCTTCACGCTTATGGTCATTCATGCCTCATTTCATTTTCCATAAGTCTATATTTTCCTTGGCCTATTACAAGGGTATGTTGCACCTAAGGCTGTAAGAAGATATGGCCCTCTTTTTTTCCTGCACTTTAGGAAGCTTTTCTCTGAAAACTCCTGTCAATATGGATTGTAAGAGATGGTGGTCGTGTAAACTTTTATGATAGCAATAAAAAGCCACGGCACCGCCTACCATCACTACCCCTCCCAACCCCCATTTCCCATCCAATCCCACATCACTACACCACAGCTTTAACAGAGAGAAACATGGGATCTGACAGTGGCTATTAGGTGACTATTGTCCAATGATTTTCACCTCTGACATCAATCTTCACTATTTTCTGGTGTGTGCTTGTGTTTCTTAAACATGACCTCTGACAGGAAATCATTGTAACATACATCACAGCATGTTACTGCCATGCTGAGGACTCAGTCACTTTATAATGAAAGCTCCTTTTGTTATTCAGGGAAAGGGAAAGTTTACTATATTTAATATAGATTATAGTATAACAGAACATATATTTATTTTCTCAACCAAATATCACAACAATCATCTTTTTCTCTCTTTTTTGACAATTCATAAAATTTAGGAATAAAAATTAGAGAAACAAATAAAATGTGGAGAATATCTTTATGCGCAATTTGTAGTTTGTTGTTTGTTTCTACAACATAAATAGGCTCAGTTCCAGAGTGTATTCGGCATGCCAGGAATAAGAACCTTTAATATTATCCATCAAAATTATGAGAATTTGTTTTCATTTTCTGCTTGACTTCGTCCTTTAAACTGGTGGATGCATCATTTTGCAACAAATCTTGTTTTCTTAAACATCATACAATTATTGTTATTCATATAAACTGTCTAATGCTACAAGCTGCTAAATTACTTTTAAGACAATCCCAAAGAATCATCCTTTCAATTGCATCACTTCATTAGCTTCTACAATGAGACAATGAGTCCAATTACCCAGAATCCCCATTCCCACTCTCTATGGCTCCATCTCTGACCGTCTGCAGGGGCTGGCTCTCTGCCAGAGTGCATTGAGCGTGCTCTGATTCGCCGTAGTTATCTAAAATGTTCATTATTTTGCAATTTATTCAGACGGTGTGACAGCATTTAAGTTTTGCCCAGTTTTCTCAAATTCAGATGAGGCCAGAGGCGGAATGGCAAAATGAATGGTCTCACAGATTGGCTAATGGAAATGTGGCTGCAATTAAAGATGTTGTGAGATTAAAAGGAAAAGGGGATATTTCTATAGCAGTGTAAATTAAAATATTTGAATAGAACATATCATTTTCAACCCTAATACTAAAAAACCTGAAAAAGTAACAAGACATGTGGCTATCAAAACAAAACAATAGTCATCTTGTCATCTCACTAACAAAAGGCCCAGAGAGGAAGCCAAGCTTGACAAAACTTTTTACATGAGGGGATTTTAGGGGTCGGGGTGAGGGGGTTAAGGGGATGTCCATGGCTTTAGGCAATGACTAAAACACAATCAACCTTCTCCCCATCTCCTCATGCTGCCGTGGCCCACAGCCCCCCGCTAATTAAAGTGATACAACATCTCACAGGCCAGTGCGCACATCTAATGGGCTGGGTGAGGCCCTCCTGCCTCATATACTCTCACTCTATAGCTGTGACCACACACACACACACACACACACACACACACACACACACACACACACACTCAGCTATACTCCTGCTTTCAAAGATCATGAACCCAGCATGATAGCACCAATCAAAGCCTCTTATCCTGACCTCAACATCTAATGTGTATCTGACCTTAAACACTGGCCTTGTCATGTCTTTAGGCTCATATCAGTTTATTACACTGGTGGAGAAACAGATAAAGAGAATAGGGTCCATGTTGGTGTCCAGTGTCATACATTTCTTCTGCAATGAGGCTCTGAAGCGAAACAATTAACTAAGAAAAAAGGATCTGATGACTAACAGTGCGAGTTGAAGAGGAAGACATAAAACATTTTTTTGCTTGTTTGTTTGTTTGTTTTTTTGTTTAAATGTCTATAAAACTGAATTTAAGTTTTTGCTCAGTTGTGTCCCTGTGAAAAACATGTATCTCCAAACATCACAATGCATCACATTTGTGACAGTGCATTTTTAGGATAATCCCATGAGTTTCTAAATGGTCAACAACAGAACAGAAAATGACAAAAAATATATATATATATAAATAAGAAAACTAAAGAAAGAAAGAAAGAAGATGATAAGAAAAAAGAAAGACAGACAGTAAGGACAGAAAGTCAAAGAGAAAGTAAAATCATAAAGAAAGTAGAAGAAAGTAAAACAGGAGGAAAAAATACATAGAAATGCATCTTAAACAAAGAGCAAAAATGCAGCCAAAACAGACAGAAATATAAAAATCAATACAAAGAAGAAGAAGAAGAAAGGGAATGAAAGATAAACAGAGATACAATGGTGGACTTCTGAAATAGAGATGGAGAGAAAACAAAGACGAGGCGAAGCAAACACTCATCAAGCAGCCTGTGTTTGGTCATTTGGAAACTCTTCTTCTTCTTGGATGATGTTCCCTTGAACCCAGTGTGTGAGCATGTGTGTGTGTGTTTGTGCATGTTTGTGCCCGCACACACACACTGGTTGCCGCGACTCGAGTTTCGCCTGCCAACATCAAAAATGAAGTGGTCAGCGGACAGCTTGGCTTGTCACAGGAAGCAGTAGGCAGCCATGCCACATGTAGCTCAGAGGACAGGCCAAGGAGGGGCGGGGGGAGGACGGGGGAGGGAGGTGTCTGAGAGGAAAATAAAGGGGATCGGGCAGTAAGTAAGCATCTTCAAACACCCCCTAACCTGATCTCATCACGCCACATCTGTTCAGCAGTGAACCCGTGAGGTGCAGGTGCTCGTGGTGTCGTCATCCATATTTGATGAGTGTTACAAGTTTCCTGTGTAAGGCTTAAATTTTACATTGATTTTAAATCATAAGACCAACTCCAGTTATCTCCCCCTTCTACATTAATAATGAACACTGAACTTGTGTCTGTGACTCTGTAACCACAGTCTTTACTTAGCAGATTTGGTAAAATTACATTCCAGTGTATTATCCAAATACTAATGCTGCTTGTTGAAGCTCATCCTTGAAGCTGCTGTTCTGCTAATGGCCACTAGATGCTGGCATTATTATCATAATGATAATATTGATAAAATAAGAGTAAGTTGTACAATTTAAGAGTGATTGTCACAAAGCACAAATGTAACAAGACCATGACTTGTAACATCTTTTAAGTTAAATTTCCCTGAACAACACTGATGTTGTGTAGCAGATATTCCATTGAAAAACACTTTACCTGCTTTTAGACTCAGGTATTATGATATTATCTCATCTCAGCAGGAGCACAGCAGCCTGCCCCTGTCTGTATGTCGAGGTGGCATTCAGACTCAGAGGTCTCCTGTAATTGGGGAGACAAAGAAAGAAGAGCGAGTGAGGTTTTAACAATCCCACGTCAGCAAGGCTCCATCAGCCGTGAAACAAAAGGGACCCAGTGATTTATCCAGCAGAAGGAGGGGGGGGGCAAGGCAGCAAGGAATTATCCGGAAAGGTCATCCTCAATTTCTGTCCAGAAATGATCTTTTCCCACTATGTAATAAACATTTATCTGATCCCTTTATTGGCTTTATTAGATCTGACAGTTTAGTTAAGCCATTTCAACCCGCCGCCGCAGGTCGTGACAGTTAACGTTGCGCAAAAACTTCCATTGTCTAGGATTGTATTCACTGGACTGAAGGGGGCAAGGACAGTAGGTCTGGGCCTGGCATTATTACCACTGTGAAACAAAGGCTCTGCAGACCTGCTTGTGGACATTTAGATGCTCATAAATATCCCTCCAGCACATGGCAGAGCAGAACATCCAGACACTGGAGCAGACTGGGTGTTGTGTTCAAGAAGAACACCTGAATGTCAATTGGATGTGATTTATGTACAGGTAAGAGCTGCACTTCTGTGAGAGGTAACTGGGTTTGACAAAACAATGTAAACACCTCATGACAAAGGACCCTAAAGGTAATTTTAGTACAAATTAATTTCAAACACTGTCAAATGTGAGTCATATTTGTTGAATGGCATCTGCAATTGACCACCAGGAGTCCCTACTTTGATCTGTGAGTATTAAAAGCAACAACAAAGAGACTTTTAAGATGCCAAATTAACTGAAAAACTAAATTCTGAATTAAAATGCCGGGAATGCACTTTCCTTTATTTTATTTATATTCTTTTAGGAATAGAAAATGTTTAATTTGCATTTGGATCTGGCTCAATATACTTAAAGTGACAATTACTGGACAGTGTTCTCTTATTCTTAAATACAGTAAGGGGCAGTAGTTAAGCACATATACATATAACCACATTGAAATTTTCCCATCATTGGTATATAGGTATGCATATGCATATGTATATATTCAGTGGTATTTTCAGATGTTTGTGGGGTATAATGATATATTTGTATGTATTTTGTTGGGTTTCATATCAAATTTTACTATTTTTTATCCTGAATTACTCAGTGCTTACTGTGAAGTTAAACAACAAAAAAATAAATTAATTAAATTCCTGGGTCTGCACCAAACTTACAATTTTTAGACCATGATCACTTTCTATTCTACTGAATGCAATTAAATTCTCCTTGAAGTTTTGAGTTACCCTGTTAATTAACTGACATCCAAACAACAGAGGAAGTAATTAATTTGTCCTTAGAAACAGTCCTAACAAGATGACAAATAGTGGTGATTATAAGTTTAAAGTCACAGTGAAACAGCAGCTCCATTTTTCCACAAATGGATGGATTTGATCTAAGCATGACTAGGAGGGTTTCTAAAGAATCACAGCATGAGTTGTTAAATTAGAGGATCAATAAATAAATTAGACCACAGACCACACACTTCTGGATTTTTTTTGCAAACCAATATCCCAACACACATCTCTGACTCATGATATTGTTCTGCTAGTTACAAGAATTTGGGTAGATAAATAATTTTTGTTCTTTAAGTTTTGTTTTTTACATATATGTGTTGTTTTCACAGGTCAATACGCTGGTGGAAGTAATGAAAGTAACCTGCCATCTAGTGTTTAGCAGGGTAAAAAATAAACGCTGATAAATGTTGCTTTAAGATGCTCTACTGTCCTTCTGTAATGACAGCCAATCCTGCTGTTGATGCTTACATCAGTATGCAGCGATAATGGTGCGGTTGCAGAAGCAGTTGGGGTTGTAAACAACGTCTGTCATTCAGTTTAATAGACTTGGGGGCATTGTAATGGCTTTGTACCGCTTTCACATTCACTGCACCAAATGTGTAGAGTAAAGCGCCGGAAGATCATTTTACCTTGAAAATAGATTAAATAAACCTTTCATCTCTTTCATAGCTCTATCTTCAAGGACACCCCCACCTGCTAACCCCCTCCCTTCTCAACGCAACTGCAGAGTATATTCTGTCTCTATTTCAATCATTTGCGCAGGCAAATGACAAAAGGTCTTTGAAATGAATGCTTATTTGTCTATTTGAATGTTTCTGTATTTACTCAGCTGTCGCCGGGTGAAATACAGTCCATCTCCGCCACTTTACCAGCCACCTCCTCCTCCCCTTGACTGATAAGAACACCACATACAGTATTTTCAATCCTCTTCCAAATAATGACCAGCCTGTGTGCTCATGTTCCTCCTATTTGAGAAAGTGCTTCTTATTAGTGAGATTTATGAGGCCTCCACGTCGCCACTCTTGTGGTGGACCAGCCACCTCAGAATTAGTCATTGGCATCCCAAGGTTAATTAGGTTGATCATGTCTTTAAATAGCAAGATCATCATTGCTCTTCCTCTTTTGCCTGGCTCTCTACTCCCCCTGGTTCCCTCTGCCGGATTGCAGCAAGACTGCTCATCGGCTGGGCTCCCATTCAGGAGCTGTCCTTCTTTTTTTTTTCCTTTTTTTTTTTTTTTAACCAAATCCTGGCTCCCAATGTGGGGCAGGCGGGCTAAGTTAGCGCGAAAGTGAAGTTGTCACTCAGAGACAGAGGAGGTGCGGTGCAGTGTGGGCCGGAGGAGCTAACGGTTTGCCTGCGCCTCGCCTCCAATCCAGACCATCTGTGGCCCCAGCTGGAGTGCCAGCGATGGTCTGGCACTTGTACCGCGCCATATTTACAGATCTAAACACAAATGGCTACTGCCTGATTGTTTCACGATTCATTAGTCAGACAAGCTCGGCTCTCGCGCCAGCCCAGCTGTTACAGAGTAAACCTTTGTCACTTAATAGGGCTGCTTATTGCCTCCCCATCAAACGTATTGATCTGTGGCCTCCTCCTTTAAGGTGAGGTGACTGGGAGTGTGGGGGCAGACAGGAGGAGGAGACAGTGACATGGTGGGGTCAAGAGGGTGTACAGGGGGTTTATTAAAACATGATCCACCAGGAGAGATGTCAATGAGAACAGAAAAAAAACCAACAATTGATTTTAAGCATTTTTTTTCATATCACACGGTGTTGTTATGTCTTTATGGTTTCTAAGGAAGATGCACAGCTTGACAGTTTCTCTTGGTTTTGGTTAAAGGTGTGTGAAATTAACTCTTAGTGTTTGATTGAATTAAAAACTGCAGGCTTTCTCTTTTTTGTTTTATTTTCAAGCAGAGCTCAACTCTGAATCCTTGAAAATCCCAGAGGAGACTCTAGTACAGATACTACTTGTAATGTAGTGAGTGGGAACATGTTGATCTTTTTTTACACTACACAAAACACTTCAACCAAAAAATCTGATTTGACCAATGTTGACCTCTATAAGGAATGTCCAGTATGGTTTTGATAGTGTCAAATATAACATTGTGCCCACATTTGTTCACATACAGCTGACATAGGAACCTGTAGTTTATTTAATAAGCTGCTTTGTATAAACTAACTTAGCCCATTGGCCAAGAGTATATGAATATCCCAGTCAAATGTTTGTCTGGAGCTGTTTCTGGTTTGGGCCCCTTGGTTCCAATAAAACTGTTTGCGGAAGACCCTTTCATCATGACAATCCATGACAATGCTAAAAAAGGGCACAAAGCCAGCTCCATAAATAAATGGTTTTCCCAGTTTAGTGTGGAAGAACTTGACTGGTCTGCACAGAGCTTTTGGGATGAACTGGAATGCCAACTGTGAGGCAGACCTTAACCCCCAAAATCACTGTTGGACATCAGTAATGCTCATATGGCTGAATGGGACCAAATCCCTGCAGCCAGATTACAACATCTGGTAGAAAACCTGGAACCAGAAGAGTGGAGGAGTTATAGCAGCATATCCTGTGATATCCTGTGATATCCTGTGAAGCAAGCACAGAAAGGTGTAATGTTTTGTGATGTAAGTGTCTTTGTAATGTGTCTGTTTTTAGGGTACCTATGTCGCTATTTGGTATGTGCGTCATCTTGCACAAACTACTTTCTTTTCTGATGTGAAAGTCAGGAAATAGTCAGGGCAGTTAGGTTGGAGTGAGGTTGAAGCCAGAGTAGCCCGAGCCAAGGCCCTACAGTGTGTGATATAACAGGAGCTGCACTTAGCAGTATGTGCATCGCTGCAAAATAAAAGCTGTCCTCAAACTTACGGACCCATTCCTTAGAAGACAAAGGGAAGGGGAAAAAAAACAAAAAGGTCGGTCCTCAGGTCAAGCGTTTTACACTGCTTAGTAGAAGAGGGTGTATTGATTTCACATTAAGAGCACCAGGACGGGTTTCACACTATCAAAGTAATTCACTGATCTGGACCTCAAAGACAAGCTCAGTTATTGGCTTTCTGCCATTTTCAATCCGGCTCAGTAGAATCTATGAACATCAGCTGAGCGTGTGGCGTATGCTGTCCTAAACGGCGACATTGATCCCAAAGCGTGTTTGTGTGTAAATTTGTCACAGCTGATCACAATGGAGAAGAAATGAGACTTGTTAAGGGTCGAGGTGGGAGGGGTTATGGGTCAGGTGGAGGAGGATAACAATGGTGCAAATAGGGAAACCCCAATGGAGCGATGAAGGTCGGATTTAAAGCTGTGACATTTGTATTGACTCGCTGTCATGTCCGTTACAACATGCATGTCCAGACTACTGTCTCTGTCTCTCTCTTCAGTAAATGACACGTATACGGTAGAATAATCATTACACGTTTCAGAACTTTAAAGAGCTGATTTAATTAACACGTTATTAGCTAATTAGCGCATGTTGATTAATGCTCTATTAATTCTCCTCTGACCCAATTGAATCCTCAATGGCTA
Organism: Sciaenops ocellatus; assembly: GCA_033000465.1. Taxonomy (NCBI): domain Eukaryota; kingdom Metazoa; phylum Chordata; class Actinopteri; family Sciaenidae; genus Sciaenops; species Sciaenops ocellatus. The sequence goes on along the minus strand of CP136880.1, from coordinate 21,046,366 downwards.
CATTGGACATTAAAGCGGCAAACGGTGTAATTAGTAGCCTGGGCTCTGGTGGGTTTGCAGCTGTGCGGAGTTTTGATAATTTACAAATCAAGCCCAAAATCTTTACTGTGATGTTCCTCTGGATCAGAAACCTTAGTAATTATTAACAAATATTCATTTTTCTGTTTAATGAACTTATTTTAACTTTGTCTACATGCACCTTCCGATGTGTGTTTACTTGCTTTAGCAGTGGTCAAAGATGAATTCAAATAATTTACTGAAGTAACAATAATAATATGACACTATAGAAGTATTCCATTATAAGCAAAAGTAAAGGATTTAAAATGTTATCTTGTTATATTAGTAGTAAAGGTATGAGTATTAGCAACAAAATGTTATGATGGTCTCAAAAGTAAAAGTATTCATTATGTAGAATTGACTCTTTGTATCATTAGTCTTTATGTGTTAGCATGTAAACAGTACTACGGTGTTGTAGCTGATGTCTTTTTACTACTACTAATAATAATAATAACATTTCATTGATTAATTTTAATCTGCAAAGTAACTAGTAACTACAACGCTCTATAGTGGAATGAATAGTAAAATATTTCCATCTGAAATGTGAAGTAGAAGCATGTAACACAGAATGGAAATTCTCTAGTACTTAACTACTGTAAGTACTGTAGATGAGCTTAGTAATGTTTAACTGCTTGTTATTTAGTTTTCCTGTATGTGTATTATCTATAGTATGTGTGACAAGGTGTTTATGCAAATGTGGGTTTGCACATGTGCGGTTGTGTTTGTGCACGCATCCCTGGCACTTGATGGTGTGCACGTTTTTGTGTACATGTACACACGCACACACGCACACACACACACACACACACACACACAGATAGCTCAGGCTTTGTACAGCTGCCGACCCTCAGAGAGGCGTGCTGGGGGCAGCGTGAGCCTCCAGTGCATCTATCATCATGCTGACAGGGCTGCCGTCCCCACACACTGTTCAAAGTGAGATCTTCAGTATGGCTGCTTAGCAAATAATTGATGGGGTGCTTCCCGGTTTTTAAGGAGAGGAGCAGTTAGACGGCAGGCCAGCGATGAGCACTTTTAAAGTGACACGTGAATCACTCTTTCATGACCCATAAAGCCATCTGGAATAACAAAGCACCCAGCTCCCGTTTGGGTCTTTATTCAGAGTTTCAGAGAGTTACCAGTGGAGTCACTCCATTTTATTTTAAGTGACGAGGCCTTGTCCCTGATTCCCTGGTAGTTTAGGTTTTCTTTTCTTTCTTAAGCATCTTGTCATATGTCTGTGGCCACAAAGAATAATTGTTGAGTAATAACTGCTGTTTTAGCTGAAAAGTCAGGAACCTACTGTGCATTGTTTTTATTATTATTTTATTTTATTTTTTATTTTTATTATGTATCCATCCATTGATCAGAAAGATCATTCATAAAAAATATTAAAAAAATAAAATAAAAAACACACAAACTTTACAGAAGTTCTAACTGGATTTTAGTTGCCCAAAAATGAAATAAAAAAGCACAAGCAACTGCCGTAACTATAAACATGTTAAATATAAAACCTCAGACACTACTGATAGAAACAACTGCAGCTGTAAGTCTTTTGCCTTCCAAGTGCAGCCACTTTCTTTGTAGATGGCAACTATGTCACTGGCTAAAAAGAACCCACTGTCACCTCACACTAAGTGAGATTTACAGGATAATGTTATAGCTGTAAAACTAAATGACCGTTTCTATCTTAAGTTAGCTAACATTAGCCAACATAAGCCTGAACTCAAAGATCTAATCTCTTTGAATGCTTTTAAATCCATATTGAAAGAGCGAGAGAATGAATCATTGAGGTGTTGTTGTTTTAGCTGATGTTGTTGATTTCATGGCTTGTATTGTACTTTTAGCATTTTTTAGACTGCTATGTGTTGTATTATTGTCTGTGTGTTTTGTGTCTGTTTTGGTTTGACCTGTTCTTAGTTTGTGCTGCTGTCTGTCTTGGCCAGACTCCCTTGAAAAAGAGATTTTTAATCTCACTGGCACCTTTCCTGGTTAAATAAAGGTAAAATAAATAAAATAAAACAACCTACTCATTAGACCAGCCCAAGTAAGTCTCTGATTTGAGCAAGAGTGTGTTTTATTTCTCATGGATTCATAGGACGAATACATTAATTCTTCTTGTAAAAGTCATAGCCTCCCTATAAAACATTAACCATGAGTTAAGAGGAAACTTAGAGATATTGGGACTATAATGGGTGGAGCAGGAACATCAGATAGATACTGAATTTTCACTTGGTTAAACAGCTGACCAGTGGTACGGCCTCTCAAAACAGGGTGTACAACTTTAAAGTGTATACTAGTGAAAATCAATAGCTCTAAACTAGTCACAAGTTGTAAAATGCAGAACCACAAAAGTTCTTTGTGTACTGTTTTGGAAAAAAAAAGAACTCCTCTTGGCCTGACATCTGTATTGACAGAACATAGTGAACAGTGAAGTGTGATGCCTGCAACGTCTGCATGCTGTCTTTCCACTTCCTGTTATTGTCCAGCATGTTTGAATGGCGTCTGGAGCCCACTGCACCTTCCCAGCAGATGGACTGCAAATATGGCCTCTGATTTATCTGGCCACTGATTAACTGTGAGAAAACAACACTCCACCAAATGTGTATGTGTATGTGTATGTGTGTGGTGGGTGGTGGTGGTGGGGAGGACGCTAATATATTCATGAAAATGTATTCATAAAAAATGATAATTGTGATCGAAACCCCTCCGTGGCTCAGTGGATGAGTCAATAAAAAGCAGGCGAAATTGACAGGCGCCTGTTATATGGACAGCACTTGCAATAACAGATGGGGGGGCAGAGGGATGGACTGTGCACGGGCGCCTGATTGATCACACCAAAGTGGGTGAGTGTTAAAATGTTACGCAACAAGCTTTTATTTCCTTCCCTTGCACTACCTCATCATACATGTTTATTCTACGGTGAGAGGAATATTTTGTTGAATCTATTTTCAGGATGATACAGCTCAGATCTTAACACTTTCCATCGTTATTCACTTGTAGTCATTTGCTACTAAGTCATTTAGGATTAATCTGACGTAATTTCACTAACTTTAACTGGCAACATCAGCTCAAAATGTAAACGTTAACATGTAAAAAACTGACACAAGCTTATACTTTGACATGATTTTGCACAAAGTTTTTCTGTTTTTACTCACCAGGCTTGAGCTCTCTCATTGTGTGAGCGTTAAGCAGCAAGTTGGACAAGACTCAGACATAGATGAATGTCAGCCATTATCGCGGGCGGCCATTTGTGCTGGTATTTGACTCACTAATGATCGTCTTCCAGGCAGGGTTCATCAGCCTCAATGCAGACACACACATACACACACACACACACACACACACAGACTCAGATTCAAACTTGAGGCTAATTTGTCCCTCTAGTTTATCATTTATCCATAACAATCTGCTCTTCCTTTCCAGCTCATCCTCCCGGTTTGCCTTTTTTTTATGTAACAGTCAGTATGTGTTTTATGTGTTTTGTGGAGAGAGTTTGGCAACAGGTTTTTCCTGTGTTGGAGGTATGGTATCAGTCCTGGTGGACTCTTGGCCTCGTCTGACCCCCTGCTGGTCCATGCCAGCCTCATCTGTTGGCAGGCCCACCTGGACCGAGCACCTGCTTCTGTCATTGGACATGGGCGGGTGACGAGGCTTGGGAGGAGGGTATTTGTTTATTTGCAAGTGCCTTAGGAATAAATCACAAACAACTCTGCTGCATAGGGACAAATCTTTGTGTGAGAATAAAATTGTCTTTTCAAGGAAGACCACAAACTTTTAGTAGGTTGGATCCAAGAATAAGTGTTTGTGTAAGCTTCCTACTTATTCATTGCCATAGCATTCACAGTCAGCATGCCTCCTAACTAGCATATGTGGGTAGTTGTTGGCTAGTATGGCTAGTCAGAACTTACTAAACTACTACAAACTAGTAGCTTCACAAGGCCAGTCGGAAATTTGAGCAGAATCAGTTAGGCCACTTGGGAGCAGCAGAACTAACTGAAAACACAGTACTGATACTTCAACCTAAAGGTTCAGTGTGCCAGGTTAAGGGGACTCTATTTACAGAATATATAAAACAAAATATAATATGCGTACCTATGTTTTCATTAGTGTATAATCACCTGAAAATAAGAATCATTATGTTATGTTGTGTTTTTGTTACCTTAGAATGAGTCATTTTTACCTACACACACCACAGGTCCTCCTCCACAGAGTCTGCCATGTTGAGCCACCATGTTAGTAGCCCATGGACAAATTAAACACCAGCTCTAGATAGCTCCCTTCACATTTTTTTGTTTTGCAGCCACCGTAGTTTCTTCTTCAGTCCTATCTCAGATACTTTTCTATGGAAGATCAAAGAAACCAAACAACAGCACTGATACACAGTGTTGCCCTCATACTTTTAAACTCAAAGTAACAATACAAGAAAGGATAATCATCAAGATGGTTCTTAATGAAGGCAATAACAAGAGTTACAGCATAGTTTGAAATAGTAGTTCTAACATTGCTTTCAATAGTAAATCATTATGTTGCCATGTGTGACCACCAAACATTGGTGAAGATGAGGGGAGTGTGTTGGGGGCATAAATGGAGAGAAGAGAGAGAGACAGGCAGAGTTGGCAGCATCGTCTGAGCCCTTCAGTAAGGTCAGCTCGCTCGCCCCACTCCAAAATATCCCTGGGAGAGAGAGAGCGGGGAAGTACATTATACCTAATGATGCCTCGCCAAGAGTTGCTGAGTGTTGGGCATCGGGCGAGAGAACAGGGAGAGATATATGGCCAGGACCCAGGAGGTGAGAGAGAGGGGGGGAGGGGCTGAGGGGAGAGAGAGAGGGGTTAGTGAACCCGACTGTGAAGACTCTTCTTCATGAAAGTCAGTCTGACTGGTCTGTCAGTACATGCTAACCATAGACAGTATAAATATGGACGTCGTATCTGTGATATCATCCACAAGTTTCTAAAAAGCCGTATGTGAGGCCCAGAGTGTGGTGGCTCTGGCCGCCGCCATGTTGGCAGTCCTGCCTTTTCCACCTCCCAGCTAAAAATGGACAAAGACATGAGGGTGGGTGGAGCTGAGGCGGGCTGAATGAAGCCTGGGTGCTCAAACAAGCCACCTGTAACTAACATGGAATAACTTTAAGGCTTAATATGATTTGAATGGGTGAGTTATATAAAAATTCTGCCTCAGTACAGTTGTCATGAATGGGGAAATTAGCTATAGTGACCAAAATTGTTTTTTGTACCAGGCTGTAAACATGTTTATTTCTGCTGTGAAGTCGGACGTTTTAATATGGACTCTTATGGAGATTGACATGTTCTGTAGCCAACCTTAAGAGGTTGCCGCTTCATGCAAACACACCAGAGACTGACTGGAAGTGGCCTTTGAATGTTTTTGTATGAATGTTTGTATGACTCTGCATTAAAGCCACTGCCAGTGTTCTCTCATTTTCACCAATGTCATATGAAGAACATCCATTCCGATGTAGACACAACGGTGGATACATTTGAAAACACATATCTTTGTTTTGGCACCACATCTGAAATAAACTTGGATGTTTACATGTCCCGAAAGATATTTAAAAAAATTTTTTTAAAAATGTGAAGCTGGCAAAATCATGTACTGACTACATGTACTTGATTTATTTGAAAGCGAAATTTATTGTGAACACTTGGGGGCAGTATATTTAACAAAAGTTAAATTTGAACCAATATTTCCGGTATTCATAGGTTCTTGAAACTTGGCACAGAAATTATTTATTTACAAAAGTCAAAAGTTTAAAGAAAATAGTAAGTAAAATGTAAACTGTAAGAAGATTGCATTGCAGAATTAAAAGAAACTAACGTTGGCAGTGGAACCTGTGTCAAAGTTAGACTTGTGGCTCAATGTCACAGTATTTTCTCCTTTTCTCCCACCAGACATGATACTGTAATCCCCAGAGGGCTTTGTCACTTCAACATAAATATTTGTTGTTTTTATATATTTGCTGAGATGACTGATGCTGTCATATTGTAGGGTGGTCAGTCTTGTACACACTCACACACATACATAACCATAGCTGACTGAGAGCAGCTCAGCAGCTCTCCAACACAATTGAGATACATGAACAAATATGAATATTTAATATTTAAGTGTTGATATTAATTATTCATAAAACTAGCACTTTGCAAATGGATTAAATCAATTATGTTGATAGAATTAAACTAGATTTGGAGGTTAATATAATAATGTTTGTATTATATTCGCTGTAATGAATTCAGAGCCATCTCCTATTAATTGGATTGATGACAGTTCAAAGCCGCCAGGGTCATTTATGCATCATCAAGGCTTTACATTAGTCAAGTTGGATGAAATGTGTGTATGTCTATTTCTATCTTCCTGTCAAATTTCCTGTGCGCCAGTGCATTGAGGGAAATTTTAAGAGTAAAATTCCTTGTATGTGTACATGTACACAGCCAGTAAATATAATTTAACTGATTTTTGTTGGTTCTTATTTAGAAAGAATAAAAACAGAATAAATGAACAAACTTTGCCATAAAATCTCTCCAAATATTTCTACAGACAGTTCTCATTACTAGTTTACACTAGTAAAATCAATGTTCTGTTCAGTCAAAGCAGAAAAGTGCAACATTAGCTCCAAGGTGCAATCTTGACTTCCTATGAAACTGTTAGCTTTGGACATGTAGCGTTCTGGGACCTCCCACAAACCTTACATTAATGTGACTAAACTGAAGGAGACAGGTGGCTGACAGGACAGTGAATAAAAGTTCTCCCCTTACACTCTGTATGTTTTCCCAGATATAGTTTGTCAGGGTGTTTGAAGCAGCATCAAACCAGCTATATTAGAGTTAATTTTATTTCTAAATTAATCAAAATTACAACTGCCACTGCCAATAACTGACCATGTAATTACAAAGTCCCTGTTTGAGTCTGGCTCATAATATTTGTTGCATGCCATCCCTCCCTCCACCCTCTTTTCCTGTCACCTCTCTACTATTTTCAAACATGGCCACCAAATCAGAAAGAAATCTAATTTAAAATAGCCATGAGTAACAGTGGCGTCAAGTGGGAGGGCTTCTGTGTCTGTGTGTGTTTTGCTTGTGTGATGTAAGAATTTAGCAACATCCTCCAAGCTGTGGTTCATGCTGTGAGCTCCTGACCTGCAGGGGGTCGGAGTGGGAAATCCTGTAGCAACCACAGCATTAATTAGCCAACCAGACACCTCCTTCAACTTAACTACAGCATAATGTGTCTCATATCCACACTTGCTGTTGCACCCTGCTCCTGTCAAGGTCACTGGTAGTTGACATTTGAACTCTCAGGGCTGTTCGGCAAGATGATAGGGAGAGGTGAGCAGAAATGTTTTATTATTTATTTATTTGGGAAATGTTTGTTTTTACACTGGATTTTGCTTGTATTTCTTACACATGTTATTCTTAATTTTAAAATATGTCTTAACAAACCCAGAAATGTAACCCAGAGTTGTTTCTTTAGACTGTTTTGCCACCCTGACATCTAGAGAGATATATAGGAAACTGTCACTAAATTGGACTAATTTGAAAATGTGGAATATCAGCAGAAAGAACCAGCGATCAACAGCTTCAATCCAAAGACATCAGACCTTAAAAAAAACCATTAGTCAAACTCTAGTTTCAAGTGGTCCTGTCCCTCCTTCCAGCCCTGTGCCAACACACTTCCTCGCCTTTAAAATCATATTACATTTGCTAAGGCTTGCGTATAAATTTTCCCTGCGTCTCATCAGGGTCCCCCGCTCAGTATGGCCTCTCCTCTGACTGATATTGGCTCATCATACTTAATCTAGGGTGAAATTTCCTAGTCTGTGCTAAATGACTTGCAGCCTTCACGAGAGAGGAGATATTTATTTTTCTCAGGGCTAATGACCTGTCCCCCGGACCCACCCACTGATGGTTATTTACTAGGGCCCAGATGCTTGGGCTCAAAATGAGTGGTAATGTCAGCGGGCGCCATCCTTCATCGGGCCGCCCCTGATTGAATCCGAGTGATCCCATTGACATTGACTCTGTGACTTTTAAGGCCATTACCTTCCACCGCCCACGATGATCACCTCATCATCGCTTCCGAGCTGACAGCTGATTAGCAACAAATTACTGACAGGAGAAGGCTCTGACACCGGGTGCAAGAGGTTGGAGTGTGTGTGTGTGTGTGTGTGTGTGTGTGTGTGTGTGTGTGTGTGTGTGTGTGTGTGTATGGGCAGAAAAAGGTGGAGGGGGGTTGCCAAGGAGTCAGGGGCCTCCTCCTCCTCGCACACACACACACACAGTCAGACACCCCACATACACTCAAAGTAATAGCCGTGTCTATGATACAGCGGTGCCTTCGCCACTAAGCTCATGGTAATGTAATAAGTGTGGAGGGAAAACGCCAGGGCTCGTATGGTTAGCCTTCCAGCAACGAGTGCACAAACAGCTGCTCCTCATTGGTGGAGAGGGAGCACACTGTATTTCTGTGGCTTTGTTGGGGCTGATGTTGTTCATCCATAAAGACACACTGTAGAAAGTTAGAAAGGTTCACCACTAAGAAGTTCTTAGAAGTTTCAAAGGTAGAGTTATTTTAAAACTGCACCTGCAAAACAGTTACTACCTTCTTTACAAAAGGGACAAAAGAAAGGGAAATAAAGAGATAACACAACAATCCAAAATCAAAGACGTTCAAACCACAAAATATGTTGAAAAATCAAAAAAACATGATCTTCTTCTTGATCTTAAACTGATCTTCATGTCTAAATTTGGTGCCAGAGGGTCCTTTGGGACACCGGGCGGCCACATCAGGGTCTTGCAATGTAAGTCCAGAAAGGTACTGTGATATTTATTATCAGCAGTTTTCTTACCTCAAAATCAGCTACTGTAGCTACTGCAAGTCACGGCAATCATGAGATAATGGCATATTGAATTCCCCTTAATTTCCCAAGATTCGATTAAGTCATTTTAATAATAATTTGAGTCATAAAAGAAGTAAAAGTCATCAAACCGTCTCAGCAATGTCAGTTACACATCAATATACATTTAAGGTTAGTTAACATTCACCAACATTAGAGAGCATAATCTACTTATCATAGCAGAACAAGTAAGGCTGCTGCAGCAAACACCCTAAGTGCCTTGAACTAAACAATTGTGTGTTTTATTACCTAGAAAATAACTTTTCATTAATTTATCATTGCTGTACATCTTTTAAAACCTCCTAACAAAAGGTCTGTCTTAACAGAACTCCCTGCTTAAATATACTTTATCAATATTTTTAAAATTCTTCGACTGCTGTTTTATCTTTCAGCAACAATATTCTGACTTAATGCATTCAAAGATCCCCCAAAAAGCCTCCAGCCGGTCACAGATATCCACTTCCTCCAGAGGCAGAAACAAACCGCCCTTGCCTCCTGGAGGAGCATCTGTCTGGGCCTCCAGCCCTCAAGGATCAGACAAGATGGCGGGAGATGAGCAAGGAGATGCTCCATTTGCTGCCAACAGGATCCATTTTTAATGCTTGGGGGCAATTTAAAGCCCCCTTTTAATTACACATAGGTCCCAGTATACCAGGAGTCATGGATGGAGGGAATGAGAAGTGTCTGAGGGCTTACTGGCCTCATAGGTGCTTTGGTTCTGGTCTAGGGACCTCAGTGAGATGCTCGAGTTGACGGCTGACCTCGGCACTGTGACTTTTTTAAGAAGTTGAAAGTCCCTGAGGTGCCAGAGGGGAGGATGAAATGGTCTCCACTTGTGTCTCTCGGGGACAGATACAGGACTGAACTGGCTGGAAAAGCACTTTCCTGCAATTACAGAGGCAGAACATCTAACATATGTCCCACTGGTGGATCACCATGATGGGTCAGGACTGTAGATGCTGACTTAGGTGGATTTCTTCCTCACAGGTGCTCATCTGAAGACATCAAGGTGCGGTGAGGTCACATATAAAGCTAGGGACCTGCTGATGGTTTCAGACTAATGACACATTGCGTAGAATATGGAAGCAGCGATAATAAAGTTGTGTTTTCAGATAAAGTCTTTGTGTGTCACCGTGTGAACACTCGGTTTTAAAATTGGTAAAGTGCTATTTCATTTTAAGCATAACAAGCCCCGAGCAGCAGTGTGAGGTGATTTAGGCATAGTGGCCATCGTTGGTATTGCAGGATCCTGTGACATGACTTGCCCCAAAAAAACTCTTTTCCGATGCACAATACAAAATATAAGCTGAAGATTATTTTCATAAAGTTTTCTCATGATAATATTGATAATATATCAATATTTTTGTTTTAATTTACTGATTGGAATAACGGCTCTTTGAAGGGAGCCAGATATTCTTTTTGAAAAGAAGATGCTGATTGTTTTTTCTTAGGGAGTGACAAATAGGTTTATCTGCATAATAACCACTTGGATAGTGATGAGGTGAGGACTAGGGACTAGGTTTAGCGGCACTAAAGTACTTGTATTGCCACACCTAATGTCAATTGTGTGCGTTTTAAACATTACATGCTGTGTCAGTGGATTCACTACATTAAATTTACAGAATCGGCATTACATTGCTGAGATCTGTGGACAATAGAACCAGTTAAAATATTTATATATACATGTATATATATCAAAACCACTTATTTAATATTGAGGCTAAATTTACTGTCAAAATGATTTATTGTGAACATTTTGCAGCACTGTATACACATGGAGGTTTTTATTGCATCAGATAACTGTGCAGACATTTCAGTGGTTTTAGTACATCAGGTTGTACTGTAAAGCTGCAATGTTGCTGTGTCCCCAGACCCTAATAAACAAACTGTTAATCATTATTAAATATATTAAATATATTAACCCCCCCCCCAAAAAAAAAAATGTCTGAACTTACCAAACAATAACTGAGGCCAGAGAATTCTTCAGTGTGTCAAAGTAAATGTTTTTGCTGTTGCTAAAAGACCGTTGAGTGCAGTGTCTGTTGAGCAGCATTATGCTTGATGCCATACATCATCCTCTCTATTACACTGTCTCTCTGTTTGTCTGCTCCCTCCCCTCAGTCTGCTGTAGCTGAACTCTGGTCGCTGCAATGCATCATGGCCACTGTTTGATCAGCAGGGGGGTCGAGGACCGAGGTTAGCCAGGACTCAGACCCGGTCTTCTCAGTCTATGGCCTCTGAGAACATCAGGGCGTTTAAGACAGTGATGAAGTCTTCCCTCTGGTGGATTGGGTCACATTGGCGTGTCTGTCACTTAGCCCGGCTGACTCTCCCCTCTCTATCTCCCTCTCTGTCTGCCTGTCAGGATGGCAGATGACAGCGGGGGCCACCGGGGGATTGCTGGCTCCCGGTGAAGCTCCATTTGCTGCCCTCCGTGGAGAATCCCCCCCACCAGCTGTATTTCAAGACCGTCGCACTGCTGTCACGGCAAAGACTCCGGCAACAAGGCGAGGCCTCTCCCATAAAACATCAAAAGCGTCCGCTGCAATGAAAACACAAGTGAGGGGGGCCTTGTCAATCTTTACAGCCCTTCTCCTAAGTGACTGTAGCCCACCGCCACTACACGCAGCTTCCATGCTATTCATTCATTTTTCATGCTGCACAGTCGGTGATCCAAAATGTGCCATCTATTCTGCAGCTGACATGTCCAAACGTCTGAGTTACCATATAATGCCGCACATAACGGAGCTGTCTGTGAAAAGTTTTATGATATGGAAATATGTTAAGAGCCTCTGTGATGAATAGACATTATGGGGCCAGAAATAACACTAACACAAGCTCAGTGCGTGCTTTGTTGTGGACATTCAAAGCCTTTTTTACATGACACTAATATTTGAATGACATGCTCTCATACTGCTGGACATGTAACTATATGTGCAAATACATCTTTAATTGCTGTGCCATACATTTTTACTCTTTGGCATTTAGTGTCTGTAACAAGACCTCATTTTTTGCCTTTTTATTTTCAGGTCCAAAACATGCCCTAATATACAACAATCATTAAATTTGTTAAATATAGTTAAAGGTACAGTGTGTAGAATTTAGTTGCATTTAGTGGTCCAATCACTGCATTGTAATCTCCTCACATCACCTTCACCTTCCTAATGTAAAGGAGAAACAACACTTTAAGGACCCTGTTTAGAGTCAGTATTTAGTTTGTCTGTTCTGGACTACTGTATAAATAAGGTGTTTCAAGATGGCGGCCTCCATGAAAGGGGACCCTCTCCCACTGTAGATATAAAAGGATATTTTTTAAGTAACAAACATAAAAAGATTCTTATTTTCAGGTGATTATACATGCATGAAAACATGGTTATGAATATTATATTCCATGTTTGCCTTATTCTGAAAATAGAGGCCCCAAATCTTACACACTTACCTTTAATAGCAACAGAGTATTTACATACCAGAAACCAATATAGGTGAGATGCTAAACACGGCTACATATTTCAGTCTGGTTTTGGAACAGCTTGCTATAACTGCAAACTTATGTCATATTTTCAGGTGATTATACACTAATGAAAACATAGTTATGAATATTATATTCCATTTCAGCCATATAGTAGAATGAAGCATGTTTATTTAGATCTTTAATGCCCAGTATTTGTTTACAAGATTTGGTATCGAGAATTGAGAATATTTATGCATATTATGCTTTGTTTATATTCATGTGTACTTGTCTTAGCTGGCACATTGCTATCATACTAATCCACCACCAACTGTTGATCAATGGAATAATATAAAGCAGTTGGCAGGACAGATCCTTGTATGCATGCACGATATATAAACAAAACAGGGACCTTTTTAGAAAAACATTCCTACATATCACTTCTAGTGGTCAAAAACTTCACAAGGTGCCTTTAAGTCTCTGGTATAGCACAGGTAGATTGGTTGTTTGTTCAATTGTTTTATTTGGCAAGTGACCTCTGAGGGTCAGAAGTCAGAAGAAGTGTGACGATGAGAGAGGAGGTTGTACTAGACCAAAGCGTGTGACTTGTATTCTTGGTGTGAATGGTTTGAATGAACACAAGCTTTTCCTTATAGGGTTTTGTGTGTCTTCAGTCTACTGATAAGGGGGCATATCAGAAAAACAAAGCTCATGTGGTTGTTTCAGATTTCACTACAAAGAGGACTTGTTGATATTTGAGTATGAAGACACACAAGCAAGCAAGGATTGTTGTTATTCCTTAAACACTAACCCTATCCCTAAACCCCCCATGAAATGACATCTGTACAGTACTTCCAACATCTTGGATGTTAATCAGTGATGTTTGGCTGGTACATAAAGATCCATGTAAAGGAAAAACCAATGGGATATCAGTCGTGGTGAAAAAGGAGAATAAGGTGACATTGTTCCAGGATGTTAAAGTCTCCATCTGAAGGGGGTATTAAAGATCCAACCTACAGTACATTAGCACTATATTCAATTCAATTCAGCCCTGTAAACAACTGAGGACCATCCAAAATATCCTCTTTAAGCAAAAATGTCTTCACTATGAAGGTCTACAAGTCAACCTGGTTCTCATAGAGACAGAAGCACAGGAACACACACACCACCCCCACAGAGATGAATCCTGTATGCATTATGTCCAGACTGACACGTAAAGAGGCCCTAGATTAACTGCTCCCCCCTCCAGACTTTTTTATCCCCTCGGTTCCAGGGGCCACGCTCATTTACATAAACAGATAATACTTGATAAAAATTTCCATTAGACAAAGGTGAAATGGATCAATTTCTGCTGCCAAGATAAATCTCACGTTTTACACCGACAGGGTCATTACACAAGCCACATTTCAGGAATAATGTATTTAAAAAGTGCGCCGATAGCGGCCATTTCCCGCTTTCCAATTACCTTAAAGAAAAGCTTATTCTGTGGACAATAAAGCACATTACGGCACAATATGATACAGTCCATAAAGATCAGCGTGTTTGATGAGAGGTTAGCGAAAGCTCAGCATATTTCGGAGGGGATGTCACAACCCCGTGGTTATCGCTGACACCTCGCTGTGCTCGCCATGCAAATGTCCTATTACGCCCAGTCCAAATAGATTAAGAGGCCTGTTCAGAAATAAACAGTTTTTTTCCTGTTTTTTTTTTTTTTCTCCCCCTACGGTGAAGGTGGGAAGAGAGAAAGATGGGAGGGGAAGAGGAAGAAGATGGGTTGGTTGGTTGAGGTAGAGTGGGGGTGTGGTGGATTGACAGGACAGCGAGGTGATGCCAGCGGTCCGGGGCAGGGAGAGAACGGAAAAACTCATTAGTTTGCTTCCACCCCAATTCGCCGCTCTGCCTTTGACCTTGAGACATCCACTCCCCTCCGTGCCCTGCCCACTCACCCCCACCATCCACTCCCCCACCCTCACACCACACCCCCTGTCTCCTGTTTTAGGTGATTCACACTGCGGGGTTTGGATGAGAGTGAGGGGGGTTGTCGGACCACAGAGCTGAATGACACTTCCTCCACACTAAAGACTTTTGTATAAATAGTCTGTATCCTAAAATAAACTACTACTGAAAATACTTGAAACAAGTTCCTTTGCCAAAATATTGCGCTTGAAGGTCCATTCTTGGCATCAGAAATAGCAGTTGACAAAAATTCTTACCATAAGGTCTTTGTTCTGTCCAAGGCTTTAAACCACATCTCATGGCCTTCCTTAACTCGTGGAATGACCAAATTTCCATGTCACGTGACCATGACAACTAGAAAAGTTGTAAGATTTTTAGAGCACTGGCAGACTTTTTAACTTGTCGTAGGAAAATAAGTCTTTAAAGAGAAATTCACCTACAGTGAGTAAACAGAGCTGTTTTTCCTCTTTGTGAACACCAAAAACAATGTGAAGCACTTAAGCTCTGACCGAGTGTTAATATGGCTGCCATGAACATACATAGGTACAAATCTAGATCCATAGCCACTCAGCCTCCATGTAAATACTGTTATTAAAACCTTTGTCAGTGTTTCGAGGCATGGCAGCAGAAAGAAAGGCTCTTGATTTGTGAAAGTGTAACTTTACATTGTACTTAAGTACATTTACTCAAGTACTGCACTTACCTAAATACACTTTTTAGATACGTTTTGGTTATATGTAGTAATCTTACATATGAACATATCCTTTTAATTCCACTAAATTTATTTGTAGTTATCAGTTCCTTATACAGTTTACATTAAAATGCTGATCACAGGTCAGTGTAGCATTAATTAACAACAATATGAAAGGGTTTAATCTGCATGGTGAGTACTTTTACTTTTGTTACTTCAAGTGAACTTTTCTGCTGATAATTTTGCTCTTTTACGAAGTAAAATCTGTAATGGATTATTTCTACATTTTCATATTCAGTTCCCTCAACAAGGTTTGAGTTAGAAACTAATAAAACCACTGGTACATTAGTTAACTCACTGTCCTTTCTATTGTTTAGTGTAGGTTACATCCGTACAGAGGAAGATATGACCACAAATCCTGAAACAGATCCAACATGACCTCTCCTGGGGTGACAGGTTGAAGGCTAACCACCCCCACTGTCTCTTTCTCTCTCCCTTTCTCTCTGTCTGTGTCTCTCTTCCTCTCTGTTATACAGACAGAACAACTCTTCTTCTATGAACAAAGTGTCTCTGTTTTGTCCTGGCTGCCTCGCTGGCTGCAAACCCAAAATCTTCAAGCAAAGCATACTTAACTTCTGAGGTATTCATTTTGCATTAGGATGAACTGCAATTTTCCCTGCGTGGCAGCATGTGCTGTGGAGTCACAGGGTCGAGATGCCTACAGAGATGAGGCAGGAAACAAAAGAAATCAGCTGCAGAGATCTTTTCTGTCCCACCAACCACCTCCCCCCCTAACGCCAGGAGACATGAAACCCATTATCTTGATGGGATCAGGCAGCATCCATCTTAATACTGGATTGCATATGATGACTATGATGATCCTCAGAGCAACATGCCACCAGCTCGAGAGCATCCTGGCGACAGGTTTGGAGTGAGTCTTTACAATAAATAAATAAATAAAAAATGCACTTACAAAAAGGCTTGGCTTGAATTTCAATCTGGTTTAATCCAACTGTGAATTATTAATCAAACCAGATCTGTCTGGTTGTGTGTCTGTCCATCCATTTTTCATCGTCCACAAGTCCCAATCCTGTCATTTCCTTAATCATAACTTCAATTATTGCCCTGATCTAATGCACTAACTTTGAATAAATCATACCAGTTGAAACAGCCCCCATTCGGTGTGTTATTTATTATTGGCCTGATGCAGGAGCCAGTTTTTGGGGTCTCATACACTTAAGCTCGTGCACGGAGTTGATGTCTCTATGGAGAACCCATTCAGAGATACCATAGCGCCACCTGCTGCCTGTAGAGGGAAGTAGAGACTTAATTTCCCTCTCAGTCTCGTCTCTGATTCATTGCTCTGCAGCTGTGAGTCTTTTGTTGTAGCCACACAGTGAAACAGCAAGTAACAACAACTGGTTTTAGTCAAGTGATTCACTGCATGTAAGTCACTTTAACTGCTCATTCAGGCATTTATTCTTGCTGACACAGACTGTTTTTGTGGTTTTGGGTTGGATTTGTTATTTTACTTGCTTTGAATAAAGAACAAAACAAAATAGGGGAAGTTAGTGTGGCCTAGAGATTTGAGATGCTGACCATGTAATTGCAAAATCTCCTCTTTGAGTCTACCATCCCTCTTTTCTTCTGCTGTCAGCTTTCCATTGTCAGCTAAAGACAAAAATGCTTGAAGAAAATACAAAAAACATTTAAAACAATAATAAAAATGATGTTATAAATGAAATGAAATTGAGAAATTGCAGTAATTCATGCTGTAAAATACAAGGACGTCTTGATTTGAAACATTTTGTTATTAATTTTTAAAATGATTTATTATATTGCACATCTAAGGAGGTGGAGTCACATGAGCAGAATTGTATTGAAATAATGATTCTTATGATGATAATATTTATCATTATATCCTATGTGACCACATGCTGTACAGTTAGTGTCTCCTCACTGACGAACAGATTAGATTCATCAGTTGTTTCATCTGAAGCAGCTCATGTTCAGTGTGTGGCCTTCTGCTGCTCTGCTGTTGTATTGACGTCCACAGCAGGTACAGAGTGACCTCCACAGGACACAAACTGAACTGCAGTCTGATATCTGTCAGTCAAACCACATGGGAGACACAGAATGATCACTGATGATTTCTAACAGCAGCTCATTTATTTGTACTTTTTACTTACTGCAGCAACAAAACCATAAAAACCAAAGAGTTAATATTAAAGAAAAAAATCTTGTGTATTTAATGGATAAGATGGAGTGGCACTGAATGAGACTGTGTTAAGTTAAACAAGTTTCTCTCTTTCCTTTGAAGAGATCCATCCGTAATTTTATATCCAAGCTAGATTTACAGAGCAATTAACGTCCACAAGTTTGATAAATTTCACTGTAGAAGCGGCTGTTTATTGCCCACACTCAGAAAGTTCAATTCTCATACTCATAAGTAATATCCAAATTAATTGTCTCTTCAGCAGCTGAGTGATAAATAAGAGACATTACAAATTACTGCAGTATTTTCTCATGAATCTTCTCATATAGTTTGACTAAATAGCTACAGCTTTTACTTTTAATAGTGCAGTACAGTGGTGGTTTGATTCTGTGGTGATGGAGCTGAGATACACTGATGTGGAGACATAGAATATTGCAGCATGCCAAATGCAGATTTTTGACTCCAGTGCTACATGCTAGCATGCTTAGCATATATCATGTCTCTTAAATTACTCAAATTAAATTTGTAGCATCCCTAAGGCTCTAAAATAGATTTTTTTAAAAATTATATGCCGTTAATCTCCTGAATTTGTGCATAATTTTGTTGAAAACTACACAAAGTAGGATTTAAAAAATAACATTCTCACGTACTTGTAGAAGGTCATGAGTCCAAATTCTGCCAACAGAACCAACACAAGTCAAAAACTGACTTGTCACCAAAAATGTTTTTCTGACAGTTAATTATTTTTTCATGTTCCATTTATTAATTTACTGCTCAGTTATGATTGCCTAATCAACACCACTAGCAATATAATTCTGGTAGAGACATAGTTTATCAATTCATTTGATTTGATTTTAAAGAGTGTTTTTAATCCTACACACCTGTCAGCAAGACTTTATGGTATACAGGAACTGTGATAAAACTGTTACCTGTAAACATATTAAGTCTAAGAAGTAAATATATTTAATAATAAATTCTTCCTCGGGTTATTAAAAACTTCAGAAGTGACTTTGGTGTCTTTCTATAAATCGATGTCACTTGTTCTGTCTATCATCAAAAATCACTGCAGTGAATTTATCTGAAATAGTTTCAGATTTGTTATACTGATGGCTTAATTTTGTAAATACATATATATAAGTATACATGCCATAAGATGAGCTAGAGGAAGAAAGCCATTACATTTAACTGTCATTTGATTAAGTCAGAGGCCAGAGACAAAACAATACAAAATCAGACAAATGGATAAGACCTAACCTTTTCAAAAAGAGACACAACCATACTAAAGTTCATGAAACAGTCATCAAAAAGGCCAACAAGAATGATGGTAATGTAATGAACCAAAGGGTTTAGTTTATATTATAAACCAAAGCTAATAGTGTCCTCAATTTAATTTCCTTCTGCACTATTTCAGCAGAAAACATGAAACCTTTCTATTCCATCTCTGAGCATCGGAGAAAGGCAGCAATTTGTAATCTTAATATAATATCTGCAAAAATTTGTGACAATTCAGTTTTCCATATCAGGTCAGAAACCTGCTACTGCAGTCATTTACAGTGCTTTTGTGACTTGTATTTAAGCTGCAGATTATGTGGTCCCAACCCGAAACAAGTAACAATCACAAAAAAACTAAACAAATGCTCTTTTGGTTATGAAAAATACACAATTACATAATTTTTTAAATCTAAATCTTCAAGAAAAGCAATCTGCGTTCCATGTAACCCTGCAGAAAGAGGATAACTGCAACAGTGCATATGCAGGTCTGATCTACAGTCAGCTGTACATAAAGGGCTTATTTTGTGGTATTGTTCTGAACATAAAAATTAAAGTACCCTGCATACATACTCTTAGTGTCAAAAAGGATGGGCTTACTGGATTACCAGAACGTTTTGTCCAGCTGCAAAAAGTGCATCACATCGCAGCAGTTGTTGCCATCCAAAGGCATTAATCTCATTCCCAGCAGCAGCTAAATGTCCTAAAACAACCACTCTGCCCTCCTCCTAAATCCCTCCACTGTTGTAAAAATTGTTTTCGCTTTTCTTTGGAATCCCAGCAGGAATTACAAGATGGGGAACCAGATGTATCTTCTAAGACTAAAAAATAAAAAAAATAAGAAGTTGAAGGAAGCGCAGAGATTAAGACTAATGCCTTTCAATATTGTTATACAGATGAAACTTTCCCCCCAAAAAAGGAAAAGTACAAGAAGACTAAGCAACAACGCCATTTCATTCCCAGAAAGAGCTCAGTGGCCCAGATGCTACGAGGATATATTCAGACATTAGTGCTGGAACATTTGTTGATGCAGCGTTTCATTTTAACTTCATTTTTTAGTACTTTTTTTTTTCCAACTTATGCTATACTGCTCTGAATATGGCACCCAAGCAGAAGAATGAAGTCGCTGTATGATATTTCTGTTTTTTATTTGAGATTTTTTTATTATTTATGTGGACAATAAATATTAATCAGTGTGGACATTTTGGTGAACATCCATGTAAATGAGTCTGGTCAGAAGCCAATATGCACCTGTAATCCCAGCCCAACTAAAAAAAAAAACACAAAGATATTCAGGAACGTAATAGAATTTTTTTTTTTTTTAAATAGTAACTCAATACTGTGTTGTTGGCACTTAGCACCAATCAGAGGTACTCCAAATCTACAACAAGTGTGGATTTTAAACAATTGTACTGTCTGTCTTTGTAATTTAATTTAAGTTTAAAGGTCTTTTCCTTAGACATCTTCATTTTACAAAGATTTTACAAACCTATAAATCCAATTTCCTATGTGGGAAACACATGGGATGTAATATTTCCTAAATTATTCAAAAAATTTGTTTCTGAATACTTACGAATTGTGGTTGAGAAGAAGGCCTCACAGATACAGAATAAGGTTTAGAAGATTAGGAAGGCCATGGGTGACATTATCATATAAATCCTCCACTAAAACACACCTGAGGCGACAGTTGAAAGAGCATGCAGTTGTAAAATCATGTCTACTTTTCTGTTAGTATCACCCATTTAAAGTTTAAATCAATCTCCATAGTTCACAGATCGAACAGTTTGTAGTGGATTTAACTTAAATACTGTGGTGAAAACAGAAATCGTGAGATTTCTTTGCGAGGCTACATTTGTTTAGGTTGTTCAGCTTGTAGTATTGTTGCTGATATGATGGGATGGTAGGTTAGAGCTTGCCTCCACTATGTCTTCACTCTGAATCAGCAGCAGTAGATTTTCTATTATGAACTGGCACCACAGCGATGATTCAAAACAACTTGACAGATAAATCTGTCAAAAATTCTGTAGTTTTTCTGAATGATCAGTGTAGTCACTGCAGAAAAAACATGCCGAGAAAAAAATACTGCTTAACGTCTGTGTTTCATGGATGAGCCATCAATGCTGAGAACTTGAAATTGAAGAGGTTCTTCAGGGATCCTAACTAGGCTCTGCGAACCTCTAAGATCCCTCACTATGAAGCATTCATTTTGTGACTTTTGACTTTCTGAATTGCAGATAAACCAGATTTTAAATGATGTTTGTAATGTTGCCTCCTTAAAAAGCTTCTTTCTCAGGTTGGTTCTCTTCAGGAACATGTAAACAGGGTATTTTCACACTCTTTCCCTCTGCGGCAGTCTGACTTCACCCCCCGCTCTTTGTCCCTGGCACTTTGTGTCAAAGCCTGAAGCGCAGACAGCTAGAGACATCTAGACGTCCTCAATGTGAGGAGAGGAGAATAGGAGAGGAAGAGAAACTCTGTGTGACACTGAGGGGCGAGGAGGAGGAGGGAGGGTGGGAGGAAAAGGCGAGGCCGCATCAGACGACTGCCGAGTTTCATCCAAGTGTCAGTGTCCCAAAATAGTGCCGAGCTACGACCAGACTGAAGACACCAAACAAACAACAGCTCTCAGATCAAGTAAACATCGGCTAACACACAAGACACGACAAACTGTGAAGCTTCCCTCTGTCTTCCGGTCTCGTTAATCAGAGCTGTGGAGAAAGCAATCGGAGGGGACACCCGTCCTATTAGAGGAGGCTGCAGCCGTCTCTCCCCTCTTCTGACCGAGGTCCTAGCAAACACTTTGCTTTCGAAAAAACGTTGACAAGCTCCCTCTGTGTGGTGCTGTGTGGACACAGAGGACAGAGTCTTGTCTCCAGCAGATGTCTTGTGGCGCCGACTATAAATAAAGCCAATGAGACCAGCCGGCCGCTGACGAGCACAAGCCGCCGCGAGGCCGTGTTAGCTTTGCAAAGGGCCTGTCTAGTCTTGGCACGGCAGGCAGGCTAACATTTGGCGGGCCCTGCGTCGAAGACTGTGATGCCTGTGAGCTTTGTGTTGAGGGTTTGAGTGAAAAATAAAGATGTTAGCCCCTAGATTTGAGGTTTTATCAATGCAGGGGCAAGTAGGAAAAGAAATGGTGGAAGATGAGGTGCACAAAAGGAGCTTGGTAGCGAGGCGCCTGAGGAAACAAAAAACATGGATGCAGTGGAAACATGTCATGCATTGTTAATTTACCCTCTTTACAGTAACATATAGTCAATTTAGCATGTGTTTAACATCAGTGAGATGAAGTATAACATCTAATGTATTTACCATCATGTAATGCGTCATTAAATGCATTGCAACAGCTAGAGAGGAGTGCACCAGTGTAGCCTTGTGTTTCATTGATGACCCTGACAATCCCAAAGGACATTGGTAGCCCAGGGGGCCTGTCTGTCCTTATTTAAACCAGTCTAACAGCGCCTTGTTTGGAAAGGGGAGACTTTCACTTGCCAAAGACAGTGTAGGCACCCTCAATTAAGGTGTAATACAGTGCTATTTTATTGCATATTCAATTGTAAGATGCATCCACAGTTCGCGCTTTACAAAAGAAAACATCCCATGTCAGCCATAACATGGAACACTTACAGTATCTCTGAGATAATCATCACAAATGTGATATTTCCCCACTAATAAAATGGCCGATACACAAATCACCTCCTGCTTTTATAAGAAACATTCAGAGTATTAAGAGGAGCGCTTTAATTTCATGTTCCATTACACGCCGCCTAAGAGCACAATTACATCGTGGCACATTTCTCTACGTTAAGTCTGACAGGAAAATGGAGGACAGAAATCAAAGACAAAGATTCATTTAAAAAAAAAAAAAAAAAAAGGGCCGACAGATTGTCACAGTGAATCAGTGAGGAGGCAGAAAGAAGGTGGTGGGGCAGGAGAAGGGGAGTCGTCAGTATGAAAAAACCTCCACAGGCTTCAATGCATGTGGGAACAGTGTACTGTCGTGTTCGTTTTTTTGAGGAAGGACATTAAAGGAAGAGTTGTCCTCCACTTCTTGCATATAAGAGAATAAGTAAATTACACAGCTGTGGGTCTGATCTGCTTCACTCGAAAGCTCTGCTGGATCAGGGGCCCGAAGCACAGTCTGCTCCCTCTTCACTCACTTCCCAGGCTTGAGGTACTACTCAGAGTTTAACTGAGCTAGCCGGGCAAAGAGTACGCTTGCTTACAGTGTGTGCACCATTAGTTATTGATTTTTTGATTTGATTGAGTGAGTTATTAAAGCTCAGTGTGTTGTTTATCTCAGGGAGACTGTTCAGAAATCCTGCAGACAAAAGGTCATGAAGATGAACAGAAAAGATTTGTGATCGTGTCAGCAGAACACCGCTTTGTATAGTGTTCATTAGGTTTTCACCACATCCAGTATAACAAACCATTTCATTATATTTTGTTGAACGAATATGTCACAGTACCAGGGTCTGATTGATATTAGGGGATTGATAGCTGTAATCCACTGCACTACCCTAAAGGAAACAGCCTAAAACCCACAAAAGTCCTAAAGCTGCACTTCCTCTAATAGCCACTAGTTGTTGCCTCCAGGAGAACTTAGACTGTATTGAATTCAATGGAAAATCCTCCAGCTTCTCTCTTTATAGAAAAAGGTCAACATTTAAGAAATACATGCATTTTCTTTCTCACTATGAGATTGAACCTGGTGCCAGAACGTTATTAGCTTAGCATAAAGTCATAGTAGGAGAAAACACCTAGCCTGGCTCTGTCCCAAGTAAAAAAAAAAAGATAGCTACCAAAATCTAAACATGGCAAATTTGTATGCTGTGACTTGTGTCTATCCAGTGCACAGACAGAAATGTAAAACCAATTTTACGGGTTTACAGGCTGCAGTGATTTTCCAGAATCTTGTTGTCACAGTAGCAACTAGCAGATATGCTGCACAGAAGTACTGGGATAAACTGTTTTTGTCAAGAAATAGTTCCAGCTTGTAGCCCCCTCTAAAACTAGAAATTGTCATTTTAATATTTATGTTTGTGCACGGATTAAACAAACAAGATACAACATATAAATTAAGGTGTTTTCAGACAGCGAGCTCCTGGCTTCCTCTGATCCACAGGCTGCTGCTATCCAAAAAAGCTAAATAAATGGGGTTGTACCTTAAGGAAACAGTCAGCAAAAAAAAAAAAAAAAAAAAAAAAGGATGCTCCACAAACTGCTCAGTATTATGGACAATAGCTCACATCCACTGCATGACCTCCTGCTCAAACAACAGAGCAGTTTCAGTCGGAGACTCCTGCAGCTCCACTGTAAAAAGGACCGCTACAGGAGGTCATTCTTACCAACTGCTATAACTTTGTACAATGACTCCCCTCTGTGCAGAGAGAGGAGAGTCATTCTGGAACAGGTGAGCTGATGGACATAATAAGGGATGCACATTTGCACAAGTTATTGCACAAGAGTACATATGCATATTTTTCTTATGTACATTTATATATGTATATATTATATGTGTTACTTGTAATGCTGCTGCAACAAAATAATTTCCCTTCGGGGATCAATAAAGTACTCTATCTATCTATCTATCTATCTATCTATCTATCTATCTATCTATCTATCTATCTATCTATCTAAATATGACACATGCTCATGTGCATTGAAAACAATACTGATGGCAACAGCTCATTGACTAAAAGCACCTTTGGGGGGTGTCGGTTAGCTAAGTCGGTAGAGCAGCCGGCCCATGTGTGAAGGCTCAGTCCTTGTCGCGGCGGCCCAGGGTTCGAATCCGACCTGTGGCTCTTTCCTGCATGTCATTCCCCATCTCTCTCCCCCCACATTCCTGTCACTCTTCAGCTGTCTCTATCAAAATAAAAAGGCCAAAAAAAAAAAGCACCTTTGGAGAGCTGTATAGTTGCTGCTACTGTAGGTGTATTTTTAGTCTTTGGACAAAGCCTTGCTTTTATTCTAAACTGGGCTAATGGCTTCCAGACTGTTGCTCCATACCTAACACAAAGAAACAAGAGTAGTGTCGATCTTTCATGTTACTCCAGGAAAGAAAGTGGATAGTGAATTTCCTTTAATGTAGAGTCAATAAAATAATTTCATGAAGGTTTCAGGAAAATTCCAAAATGATACATTATTAAAAAAACTGCTGAGATCTGGCTGTGAGGCGACACTGTTTAAATTGTTTGTTGTAAACATACATCATTTACTGATTTCCTGGCTCAACACTGACTGACTCACAGGTTAGCAACATCATGGGTGCTCATTTTTGGTTTTATGTCCAAAAATCTGTTTTTTGTTACAAAACTGTCTGATTGTCATTGTTCATTGTTCTTTCATCCCAGATCCAAACCTTTATAGGGCACTCACCCTGGAGTGTTATTGGTGGATATAAGAAGACTTTGTTTTTCTTTTCTGACTGTTTAAAAAAGTTTCAGTTTTAGGCTGCAACTCAAAGTCCAAGAAGTTACCGTATATGGTCACTTGCCCACCTAGGGTAAAAGAAATTCCCAAAAATATGTGGAACATTTATTTCTAAATTAACAATCAGACATATGTCTTACGGAACTTATGACACTTATTTCAAAATATCATGCACGTGATACAGTGCAAAAAATGTTAGGGTTAGGGTTAGAGTAGGATACATTAGAGGCCATAGCAACACTACCTGTGATGTAGCCTGACATTCGCTAATTGGTTGGAGAAAGTCACATGAATGCTCCTTCATTGAGAGACGTGGGGCATCATTTTAAAAGCCCATGGAAGTGACCATATATGGTTCCTCACCCGATAAAGGGTTAAGTTTGGTGAGTATAATAAAAAAATCATAACTGATAGAAATTATGGACAAAACTACGGAAATAAGTTACAATAAACTGGAATTATTTCCTAATTAGACTTTTGCCATGAGATGTCCCATTTAAAGGATTAACAGGTTAACAACACAAGATATTGTTTTGAGGTATATTTGACTATCTTAAGATCATCTTGGTGGTTGTTGTTTCTTTCTTCCATTGACAAGATTTGGATTTTTATGGTCTCTCATTTGTTGAAGGATGGCAGCAAGAAGGCTTTTTGTTTAAATTAAAATGTTGCCTGTTTCTTTACTGCAAGGGGAAAAAACAACTGAAGTCAGTGTGTACGTGGAAAAATGGTTAGGTGTTTTATAACAGATTCAAAATTCAAGTAGAAGGAAAAGACATGTTGTAAATGTTACACTATGTGTTTCAGCTTCTTTTCCTCACAAAATCATTCGTAGCATATCACTGCCAACTGTAAACCTACAAAATCAATTAATAACTGAGCAGTGACTGCAGCAGCGGGAGATTTTTGTGGTTTGCCCTTGTATGCACGAGTTACTATCTTAACTTGGCAGCTGACACTTTGCCAGAGTGGATGTGCTGAGAGGTGTATTAGAAGTGATAATGAAGAACACATTTCCAGTTGAGAATGAGGCAATTAAAGTGGGGTGTAAACAGCAGAGGGAGGACTGAGTGTGACTTCCCTCCTGAGGGAATCCTCCAACATCTCTCACACCTGAGAGGTCTGTGGAGAACACTCGCTCTGATGAGGATTCCTGATGACAGTTAGCGACAGGAGGATGTAACACAGAGGCACAGTGCAGCGGGATGACAGCCAGGAAACTGAGAGCTGAGAACGGCCTACATTTAACATGGGTCACACCTGCATATCCCAGCATACTTTTAGGTTTTAGATTTTACAAACGATGAGACCTTGCAAGAAGCTAACAGGGCTAGACATCAGACATTCTATAGCTGTTTTCACAGGCCGAGTAGCGCCCCATGTGACCAGTAAACTGAACATAACGTGTAAAATGTGGTGAAGTGCCCCTTTAAAATATAAAAATATAATATTTCCCCATATTTGGGGGCGGCAGTAGCTCAGTCCGTAGGGACTTGGCTTGGGAACTGGAGGGTGGCCAGTTCAAATCGAAAGTATGGAAGGTGGACTGGTAGCTGGAGAGGTGCCAGTTCACCTCCTGGGCACTGCTGAGGTGCCCCTAAGCAAGGGCTATAATATATATATATATATATATATATATATATATATATATATATATATATATATATATATATATATATATATATATAATTTATTAAAACATTTGTGAGCGTTTGAGAATGATGTGAATATTATCTTTTTCCTCTAAAAGATAAAGTGTGTGATTTGGCAATGTAGGATCAATACCCAAAATATTGTTTCTCTTTATTTGCTGTGTTTTTGGGTGCGTAATTTTTAATAGTTCAATTTTTTTCTTCTTTTTGTCATAGTAAAAGTAGTTCATTGCTATTATTGCAAACTGTAGTTATAAGAAGAAGAAAAAAAAAAAAAACTTACTAGCTTTTCCAAGCGCTTTCAAACACTTTTCACTGTCTTCATGAGTTTGCTCAGTTGGCATGCATAAATAAATAAATAAATAAATAAATAAATAAATAAATAAAAGTCTGGCATGGTCCCCTGCATTGTGTAGCCAGATAAATGTTTTGGCTCTGTTCTTTTTGTTCAGGCAGTCCTTTTGGCACAGTAGTAGGGGTCCACTGCAGATGACGTCTCTGGTGATTTGGAGATGTTGTAGCTGAAACTTAATAACCACTGCGTTGTTTTTTTATTTAAAATTAATGTTTACAAATGCGAAGTACTTATTCTAAGCCCCCAAATGGCACACACTGTGCATATACCAAACTGAAAGGTGAGTCTGTCGTTCATTTCTTCCTCTAAACAAAGCGGCATGTTAGCTCGCCTCTAGCAGCCTGCTCTTTAGCTGTAATTAGCCACTGGCTGCCAAACCGCTTTGACATTTCTTTTATTTTAAGATTAACTTCGTTAAAAGTTGTATTATTTACATGGTAACACTTAAATTAAATTGGTTTATAGTTGAGTTGGTTGTTTGGACATTGTCGGCTAACAGTAATTCACAAAGCAAGCACGTACTGACAACAAAGTCACTCTTTAATAATCTGTGATGTAACGTTCAACGCAGCCCAGCAGTTTGACACAAGCGTTAACCGTTACTGTACATTTAACATGGGCAGGGAAAGACTGGGAGTAGGATCGACTGTATAAATGTAATTGTGCTTACTGAATGAAAGTGTTGATCCTGATGCTTCTTTAAAAACTCTTACGCCATGTTGTGGGAGCGTGAATGTTTGTTAGCATGTAAGGCCGAAAATTGACTCATTACTGAAGGGAGTTTTGTATTAGTTAAGCTGAATGTAGTTTACGCAGTCAACATGAGAAGACAGGTCGATGGCTGCGCGGTTAAAGCCGCCAACTAATGTTAGCTACCAGGTATTAGCACATCTAGTGCAGTATAGAGAATTTCCTCTGACGTTAAGTCTTGCTGCTCTTCACTTGTTGAATTCAGGAACTCATTAAATATGTAGTTTCAGTGAGTGGGTCAGTTGTATACCTCTCTCCAGACGGTAAAAAAAATACCTCTTCAGCCTGATACATTGGTCGGCAGATCACAATTGTTATGTAAGATGCAGACCTAATTGGATCTGACTTTTTGTTCACAGCTCCAGGTCTGACTAAAGCTGACTCCTCCAGCTCAGCCATGCCTCAGAAACTCCAAAAAAGTGCCCAGACTTCTCACTATATTGAGCTTGGAGGTTATCAGTATTGGCCTGTGCTGGTGCCCCGAGGTATCAGACTGTACACCTACGAACAGATCCCGGTGTTTCTGAGGGAGAACCCCTACATCACAGATGGATACAGAGCCTACCTGCCCTCCAGACTGTGCATCAAAAGGTGAGAAGCAGAGAACAGAACGGGGGAAGACAGACATACTAAATACAGAATCAGATGCTGGTCCACGGCTGCATAAGACGATAAGACGATTAGCAATCATGTCGCTTAAATTGTGTTTATGATTCGCAGTAATCTATAGGTATATTATTATCCTTATTCAGTGAAGTCAGAGTGCAGAGTCAACTCCAGAGGTTGACTCAGGCATTTTTAAATTAACTGTTGATTATTTCAGGCTGAGAGCTTCATTGCATTTTTTTATTTTTAAATTTCAATCAGTCTTTTCTCCTCAGCCCACATTAAAACTGCACTAACACTGTTAAAGTAAGAGGTGGATGACTTCTTTGCAAATAGTGAATTACACTAAATTAATTGTCATCTTCATCCTTGTGGGAGACAATGGATCGACTGTCTGCGTTCATATAGAAGATGTGTGAATTAAAATACCATGGGCAGTGTGGTTGAGATTGCTGATATAAATCTGTAATAAATGATGATTTGAGGAGGAGAGTGACATATTTTTATCATGATGGTTTTAAAGTTGGTGAATCCTCTTTGCAGCCTCTTCATTCTGTCCAATGAGACAGTGAATATCTGGAGCCATCTGTTGGGCTTCCTGCTCTTCTTCTGTGTAGGGGTGTACCACATGGCCTCGGTGCTGCCAGCCATCGGCGCCTCCAGAGAGGACTACGTCATCTACTCCATCGGAGTCTTCTGCTTCCAGGTACAGGAAGTGTTCCATCATTTGTTCCTAATGTCTGGTTAGGAAGTTACCTTACATTTTGACTAGTTGGTGGGCTGGTTGTCAACCCCAGTTATAGATTACGTTGCTGATATTACAGTAAGGCTGTGCTGTGGTCAAAATGATGTTTTTTAGTTTATGTAGAGTTCATAAATCCTACTGTATGGTAGACCAATTTCAAATACAAAAACCAGTTCAGTAATAGCACCTCTCCTTAGTCAGCTATTCTCAAATGTTGATTGTCTCGTTGGATCAGAGCTGTGTATTGTAACGCTGCCAATAAAGTATTGCTCAATATAGAGACAAGAAACAGGGAGTGACTGAGCCAGTAGTGTCACATTATGTTGAAGATAGTTTAGCTTTTCCCAGTATTGTAGTGGATTCTTCAGATAAATCGTAGGATTCAACACGACTGTCATCTTTGGTGTCATTAAACACACAACCTGTGGGAAGTTGCACAGCACAGATTGTGTTTATTTTGCCAAAGTTACAGATTTCAGTATATAAAGTATGAATATTAATCTAACGATAAAGCATCAACTCATGCATAAAAGAATAAAACTGAATTAAGATTTGTTGCTAACTATGTTTGAGGTCTGTTTCTGTCACGTTTGTGTTTAGACAAGTTTACCTAGGCTGGGCTGAGTTTACATTATGTAATGTGTTCCAGGCTCAGTTGCAGCAAGCTTTCTCCTTGTGCTGAGCAATGTGGTGATTTCAAATAGGCAAATATCTTGGAAACTGAATGTGTGGCAATTACATGGTGTTACCTTAATCTGAGTGGCTACAGAAGGACATTAGACCTTATCCAAAATATTGGCAGCTATTGTCAACAAATGAAAAATAATCAGTCCAGCAGTTGGCTGGAGTAGGCGCTGACAACCGGAGTCTTCGAGTCCAATTTAAAAAAATAAAAAAAAATTTAAAA
The DNA here is from genome assembly GCA_033000465.1 of Sciaenops ocellatus. NCBI lineage: Eukaryota > Metazoa > Chordata > Actinopteri > Sciaenidae > Sciaenops > Sciaenops ocellatus. The sequence continues at coordinate 21,016,369 of CP136880.1, read as the reverse complement.
AATGAGTTGATCAAAAAGAGATGAAACGATTAGGACACCTAACCTGTCTGGATCTTTCCATATTCAGCTGTGTATGCTGTGTTCGGTGGGTTATCACCTGTTCTGTTGCCACCGCTCGGAGAAGACCAGTCGCCGCTGGATGGCGCTGGACTATGCAGGAGTTTCCATCGGCATCCTGGGCTGCTACGTCCCCGGAGTCTTCTACACCTTCTACTGCAATAATGTAAGTTCACCTTCAGCTTCCAGTTCACTTCTATGATTCGTCTCCAATATCTGCATGACAGTGTGGGGACTTTTGGTTTGTTTTTTTATGTTGGCAGCGTACGTGGTAAAATTCGCCGGCTTTAGTACATCAGATAAAAATCCCATGCAGGGAAATTGAAGTACCTTAGAAATAAGAATAGATGCATAGTATAGACAGATAACTAAAGTAAACACAACACTATTCACAAATGAAGCAAAAATAGTCAAACGTAAACCATCCAGAGTGTGTGTTTAAATCCTTTAAAAAATGCGTCATGTGAGAAGCTTCCCTCCAATCCTCAGTCACTCAGTTACACTACTTGTAGATGACTTATTCTCATTGTGAAGTTCACCGTTTCATATCTTTTCCCTGTACTCACTACTATTTTCCTTTATCTGCTTCTCTTCTGAGTTCATCTTTCTTTTCCAAACTCTTCCATGATCTAACTTTTGCTTTCTGTTGAAGTGTTTGAATACTACTTTGGTTTTGATACCCTGCATTCCTTTTTTTGTTGTAATAGTCAAGTCAAAGGTTTGAAGTGTAAAATTTTGTCTGAACACAACTGACAAAATAAGCTTGATCATCACCCTGAATTCAGCTTGACATTGCTTGTTTGACCTTGTTCTGTTGCTGTTTTCCATTGCTGTTGTTGAGTAGCTAGCATGCCAGGCAGGAAGACGCTGACGTTCTTGACATTCCCTCCTACGTGGATTCTTTTTCCAGCTGGTTAAGCTGCCGTCCGTGGACATAAAACAATGAGATGTGTGCGTTAATTCAGAGACTGCCGCTCATTGGGTGATTCTGAAGCTTTCAGATACATTTTGTGGTCTTCCTGAGTGGATGGAATTGCATGTGATGTGACTGAAAGCTCCGGAAACACAGAGTGAGTGGACCTTGTGATGAGAATTAGTTTGTCGGGTCAGGTCAGACAAAATTATGATTAAAGAAGGAAACTATCTGTCACCACGATTTTGGATCTGACCAGATGGTTTTTGATACTTGATGGTACAGTACAGACATTTTGATAACTTAATAGGTAATGTAAACATGTTTATGTGAGCTTCACTGCACGTATCACCACTTTACTTCGTCTAACAGTCCTCCCCAGAGACTTTTAGCTCAAATCATCGGCCTGAGAGGCAGTAATTGAATAAAGCTGAAGTGGAGCCCACAGTCTGGCTCTGCTGATTGACTCATTGTTCCTGGTGAATAAGCAACATGACACCTTTGCTGCGCTCGCCGTTTGGAAAACAGCCTCTGATGACACAAGCCTGTTCAGTTCCTTATTCCAGCCGCCCACCACCACGTTTTTTTTTTCCTTGCCTGGTTGCTTCTCTTTTCATTTTTTATTTATTTATTTTTTTTTACTCCTGAAGTATTTGGCTGTGCTCCTTACTGTTCGCTTTCCCCCGCATATTGGAAGCGCTGGGTTATTTTGCCCCCCGAACGCAGCTGAAATCTGCTCCAGCCCAAACCAGATGGCTGCGTTCACGGAGCGGTCCGTCACTCCTGTTCCCCACCATATGACGTTCGCAAGTCTGGGAGCTGTCTCAGCGAAGGGGCCCCCCGTCCTTGCCAAGACTAGGGCTCCGCTTCTGGGTGGCTCCACTCCTATGGCAAGCCAAGTCCCTAAAGAAAAACTGATTTTTATATTTAGCCATTAAAACTCTTGTCTCGTCAGAGTGTTTTAGAAATGCAGATTTGGAGAGGAGAACATGGTGTCTGTTAGGAGAAGAACTTAAAAAAATTGGCTGGAGTCGAGCGGGGCCTTGTTCCTGGTGCAAATTTATTCACTGTGAAATTCAGCAGGACTCGTTACATGAGGACGTGTGACTGGACGGAGGCCTACATCCACACAAATGGACAGAAGGGACTGAGACGAGGCTGTCCAGACTGTGCAGACTTACTTATAGAAGTTAAAGTAACAGTGAGGACTGTAGGTTTGGTTTGAAATCATAAGTGTGATTAAAAAATAGTTGGAGGTCGTCATGTATAGATCTTCACTGTTTTATCAAGGAAGTTTGTTTGTAAAATAAACCCATACATCCGCCGGTGCAGATCAGACAGCTGGAGGTGTTAATAAACACCTCAGGCCTCTTTCCAAAGCTACTCCTCCAAAACACATTTGCAATGAGTGTGCAGGAAGGGTGCACGCAGGTAGCCCGGCCAGTCATATCTTTGGAGGTGAATGGAACTCCGATCAAACCGTCAAACCAGGCGAATCAAGATTCTGTTACTGCAGTGCCTGTTTTTCAGATGTTTTCAGAAACATATTTTATTGTACTGTTGAGCTGTAATATGAGAAAATGTGTAACCAAGCGGCACCTTTTTTGAGCGAAAAGAACACCCCAGCCCATTTTTTTTCCCTGCTGCATAGACAGCCCAGTTTTATGAAAAGAGCATCTTTCCAGCTGTGAATGTCCTCTTTAAAGTGCTTTTTTTTTTTTTTTTTTTTTTTTTTAATCTGACCAACAGTCCCAGAGATATTAAGTTTACAGCGTACACAGTGAAAAGCAGCATATCCTCACAATTGTGAAGCTGGAACGAGCAAACGTTTAGCATTTTTGCTGGATGAATAATTATTTTTGTTCAATTGATTATTGTTTCAGCATGTTCATGATGACCTATTAAAGTGAAGAAAAAAAAAAACTCATGAATTGTGGAAATCCCTAAATCTGAAATACAGCTCATGGAATTTTTCTATTTGTGTTTCTCTGTGCTGCTTGTTCATATAAAACAGGGTTAGCAGTCCACTATACAAAACATGCATGTACTGTATGGTATATTTAACACAAACTTTTCATTTGCCTTACAGTTCATTCCAGTGACCCTTTATTTCCTCCTGTCTGTTTCTATTTTTAATGCATTCATTTACTCGTGCTCAGATTTTGAAATCATTTTCTGGCTTTTAGTTTAACACAGTGTGAGTGTGTGTGTGTGTGTATGTACATTGATGTACAAGATAATCTCATTTATAATCTGTAATATTATGTAAGTGAAATGGTAAAACCTTGAAATGTACTGACGTTATAGGAGGTGGGAGAATGTCATAGTGCGTTCGCTGACCTTGATCTTCCCTCCTGTGTCTGCAGTACTGGCGGCAGGTGTACCTGGTGACGGTCTTGGCCATGATCCTGGCCGTCTTCTTCGCTCAGATCCACCCTCATTACCTCAGCAAGCAGTGGAGGCAGCTGCGCTCGCTCATCTTCTGCTCGGTGGCCGGGTACGGCCTCATCCCCACCGTCCACTGGATCTGCATCACTGGAGGCTTCTCCTCAGAGCTCGTCCAGGTGAGCGCGCCCAGTATTGGTTAATATTATGGATTTGATTCTGTTTTTTTGAGAGTGCATATTTAAAACTGAGCAGGATTCTGAGTCAGTGTTTGTTGCACACAGCTGTCAGTTGGTATTTAGTTCAGTTTTGTCGACAGTCAGTTAAATAAATATCTGTTCCATTCAGGCTTTTGTTCCTCGAGTCCTGGGGATGTACTTCATCGCTGCATTAGCTCTCATTTTCTATGTTTCAAAAGTTCCTGAACGCTACTTCCCAGGTGAGACAAGTCTTTTATTTATTTATTTATTTATTTTTCAGGGAAATCTGTCTCCAACAGCTTTGACCTCCATAAACAATGTTTACATTTTGTTTTATGTGTTTCAAAACGTACATTTTTAAGCACCACGTCTTCTTCTCTCGTCACATTTCAAGCATCTTTAGAGCTGAAAAGTGTGTTTGCATCTTATCTGGTGTTTTCCAGGTCTTGAAAATCTTTGGACAATTACATGAATTACACATAATCATAGACCGATAATCAAATCACACTTGAGCTCAAGTCTTAAACTCAATCATGAAAGTCTGTAAAAGTAAGGATTTTCTAAAAGATGAATGATAAACTCTGGTTTTATTTCTTGCTCTTGTCCTCTGTGATGCTGTTGCAGGTCAGCTGAACTACCTGGGCTCCAGTCACCAGGTGTGGCACCTGCTGCTGGTGCTGATGTTTTACTGGTGGCACCAGTCATCATGCTTCATCATGGCGTACAGACACAGCCAGCCTTGCCCTGACGCCCCCCCGCAACACGCCTAGGACGCTGCTCTGCATGCTGGGATGCCTGACTCTGTTAAACTGTAAGCAGCACTATTGCTCCACATGACTTTAAAACTACAGGGAGATATTTTACATCTCTTAGTTCATACTCATTCTCAACTACTGTGACAAACTTTGTTTAAATATTAGTTATAGGGCAGCAATTCAAAGGTGTAGGTGAAACGAGGTTTGTCAAGGCAATAGAAAATGCCCTAGTTATGATCATTTTATTAATGAATCCTGTTTTTTTCCTTCTCCCTCTCTAGCTTGATGAATAGCTGCAGTGTATTTATCACAGCAGATGGACAAGTTCTTACCTGAAAATGTTTTCAGTCCACCTGACCTCTGAGTCTCTGGATGTGAGGCGACACAAGTCGAAAGTATATTCTCAAGATAAAGGACTTCTTGAGTGACTGTCGGCACAAAGTCACAGCGGCTGAAACAAATTTTTACCACACTGTCATCAACTAAAACTCGGCAGTTAAGCTATGAAAGCTCTAAAATTTGTACTGCGTTCAGTTTTACGTAACTTTAAGAGGCCTCATCATGGCTGGCAAGTGTAGTCAAGTAGCATTTTTATAGGAAATCACACATTTCTGTAAGTGCCTGTTAATGAAATGTCATGTAGCTGTTATATATTTAAATCATGTAATGTTTTCAAACTGATTCACTTATTTTTAAAGGTTTATAAGTGTCAATCTGAGAGCCCCCCCAAATCTTAATTAGGCTAAGCAATCGCGTAAATGACCTTGAAAGGGAAAATGAAATGTTTTACTGTAGGTGTTGTCACTATGATGCACAGTTATGCTAAAAGTGCATGTGCATGTGAGTCAACAGTCTGTTCAGTGTTGAGATCTGCTGAGCCCAATCATTCAGTTTTTATATTTCCAAACTCTAAAAGTTGTTTGTGGTGAAACTGTGAGGTACTGCCTAACGAAATCTAGCAAAAACTAACCAGTATTTTTCAGCGCAATTCATGTTTAGACAGAAAAACCAAAGAGTCTGAGCCTCTGCCGTGGAGCAAAGCTCTAAATATTATCTTCATCAGTTTATATTCTTTAATTTTGTATGTGCAGTATTGGTATCTGTTTCTTGCTGCTGAGTGAGACAATTGTTGTAGTCCAGGATGATGAAATGTAGTAACTCTAAATACAGGTATTACAAAGACCCGCAGGTATGTCAGTACATTATGCTTCAGGATTTAACTTTTTTTCATTGTTGTCTTGTGCTGGGCTGCATTGCCTCTGTGTTAAAACTTATTTCAGAGCTGTACAGTTTTTTTAACATAATCCCTAAATTTCTACCATAAAACTATTGTTCACTCTCCCTCACATCATTATTGTAGTATTTTACAGCCCTAACAAGCAAGTCAAGGCTTATTGAAATGGTGAGTGTTAACATTTTGGGTGTTAAGGCACAAGCTTGCCCTGTAGGGGATGCTAGTGAGACCTTTATGTCTACTCTATGAAGTCATGTTGACATGCATTACTTAGCAGCTTGTACAAAAAGTACACTCATTTCTTGTACACTAAAAAACGCACACGCAACTGAAAGGTAGAGGAAAAAAAGAAGCCACGGTGTGCATACTTTTCAGCTGCCTGTGTGAATGTTTGAAGAGTGCACATCAGTGCAGTGCTCAACAATCCATTGATTTATTCTACTTACTGTAATTATAGTAGTTTGAAAATGGGACAGTTTTGTTCTTCAAGATTCAAGCACTGATTTAACATTTTGAAACTGTATACACATAAATGTATTGCAGTTCATATTGCAACTGCAACTTTTCTCTGTTCTTTGCAACCATGTTGTTAACTACTGTAGATTCAGATGACTTTACTACTCTGCTTCTTCTCTCCTCGTTAATAGTGGGAACGACATCAGTACTTGTTCTCCAGCTCTATTAGGGTGATGTGCAATGTTAAAGTGGCTGTTGTTTTGTGTTTTAATGTTTTCATTCCAAACTGTAACACATCCATTAACTAAATTGCGCAATTTAAAAAAAGAGGTTTGAATTCTCTGAAATGTTAGTTTTGTAAGCAAGAGTCTTGATGCTTAAAACATAAATGCATGTCCCGTTAACACTGAATTACAACAGGTGTCGAGTTCAATGGTAGCTGTCTCATTTTGGAATGAAAGTCATTGTTTTGTGTGATATTTAATGTTTTTAAGTTTTACACTGAGACCGATGTGCTCTGGTGTTACAATTTTCTTTGTTGTTCTGTATTTAAATTATTCATTACGAACCTGCTCTGTACTGTATATAGTTTGAATAGTTTCTCTAAAACACTTGTCTTTGATACGCTCTAAGAGACATCAGCTGTCTGTCATTTTGTAGCAGCGGAAATTTTGTATCTTGACTTTTCATACCTGAGCAATCAAACTGATGAACTTGACTTTAAATAAAATTAAACATGTTTCAAACTGCTTTGTCTATAAATTCTATTTGACAACATCCACCTCAAGCTGCACTGAGATGACTTTTTTTTATTGCATCAAACAGCAGTATAGCATGATAAATACAATAAGATTTACCCTTGTGAAAAAAAAAGATGGAAAGTAGTTGTATCAAATGGTTCCACTGGTGAAAACGGTAACCTGCAGTTCAAATTCAAACAAATGTGCCAATGGTGATGTTGGTAAATGCAGTGCTTAAGGCAGGCAGAGAACTAGTTCATGGAAGAATTCAGCGCTGCAAAGTGCATTCATGAAGACAAGTGACCTGATTTCATATCACAGATTTCTCCATCCGTCTTGAATGGTTTTTCCCTTTATGAATACGCCAATTCACATTCTGCAGTGGAAAGACCTGTGTCAAAGGATAACTGATGTTCCGTATTGTTATTGTCAACAAACAATTGCGGTTGGTTTTGGTCTTTTCAAACTGACGTATTGAGTCCGAATCAAATCCTGATTCTTAAAGCCGTATTCCTCTGTGCCATAGAGCTCCATAGTTCAAATACTATTAATACATCACTGAGCCACACTGTTGCATTCGGTCCCACACAAAGAACACTGATACCTGTCAATGGTCAAGCTAACAAAACCTGGATGGAGCGTCCAACTATTTCTCATTTGGGCACAGCAGTCTTGTCACCGTGACAACATCAAGTGAGCTTCAAGCTAAGCTGGCAGTCTTCTAAACTATCTCTCAGCAAGAAATTTCACAAAAAGTTGGACTGTTTCTTTAAAGATGTACGTCTTCTGTAGGGTATTGAGACAGACCAACACATTTTGTGAGATTGGGATAGTATTTGTTGACAATAACAAGATATATGGAATACCATCATACCATCAGCCTTATCCTTTAATAGATGGTACAATAAATGATTCTGAAAATGTTATGACATCTTATGTTAGGAGCATGTACATTGCTGAGAAAGTAGCTTGCCAGTTACTGCAGGGGTAAAAGTTCTTAAAACACAAACCTAGACTAGTGATAAAATGTGGCTTTGTGTTTTATTTCCTTCTTATTTCTAAAAGAATGTGTTGAGTTGCAACTTAATAAAACACGTTAACAGTACTTACATAGAAGTTAACTGCTAGGAAAAAAAGAGCCTAAATTTAAACCTGACCAAATGAACAAATCCAACTTTTTATGGAAATACAATAAAATTCGCTCCCTTCTAGTATTCAAAGTGTATCGCAACACAAATGACAGCCGCATTTGGCTGCATAAAGACTACTGTGAAATTATGCATAGAGAAAGGTCTAATAAGGACAAAACAAAGTGGTTAAGTTCAACTCCCAAACGATTCCACTGACGAAAGGCCAATGCAGGCCGACTGTGTCGTGGTTTCCGAGGTACTGTGCAGCAAGGCAGAGCCCAGCTCAGGTAAGGCTTTGTGGTGCTAAAAAAAACAAAACAACATATTGGTAGATCAGAAGGCAGGCCATAGAGCTGTTTGCAGTCAGTCAAGCGGTCAAACTTTAAGCTTATAATCACAGTACGATTTTCGAGGGGGTTTTCCATTTCTCCCGGTTCAAATGTCTTTAAAAGTGTTAAGATGCAGCATTAAAGGCTTCTCAGCAAACAGGAACAGCTGAAAGATATGTGGAAACATCACTCACACTCCACAGGATTAAGGTTTATGTTACTGAAACTGAGAGATGTATTAAAATGTTCTTTAAAAAAAAAAAAAAAAGAAGAGTTAGGACATTGTTAGCTTGTCGTTTCATGATTGGTTGAAGATGTTCCCGAGCCAAAAATAAGCTCAGAGGTCATTTAACAGCAACTGGCAGAGTGGGAAGATGCAAGAAAAGTCACTGCTTCGAGGGAAAAGGTGCAGCTCCGAATGGGTCGAGCTCCCCCGGCTGTGAGGGTGGTGGAGGCGGCTGCTGCTGCCCACTGTGGACAACCATTTCTAATGGCACCGCCCCGAAATCATCCATGATTCTACTTTCTCCAAGAGCACCCATCCAGGACTTCCCATTGGCTGTGCCCATGTCACTCTTGTTGTCAGTGAGTCCTTGATACTGGCTGTGCCTGCTACCGTCCTGAGGATGGAAAGGTTTAGCTCCAAATGGGTCTAAAAGGGCCTCATCTACCGGCAGAGAAGCTCCTTTGTCTTTCCCTTCAGCCATGGTTATATCAACACTGATGTTCTCTTTAGAATCAGAGGTGCTAAGGAACTCGTTGCTGCTCTGTGAGTCTCTCCGACCAACCTTTTTGTGTCTGCGGACTCGCTCAGGCGTGCGGTAAGTTGGCTTGTTGGTCTTCCGGCCTCCAGTCGGCGTACCATGATGGCGCTTGCCGTTGCTGCCGCCTGCTGAGGCCTCCTGCTTGGTTTTTCTCTGGCGTGACGACAGCTTCTGGAGGCTGCGCTGCTTCAGCCTCTGTTGCTGAGGGCTGGCTGACTCCTCAAAAGAAGTACGGAAGATATCTTCTGCACTTCTGGAAGTGGTGGGTGGCGGTTCAGTGGGTCCCGGCTGGAAAGGAGAGAAGCCAAAAATGTCAATGCCTTCAGGGGAAATGGGTGGTGTTTGGCCCATGGGAACATCAGTGCCACTCTTGCCCGACTTGGAGAGGTTCCGGTTGAATGGTGCTTTGGTAAAAACATCAAATTCGTCTGCAGCTTTCTGTTCATGGCTGACTTGCCTGAAAGGCGCTTTGGCAAAGATGTCCGAGCTTTCTTGTGGGCCAACCGGGGAGGCTCCTCCAAGGAAAGGAACAGAACCAAAAACATCCACAGCATCCACAGATGCAGCAGGTCTTGCTCCACTGGGCGACTCAGGAGGGGTGATCAGAGTCATGCCAGAATCTTTCCGAGGACTCCTCCTGGTGATGGTCGAAGCTGCTTTAGCAGCCAGAGCTTTCTTTGAGCGATTCTTGACCCTGCTGGGATCGTAGTCCGAGTCAGAGCTGTGCTTGTCTTCATCCTCCTCTCCCTCTTCTTCAGAGTCCATCAGCAGAGGCCTCTGTCCTAAATTCTCTGGCTCAGTGTCTTCACCCTGTTCACTGTTCAGGCCTTCTTCTTCCTCTGGCTCTTCGTCCTCACTGCTTTTTGGCGAAGGAGGATCCGACTCAAAGTCGCTTTCCGACTCTTCACCTGGTCTGCAATTGCTTTTTTTGCCTGGTTTGTGCTCCTTGACCGCCACCGGCTGCAGAACCTCTGCAGTGGTTGAGATGGGAGCAGGAACAATGACTTCCTCATTGGTCTGCTCAGTCTTTAGAACATTGGTACCTGAAGAAACAAGACAGAAATGCAAGTGTTAAAAAAAGTTACCAGTCTTGTACTTTTTATATTCTCTTGTCCAATACTGAAGCAGAAGACGCAGCAAAGGAGAAATCACAAAA